>OW971877.1:6250000-7500000 GCA_943193645.1 Acentria ephemerella | reverse complement strand
TAATTCCCGACTCAAACAAGAATGTCGACCGTAAACGAAATTAAAAAGAACTAGCGTATATGTCGCACTGCGAAAGGCGTTTACGAAACTTTTGTGGTAAAAGCCAAGATCAGTTATTTTGTGATGATTCAGCTTTGAAGTCAGCAGTGTTAGCAAAAGAGAATTTGTTAGAGGAGGACATGTTTTTTATTTTAGATCTTGAGGACACAACTAAATGTGAGTCCCTTCTAATTACCAAAAACTCTGCGTCAGAAATTGACGATGACCACGGAAGTGTCGCAACAGTTTATGAGCAAGACTTACGGAAAAGGCGGTTTAAGTTACCTACTATCGACCTGAACCAATTCGATGGGAAGGTAGACAGATGGATAGGTTTTTGGGGCCAATTTCTTAAGATTCACGAGGACAACTCCATTGATGATGACGATAAGTATCAACCTTTCAAAAGCCACAGAGTCTGGCACATCCGCTTGAGAGCTAGTCGAAAGTTTCCCATCGAGTGGTCATAATTACCTCGAAGCTAGTGAAGACCTAATAGCTAGATTTGCCCAAGATGAATAGTTAATACAACATTACACTTGGTGCTGATTTTATAAATAATTTTAACTTAATGATTGATCTGCACAATAGGAGACTGATTGATGACTCTATTAAATTACAAATTCATGGCAAATATTATAGAATATAATACAATTGAAATACTTAATCCAGTCTATCAATCTATTTCATTTTAAAAATATTCTAATGCAGTATCCAGAAATAACCAACTAAATTTATTGCCAAGTACAGTTAAACACAACGTCAAGTATTACAAAGAAACGAAAGGTGAACTAATCTATGCAAAACGAACACCACTTGATACCAATAAATTAAAACTAGCAAAAGAAGAATTTCTATTCATGCACAGCCATATAAATCAGAATAGGCAAGTCCCTTACATATGGTTAGCAAAAAGGGTAGTACATGGAGACCTTGTGGTGATTATCGACACCTAAATGACAGAACCAAACCAGACTGTTACCTTTTACTAAGAGTTAAAGACTATCAACATATCTTAAAAGATACCAATAAAAGGTATCATTCTAAAAATAGATTTATTAAAAGCATATTATCAAATACCAATAGCAGAAGAACAAAAGCATAAAACAGCTATCACTACCCCTTTTGGTTTATATAAATTAAAAGTAATTAGTTTTGGTATACGAAATGCATCTTCTACATTTCAAAGATTTATACACGAAGTTGTTAGTTTAGATTTTGTCTTTCCGTATATCGACGATCTTAAAAACTTTTATATAAGAATAAATGTATCAAAATCAGTGCTTGGTGTTGAAGAAATAGAATTTCGTAGTAACACAAAATGGCATCAAAGCTATGACAGAGAAGATCAGTGTCATTGTGAACTACAAAAGGCCAGATACTTTAAAACAACTTCACGCTTTCTTAGGTCTTATAAATTTCTCTAGAAGCAGTGACTTATTTAAAGGAGCAAAGAAAAACAATAAACGTAGAGTAGCCTAGACTCAAAAAGCAATACAAATGTTCGACAAATATCAAGAAGACTTATTAAATGTAGCTCTCCTTAACTTTCTTGATGCTTTGAAAAAGAAATAGTGACATTGATTGATTGATGGTATCTCATAAAAAAACATTAATTATAAAAACATCTTGATTCTATTCATGCATTCTATTAATAAGTATCAATAAATGAATGGAACTGCTTTTTAAAACTCTTTAATCATAGGTACAACCTAACACTTGTGCCACTGGTATCGCCACTAATGGCGAATTATCGCGCTATTAAGGATCATGCAACTTATGGAATACATAAGTTATCATATACATAAATTACATAAGTGCGATTTTTCAGTGACCCATTTTCATTCTATCATTTTTAGATCAAGTTAATTTTTTTTAACCTTACTATATCATTTCATACTCAGCTTTGTATCTTCTTTAATTTTTTTTATCGTTTAATAGAAACTATAAAAGAAACTTAAAACCACTTAGGTTTGAATCTATAGTATAATTATTAACATTGCATGCCATTTCATAATTTTTCTTGTAAGCTATCAACAAAATAGTGGAACCAACCACGTACCTACTACGAGTCATTCAGAAATTAACTATAGAAGACATGGTTCTTTAGACTCTATTTTCCTTGAATGTCCTGTAATAACAGAATTCTATAAAAAAATTAACGGTTTTCCGTTGTCATAAATAAAGAAATAATAACTATATAAAATATGAACTGTATGGGCCTCAATTTTCTTTGCTTTCTCTGTATTAGCGAGAAAAACAAAATATTAAAAAACTAGATAGACGTGTTTGACGCTTTGACTGACGTTTATTGAAAAATTGCGATGCTGCATCTGCCGCACGGAGATGCAAACCTTATTATTTTTGTATTATATATAATGTGTTTGCTAAATTATGTTTAGAATTCGTAATTTTACTGTGGATAATTTTCTTATTAGGATGTGACTGCCAATAAATACGATGTATTTCTACGAACGTTTTTGCCTTTGGTTAGGGCATTTAAAACTATCTCGTGTTATATTACTTGTGTCTATCATATTATTTGTGGTTCCGTTATTTACACATTATTATTTATCTAAGGTATGATCTAACAAACTATTCATGTTACAATAATATTAAGACCAGTTTAGCTATAAGTAAAATATAACTAGTTTGATAAATAGAAGTGATAAAGAATATTTTTTTATATAGAATACTTTTTGAGTAAATTTTTGTTTACCATCCTGCAAAAATTATGTCATATTTTTTTCACAAGATTACTTAGGCTGGTGGAATTAATTCATTATAATAGAGAGACAGAGAGAGATGAGATATTAACGAAGAAGAAATAAGATTAATTAATAACATTATTATTGTTAGCAAGTTAAGGTTTTCTTGACTTATAATTCTAAAATTAATTTAGTAGCAAAATTTTTTAGGGTATAAAATTTGTTAAATTAAGTGGTGAATGAACTATTACAAACTTTTAACTTAAATGTATGAAATTCTGGATGAGTTCAGACAGTGCTGACTCTTTTTTACCTTTTATATTCATGCAAACATTCACTTGGGTCAGTGTCAAAAACAGCAGAAAAACTAATATATACACTAATATTTTCACTTATAAATTAAATGGCATCATGTCTAAAGTTGACTGGAGTTCACACAGTTATATCTATGAAATATTAAATATTTTACTAATTTAAGGCATAACCTAAAATTGTTTATAATCAATTGTACTTGTTAAGAGGAAGATCAATATTAAAATATATATTACTGTGACATAAAATAGGAAAAACCTTAGTTTTATGTTTTTTAATGTCAGATGAATTGATATGAAAGGCTGAAGAGAATAATCATATCAATGAAAAACAAATTTTGTAGAAATATGCACCAAATTTGTCATCACGTTAACTCCCAGTGACTAAAAGCTACCCCTTGTAACAGGGGTAAGGACATGAGGTCTGAGATAGTTTACTTTTGTCTGTTTTTTTAATATCAGCTGCATCACCAGATCCTCTACTGGTGGTTGGTAACAACTCTCTCTCTGTTCTAATCTGTTCTCTCTGTTCTGTCCTGTTTCACCCTATTTAAATAGAGATATAAAGACAGTAGCCCATATTACTTATTAACTCAGACACTTATTATGGACTTAATTCCTAACTTTGTTTTTGTTTTGTAGTATGAATCCACATTAGGATCTTTAGGCAATAATCATATGCGGCATACACTGGAAGCACTGGGTGACATCTCCACCATGAATGTAGTGGATCTTAGAGTTAGGATTGAAGAGATGCTTCGAATAAAGGTTTGTCTGTTTATTTTTAATAAATTTAATTATATTAAGTCACTGTAAAACTTATAATTCTAGAACATGACCACTTTTTATGTGACATATGTTCTTGGGAATATTGGAATATTCTGTCATTACTAGATTAAGTTTAAATATCAAAGTTGATTATATGTTGATTATAGTTGAGTATAACACCCTGACATGTGTTCAATATGAGAAGGTTCGAATAAGTTTAAAAATGGTGATTACTTAAAAGAATCTTTTCTATTTCCTTGGCCATGGACTCTATTTCTAGATGATTGATCTCATGAACTACTCATTAAATTATTTATATTTTATTACTAGTTCCTGAGTTTTAATTTTTTACTCATTAATGTGCTGTTATTATATTGTCCTTTTTTATATTTTTTGACAAACTTAGAAAATAATGAAACAAAGTCAATAAATATTATTTTTACCACTTCATTCTTCACAAAGAAATTAGATTGTGTATTTATTTGATAATATTATCAACTTTTTAGGCATCTGTCTCCACTGAGTTACGTGAATTGGAAGCTAGGCGTGCTCGCCTTCAGCGGGAAGCAGTTGCAGCAAGTGCTAAGGCGGACAGTGCTAAAGCTGAACACGCTCGAGCCGCAGGGGAACTGCAGAGACTACGAGTTTCTGCCGACCAGGCACGCCTTGCCCAGCTCGAAGCTATTCGCCGAGATTCCCCTGAACTTGCGCCACCTTTGCAAATCCTCTCTTCCAGACCACCGCCTATCTTGCCACCAATAAAACCCACTGCTGAAGTACACTGCCGCATGTTTTCCTGTTTTGACCATTCCCGTTGCTCTTTAACTTCAGGCTTTCCTGTCTATCTGTACGATCCAGACGTTTATGCTCCTCTTGCCGGTGCCGAAGTGGATGGCTTTCTAAAAACTACATTGCGACAAACATTAGGATACAATACTCATTTAACTCGTAACCCAAACGAAGCTTGTATCTATTTAGTACTTGTTGGAGAAGCCTTTCCATTTGAAAAGAGTCCCTCGTAAGATATTTCATTATTGTGATATGTAATATTGTAATGGATATTCATAAAAAAATTATTATTGAACTTTATTTGTTGTAGATCTACTACAGATTCATATAGGGTGCTATTGAATGAGACTAGCCTCAAGAATTTACCATTTTGGGGAGGAGATGGACGGAATCATGTTTTAGTGAATTTGGCACGACGAGAGCTGTCGGTGGGATCAGGCGATGCCTTTCGGGGTGTGTCAGCTGGGCGAGCTATTATAGTCCAATCTACATTTACACACAATCAATTTAGACCTGGATTCGATATAATAACACCTCCTGCTTTAGGCCCACCGGGTGGTGATGTTTGGGTTGACTGTGCACCGATAGCACCTGCAAGAAGAAAGTATTTAATTAGGTAATTTTATTTTACTTCTGTCAATTAATCGTGTGTGATTATTTGGTAATAGGCTATTGAGGCCATTTTTATAATATATGCCGTTTAGAGACTGACTCTTTTGCGCATTCATTAGCTACGTTTAGCTTTCAGGGTTCACAACCACCTGCTAAAGGTCCGGATAAGGATCAAGATGAGCAGATGATTGTGTATCTACAGAAGGTGGCTTCTTCACCGGATACATTTTTTCTTCAATTTGAATGTGATCCTCCTGTAGAAAAGCGGTCTATGTTGCCGATTGGGGACTGGGCGTTATGTGGCACAGATAGATCACGACGCGCTGTGTTACGAGAATCGACTTTCGTGTTGATCTTAGCACCTGCCGACCGAACTTACACTACAACAGCTCTTTTGCAAGCACGCTTATATGAAGCCTTAAGATCCGGTGCTATCCCAGTTATTCTGGGTGGGGATAGAATTCGTCTACCATACGAGGAAGTATTGGATTGGAAACGAGCAGTAATATCGCTTCCTAAATCACGTGTTACTGAACTCCATTTTCTTTTACGTGCTATGTCTGACGCCGACTTACTAGTGTTTAGAAGACAGGGCCGTATGCTTTGGGAAAGATACCTAAGTTCAGTTCAGGCTTGCGTGGATTCTTTGTTGGCCACGATACGTGCTCGACTAAATATTCCAGCTCGGCCGGCAGCTTCAATAGTGGGCTCGCCAGCATTTAACGAGTCCTATTACCCGCCTAAATTAGAACCGCCTGCAATAGACACGGAACCAGAAGAAACCCTTGGACCGCTCGAAGCACCTTACGTGAGTCCAGCATATAGAAGAAATTATTCCATGGGATTACTACATGGGTAGGTGTTATATATTTAAATATAATATTAATTTAATAAACTAAATAAAACAAGTAAGTTCTGCACACCCGCCGAATAGTCAGTAGCGAGTAGATACGTAAATGGATTCTTCCATGAACAAAAATAAGCATCTAACTTAGAACAGCACCTGATAAACGTTCAGAGTACTATAATGATTCAAGAATAATCCTTCCAACAAAAGTGACAACTTTCGTTATTCAAATCTATGCGGAGAGTCGAATAGATTTTCCCAAGTCTTCTATACGACGTGGTGAGATATTTAAATTTTAATTAATATCTCAATATGTTTGTATATTATAAGATTAGGGTTTAGTTATTTTATGTAACTGAAACGTGAATAATGGGGGGTATATTTATCACTTTAGACATATCTTGATGTAGTTAAGATATTTTTTAATTCCATTTATTGCATCAGTTATAGATCTGGGCGTAATAACATAAACATTTATCCAATCCTAATGCTCATCTTCTTACGTTTTTAACTTATTTGTAGGTATGAGCTGTGGAATGACTGGGGAGAGCCGTTCACATTATACCCTCAGTTACCCTGGGACCCGGCCGTTACATCCGAGGCTAAGTTCGTTGGTTCAGCGGCGGGTTTCCGTCCTATTGGCGCTGGAGCTGGGGGTTCCGGAAAGGAGTTTAGCGAAGCACTAGGCGGAGACCGACCTCGTGAGCAGTTTACAATAGTAATACTGACCTATGAACGAGAGGCTGTATTGGCTGCAGCGCTTTCTAGATTGAGGGGATTGCCGTATCTGAATAAGGTAGGCAGAACTTGGGTGTTTATTCTACTTATCATGTAACTTTAGACCTAGAACTCATTGTGTCTACGGTCTACAGACGCTGGAACAAATTCCAGATCATTATTATCTTCAATTTTGTATGCGATGTTCATTGCAACGTTGATAGTTTGGATTTGGCCCCGACCTAGAGCGCTGCGTGTATAGGCACTGGGCGTTCTGCGACAGTGGTGGAATTATGTCATATCCGCTTGCATACTTTTCATCCTCATCGCTCCTTTATGTCGAGAAAATCTAAACTCGTACGAAGTAAGATGAGGGAGACCTAATTATACTCACTCTCTTGCCAGGTTTTGCATAGAAAGTATTGTTAATGTGTGTGACAGTAGTGTAGTTAGAAAAAGCAAGAAAGTTGATTATTTTTCTAAACTGTTTTTTATCTCACTTATGAATATCTTTGAAATTTTCAAGGTGATTGTGGTGTGGAATGGTCCTTCTCCCCCTTCATCGGCGTCATCGTGGCCGGAGAGTGGCGCGCCAGTCGCGGTAGTGCGTACGACGCGCAACTCGCTCAACAACCGCTTCTTGCCGTACCATCTTATCGACACGGAGGCGGTACTCTGTGTAGATGACGATGCTCATCTGAGACACGACGAGATTGTATTTGCTTTCAGGTAATTTTAAAAATACCTCTGTACTACATATATGCACACTATACAGTATTCGTTCTCTTATATATATTACTTTTAATTTCTTAGATAATGTGTAACATCATGCGTAACATTTGATTTTACAGAGTATGGCGTGAAAATCGCGACCGCATTGTAGGGTTTCCTGGTCGTTACCACGCTTGGGATCTAAACTTCAACAATGGTTTTCTTTACAATTCCAATTACAGGTAACTAAAACAGCTTAAACATCATATATCTAACTCTTGTAATTATATTTCTAAGTAATATATATTTCTCGTACTATTATCAGGCCTAAAGTAAGTATCATTAAGATATTGTGATATAGATACTGGATACCGGAAAGACAGTAATATATTTATATATAATAATTATATTAGAAATATACTAAATAAACCTACATACATCCATGACTCGTAAACAAATATTCCTATCCGTCAAAGAAATATGGGCTGAGCTACAGGGATTCTAACTTCGACATTGGCTAACAAGAAATGGATACTGACCACACAGCCTATAAAATTAAGATATGTGTTTGGGCTAAACTTCCGAATTGGCGCAGTCGCCAAAGTGTTAAGTGAGTTATTTGTCATACATTTTAATATGTTTTGTTCGACACCGGTTTGGCTTTCTACCGGACCCGCTACTGACTATCTTCTTGCCACAACGTGGACAAATGGAAGAACAATGGAAACATAATGGAAAGCTACCGATAATTCCATTAATATTTTCTTCATTTGTATTAAAATTAATAAAACTTTTCGTACTTTCATTAAAAAATATATGTTAAAAATTTTAAACTTTAAAATAGAATGTATTTTTTTTACCATTAATATTTACCATAAATACACCGGATTAAAATACAGTGGCAACTCCATGCTATTCTTTTTTTGGCTGCATGGTATGATCTGTTGATAATGATGCGTAAAGTAATTAATATACTCCACAGCTGCGAGCTGAGTATGGTACTAACTGGCGCGGCTTTCGTTCACCGGTACTACTTGTGGGCGTACTGGCGCGCCCTGCCTGCGGCGATCAGGGACTACGTGGACGAGTACATGAACTGTGAAGATATCGCAATGAACTTCCTTGTTGCGCATATTACAAGGAAACCGCCGGTCAAAGTAAGTCGCTGACAAACATTTTGTGTCTCATTGGAATGCACGAAGTTTGTAATTTATGCGTTCTTATCATTCTTTATATTTATTTGTTTATGCAATAATATGAAATATTTGTAACGAATTTGTTCAAATTTTGAATATTTCTAAACTTCGATTCTCAAAGAGTATATAATAGTAATTATATCATTAAAATTTGCAAAGCTTATTAAGAAAAGGAGTCTGCATGTGAATATATAGTACATTACGATACAAGTGCGGAAAGTATGGCATTCCTTCACGAGTCCCGGTTGTACCTGCTCCTAAGCTAAGCTTCGGTTTCTAATCAAAAAGTTGTTGATAGGTCAACAACTTTTTGATAAGAAACCTTCATGCATTTCGTTGCAAAGTCTTCTTTATGAGCAAATGTATAATATTAAAAATATTTTTATTTGTTTGTTCCACAGGTTACATCTCGATGGACGTTCAGATGTCCAGGGTGCCCAGTGACGCTATCAGCGGATGAAACTCACTTCCATGAAAGACACAAATGTATACAGTTCTTCTCACAGGCAAGTTTTGCAATATTTTAAGTTTGATGCTGTACATTATGACTTATTAGCAGTATATATATTTTCATTCTTCATTATCTTTGGTACATAATCTTAAGGTAAGAAACAGTTTCTTTTCTATGTATATTTGACGAATATATTCACATAGTTGGATTAAAATAATATTAAATCTTGATAGCTCCTTAAAATGTGATAAAATCAGTTTGATACAAAAAAAAACCATAAATCACAATGTTTTTTATAAATTTTCAAGCACGAGATCATTGGTTACTAAAAGAATTGCACCATTTAAAACATTAGGTCCTTAGATATGAAATTGGCGTTTTCTGGTACTGGCCACTTTGCTCCTTGAAATATCTCCTTTTTGGTTGGGAATTTCATATGACAATTTGGAAAACATGAAATATATTATAAATATATTATATATTATGTATATTTCCAAGTACGAGTTCTACCATGACACCAGTGCTATAGAAGCAGAATAGAAGGATTAATTATGTGTATAGCGTTGGTGTCGCAAATGATTCGCCGGAGTCTAAAGTGGATAATGAGGAATCAAAGGCGGAAAGGTGGAAGCGGATCCATCGCTAACCACTTTAGAGTAAGCTGCAACATTGGTGTGAGTGTTAAAACTGTTTAAATCCATTTGAAGCAAATCGGGAAAACAGAAAGTTTGAAAAACAGTTTGAGAAACTTATGAGTTGACTGAATCAAATCATCAACCACGCGTCGACTGCTATGCATTGCCCAACCGACACAATAATTAATGAGTCTTAAGCCAGATCATTTTCTGTGATGATAAGTGGACACTGTACGATAATCGTAAGTGGTTGTTGCAATGGCTGAACTCCGTAGTTCAGCCATTGCAGGACCGGCCAAATCCTGCCCTTCGCTAAAATCGAGTCAGGAAAAGTTACTTGTCTGTGTCGTTGCACTAGTGGCGGTGTCGTTCACTACTACTAATCTGGTCAAACAATCGTTTATCAGATATTTATTGTCAGTAACTGCAAACCACGATAAAAAAAGTAGCTGGTAAATAAACGAGGTAGACCGATAGCTCTAGGCTACTGCTGCTTCAGGACAACGCTTGACCACTGCACAAAAGACGATCGCTAAACTAGAGGAGCCGCATTTGGTAAGCCTGCGACATCCAGATTACCATTTTGTTAGACCAAACCTTTTTATAATATAACTTTATAATATACAACACTCTGGCTGCATTGTTTATGACATATATTTTTTCTAATAATATTGTTTTCTATTTTTATGTCACATCATTCTTTTTAGCTTGTCGAATTATATCACTGCGATCTATACTATTAGAATTTCTTTCCTTATTTTAGAAGGTTATGGGCTTATTCTACCTTTAATATGGATAATTCGACATACCGTAGCCCTGCCGTGACCGTAAGTCAACATAATTCTATTTCAAAGTTAATTGGAAGAGCTAATTATAATTCGTGGAGCTTCGCCATGCAGATGACGCTCATAGACGCTGAACTGTGGGATTTTGTCTCGCATCCATCTACATGTGCTGAAAAATTAACTCCGGAAGAATTCAAGCGGCGCGACCAACGTGCAAGATCTAAAATTTGCCTGAATGTAAGCGAAATGGTCTATCCTATTGTGGTCACTTGTGATACTGCTGAACAGACTTGGCTTGCTCTTATGAAAGCATATGCAGATAGCAGCCTAAGTAGACGCCTTTCACTCCTGAAAAAAATGTTCAATTGTAAGCTTGAGTCATATCCTGACATGGAAAGCTACATCAATGACGTCCGCGAAACTCAACAGAAACTTTCTGCCATCGGAAAAGCTGTCGAAGACGAATTTGTTGGTGTAGTGATGCTAGCAGGATTGACAGAAGAGTACTTGCCTATGGTAATGGCAATTGAGCACTCGGGCGCTACCATCACAGCTGATTATGTTGCCACTACACTTATGAAGGAAGGACAGCGTCGAGTGAATACAACGGTCAGCTTGGGAAATAATGCTTTTGCTACTACCTCTTCGAAGGCGACTGTTGTGTGTTCCTACTGCAAGAAGTCGGGGCACCACGTGTCTAAGTGTAGGAAACGTTATTATAATTCCAAAAAGAATAAAAAGGGCATCGGTGATACTACTGCTAATTATATTACAGATTTTACACTTTTATCATCTTTTCATTCAATTACAGGTCATAATTCCCCTTCTTTATCCCAGGATTGGTACATTGACTCTGGAGCCACGAGCCATATGAGTTGTTTTAAGGATTGGTTTATTGATTTTACTCCTCTCCGTAAACCAGTTACTGTTGCCAATAAAGAAGTTGTATATAGTGAAGGAAAAGGTACCGTGTCTGTAAATATATGTAATAGTGTAATAAACATTTCTAATGTACTTTATGTACCACAACTTTCGACTAATTTATTGTCTGTTAGGGAATTAGTTAGTAAGGGTTTTATAGTTATTTTTTCTCCTAAAGGCGCCTCCATAATCAAAAGAGAAGGATGTAAAGTGTCTGGAACACTTTTAGCTTCTGCCTCCAACTTTTCAGGCATGTATAAGTTAGATTCTTCTTCTCTTAACAATCAAGCATATACAGCTCAAAATAAAGAGCCCATGCTACTGTGGCATAGACGCTTAGGTCATTTAAATAATAAAGCCCTAGATATTTTAAAGAGAAAACACATAGGAATAGATTACTCTGACAGATTATGTCAAACATGTGTCCCATGTTTACAAGGTAAGTTGACAAGAAAACCTTTTACAAAGTCAACAAGTAGGTGTAATAATAAACTAGAACTTATTCACACTGACCTTTGCGGACCAATGAGTACGCAGTCGTGGGGAGGTTCTCTATACCTACTTACCTTTACTGACGACTTCTCTAGGAAAACTTTTGGCTATTTATTAAAGAACAAAAGTGAAGTATTTCGAAAGTTTGTAGAATTTAAGCACCTCGTAGAAAACCAAACGGGTCTTAAAATAAAGGCACTTCGTTCCGACAATGGTCGTGAATTTGTCAATCATCAAATGAGTACGTTTCTCAAAGACAATGGTATTATTCAGCAACTGACGGTTCCATACCATCCTCAGCAAAATGGTGTTTCAGAAAGGGTTAATAGAACCGTCATAGAAAAAGCAAGGTCTATGCTTAAAGATGCTAACCTGCCTAAAGCCTATTGGGGAGAAGCTGTTAGTACAGCTATTTATCTTAAAAATTATTCTCCAACTCAGGCATTAAATTTTAAAATTCCCGAAGAAATTTGGACATTAAAAGCAATAAACCTATCACATTTAAGAGTTTTTGGTTGCACAGCTCATGCTTTAGTTCCAAAAGAAAAGAGAACTAAGTTGGAATCCAAAACTCTTGACTGTTTGTTAGTAGGCTATCCTAGTGACTGCAAGGGTTACCGTCTGGTAAATCCTAAGAATCCTAGGAATGTTATTATTGCTAGAGACGTAGTTTTTATAGAAGATAAAACTGTAGAGTCTCCTCAGCCCACAGATTTTGTGGAATCTGAACTACCATTAATTAATATAGAAGTCTCTGTTCCTATAGATCCTGTTCCATCTACAAATACTGAGGAACTTCCGGCACCTCAACAATCAGTTGGATGTCCCAGTATAAATATAGATTCTCAGTCAACATGCTCAGAAACTCCGGACGCCATTGAGTGTACCCGCCGATATCCTTGTAGAGAGCGCAATCCTCCACAGAGGTATGAAGCAAGCACTTGCCTTATATCCCCTGATTTCGAACCTGAGTCATTCAAGCAGGTACAGGATGACGCATATAAGGAAGATTGGCTTAATGCTATGAAGGCGGAGTACGATTCCTTGATGAAACATGGCACTTGGATATTAGTTGACAGGCCTAAAGACCGGAAGCCTATCAAATGTAAATGGGTGTACAAAATTAAGAAAAACACAGACGGAGATATTGTAAAATATAAGGCTAGACTTGTAGCAAAGGGCTTTACGCAAGTCTATGGAGTAGATTATGGAGAGACTTTTTCACCTGTAGCGAGGTTATCTTCCATTAGACTTCTTCTAGCGTTCGCCGCTAAATTAAATCTTCAGATTGATCACCTGGATGTTGAAACAGCATTTCTGAACGGCGAGCTTGAAGAAGAAATTTACATGGAACAACCTGAAGGTTTTATTACAGAAACAAAAAAGGTTTGCTTACTCAGAAAATCTCTCTATGGTCTAAAGCAAGCTCCGAGACAGTGGAATAAAAGGGTCTGCGAAGCAATGCAAAAGTTGTCTTTGACTCGCGCAGAAACAGAGCACTGTATTTATTATCAAAGAGAATCTGAAAATCTTCTTGTTGTTGCGGTTTTTGTAGATGATTTTTTCATTTTTAGCAATAATATTCAAATGAGAGAAATGTTTAAAACGGGGTTGAAACAATCTTTTGCAATTAAAGATTTAGGTCCAGTCAAAGATTGTTTAGGCATGAGGGTTACACGACACGATGATGGTAGTATCAGTCTTGACCAAACCAACTATATTGACAAACTTGTTGATAAATTCAATTTGAGCAAAGCCATATCAGTGTCAACGCCTTTGGAAGCTGGTCTCAAATTAATTTTACCCAATAAAGACGATGAGAAATTGGATTTACCGTATCAGCAGCTCATTGGATCTCTAATGTACATTTCTATTGGCACTAGGCCGGACATATCTCACGCCGTATCTGTCCTTAGCCAATTTAATGCACATTATGGGGAGGTACACTGGAGAGCTGCTAAACGGGTACTCAGGTATCTTAAGGCAACTAAAACCAAAGAGCTCAAATACACAAAGTCGACAAGCGATATTGTGGGATATGCTGATGCAGACTATGGGTCTAACCTCGTAGACCGCAGATCCTACACTGGCTTTGTGTTTATGCTCAGTGGCTCAGCCATATCCTGGGAATCACGTAAGCAACGCACTGTCGCACTTTCTACCACCGAAGCAGAATATATGGTACTCAGCGAAGCTTGCAAAGAGGCCATATATCTGAAATATTTGGTAAAGGATATTTTTCAATACAGCAAACCAATTACGCTGTACTGCGACAATCAAAGCGCACTTCAACTCACTAAAAACAACACTCATCATTCGCGCACCAAACACATTGACGTTAGGCATCATTTCATTCGAAATTCTATCACCAGTAATGAAATAATTGCTGAGTACATTCCTACTGGTAATATGATCGCCGATGTCCTTACTAAGAGTTTACCAAATATTAAACATGTAAAATTTGTAAAATGTTTAGGTTTAGTTTAAACTTACTCTAGGACGCGGACGTTTTATTTTTTGAGTGATTTGAGTTGTGTATAAATAGTGTTAAAGTGTGTGTTTATATAGATGTAAGTTTTGTGGTTGTTAGTGTAGTTTTGATAATGCATTTACTGTATATAGTGGTGTATATATACAGGCTGTTTATATTACGGGGAGGTGTTAGACCAAACCTTTTTATAATATAACTTTATAATATACAACACTCTGGCTGCATTGTTTATGACATATATTTTTTCTAATAATATTGTTTTCTATTTTTATGTCACATCATTCTTTTTAGCTTGTCGAATTATATCACTGCGATCTATACTATTAGAATTTCTTTCCTTATTTTAGAACATTTTAACCATAATTAGTAAGGAAAGAATTCACTCCTATATGGTAGTCCGCCTCAGAGAGTTTTTGATTGGTTTTGGAGGTGGTTTTTTTAATAAAATTAAAAATATTAATCAATTAAAACTACCTTAAATGGCAAAAGGGCATAGATAACAGTGGTGTATGCTTTGATTAATTAACTATATTTTACAAAACATCGACCTAATATTCCTCACATCAAAACGCCATTTTCATATATAAGGATCTAATTTTGACAATTGGGAAGAAATCGTAAACATTGAACCTCTACCATCTTATCAGCACGTGCCTCAAAGTTACACTTTTAAAACTGAGGCGTCACTTTGTTCATCCATTACTTGTTATGTACACGTTACACTATATATAAGATGTGATAATTTTGTGGTACACTATAAATAATTTGGCGATATTTTTTATTGATTCAGGTAATGGGCTACACACCACTTCTGTCAACGCAATTCCGTGCTGACTCCGTTCTGTTTAAGACTCGCATTCCGCACGACAAACAGAAATGTTTCAAATTCATATAGAGTGCAACTACATATTGTATGATGATCTCCATTATATACATAAGGTCAATTTTTAGACCATTCAAGTACATCCTCGTTAAACAAAAAACAATAATGTACATGTAATGTATATGTATGTAATACTTCAAAAAACTGTGTCGTCATTCCTACAGCCTATTGAAATATGAAGATAAGCATTTTTACAACTTTTATGTATTGAAGCGAGATTTATAACATAACTCAAAGTAAAGTGTATTTACATTTTATTTCTAAGTAAATAGTTCTAATTGTTTTAAAAGATATGTCATTTAATAATTTCATTCTAAATTATTACCTCTTCAAATATTTGATGACTATGGGACGACTAGATTGTTTTGCCAAAACTTGATGCAGTATCCCAATTCTATCAAAACTGTGCAATTATATAAAACTGCCTGAATTCATTTCTCAAGACATTTAAAAACATTTGTGTCTAGATTGTACGGCTTGACAGATTAATTTTGTTGGAATGTTTTATACACTGACAAACTTAGACTGGATAGTCTAGGCAGACCTTGTCTCGGGTGCAGGCGGTGACATTCCAAAACATACATTTCCTCATTTACGTATTAAACAAATAGCCCTAACATCCCTTGTTAATTGAAAAACATTATTTAGAAAGGAAGCCACCAGGTTGTTGCCATGAACAAATTTTTTATATATTGTTATTTAAGTATGAAATTAGGAACCAAGATTGATTACTCCGCACAGAATGATAAAGCCGGAAAGGTTGCTAGCACAAAAACAAATACTTAAGTTAATGATCTGAATATAAATGATTTCAAATGGCGATCTACCAATTATTTACCATCATAGCTACTGGTAGATTTTGAACCACTTTAGTGCTGTTCATTGTAAACGTAAAATGACAACGTGTTTCTTTTGAAAATGCGAACTTTAAGGAATGGACAAATATACTAATCTTTGTTCGTATTGACACTATTTGTTTAAAAACTTAAATTACTTTATGTCTGTAAAATATATTATAGTTTAAAAATATATTATTAGTAATATACAGTCACGTGTGTTACAATAAGTTGGGAATGTCATGGGAGTTTGTAACGATCGTTAACAGGGGCTAACAACACAAATCGACGCGTGCGTACCTACATAAGACAATCTTAAATCGTAACAACCCGCCAGGTGGCCCTGAGAAGAGCCTTTTTGCTGGAGATTACCCGACCACGAAACCACTACCGGTTCCATTCAGGTAGTTGTTTCGTGCCCGCCCAGGGTACGCCGGCTGGATCCGTTG
This sequence comes from Acentria ephemerella, assembly GCA_943193645.1. Lineage (NCBI taxonomy): Eukaryota > Metazoa > Arthropoda > Insecta > Lepidoptera > Crambidae > Acentria > Acentria ephemerella. The sequence goes on along the minus strand of OW971877.1, from coordinate 7,483,359 downwards.
GTGAACTGCCCTGCATTACATTGAATGGGGAGGTAATCAAGTGCATTTAAGTGGTTTTCCGATGGTTCCAGCACGCGAAGAGGCTCCCCAGCCCGTATCCCGCTCCCCATCTAGCAAAAACCTAATATAACAAAACCATTTTATGTATGTAACAAAAAAGTTTAAAGAAAGAAGTGTAAGTTTCATGTTTATTACCGAAGGAGATGATGTTATAATCGTTAAGTTTATATATAAAAAGATGCAGTTCAGTGTATTAAGTATAGGTAATCTTAGACGTTAGTTTTGTTTAGTGGCAGAGAGCAAAATAATACTTTTTTGTACCCCCTTATCCTCTCGTAATAAGGGTTGTTTTGAAACTAAGTGGAAAATTAGTCTGTTCTTGATTGTTCAGGTAAATTTAATTTACATCATAACGGTAACTAGGAATATTATTGTCAGCTTAGGTTATTTATTGCCTTATTTCCTGAAATATCTCATCTTAAATTGTATTTGAATATACACCATAATCGATAGTTGATTAGTAAAGAAACATTTAGCGTAAGTTATTATCTTTTAATAGTTTACACTTTATTTTTAAAACTCTTCATCAGTATATCTGTGAATTATTTTATTTTACAGTGCTACTGATTGTTTGATGATTATTTAAATAAAATTCATCTAAAAATCTTTTTTGTTGTAAATTTACTAGCAATGACTAGCAAATTTTTTGTTCTAAATGTATCCTATTTTTGAAATATTTGAATTTATTACTATGTATTTATTTAACATTACATATTTAACACCAAAGCTAGTCTTAAAATAACAATTCAAAGGTTCGTGTCATTTTTTATTTTATTAAAAAATCACCAGTCTCACCACCATTTTCGTCTTTAAGGAGATATATTTCATATCCTAATTTAATTATTTCTATTGTTTTGTTGATATTTTGTAATAATTCATTTATCAACTTGGCTTACTAGTTACAATTAGATTTTTACTTTTTTTACTAAGTATAATATGTACTAGTCCAGTAAGATCATGTGAATTTTTACTTTATTTTGATAATTTTATCATGATTTGTAAGTATTTCTAATATTAATATACTTATATAAAAATTTGTAACTCATTATATAATAAATAGGTATTAAATCGGCGATCTTCCTGTAAATTAATAATTTAGTTTTATTAAATTTTGTAAAATAAAATGTATCCGAAAAATGTATACAGGTCTTGTGTAACAACTGACCTAAGAATAATATCGATTTTATATTTAATTTTAACTGCATAAGCTATTTGAAACATGCGTTCTCGCTTCTCGCAATAATGAATACGTTTTCGACATTTTGTGCACAGAATTACTAGGATTACATCGTGTATAATATTATGTTTTTATTAATTTCGTTTTGTATATTGAAAACACTAGTCCAAAGTTCTAAGACTGATGAACGTTTCGTTTTATAGACTATTAAATTAATAAAGAAAAGTTTTTAAACACACGAGATAATAATATTACTATCTTAGTGCAATTTCATCTTAGGATAATCGCAAAACCCGGATTTTTGCATGTTATCGTAGCCTGTCAAATATAGATCGATGTGTTGCATACCAAATCTATTATTCGATTTATATAGTCACAGGATCCTCTGTTAAAAATATACTTTTAGCGGTTTGAAGCGAAAATAATGGTAAATGTTGGTTGTAGGTGGTACGCAAAGTATATGTAGACGAATCACTGTACTATACGGTAATAATAAACATCCCATTCCAACTGGGAACAATTCGATTTTTGAAAATACTGTAAGGTTAAATAATTCGAAAATCTATCGGTTTTATGCATTTTAATTAATAATTGATTTTGCGATTATCTTATGACTTCAACACAATAAAGTGCCTTGTTCATATTTGTGTTAACAAGGTTAGGTAATTATATTCATGTTTTGCTTAAGCTTTAGTTTCAATCTAAATATGTATAGAAATAAATCAATTAATTTAAATATATGTATCTGCCCTAAGTATGTTATCTGTATTAATATTATATAAAGTAGGTATATTATGTTGGTATTGAATTTTACAGCATCTGTAAAATAAATAAATTATCTATATCACTTAATGTTTCTTTTATAGTAATTTTTGAATAATTGAAAAAAAAAATACTGACTGTGTTGTTCTGACATTATAACTTTGTATTTTAATCTAGATTCTCTCATTAATAACGGATTTGCAGCAGTTGTTAAAGAACAGTTCATGAAATAAATGAATCGTGAAGCATTTATTTTTTGTATCAAAAGGAAAAAAAGCACTAGGGATGGCTGTGGTGGGCTAAAGTATCGGGTTATTTTGGAAAAGGGGCCTCTTTCTTAAAATAGTTTGGCAATCCCTGGTCAAAAGTGGGAAATAAAAGAACAGGAAATATTAAAATATATATATATTTTGCTTTAAATATAAACTTAATTAAGAAGACGCAATTTTCACATTCAACAATTAACTAGTTTACATTCAGTTACATAATGCTATCAACCATTTGCAGGTAAAGTAATAATGAACACTTGGTTTAGTATAGTTATAGATTTTTATTTAAATAAAATCTAAAGATTCTAATATAAATATACTTTTTTAAAACAGTATGTATTTTTTGTTTTAAATATTTAATTCATAGATACCAACTCTATGCTACAGTTTGGTAGTGCAGAGGCCTTGTTATACGATCGACCATAAGCAAATACATAAATTATAATTAACTATTTATGTACTTCGAATAAAGCTGAGTGTTTTTTTCACTGAAGAAAGCTATTTATATTTAAAAGCTATGTCTATTCCTAATAAATAAAAATATCATATTAAACATTTGTATAAACCATCTATATTTATTAGAATTTATATGGAAATAGTTTTCACGTAGGTACTTCATTATTAATAAAATAGTTTATTAAATTGTGAGAACCTTAATCGATTAATTGTCACATTAGTATTTTAAAATTAAATTTAATAGTCGGTCCACATTTTTTCATAAACTGAGATTTATGGTTACCTAGAAAACGAGTATTTTTATCATCGAATGTACATATTTTTCAATTATAGTAGGTAATACCGACTTATGCATATAACTTTTGACGTTAAATTAAAATTACTGAAGCGGAAGATTTATTTAAAACAATCTCATTTAATAACTTCTACATAGCAGTAACAATTGATAATTCATCATGAATTATTTTATAATTTTTATTTACTATAGAATTAGATATTTAATACATCAATTCTTAACAAAAATAATCTCTTGCTTGCTTAGCCAAGCGAAATGTTATTTTAATATAATTTAGATAGTTATTATGTCAAGTTTCCAGCGTTTATCTTCCTTGCAGTTTGGGACTAAATTCATGAAAATTATGTTATATGAACACATTGAATAACATGTGATGAATTGTTTTAACAACTTCAATAAAATCACTGGTGACAATTTTGTCTGCAGAATTATTATTATATACAAAAAGTGGATTGTTTGGAAGGTATAAACCTTATTTTTCATTCTACTGGACACATTTTTAAAACTTTATATTTTGTATATTATAAAATCTTATTTCAATGTCTTATTTGAAAACACTGCTTTAATTTGACAATTTTGGGAGCGTTAAAGGAATGGATTTAGCACCATTTCCTGGAAGTAATACAAAACTTGGGAACTTAATGTTAAGCGTATTTAATTATAAACCTTATCTTATGGTGCATGTAAAAGTAGAAACTACATGTTCAAACAATAAATACACTATGTATAATTGCTTCTTTAAATTGTGATGTAGTGAGGTATTACATTAATAATTATAATGTTTGAGGATAACGATCGTAGTCTGTAGGCTATAATCAGAATAATAACGTGAACAGGTCTATCAATTAACTTCAAAAGTAACTATGAAACCGATGTTCGGTCAGTGCATTGTTTTTTGTACGAACGATTCACAGTTTCAGGTCAAAATTTAAAAGTTTTTATTTTATAGTAATTTCTATAGAATTAACAACGTTATAAAAGTATCAAATATAGATATGTTTTCAAAAAATATAAACATTTTTTCTGTGATTTGGCGCGGGTCCTCTGTTACTTCACGGCATTTTTTTCTCGGGGTTTCGCCCCTTCGTTGTATGTATAGTATCTAGTTAAGATACAAATCTTATTTCTTTGAGACCTTTTAATCTGTCAAATAGTTTCAACAGCAAAATTGTGCATATGCATTGCCTATATTTCTAATAACAAAAGGTGGGTCTAACTCACTGCGTACACTCGTGATAATGATTTATTTTGAAAATAGAATCTCGATTATAGTTAAAAAGTAGTGTCAATAGTATTTTCAATAAGTGCTAGTGTTGTGCATGCGTTATGTTGTGTTTGTTCATAGGTATGTGTGTAGTCGGCGATGCGCGTCACGCGGCGTGTAGAGGCCGAACGCCGGCCCTGCCCGATTTCAGGCTAAATCTTCAGTTTTGTCCAATCGCTTCAGCTGTGAAAAATAGCGGTTATAGAATTATAATACAGAGGTACTTAGGAATTAAGATTAAGCATAATATTGTTATGTGCAGTTAAGTTCAACGGCCTATATACGTCTCACTCTATGGCATAGGCCTTCCTACATGGAAGAAATACATGAGGAGTTTGGGCCATACTTAACATCACCACATTGGCCCAAAGCGGCATGGCAAGTGAAAGCTGTTGCCGTTATAATCGAGGTCAGTGGCTTAACTTTATTCCGAAGCACAGAAGTTCGAGATAAAAATTTGATTGACCCATCCGGAGACCAACCATGGCGAAAACTGCCTTGTTTTTGTATCGAAACCAATACCATTATGCCAACGAGCTCTTCATGAGCATAATGATGTTTTATTAAAGAAAACGCCTCTGAAGTTAACTATCACATCGTGCGTCCACAAAAGAATATAGCTTTTTAAGAAAGCTACTCTGAGCTTTTTTGTTATCTAATCAATAACTATCAAAAAATAATAATTAAATTTTGTACGAGGACTCCTTGATCCGTGTAGATAGGATTACTTGCGTTGGTTTTTCTACAAAGTTAACCATGTATAGTTCGCCTCACACATAGCATATAGTACCATGTAACACTTAGTACCATGTTATACCAACTACTAACACCGTAAGTAGTGGTCTAAAGGATTCACATAAAATTATTCTTTCACGCTGGAGGCAAGGAAAATATCCTGCGGAAACTGGCACACACCTAAAGCTAAAGAAATTCTTCAGTCGAAACTGAAACATGGTATTTAAACTTCTGATACCAACAGTACCTACAATATGATGAATTAAATAAGTTATAAAAGCTCAGGGCAAGGCACCTGAAAACTTTCCAATACATATCCAACAGCCAACAGCTACCAATCAGTGTTTCACTCCCAGAAAAATTAAAATATACTTTTATTCAATACCTATGCGGTCGTTACTATTATTTGATTAATTTACGTTTTGCATTTTATAGTTGAATAAATAAAAAATACTGTAATAGCACGTAGGCTAGATATACCAGCAAGCATTTTCTGTATTTTATTTATTCTTTATTTCAAAAACCAGTCAACCAGTAAAAAAGTTGAGATATTTATCTCGTTAGAAAAGACAGCGCACTACTTGCCTATTTAATATTTGTTGGTAGTCATTATGCAAGATTTATGGCGTTTAGTTAATATGTAGGGTTTGAAGAATCGATTATTTTAAAACGAATTTATGGTTTATGACTTTATATATACTTAAAATAAGTATCTACCAAATTTTATTCTAATTACCATAATTTTTTAATATCAGAATCTTATTTGATTTAAAAACAACTTTGTAGCCATTACCATACATAGGTCCTACGTCTTTAATTATGAATCTTTTAAATAGGTGTTGGAATTATTGATATAAAATAGATAAAATTTTTGGAGTTTCCTAATCGAGAATATTATTGCAGATTTTGGAGCGCTTCATTCTGTATTAATAATATAATTATTAAAATTTATATAAACGCATCGGTCATAAATAATTAGGAATGAAGTAGTAATTATTATCACGTATAAAATACACCCTATTACTTACGCTCTGTTCAACAGTCCACGCAGTAGGTGCTAGGCGTCCGGAATGCTTGTAAAATTTACATCGATGAAATAAATAATTAGCGAACAAAATAAATAAGAATTATTACATCTGGTTTTTAATCCACCAAAAAAATGCTGGGATGCGAACCCACTTCCCAATTTTGGCACAGATGACTCTGTACAATCAAAACCGTTATTCCGTATTTTAGGTAGGCATATCAATAGATAATTTGTTAGATTTTGAGCAATTAGCGACAGTGATTGTATTTTGGTATCGGTTCCGTTAAAAAAATAAGTATTTTTATAGATGACATTGGTGATAGTAAGTTTACAAAGAATGTTTTGATAAGATCTTCGATTACGATATTTGTCACGACGTGATAAAGTAATTATCTACTTACCGGGCTACTGTTAAAAATTACTATGTGTATTAAGTAAAACTGTCATTACTTCATGAGATAAACATAAGAAGAATTAAGCCATAAAACTACCTCGCTGGCTTAAACGGCTTTGTGGGTGTAATGGATGAAGCTTCATTAGGTATATAAAATAACTATTTGTTTTTTTATTTCAGTAGTTTTTTGGGCAAATCAATTTATTGATATAAATGTTAACTAATAAAATATATATTTTAACATTAACATTTGAAGTATTTAACAATTTTAATAGAACAATTTTAAGTATTTGATATATAGAGAGCGGAAAGATTGGTTTCATTTGATTCACATGGTATATGGTAAGTAACAATAAAAGAACAAGATAAGTAACAATGAAAGAATAATGTAAGAAAAAAAATTGAAAATTAATTTATTAAACTATGTTTCCGTAAAACTGTCAATATGCCTAAGTCTTAAATAAGTAGATTCTTTATCGTGGCACACCATTTACCTCTTTCTCGTCGCCGGCCACCGATCTGTAGCGCGGCGGCTCCTGCGCGGGCGCAGAGAACCCGTGCACGTACAGCAGCGCAGCCGCGACTCCTCCGGCTATTGGTCCCGCCCAGTATATCTACCGGCAAACAATTATTCAAAAAAATACTAACCACTATTCAAACAAAACAAAAAAAACAGCAAACAGCATTTAGAATTTTATATTATTATCATATTAATAGATAAAGAAAATTCGTGGCCATTGGACATTTTGCTATTTTCCGGGATTTCAGAACCAAAATGTGCTATTTTGTGCATTTGTACAAATGTAAAAAAAACAGTTGTATTAATTTTCTTTACGGCGATTTTTAGTTTGATTTGACCCCTTGTTCTTTTCAAGTCGTGACTACTTAGGTTGACTAGATAGGCAAGTAAAGTCTGTGGTCAGAGTAATAATTAGGAGGTTACGAGCTGCGAACATTCACTTACTTTGGTTTATGCTTGATGAAAATTAGTGTAGACAGTAGTCAAAGCGACCAAGATATTTATTGTAACAAGATTCAAGGACCACAGAATACAATAAACTGTGAGTGGGATTCTTTCCAGAAATCGCAAGATTTACTTAAATAACACACATCACGAGATTGAGTTTCGTTTTCGCCAGATGCATTATTAAAGTGGTGGACACAACATTAACATGAACAGTTTCCGTAAGTACAATAAATTCCTTAAATAGGTATCGATAGATTCTTGTTTGAAAACTATTACATAATGATTATTGAATTTTAAAGTAGATCTTGATTCCGTCACTAGAAAGACTTCTCAAATAAATCCGTTCAATAGTTGACTGACGAAAAATAATTACGAATTACGAATTTTAGAAAGAGTCTTTGACAGCCGGCAGAAATGGGCATAGCGCCCTCTTTTGTGACCATCAGTATTGTACATTAAGTGGCGGCTCCCTAAATACAATCCAGGTATTTAACACTGCTTACTGCCTCAAAAATACTTACAAATATATGGGAAGTATTTAAATGCATATGGCTTGATAACGTAAGGGGAAAAAACGTAATAGTCATATACTAATTTCCAATATGCAAAAACCTAATACTTAAATGTCAAAAACGCAGGATTCAGAACGATTCTTTAAAATTAATATATATAGGGAGCCGCCTCTTAATCAGGGATTGCAGTTTTGATGGAAACTTCTCTTAAACGATGTTTCAGACCCGTCGTTTTATCTTACTCCTAAGAATATATGATAATTTGAAAAAAATTGGAATAGCTTTGCACGTTGTATTACGTAAGTGATTTAATTATAATTACCCAGTGGTTGACCCAATTGTTAGCAACTAGGGCAGAGCCGAAGGAGCGTGCTGGGTTCATGGCAGAGCCCGTGTAGTCGACGGCTAGCAGGTGGCCAAGCGTCACTGTCAGCCCGATGGTCAACGGCGCGGTCGGTTTGCTGTCCGGTTTGTTGGGATCGCATACCTGGATTACAAGAAACATATATACCACATTATTGTAGGAACCATTCGATTAGATAACGGGGAAATATATATATACCTTCTGATGTGACTTGCAAACTTTGTAAGTGTGATTCAAAGTTTACATTACGTATAACGATATTTCTATGCTCTGTCACGGCTTGGTGTTCACTTTGTAGGACTTTTTGCTGATAATCTGTTTCTCATTCATTCGATAGCAATTTGTCTATGTAGCACTATGTAGCCGGTATGCCCCCCCCTCTCTCTTTCTTGAAGTATTATTCCACTATGTGTCAGGCGTTCCAGTGGCATGACACTTTGAACGCACTTCATGTCTCTATCAGCAGTATATATTTCCTATTATCAATAAACAGTCACGCCACTGGCGTCGCAGGAGACGCTTATTGCATTTCTGTAGTAGCTTTAATATAGAGAAAATAGTCTAGATGCTGAAAAGTTCATATTTTTTCCCGGCCTCAACGGTGCGAAACCAAATGGAACATTATTATGGAATACTATGCGTTTAGTTCAGAGATGAATTTGATGTCCAGGAGGAAAATTTAATATAAAACTTGTTTAGTATACAGTGTTCATGCTGCACCTAAATTCTTCGTATAATCAGGGACTCTCTTTACCCACCTACCCTCATACTTCACAGAGGTAAATGGTTTTCTACCAGTACTCCTAGTGTGAATTTCAATCCTTAGAAGGCCTTTTACTAACAGTGGGCGTATCTCTGGAGATATGAGAATGAGTATATTGTTAATTGAAGTTTTCCTTGATTATTTTTTCAACTAATCTCGAAAGATTAGCACCTACTACATTAAAGATTACGTACTATAAAATGCTTAATCTGATTAAATTTCCTTCTGAATAAAAATCGTATTTGATACGAATGTCTAAAGTGGTAAATACAATTTGAAACCACAACAATGCGAATTGATTCAACAAAAACAGAATTAAAAGATGGTTTCCATTAATTAATATTAACTTTTTCTATTGTTACGAACATACTTTGCGTGCACAAAGGTGTATACGATTCTTGTTGCTAATAGTATCTTCTATAATGTGATTTAATGGACGAGATATTTTGGCACGAAAATATTAGGCATCTATTAGTAGATTGCCATGGCACGCTTTGTGAAAAATACCAAGGGATTAGTTAAACGAATCACGTTTCTGAAATATGCGCCGTTGTTAATTCTGATTCTTTCTATATTAATCATTTTGCGAACAATACAATATTACGGTTTCTCACGCGATCTTTTGAAGATTTTATTGTATTATTAGCTAAAACTAAATTCATTAAGATACTACGGATGCAACGACGACGTCCTTTTAGATATTAGCGATAATATGAAAGGTAATAACGTGATAATAAACTACTTACATTATATAAAAAGAAACCAAAAAACGCTAGAGGAATGAATAGACTACTTAGTAAATATATAGGTAGATATTATTGAGAAAGTTCTTATGTAATATGCAGGCAAATCTAATTTATAGTTTTCTTAACAAAAATAAGTGTTGGGATAAAATAAAAAGAGTTGAATTCTTACCAAAAGTTTCACTTGTATATTCGACTTCTCACATGTATTTGCTTGTGTACTTACGTGACTAAGTGGTATTCACAATTTATATTGATAAATCAATACAACATAAAACATTGCTAATAAGGTGATAATAAAATTAGTCTTGGTACTCATACCTTTTTCATTGACAGCTCATAACTGCTAAATATTGTATCATTATATGAACAGATTTTTTATTCCAAAACCCAAATGTTTAAGTAAGTTAATTTTACCTTTAGTTAGTTTAACCTTTAACCCCCCACCCTTTTTGTAGCGTGTCTTGGAGGGGCAAAATCAGAATTATTGGTTTGTCATTGTACATTGGTTATAGTGGGATTCCCTCGTTTAAGTGAATGAATTAAACGGGGAATCCCGCACGCAATAACCGATGTAGTATGTTGCTAACTTTTGGGCGTACGCTTAGTATTGGAAAAAGAGATTACTTTGTATTCACTTTTATCATTTCTGAAGTGAAAACTCTATAAGTACGTATGACAATATACGCTATAGGCGCACAACATGAAGTCGTACGTAATGTCGCAGCAACGGAGAGGGTCAGCGGTCCGGCAAAGCGCACTGGGTGTGGTTTGAGCTGTTCCGTAGTCTTTCTAGGAGAGAGACACAACGCTTCTTCCTTATTACTCTCTCATTAGACACCAGGTGTGCTTCACACAAGCCGGCCGCATAGCCAGTGGCGGGTAGGTCCTTAAATAGATTCCTTTTCGAAACGGTAAACTTTATTTGGATATCTTTAGATAACAAGTTGTTGCTAACAACAAATAACAAGTTGTTGTTGTTGTTGTTGCCTAAGGTGTGAAAATCATTTATTACGTGGAATGGTCTTTCACAAATGTTATGTAGCATATTAACCTTACCCGATAAGTGGAAACAAAAAACTTTTTCAGTTCCAACTCTTTATAATATTAATATATATTCGGGACAGAATACAGCTCATTACAAAATTTAATTTTCAATTTACGACTAGTAACCCAATTACGACTATCCAACATAGAAGAGCTCGTGGGCTTTGTGGTTAGATCTCTCTCACGGTTTCGGTCTGGTATGTATCTAACATCTTGTATAATTTAAGTTATTAAGCAGTTAATTATTTAAATAAAATATTTAATAAATATTAACTGTTAGCTATTTCTAACAAATAATTAATATAATTCTAATATCACAATCACTTCCAATATTTCACAATAGAGACACTTTTATACAATTCAGCAGTTGACGACAAAATGATCGAGACGGTTCAATTCGAATGAAATTCACACCAGGGCTACTGCTAGCGATTTCAATTGTTAGAACTATTTAACTGTCATTACTATTTAATATTTTTTGTTTTGGCAAATATTTAGATAACTAAATTTTACGATTCAGTACAGCGAAGTCGTTATGAGAATATATCGAACCTAGTTTAAAGCTGCAGATAACTCCCACTAACCCGCATTATTTTTCATTTTGCGATGTAAAATATATATGATATGTGGAGTAAATTGAAAACGCATAGAGTTGAAAATAATCAGGAATTTACATAAAGATAGTTATAACCTCAGAGAGGTTATAATGGAGAGGTTATGTAAATTCTTCTCAGGATGAAGTTCTAATTTTTGACAGTTTTCCATAGTTTTAAAATTAATAGTAGTCGTATCATATAGGTATTTTCAAAATACTCACCCCACAAACCACAAAGACAAGGACGAAACCGAGGAAGAATTCGATGCCGAAGCCTTGTAAAACAGTGACGTCACTGCCCAAGCCGGTGACGCCCAGTGAGCCAGCCGCTCGGTCAGGAGTGAACGCCTTGAGAAGCCCCGAGCCGGCAGCGGCGCCTGCGCATTGGGCGATGATGTACAGGACAGCACGGGCTGGCTTCACACGGCCGACGGACGCCAAGCCCACGGTCACTGCTGGGTTGATGTGCCCGCCTGATACGTGGCCTATCGCCTACAAAGTAACATAAGTAAGTTCTTAAGTAGTTTAATTTATGCAAGAAGGTGGCAAACAAGCATACGGCCCCCCTGAAGGTAAACGACTACCGTAGTCTATAGACACAAAGATATTGTAATAGACTAGTAGACTATAAGCAAAAATTTAGGGTTATCACATTTATTTAAAAAATGTGATTTTCTAAATTAAATAATCTATGAAAAGTTTATACTAAAATTACGTGTGCGTTGAAATTGTAAAAAAATAGCGAAATAAATCTCACACAATCCTTGCGTTAGTATTATTATTATGACAACTAAGCGTGCAAAGTCATAAATTTTGAAGATATCACTAATATTGTCCATGTACCTATATATTTGAAAGAATTTTATATGGAGCGTTTTGGGCAACTAGTAATATCTCCTCAAGCATAATCTCAGAATTTATTGAATACATTTTACATTGACAGTAGTTTATTAAAAATATAAATTTATCACGGGCTATGTTCTGACATGACCCCTGCTTTCAAAATCGAACACTACACTTACTTCGTAGCTAAATAGACGGCGCAGTGAAGCCAAGCATTCTAAATTTCCGTCTAGAAAAGAAGACCGAGGGAACCTATTAACATCTATTTACTATAAATGTTCTAAACATTATTTTCTATTTTACCATTAAACAGTAATGAAAACTTTACTACTAGTTATAAAATTAATAGCCATGAAATAAAAGATCTTAGGCCTCCGGTCGAACTCGGATATATAGCAAATTAACTATATCGCTCGCGAAATCCAACCTATAAATTTCATAGCAATTTACGAAATTACCAGAATAAATACCCAGATTAAGAGGAGATATGAAACTTAGCAAAGTTATTGCTTATTGCTATACAAATAATGTTCCGGATTTAAGTATTAATCTCGAGACAATAATTTAACCACACAATTATTGGGAGCGTTTGAAATACGAATTCTTATCTGACTATTACCATTATGTGGGCTGTATTGGTAATGGGATCAAAATTGACTTAGATATTTATGTAATTATGTTTAAAGGTAGGAAAGTAACTGTTGCGATTTCTTTGGATAATCATTATAAATATTTTTAACAAATTTAAGAAAAGGAAATGGCTAAGAGTTTGCCGCAGATTTTACAGTTTTATTATATAGGATATTACACAAACTATTTTTAATGTGTGTTATCAAGTGGTACGATAATTTGGTCGATACATATACCTACCACACAATCTGTGTTGTCCCTGTGAATGGCCTTCACGAATATTTTATAGGGATTTATATTAAATTAAAATATACTTTTATGTAAAAATGCAAGTGATAAATAGGAATTCTTTTCGATTACTTTAAGAGTGGTTTTGTAACTTTAACCACCGTAAGAACATTATTGTTCTAGCTGTCAAAATGATAAAAATTAAAATATAAATAATAAGTACGAAAGTAATAAGTACCTATACTGTTACGTAAGTACGTATTAATGAAAGTTATCCAAGTTGGCCGTCTGAAGTAAACGGAAAATCCTGATATTATTCCGATATTATTAAGATAGGTTCATCTAGATAAAAAGGTATTCGATAAATTTTGAGAAATCGCTTGGACGAAGAAAATCAGATTTTGAAAAAAAAGTTCATCTAATGATTATGCCGATTTAATAATGCTTATAAAAATTAACTACGACACTTACAGAGACTGCAGCGAAGACAGTAAGACCGAACGTCAACGCGATGAGCACTATGTCAGGGGCTGCGTTGGAGCCTTGGATGATATTGATGCACGACCCGCAGCCGAACAGGTTCAGTAGGACGTTACCTGAGGAAGATCAAGAGTGTATTATTATCTTATATAGGGATTACTTTTTATTTTGCTATTCATGAACTCCATTTGATAGGCTCTTTCATTAGACATATAGACACAAATACTAAAAATAACTGTTATTAAAAAAGCCTGAGCCTTAGCCTGATAATGTCAAGCAAGGAGGTGACTTTTGCCAATAGATTCGAGTAATAAGAAGTAATAACTTGATACAACTGAGGTGTTGACATTCTGGAGACGAGTCAACACATCATGGAAATCCAGGGACCAGCTATCCAGACGACTCTGCTGACGGGTCTATCACCGTAACTTTTATTTTATTAATGAATTTTAACCGAATGGAAACAGTTCACAATATTCAGCAAGTTACTGTTATTGCTTTTAGAAAAAGTATAATTTCGGTTTATTTGGATCACCAACAGTTGTTACAAAGACAAATGAGTGACTACTGAAGTTACTAAACTTACTGAAGTTTAGATTATTAACAAAGGAATCTCATATGGGCACAATTTACTGATTTTTTATCAAAGTAATTTTTTCTCTTAGTTCGTAATTATTGTCAAAGTATGTGTACCTTATTCTTGTTATTGTGTGTTTTGTTTTTTTCATCCTCTCAATTTTTATATAATATAACTTCAAAACTTAAAGTGATCATATTATCCTCTGTACCCTAAGATTTTTAGGAAATAATCCAAATATTTAATGCCATGCTTTTATTGCAATAAAGTGTATGACGTATTTGTCTACGCATAACTATATAAACAATTTGTAGATACCTAATATAATGTTTAGTGAACCTGAGTAATGTTTAGTGAAGACGGACTATTAACATATTTAAAGTGAAAATATAAGCTCGGATATTTTAATTTACGCTTTGGACTTCATTGCTCTTAACTTATCTATCAACCATCTATTTAGTTTGTAGGACAAACAACATGGAGGTGTATGGATCATTGAAATTATCTATAATTGCTAGAAATTGATATCCTTCCTTACTTTTACATAGCATACACAAATACATACATATATTTGTTTTTGTATATGCTAGATCTATTATTATTCTTCATTAAGATACAGGTGTTTACATACATATGATCGACTCTTTGTGTCATGAAAACAATTTAACGTTGGATAGTTATCCATTTTTAATTAACGATACAGTAACGTTCATTGTTATTCAGTTAAGTTATCGTATTCATTTTAGATAGTAGGTAGGTATTAAAGTGTAGATTCACTTACCAATGAACTCTGCAAGTAGCGCCCTGCTGATGCCGGCCGCTCCCCCCGCCAGTTCATCTAATCCTAATTTGGCTCCTAGTTCTCCCATATCTCTGTGGACAACACAAAAGAATTTCTTTACAGGTGTGTGCAGGTTTCTTCACGATGATTTTTATTCACCGTAAAGGCGTTGAATAAACGTAAATATCAATTTCAAATTTAAATAAATTACGTGGTTTTGTTGGGGTTAAGTGTATATGATGATATTTCAGATTTATGAACATATATTATGTGCAATTTATTTAAGTTTTGAATGTAATTGCTTTTATGCATGTAAGTATATTATTATAGCCGAATAAATGTCGAATAATCAAAATTAAAGTATAATTATAAACGTAAATGTAATAGCCTAGTTAAGCTTATCCAGATATAAATTATATGGTGGCAACTTGGTAACTTCATATTTTCCTATGATTTTAAACATATAAAATTGCTTTAAAGTTTTAAGTACCTTTATCACATTAATGAAACAACCAACGCACCCAAACTATTTATGTTAATGGTAGGATGCAACCCATAAATTAGGAATGTTAATGATTACAAACTATCAAAATAGTGATGGGGCAATATAGAAAAGAACAATAGGCGCCAAGCGATGTGAGAAAAATGAAAGCATTCATCAAAGTGACCCTTTTGTTAAGGTTCCGATGTACGCGGATAGTTCATTAAATCAAATAGTCTTTTATTTTGTTGAACAATTTAAAAATTTTACTGATTTATTTTTCTGATAGGTATCGTTAGAGTAATAGCGGTAAACAAAGAGCTGGGACTCAGGAATAATTCACCGGTTCAATATAATGGGAAATTGAATGTGATTGCGGATACAAATTACACTAATTATGTTACTCGAGTACACGCTCCGGCTGCTCACTCAATAGGTCCGACTTCACTGGAAGTTGGGACAATTTCCGGAAGTTTTTGACAATGAAGTGTTAATGACGTTCATTTTTTACTATCACAACTCCCTGAATGTTATTATTATATCATTAGTTGTATTGTGTTGTATTTGTGTTTGCCATAACGGTCACATAAATAAAATATAGTATCTCATAGTACAGCTAACAATTAAAACGAGGTATTTTTGTTTCAGTGCCAAAATAGCAGTTCACTGTTCTCATCTTGCTTACATAATCGTAAACAACATTAACGTTTTATGTTTGAAATTTAAAAAATCTTGTAATATATTTTCATTACGCTATTCGAACGAAAGTAAACACTATCAACTGATTTTTATTAGGTATATAGGTACTTTATATGAAAATTCAAGATATTTTTTTTCAACGTTAATTTAGATTTAATTACAGTGTATTTGTGCCATTTTGTTCGTAGCCTTTCTGCCATCTTGTAGGTAGAGACATGATCCGTTGATGTAGAAATTTTAGGACTTCTGATCAAGTCTGATACTGCCTAAAGAATTCTGAAGAGACCGAAACAGGTGGAAATCTGAAGGTGCAAGGTCAGGGCTATATGGCGGATGCCACTCTCGTGGGGCACTCAAAACTGATTTGTTGTCAATTCCTAGTTCTTTAGCTAAATTGGAACTGATGATATGCCGATATTGCTCCACTTTTTCAAATAGCGTCCATTTGAAAATTGCATTTTCGACATCAAAATTCACGGATTTAAAATTAAACAAACAAACAAACTATGTGTTACTCTTACTTACACTGCATTAGGTGTATAAATGTCACAAATTTTTTCGCGGCTTGCGAACCATTTTTTCCTTTTTTGTAATAAAATTTGAAATAGATATATAATTTCTTCTTTCTATTCCCTCATTTTAATAGGAAGAAAAACAAACGAGGAATAGTGGGAAACAAAATTTTCCTAATTGGATTATATTTTATGAAATGTCTCATTTTTAATGTCATGAAAACCAGCCAGATACAAATAATACAGCCGAAGTTATTTTATTATAAGTTTATACATACATAGCCGTAACGAAAAGACTTTTCCCCGACCTATAATATATGATTTGACATTTGTTTGTATATCAGTTATAGTGATCACCTTCTGATTTTTATTTCTCGGCTCGGAAAATGTAAGTTGTTTTGAATGACAGTAAATTAATCTACATAGTTTCATATGATTATCTTAACTATATTAAGCTTTTTGTTGAATCATTATTAACTACTACTCCTACCTATTTGTCATGACGGAGTTGTGTTGTATCTGATCCGAATAGTGTATAAAATTTTAATAAAACATTTATTTTACGATGCGACAATTTATTTTTGATTGGCTAATTCTCAGTGCAGACATATTGTTATTACCTATAATGAGTGACAAAATGAGTTCAATTTTTCGATGTAGATAAGACATCGTATAAATCTTAACTTCGATTCCAACTTTGAAATTAAGAAGGAAATAAGGTTATTTAGATAACTTAATAATAAAAAATTCAAACGAAAACAAACAAACAAATCACTTGCGATTGAATGCTATAGCAAAAGTCCACGTTAGGAGTCGATCCGGAGACGAGGTCGATGCAGTTCTCCGTGACCGGCCCTTACAAGTGTTGTTTGTTTTGAGACAGATGCCTTCCATATTTGATTTGGAATGTATGCTTGTAAAATGTAAAACTAACTGACGTTACGGCTATGCAAGGCTTAGCTATATTTATAGTGAAACATTTTGTAGCCTTGTCTACTAGGTGTCGGTACGCCTTAGTTAAAAAACAGTAACTACAGCAACGCAACTACAATGTCTATACATTGTCATTGCCAAGAGAATCGCTATACTAAGGCTACAGATATATTCCGATAGTGAAGAGTTCGACTACTATTTATATTTCGTAGAATATAGTCAGAGTTTGAAGTCTTTTTGATTTATTTCAATTTTGTTTAAAAGCGAAAATAATCTGATCAGATATGAATCCGGCTTCGATAATTAGTTATTTATTTTATCATAACGCTTCCATTAGATAGCAAACGATATCTTTATCCTACTTATTTACTCTGTGATTTTAGGTGATGATAAAATTTGAGTCGTTATAATTGTGTCTTTATCTAAATCAAAGTAAAAACTATATAATTCATGAATGTAATTTTTTATTATTAATTATTTTGACATCTATAATAGCTGCAGCTTAGCTAAACAACTTATCCCATAGAAACATATTTACGAGTTAATGTTTATTTATAACACTTATCACTCATTTCATAATTTATTAATTTTGATTTTGGATTTTAGTGACCTAAAACCGCGATGTACTTCCAGGAAACCTGATTAATTAATAAACAACTATGTAGTGTTGTGGAGCTTGCGAGATTAAGTAACAGGATAACAGGTTGCCAGGTATATACTTCATATTTGAAGTGACAGACTAAAACCAGACGAAATCAACTAAAAAGGAGAAAGGAACACCAAAATGAAAATTATGTTAAATTATTTAATATTGCAATCATTTTATTTAAGGTTGTATCTAATAAGTAATTGGCTGAGAAAGAGGTTTTGTAACAAGTATATTCCTAGAAGTAAGTTTATAAGCGATAAAGAAAAATATTTAAATAAGTTTTCTTCCATGTGCAGTACATACTTCATAAATTTATTCTATTTGTATGTTATATCCAATGATACTGCATTAAAAGAAAAACATTTGAATTTATCTTCCCTGAAATCTTAAATGTTACCTCTCAGATTTTCTTTCAAGACAGAAAAAAAAATAGAAATATGTGTACAATAACAATTACAGATTCATATAGTGTACCAAATCTAATTTACTTGTAAATATTAAAATGATATGCACGGAATGAATTCCAAAGGTTACGTAGTAGGTATGTGTTGTGATATCAAGTCGACTCACGAACTTTTTCAATACTTTCCGCTATTGTCTTTTCGAAGCAGAATAGTTTTGAATAATTAAAAGTATAATATGCTAAAAAGTAACGTCAAATTATCGTTAGGTATTCTTATTTTTCTGCAACAAATCGTATAATACGAATACTAATATACTCGAGTACTTAGAACTGGTCTTGCCCACATACATCAGACAAATAGGTAACAGTTTTTTTAAGAACGAGTGTAAAAACGCGTTGTACAATAAATTGATAACCATATCCTAACCGAGTTGTACCAAATGTTCAATTTTTTACGGAATGTAATTGGAGAATCTTGATCTTTCGAAATATTATGCGCTGGTTAGAGCAAACTTCTCCCCTATAAACATATTCTCTTACTATGCTACAAACTATATTATTAATACAATTTATTTAAAATAATAAAAAAATCTTAGCATATCTGAGTAGTAAAAATCGTCATCAAAACCAATTATTAGACGTACCTACTAAAACTATTTTTTTTATTTATGCTTTATGAAAAGCTCAGCAAATGACTCGACATCATCTCATGATAAGGAGTAGAAGAGTCCATATGTGAAGATAGCTAGTGAAGCATGCGACATTCTGCCCTAGCCACACTTGCCGGCCCAAAAGGTGATTTTTCACGCCTATTTTAAAGGAACCCATGTTTTATGAAGGAAGATATACGAATTATTTTGATTTCTTTTTCCTTACGAATTTTTTCTTGAATCTTCGTGAATTAACAGTGACAGGTACAACAACTTTCCTAACTTTGAAGAATTTTTAATGCACTACTGAAATGGCTGGTTTTTACAAATAATATAAGCTTAAAGTGTATGTTTATGAGAGTATAAAATTATACAACTGTTTTTATTGTGTAATTGACACAGAAAAGAACCATGATTCAAGATTCATATCGCAGCTTGTTTTTGACACTTTGATAAAAAAAAACTGTATTCCTGGACAAGAAAAATACCTGTCATTCATAATTATTATGGTTGAATACATATCTTAACAGTATTCAAGACGTTAATGAATGCCTCCTTTTTTGTGGTAGTAGAATAAATAGGCACAGTCGCTTTTAATTGCACATTTAACCTTATTTTATTATTATTATATTAAAATCTATTTGGATACTGGAAACGTTATTATTACTTGTTATAGCAGTAGCTATATTTAAGCTAAAATGATAAAAACGCATATCAAGGGCCTATGTCACGGAATTGGTTGAGTGAACTGTCTTCTAGTAATATGTAATGCTTAATCGACAAGATTCTATAAAAAAAGTTCATTGACTCATATTAATAAATAGATTACATAGCTTTTTTAGTTTTACATCGAATAACGATTTTTAAACATATTATTTTGTTCTTAATACAATCAAATTTTCAAGAAAGTGAACAATACCGGTAGTATAAAGCGATAAAGACCTAAGTCTGTAGTATTGTGTGAAATTTTATATTGACATCTTCATATAATTAATAATTTTTACACATTGTTTTAATACATTTTCTTTCTTCAAAAAGTAGACTTTTCCATGTGTGTTTAATATGCGTAAAGCTATCCTTTTCCAATTTTTTTTCTTTTCAATAAGTTTTTTGTATACAATTTTTGTATGAAATGACTATTTTACGGTGTAAATACTATAAAAATAATAATTATATTCATATTCAAAGTTTGAATTTGCTCTTCAAAACGTTTAATATATATCTCGGCAATTGTTCAAACTTATGTTAGGTATTACTTATTCAAGGATAAAACTGGTTTTCACTGATTTCGTTGTTTTATTTTTTTCGCAAATGTATTAAAAACATTGTTCGGTGAACGCGCGGAACTCTCATTTCTATTCGTCCCTATTGTTCAGTACTTTCCGCACTTTTATCGAAATGTAATACTATAGTCATATAGTAAAATATCTCGTAATAAGACAAAGGTTAATACAATATTGGCCTTATAATTATTTCTTGTATTCCTTAATATTTATAAGACAAACCCTTACTAAGTATACCAATACATTTTGTTCGATATAAAACTGATTTAGGTATTAGTATCCAAGTATGACAGCTGTATTTAGGGTAAACTACAACGTTCCGTTTTCGTTATTTTAAATAAGGAACCAAAACATCAATGAAATAACTTGAAACTAGAGGAAACTTCGACACATTACGTAAAAAACAGTTATTTATAGAATAGAGTAAAAGCTCCAGTGGTTGCATAGTTCAAGATTTTCCAGAACATTTCATTGCGTGCCTACTTTAGTGTCTGACGCTGTTGTTGATTAATGCACATGGTAAATCTATTTTGAGGTCATATCGTCCACAGCGGTCGTAAATCGGCTGTGATTATGATTTGTGTCAACAAAGCTCAGTTTATGTCGTGTTGGAACGTGAAAATACTCATTGACTGCCAGCGCTTAGCTACTATCCACGTTATTGTCCATAGTAATTATGAACAAACGTTGTAACGTAAACAATTGATAATATTTTATGAGCAAACCTAACTTATTATATCTTATATTAATAGACTCAATGTATTTACTGAATCCTCGCTCCGTGGAGCACGAAGGTTAAAGCATCTGGTCCATTTAGTCAGAATATTTTTGTGCCAAGCAAATGTAATAATAGGATAGACACAAAACTAGATAAATTTAGTGAAAAATCAAAGTAACTAAAATGCAAATACAAAATTAAGACCTTTTCAGTAGTTAGTAGCCTTCTCAATACATGCATACTATTTTGCGAGGCTGGTAATAAGCTTATAAGAATAAGAACGCCTTTTTTGTCGTCTTGTGTTAGTTTTATTCCTGTATTGTTTATATTTATGTTCAAAATAAAGAATATTTATGTTCAAATTATATATACCTATCTAGTTGTTATTCTATATTTTTTTTTGTTAATATATATTTGAAAAATCCAGCATAATTAAATATCCTACTCGTTGCGTGATGGTGTTTGTTTCCCCTACGAGTCCCGTGATTTTTAAATTTTTTATGGTTTGTTGCTTTGTGAGTCACTCAAATTAATTCTGTAGATGTTATCGTGCTTGTCAAATTATATGTTTCAGACGGAAGTAGTTTGAAGTGTAAAATTATAAATATCATTATAGATACTGAAACAATATTTATAGAATTTAATGTGTAAAAATACGTGCAATTTGGTCCCGATATTTCGGTGACGTTGCACACACCAAATTACAGTGTATTACGGTAAAGAGTTCTTCTAATTTTTATATAAGAATTTTGTAAACTAAATGTAGGCGGTTTTGCAGTAATTTAAATAAAAATAGAATATCTTAGAAAATATATGTAGTATATCAGTAAGTATATTTTCTAAGACATTCTATATTTAGTTACCGCAACAATAAATAAAATATATGTACACTTTATATTATATTCAAAATGATTGGAAATAATTCATGAAATTTATAGGCTTTTATTCAACATTAGATTAGGTTACACAAATGGTTATATGCTTTAAAAAATGTCCTTTTAATCCATATAAGTAGTTGCGTCATAAGTGTGCGTTCACATGTAGCTAAATAAATTTGTTCTGTTTCTTTAGAGAGCGAGATAAAAGTAATCATAATACAAATAGCTCGAGTTTTCAATGACATACCTTCTCGTATTAATTAACGGTAGTCGGCACTCGAGTTAAGCCTGCTCGTGATACAGTTTATACAGCGTTGATAACAATAGGTTCTATTTGTTCCATGTTTTGTCTAATGTATACGCATGTAACTAGTGTCTCGCTTTATAGGTACCTGTCTACATTATGTTTAAAAGTTTTCTCAATAGTCTTCTAATCACAAAGACTAGGCATTAATTTTTAATGAGGAAAAATTCGATCATTAATCTGAATAATCCTTTCCAATTAAAATCTGTTTTAACCATAAACCCAGGCATTTAATTACTCTAAACATAAAATTAAACTGAGCTACTGTAGAGTTAGTTTAATCGGCTCGTATAGACCTGTGGGGAGCACACTGAATAGATGGAACACATCCAGTGTAACTGTGATGCTCTTGCTTGGAAAATAATGAATCTCTTTGGACTGGGCTACCCCAGCCCTGAAGACATAAGGCTGCTGACTCCAAGCGCACTTAGTAAGTACATCTTGGAGGACAGCAGATACTAGGATAAGGGAAGCACAAAGATCTCATTGGGTCGAAGTAATCCAGGAGAAAATTCTGGCCCTACATTAAGATAAGATACTGGAGAGCCGTCACCATTTTCATGCTATAATTGTATTGTCATCGGAACTACTTTCATTATCGAAATCATCATACTTAATTTTCATATTCTTTTTTCATTATATTATGCTTAATTTAATTGAAACTAGAAAATATGCGATAAAATGGGAATTAGTTTTAAAAAATTAAACCTTTTTAGCTTTTATTTAAAAAACGGATGTATAGAAGATAAGAGTTCGATTTTTTTATTGCAAAATCAATGAAGTTTTTCATACGTATATGTTTTATTTTTTTATCCCCTGATACAGGCAAATAGGCATATCAATATAAATATACTACCACGCAACATTTCATTACTTTTAACACGTGGTTACGGTCATATATAACAAAATCCGTTTACAGTTTTAATAAACATACCTACCTACTGTATTACATCAACAACATAAATTATTCGACGCCTGTAATTACCGGTTGTCATCCAAGGTTTAACATTCGCATAGCCGTAATGCGCGTCGGCAAGGGGATTACATTGCCTAATTAATTACGACCAGTCCCAGTACACCACTTTCTGGAGCCTTCGTGACTCCATAATGCGTGCACGCAGCGGCCTTTTCACGTTTGTAATTATCATGCTATTCACCTACTAACAGCGAAATTACTCAATGACACAAAAATTAATTTTTTTTTTTTATTACGAAAGTTATACAAGTTTTAACTTTTTTAGAGAAATAATTTTTAAGATTTAAGTTAACATACATAATTTCCCGTATATCTCTTTTAAGATTTCTTGTTGGCTAAGGCCAACAATGACTATATACAATGGTGGGATGCATCAAAAGAAATACTTCGAAATCTTTGATTTTTATGGTAATGTTGAGTATACTTTAGTTTTATATTGAATAGTTAAGTGTTCAATCTGAAATCACGAAATTTCCATACAGTTTCAATGTCTGATATATATTTTTAGTTTTTCAATTAGATATGCTTCCGTGTTGCATACATCATTACTTCTAGTGTGAGTTTCAATCAAATTGGACGGTTGTGATTCTGTTTATCATCAGCTGTCAAATTATATGGAAGCGACAACTGCCCCTCTTGTCCGTTGAATGCTGGAAATGATTTTTTATGAATGAGATAATCAGCTGAACGCAACTACGATCGAAACGTATTGATTTGATTGAAACATACAAGGGATGCTGAGATATTTACCTAAATAAAAAACAATACTAACAAATAACTAAGTCAGATCTACAATGTTTAATATCTACTTTTATAGTTTCAGAATATTAATTAGAAAAATTAAGCGTCAAAGCAGAAACCTATTATTTGTGGAATGTTAATAACAACTGTAACTTGATTAAACACATTTATGTAAATTGAAATAGGTGCGTCTGCTAATTTTAAAACATTTCAGGAAGTTTTTCTAGAAACCTTAATGACGATATTCTCATGCAAACTATTTCAGTATTTATATTTATAGTACACTTAGCCACTAATGGAAAATTGAATATTATGAATGAATTGATTAACACTGCAATTACGGGTTTCAAATGGGGTTTAACAAATAATACTTTTCTGATTGTATCTAAAAAAAATTTTAAGATGTATTTATGTACAGTGTGCCATAGGTAAGTATGTAGGTATAGTAAACTTTAGTGTTAAATAGAAAATGTTATACCTAGTGGTAAGAACATTATAAAGGAAAATCCATCAAACCAGAATTGCATATAGGTAGATTGGTACATAATAAGAGGAGTTTCATTTATGAAACTAACAAATTATATATAAATATAATTTAAAAGGCTCTTTATCTTCAACATGTCAAACAATTTTATCGCGACAGACTAACTGACTGTGTCATATTATTTTTGACATATTTAGATGAAACCCTGATAGTGCTAATTTAAATGTGCTAATATTTGTCATCATAAAATATTTATATATATTTTTACCTTTAAGGTCACGCTGATATGGTCTTCGGGGAATTATTATTCAGTAAAGGATAGTATTGCCTTTAAAGCTACCGTTTACGGGATGCCTTGTATTTTTTATTATAGTCGAGCAATCAAAGGTTAATTGGTACATACAAATATATTCTATACTTTTCTACAATATTCGAATATTCTACGTCCATGTATACATATTTTCTTTTGATTTTGGTGACATAGGTGTGTTTTGATATATATATATATATACATGTACTTTGACTTTGACATGGCTTTCCAATTCGGCGTAAGAAATAAAGTATGACATAGTTAGAGTACCTACAATACATCATTGTTTTACATTCTCCGTCATCATCGTATTGTTTTTCTATTAAAATATTCATAGATAAACAATCGGGCTAGCGTTACCGGTCGATATTGTGATCATAGTGTGATATTGAAAGTACATTAAACTATGTCAACGCAAATGACACTGCTTCCGGCACGCCCGGATCCGTCGTCAGTTGGTACGATCCTAGTAACCTCAGCTCGTAACGTACAACCTGTGGTGGAGTAAGCTCGGTTAGTGCCTCGAAAATTTATCGATTTAACAATGTCGTCACTACAGGTTCATTGTTTTAAGTTTGAGATTATCTTGTTGGCTTTACAAACATTAATAATTTTTTGTAGTTAATAAATAAAAATGGAGTCTATTTAAAATTGCTAAGAGTCCCTTGATTTATAAAATATTCATAAATCTGTATAAAATACGGTTTAATAATTATATATATTAATTTAATGTTTTGAATATTATCTCCTCGGAGAAGGTGATTAGTGCTAGTAATTTCGGCGACCAATCACTCCCTATTTTTTCAGGTTGGACAGCATTTTTTCACATTAATATACTAGGTTGAGGAAGACGTATGCTTGTTAGACAACATATACACACACAATGACGTTCGCAGTATTTCGGTGTAATGGAAAGGTAGTCAGTGCTATTACAGGGATGTGAAGCATTAAATTCTCTTGTCTCCAGAATATCAGCGCATGTGTTACCTATCTATCAAGTTATTGATATTACTGGTGTTTATAGACGATTTCCACTTACCATGCAATGCTGCTTAATATTCATTGACATAAATAATACACAGTGTGATTTAACAACTTGAAGACAACTTCATGGAACTGGGCCTTGTTACCTCTGAGTACTCTTGATCAGGCTGACAGTACTCCTACCACTCTGACTAGATAAGTTTCCCCTGTTTATCACTTATAAATCTCAAAATATTAAGTTCGATGTATTGACGTCTTGACTAGCAAAGGAACCCTCAAAAAAGCTGTTAACAAAATATGTCCTCTACGGTTCAACATAAATACTTATTCTAATATATCACGATATTGTGATGTGATTGTGGTCACCCAAAATAATATAGCAGCAGGGCAGGCAGATGTTGATCTTGCTATGTGTATGCTTAGAAGACTTGGAGTATTCAACGTCCCGGAGGATTTTTTCAACACAATAAAGTTTCGGCCGCTGTTGTGAAGATTCGGGTCATTTTACAACTACCGACGATAAACCTATAATGACACAATTAAATCGTTCCCCGCCAAATTAAATGTATTTTTTTTCAATATCATCTATTTGAATAAACCGATTGCGTAAAACACTCCAAGATTTTATTTCTTGTTGCTGATATGCGGCGACATTATTTTGTTGACTTTGAAAGTCATCATGAAGCCATAAACATGCTGGTCAACGTGAAAAGGAAACTTAATTTTTCACGCGCTACTTATGACTATCAAGAAGTCAGCCTTGTTTGTTTAAACGAAGCCAGTGCATGTTAATATCACTATTTACATAAGTAGTGTTAAGTAAAACAAATACTTCTTTAAATCTTGTAGAAGCGTATTCACTTGACCGAGTTGTAGTTATCTTGAAAGATTACGATGTCAATAAGTTAATTTACAATATTAATCTTTGTGTGTTTGTGTTGATCTGATAATATATATATTTTTTATGGTAGGATTATTCAACATAGAAGCATTCTTTACTAAATACAATGTTAATTTACATTTACAGAATCATTAAGTAGTAAATTTAAATTAACCGACTCTGCGTAGCAAATTTTAGCCGACTGGCTTACAAATATTAATATTACATTATAAATATTTTACCGAAAAGTTTTAAGGAGATACTGAAACAGCAGCAGGGTATATCTTTAATAAGATATTATCAATGGTGTGTGGTATGCGGCACTTCTCAATTAATTACATATGACTAATATAAACATATAAAAAATCGGAACTTATTCTGTTATCTGTATCGGGAATTTACTTAGTTTTTGCGACAACAAATTACGGGTCACTCTAATAATAAAGAATGACTGACAAATCGTGTCGGTCACGCCCACAGGTGAGTGGACGAAAAAGAAGTTATGAGAGCTTGCAAGTTGAAGTGCTCGCCAGAGTAGCCGGGTGCGCCGCCCTCGCTAGGAAACTGGCTATTACCTCATTGCCGCCTGTGATCATTACCTACTAGACAAATGGATCCAGAAATGGAATACACACCGATGACCTAAGAACCATGTATAACCGACAGAAATAGATACAGTACAAATAAAGTTGACACACTTGTGAAATAATAAACACGACAATTGACTGATATCGATGGGTGTTACATGTTTATTTGAAAATAATTTATTCACCAAAGGATAAAGAATGAACGCGAAAAATTTATGCGTTTTGGACGTAAATCAAATAAAGTTGTGGACGGTTAATAACTGATGTTTACTTAAATCGTTTGAAAACTATAAATCCCATTTTGGTCATTGTTTAAAAGAATATAGTAACTATTTATTGAGAATCTATGTTTTTGTTTTTAGTTGTTTGACCCTATCAAATCATCTAAACCATTGCTTTTCTTACATATTTATAATTTTACAAAAATTATAAATTAATAAGCAACTAAAAACCCCATAGGTTTAAATCTAGCATATATTCATATGTTTAGAATATAAACTGTTAAGTGAACTTTTAAAAAATACGTATAAATGAAAATCAGTGCGTTATTGTGAAGCTATTTAAAATTTAAGTAACAAAAACAATTTGTTACTTAAATTTTTACTGTAATGTTAAATTTTCAAACCCATTTTTGTAGAATTTACAATTAATAAGCCAACAATGAGATAATTAGACATCTATAAAAACTTGATTGCTCTTATTATAGTTTTACCTTTTGACGAATGGGAAAAAGATAACTTGTGGCGTGACTCACACCGGATACAAAACTGAGGAAATATTGTCATAAACAATTATTAGTTGGTTAAAGCACACTGCAATGAATGTCTATCTAGGGTTTCTATGAATGATGAGATTATACAAAGCCGTTGTGAGGATTATTGCAGTTCTTGGATATTTAAATGTAAATTACAAACTTCGAGCACCAATTATGTTAATATTATTTGTCACGTGTAGTCTATTAACCTGTTTATTGAATGAACAGAAAATTATGTTATTATTTAGATACCTATTGTAAAGGAATCAATGTGTGGACTGTATATTAAATTTAAGTATTTAAAACGAAGAAAATAAAACTGTGGTTCGAACTAGAATAATTTTATTGTATCTTAGCAACCACACAAACCATAGTTACATACGTACAAATCGAAGAGTCTCGTTAACACCTATCAATATTTTGAAGCACAAGGTGGTACAAATTGTCTAAAAGAATACAAAGCTAAAAAAATATATAAAATGGATTCGACCTTTGCATTATTCGGTGATGTTGGTCTTTCTTCAGAATACTATATAAAGAAAAGCAAGGCGATTCCAATGATTTGTTGCTTGAAAAAGTAAAGTTTTATTCAAATAAATTTTTCATATAAAATCTTAATTCTAAATTCTAATTTACTGTACCTAATTAGAGAATTCATATTGCGAATGGGTATTACTTAAAAAGTAGTTAAAAACCTATATAACTTGGTATTGTTTCTCTCAAGTAAACTAGAGAACCACCTTATTCACCGCAGAAATACAATATTAAACGAAGGATTTCTTGATTTCTTGTAGTGTTATGTTTCTGCGGTAAGTAAATATCGAAGGTCGCTAAGTGTGATCATTCATAAGACATAAACGGATGACAATTGTGACTTATGCAGTGATTGATTATAAACTTGATATTGTGAAAAGTAATGTTTTCCTTATACTGCTTTCGTGTTTTCCTTATACTACCTTCAAAGGAAATAGGACCTTTTTTCTTTGACCTAATTGTACGAAAGTAACACGTTTTGAGGTAACAGATTTACAAACAATTACCACCATCAATAACACTGTAAGGTTAATAATAGGAAAAGAGAGATATTTTGTAATATATACTGGATGGAAAAGAAAACCGGGGTTGGAGGAAAAGCACCCTTAATATTAATGGTTAGGTGAAAAGGTGTTAATAATGCATGGAGAATTTAAAAATGCAATTTAAATAAACGTAAGCTGTAATGGAACTGAATTGAAACTTAATCAAACCAGATGACACTGGGACAATTTGCAGATACCCGGTTAAAAACCACATAAAGTTATCACTATTACCTTCTATTACATTTATAATTATTTTTCTGATACATATTCCCTGTTATGACGATTTAAAAGAACTTAGTAAATAATATTCCATTATTTCCATAAATAATTAAGGCTGTATTTAACTATTTTTGAAAAATCACCTGCTAGAGCTGGTAACCGGTGAAATGTGGAAAAAAAGTATTCTGTATTTTATGAACCTAATCGAAAGAGTCCTTCATAAGGATTAATTTCTTTTAAACAACAGTACCAACCAAGAAAAACATTTTCCAACCAAGGTCTATTTTCCACCCAAATACTAAGTCCCTGAAAACTATCTCTTAATAAAATGAGCCTGTAGTAAAATAGAGGAGATAGAATAATTTCGATTTAATGTTTTTAGACAAAAATCATTTTTCCAATAGTAGGTACAATAGTAGGTTATATAAACACGAGAGTTAAGTAGCGTTCGTGACGAATAAAGTGATCCGGAGTTAGAGTCGTCCTCAATCGAGATGTAGCACAATTTTGTCCTTCGATTTATATTTCCTTTTCATATGGCTCTTTGGCCTTTGGTTGGATCGTGAACAACTTTTACAAAATTTAGATATATAATAAAGTATGTACATTGGGATGCCTAAATTGATGATTACTAAGAACGATATCTTCCGGGCAATTTTAGGATGACAGGTTTCTTAAACTTAAAATGAAGAGATGGTGAACTTAAAATAATAATATTAATCTCAGACCAACAAACTGTTATATAACTAAATTCGGTTGGAAAATTTCAATCAAACACAGTGACTTGGCTGTGTTTGATAGAATTCTGCTTAAACGTTTGTATTGCACTTCACAAATAATATTTTTTCATTTTATTTTGGGTTTTTGTAGTATGAAAGGTTAAGTTATATATTGTATGTTACCTACATACAATATAACTATTAATGACAAATGTCGAAATGCAGTTTATATATTAAAGTCATGAAATATACAAATAATTTTATGGTAATCTATTAAGATGGTAGCTCATTGGTTCGAGGCGCTCGGGCTTCGATAGCAAAAACAAAGCAACTTTCGCCATGGTTGGTCCCTAGATGTATCATCAAAATTCGTTATCCTTAAGCCGTTGGTTCTGGTTGTGACGGCAACTATTCTAATCTACAACCACGCATTGACCCAGCGTGGTGGTTTTATGGACAAAACTTCACGGTATGCTTTTTCTATGTAGGAAGGTCTGTACCCGGCAGTGGGACGTTTTTAGGTTGGTATTGATAATTATATAGGTAGGTATTGTACATTTGATAGATTAATCTTAAAATTTAAAGGCTTAAGTAAAGACTTAATATACGAGGCCTACAAAAAAATTCAAATCACATAGAAAACTAGTAGCGGTATTTTAGACAATAGCTTAATATGCAACTCACGTTAAGCTAACTTATTACAATAATAATAGGCTATCAATCACTGTAATGGCACATACTGACAACAATTTACTAACGTATTTGTAAAGGGAATGTAAGTAATCGAGAGTGACAACTGTCAAGTAAGAGATTCGTTATACAGTTATGCTAATTAACTTTAAATGGAAGGCATTTCGTTTATTTTGTTTTTTGACCGAATAAGACAGTGTATTAGGACTCTATTTCTTTTTCTTTTCATTTAAAATAAAAAGTTGCATTTTTTAGCCTGTACTTAAGTAAATGATATGCTATTAACAGAATAATGATAATACTAATTTTTCCAGCGCTTGAAGCTTTAGAATAAAGTATGAAGTACCACGAAGGTTCATTGCCTCAGGGTATGTAGGTATCAGTATTTTTTGATTCCCTTCGTTAGAAATGGTTCCGTGTACTAGCATTCTGAGAACTGTCCAGGCAAACGACGGAGTTACGCTCCACGGGTCCTCGTGACTAAGCAGTTTTGTAAAAAGAACACTCAAGAGCTTACCTATCTCTTTCCAATTCATGCAGGCTTTATGAAAGGGATGTAGTGTAAGTTTGAATTCCATTAACTTTTTGTTGCTCTGACACGCTTTCGTAAGTACGAGAGATAAGTTTAGTAAAAGCCCTTGGGCTTAGTGAAACAAATATCTATGATAAGATATACAATTTATTACATGATGGCTTATAATTTAAGCCTCAATTAAAATTTAGATTTCTTCAAGCATGTGCTAGATAGTGTAAGTCTGATATGTAATGTTATAATGTTAACTTTCACTTATATATAATCAATATATATATATATATATTTTAACAAGGTAAAAAGCGTTGCATCAGAAATGCATGCTTATTGGTGTTTAATAAAATATTGACTAAATGAATTAGCGTGAAACATTCAGTTAGATATTTAAATCAGATTACTGTTGTCCGTATCGTAGTGGAGAAAATATTTACTTTGGATACGTAAAAATATATCGTTTCTAGGTTTTGTCCGATAGTATATTTAATTTTTAGAGATATATCACTTATTGTTCTTCTTGAAACTAAATTGTAACTAACATTTATGGCCGAATACTGTAACGTCTTTTCAGTATTACGAACTGAGCTAATGTTAAGTAGTACTAGCTTTGTTTCATTACATATTTTTGACATTGCCAAAGCTAAACATATTCGAGAAAAAATTACAAACAAGCTCTTGAGTATTCAGCGTTTAAGTTTTAAGCCGAATACTCAGAAGCTTGTTAAGAGTTGGATTTAAAGAAGAGATCTCACTCCCCACACACTCTATATGTATCCGGTTTACTGTATATTTGACTAAAAATTATTGATTTATTTAATACTATATGGCACATACACATAAAAAGCAAACAGTTTTTGTATTGTTAAAAATATTTTTTTTGTGAAATTTGTTAGAAAAAAAAATGTTATTTCTGAAATAATTCAATTCTACCATTTTGAAAATTTTGGAAATATAGCAAAGACCGTTTAGAAAAAAACAGAGTACTCGCGAAAAGATCTCTGTGCATTTTTGTGAGAATATTATGTATTTCTTGTTACTTTATCGAGCTATAAGCATGAAAATACTATCAAAATAATAAACTAGCTAAGCAAAATTTCAAATGAAAAATAATTTTATCACAGGATTCATTGCTATATTCAGTTGAATTGGGGTACATGATATTAAACGTAAGAATTATAGACAATTTTCAAAGATTTCATTGAAAATTACACTATTATTATGATACCAAGTAAGTAGATTAAGAAATTAATATAACAGCAACACAGGTGATGAGCTTTTGTTAGTGGGTGTACCTTTCATACATAGTTACGTAACGTGATAGAGTCAAGCAATCCATCACAATTACAGTGGTGGCGCCTACGCAGAATGTATAACATCATTTTGTTCAATGCGACACTACTTCCCACCAACGCATAATACTCGACTTATATTTATAACAATTGGTGTAATCACAATCTATGACTATTGTAACAGTAGGTAGAGTTATATCACAGTTATTATGGTTAAATAAACCGGGATAAGTAAATTGTAAATTGATATCTTTCAATTATTACAACAACTACAATTAGACATTACTGCTCATTAAAATTAGACAATTCGAATATCCTGATCGGACATCTTGATAATATCTAGTAAGTAAAAAAAAGATTTTTATGTTGTGTTAAGAAATAGAACACTTAAGAAAAATAATAATGAATGAGGACCACTCCTCATTCATTATTATTTTATTTTTTGAAATTAAGTTTTACAATCAAGATACAACTACTGTGTCAACTCTATAATGATAAGTTAATAAAAATAATATTTATTTATTATTTATCTATAAATATAAGTACTATAGTAGCTGATATCTAAACCATTATACCGCCTAAATATGTTATGGAGACGGGAGTCTAAAGTAGGCAGTAGTCCGCGTGTGTCTTAGAAAACCAGGCCAGAGTGAGAACTCTCTGACTATCAATATCGAATTCAAAAATGGAAGGGTAAAATTATATTTTCTATTCATGCTTATTTGTCACCCTTATGACATGAGAAATATACAAAAATTTAGCATTAGGTGCACACGGTACACACATAATGTTACAGTGATGATAGAAGAGTTAATAAAGATCGAGAAAATACCACTTTTCATTTTCGTATTAGAATTTATAAAAAAACCATTTTGTTTATTTGGATGATGTACCTGTTTGTTCTTTTTCCATCCAGCAGATTTTATTTAGGAGGTAAATGTAATCTTTCTGAGTATAAAAATGGCCCAATTAACTGTAGGTTAAATAAATTTTCTTAGTTTATTAACTTCCGATTTCCATGAAAAAAAAAAACATGTCTTTGTCCAGTTGAATTTTCGAAGAGAACCCGCTGTTTTAAACAGTTTGCTATATTTCATCCGAAACATCGAGTAAAATGAAAAGAGCTTCTTTCTAGAAAACAATACATTGCGGAACATACATACTTTTGATTAGCCCATGAGCTTCTCCTTCAGTAGTTTTCGTTTCGACTACATGAAAACCGACACTGTGTATATAAATAAATAATCGAGCCAATAAATTTTCCCATTTTTGTTAAAGGACATGTAATTTGTAATAAGCAACGGATTCGGTGATTTATTTGTTAAGATTCTTATTTAAAAACATTTATTATATTATCGATATGAAAATGAAATTATTAAATAAGCTTTAAATCAAACATTCCATTTCAATACAATTATAATTTGTAAGTAAATATAAATAGGAAATTCTTTGGCTATATTATATTGCAATCACACTATGTGTTATTAACTACTATGAAGGTCTCTAATTAATATATATGTATAATAGTCAACCATATAGTATACATAGACATTCTACCAGAATTTGAAACAACAGCCTCTGTGTAGAGGAAAATTAATTAACCTAAAAAATTTTTACGCTTTTAAATTTTCATCATAATGTTTATTAACACCTTTGGGATAACCAACCACCCCGCCCACTAACCACCACACCCACTAACCACCCTTGGGATAATCACCATTGGCTATATAAATACTTACAGCTAGAATGTACTTACTAATAATACAAAAGCTCTAATGCTGCGATAAATTCAATGGCTAATGAGTACGCAGATTTAATGACTATTTGCTTGTAGACGTAAATCTAGCATACTCTACGACATAATTGGACAGTCTCGGTGTAATGACTAGGTAGCAATAAAAAACTACGAGAGCGTGATTCAGCATAGAATAATAAATTCTAAGATTATAAAAGTCCTTATTATCTACGTCAAATTAAACAACCTCCAGCTTAGTTGCATCGAACATTGTAGTACCTACTGTTTAATATATTGAGATTTTTCTTGGAATTAAGCTAGGATAATTCATTAGTCATGAGATTCTTTTATAAAGGCGATTTTGAGGAAAACATATATTTTGACGTAGCTCGTAGGTATTTTAACTTGTAAAGTCCTAACCTTATCTTTAATTCAGTCAGAATCGTATCTTGCGTACTAGAGATGAATTCCTAATTTATTAAATCAACTATGTATATTCAAACATCATTGTAATTACCTGGCGAGGTAAATATAAACTTTTGACAAGGATGTTAAACAACCCAGATTTAAATCTATTTTAAAATATTTTAGCTACTATTTAATTGCTTTATTAAAATCTTAGTTTGTAGTTAAGAAACTTGTCGATTTTCTTATATAGTGAGGATTAGCCAAAAACATACCTATAATTAACGTTAATGTTTAAAATTCGATAGAATTAAGACTTTCTTATTTTTTTAAATATTACATCCGAAGTAATCAATATTTAGTAAGCCGGCCGTACATAGCAACTTTGAACCTTGGATTATCTTGCTTATTGTCTTATGAGTGTTTCTGATTTATTGAGTAGTATGTGGGTAGTTATATAAATTGTCGGTAAAATTGTTGTTCGACTGTTATATCTATCATATTTGTGTTAATATTGAGGTACTTCGTGGAATATTCTACAAATCAATAAACTTTCGATGTAATTCTGGCATTGCCGTTCGATTTTCTAACAACTCCAGTTAGATGACAGTATGCAGAAATGTGTACTTACTTACAACAATACTTCAATAGGTTTCTGTGTTAAGATGCTACAAATATCGAGCTTGTGCTTATCCTTAAACCTGCTTAGCTTAAACTCGTTACAAAAGCCAACGCTACAAGCATTTTTTATGTGGAGTTCATTTATGTCTATTTCTATTGGGCGTGCGTGACAAATTATACAGTTCTTCTAGAAAGTGCTTATTTATATTACCAATGTACATCACAGTGAAAATATATTTATCAAGTACAAGGTCGTATAGGTAATGTTACCGGAAGTCCGGACCGTTAGTCGACGCTCGGGGGTTGTTTGTCTTATATTCTCATGACCTTTTTCTTTAATATCGATTACGTGTTCTGACTGAATTCTGGTTTATAAGTAGCTAATCTATCTTAAAGATGTATAATAATACAGTATTATATAATAATAGGTACAACTATTGACAGTAGTTATATACTTTACATTAAGTTAAGTGAATTTATTAAACCTTGTGATTGATATTCATATTCGTACGTAGTTATGAATTATGTTGTAACATACTTCATTTCCTAGATTGGTTATTCAATCTTAAAAATAATGACTTTTTGTACTTATTTTAGTACATTTCAGTCTGCACGGTACAATGTATATATTTTCTTCGGATTTAGATAAGAAGAAATACAGATATTGTAATCTAAGTAGGTAAGTCCTAGGCTAACAGAACCAGTTACTGTGGTTGTATTGAAAACAATTTAGTTGACATAATATTTGTACCCATTATTTGTATTACTCAGACATATCTGGATAATTCTATACTCGTGTAGAAAACTATGATATTACTTGGAATTGAACCCGCGCGATCAAGAACACTTAATAATTAGTAAAGAATAATAAAAATGGCACCATTTTAAAGATGGAACTGTGAACTTTAAATTAATACCAAATTCATTTAAATCAAATATCATCAGTATTAATCCCAGATTAAGTGATATGGAAAAATATGGCCAAAGAAAAGAACAAAAATAAACAAATAAAAATTTTGTATGTTTTACTATTTTGTATTATCTCCCTTAGCCTAATAACAGCTCGACGATTCTTCATTGATCTATCAGCTACTGACTCTATCAATTTCAGCTCCTTCACTCTTAAAGGAGCAATTTCTGTAACGAATCCTCCTCTACTTAGAGGAATCTAAAAAGTCTATGTAACGTTTAGCATTATCGCGAAGTACAAAGTAAAACATTTTTTAAATGTAAAGATAATAGTTTTGGAAAACTACAATAAAATTAAATTAATTTAGATTATGCAATAAAAAAATTACAAGTCTAATGTAGTTAAAAAATAGGATCATGAGATATGTTTGGGCCATACACTATAAGCCTGTGTACCACCTTACTGCCGTGAAAGCACGTCGGTCGTGGCTGGTTTAAAGGACTTTCTGCAGAGAAGTCTGACGTCACAAACGAGAGCTCGGCAACTTGCGTACTCCGGTATTAGAACCCCAATCGGGGTTAAAAACATGCACAAATACACAATTTATTATGAGGAAGGTCGTTGTAGTATTTGGTATATATAAATAGTTATTTCAAGATTTCAACCTCTAATCTGAAACATACTGAGATTTTCAGAATCTCGAAAGTATTCCAGTTAATCTGCCTACGACTGCTGACAGAATATCAATTCCCCGTTCGTTGATTCGTTCTCAGTTCCGCAATAGTCACTCGTTCTTATTTTACCGCCCGGTGTTATTGAGATAGATTTAATCAAGTAATTAAATGAATAGTTATTACATTTACTATTTTCAAATTTATTATTTGGTTTATTTACGTTGTAAACAATTGTAAATAAAAGTGGTGGAGATATGTACGGGTCAACGTGTGAAAGCCGACTTCAAAACAAAATCATCATTAGACCGCAACTAGAGTCGTGTCAAACAATTTTAAGATCTCTCTTCCTTATTTCTTCACGTAATCTAGTTTCTTTGGCAAAAACTGGCGTAGTTTGAATGAATTAGAACCTTTAAAATTATGCCATTTTTATTATTCTTAACAAATTATTTAGTATTCATGATCGCGCGGAACCAATTTCAAGAAAGTGATACCATATTTTTGCTTGTGAGTGTATAATTTAAATAGATAAGTCTTAAAATTGCATTAAAGTACTAACTCCTTAATCTGAACAACTTTGTAAAACGATAGCATTTTATTTTCAGTTTAATTTATTTCGGTTAAGTTTTATTAAAATGTTTTTCTTTTAACGCAATATCTTTTTTTGTAATTTTTGGAATAATAAACATGTATCTTATCGGAATTATGATCGCGATGTTGGTACACGCCCAATTAATTACAACATATTAAATGACTTCGTATATCAACAAGAACGTGTAAATTTTTGTACAATTATATAATTAAGTGTGTATTTTAAGTAGTATAAAAAACATGTTTTAATTATGTTTAAAATTAGGGTCATTGATAAAAAAACTTTCTGCTTAGGTTTATAGACATTTTCTAATAACAAATAAGGAAATTATTTTGGTGAGTAGTCAGAAATCGTAGCATGTTTAAACGAAGTAATTTTGTTTCCTCTCCCTTTTTTATAAAGTGATTTAAACCGTAGGAATTTAGAAATAAAGTGTTTTTTTTACAGAAGCGCTATTCGATACTTATAGTACCTGCCCTTAAATATGATCTCTTTCTATCTTGGGATCATAAATAGGCATTGATCTATCGCCTCATAAGCAAATCCAAGGTAAATCTGTAGGTATGGCATTGATTGAAACCCAGTATTAAAGGGTTATTCATTCTTTGCTGCACTAATGTATGAAGATTTTCAAAGGTTTACTGATTGTTCGCCACATATTTGTGTTTGTACATGCATTAAATATTAACAAACTTATTAACGATATTATTGCTGACGGTAAATGCGAAGTTAGTTTCAGTTCTTATTTACGGCTTTACGGTGAAGTTAAGATCACAAGGACAATGTCATTTATAAATCTTACTCATAATTAAATAGCATATTATATACAAAACAAAGAGTAATGGAGATCATTCGTACATTTAAAAATTCATCTAAATTTTCATGTTATTGTTCTATTAATAATTACAATGAGCACCTATTGAAACAGTGATGTTGCGTGGTCCGCCTCAATGGCTGGTATTAGCCACGGTTGACGGATGATGTTGATCAATTCACTCTTGCTCCACTCGTCACACTTGTTACTAGCAAGGTTGACGAGTTAGACAAAAACTAAGTTAAGTACTCTTATTTAACATCAGCTAAATTTTAATTACATACTTTTACCAATCGCACTAGTATTTCTATATTCTGACCTATAACTAAGTAAAAGTAAATATTGTTTTTTATATTTGTGGTGTGCTGAGTATTTATTTATCCAAAATCAGACTCTTTATCAATTTGCTTTGACTAGATTAAATAGTTAACTTATCAAGTTTAACTATCAACATTTCACATCTTGAAAATAATCTATTAGGTATATAGATTTACCAATACTTAAATAGGTACTTATAATATCTTTCAATATATCAATTTAAACAAGCAATTATTCAATTTTTTTAGAAATAGAATTAGGTTTTGTAAATCCAACTTATTAAAAAAATTATCTTATTTATGAAATGAGTGTATAGAAACAGTCAAAGCATTATTACCTAGATCTTTCATTAAAGATAAAAGTTCGGCAATTGCTCACCTAGGAGTAATGAGTCACTATTTTGGTTTTGCAAGTGTTTATTACAACTGTTTTGTGGGTAATGATTATTGTACGAGTATTCGTACAAAAATTATTATAGTACGATTATTCGTATAATAATCACTATAATAATACTACCCACTCATGATATTCAAGACTCGTAGTATATCTACTACTAGTATTAGCAACAACAATTCCTCGTAGTAGATAAGTATATCTACTAGTGCACCTACTAAACTTAATGCGGTAGCGGTATCAGAACTATGTTTGACTATTTGTCACGAATCCGTTAAGTTCACACGCTTAAGATTCAATATTTACCTAACCATAACTCCCATCGGCGCTTACTCAGTAATAATAAATAGGTGTATAATTTTGTAAAAAATAAAGTCTTGTGCATCTTCTGTGCGATTGTAGGTATAGGTAGGGATATCTACTTAACCTACAAGATTACAACTGAAGAAATCTCCTCCAGCGAAAGTTGTAATATTTCTGTCCGGTTGCAACGGGTTAAAAATAAATGTCTAACAAAGATTGGTTTAAATATAAAAAGGTGCCGACCTTTTTAGTGCTCTGGACACTGCAGAAGTTAGAAGAATTTTAAACGCACATAAATTTCTTAAATGAGTACCTAACTAAGTATTCATATTGCGTGGAATTAGAACAAAAGAGTCCACAAATTTTAATTCAATCATTATTTTACATTAATTGCTTTGGGTGCTCGTACCCACTTATGTTAGTAAATAGGTTACATTAGGTCGGTTTTATCTTATCCAATTTGCCAATTATGAAAACTAGGTACAATAGTGAGCGACCCGAATTTACAACTCGCAGGTAGGTAGATACACTGAGTTATCAGAGTGAAGCATAAAACAAGTACAAACAACCTTACACTTGAAACGTGTTTTAGACAAATATACAATGTTAGATTGAGAATTTCATTCACTAATATTGCTTAACATAGGATAAAACTGTTTCAGTTGTAGCTGTTCAAACCACAGTGATCCTGAAAGTTATTCAGGATCTGTCAAAACAATTTTATGAGCATAAAAATGTTAAGATGGCATGTAAAAACGTAGGTAGATAATCTTCATAGTTTACACACGGTATACAAATAGTTGATTTACCAAACCCTTTTTTGTTATTAGGTACTGTTTAAAAGATGTACCAACAAAAGTTTTGCATCATACAACAACACCTAAATGTATTAGTTAACTTTACATATCAAATAAAAATTTATATAGACATGTACAAAAGATCGCACAGGTAGACGGTCCCTGAACCCAGATTATTAATATTATTATTTTATAGACAATTCTCCGATAAATCCTGAACAAATATATTCTATGCCTATCATTACACTCGTCTACTATACCAAAAAATAGTAGGTTATACCTACACCTAACAGTGGGTAGCTACTGTATTTTAAATTATGTAGAGTGGTTAACGAAACTTTTTAAATTAAAAAAATCAATCTATTGCAATGGACATATGTAGATCAACAATTTTAAAAGATTAATGTATGTTATTTCTTTATCACCAGACTGATAACTCAAGCCATATTAAGTAAATGTTTATAAAAAATTTATTGTAGTCAAAATCCAACTTTATACAGTAGTGCCTACAGAGTGCAGTAATGAAAACAAGAATAGAGTTAAATTATCAACAAAGTGAAAAAATATTTACGACAGCTGGGTAACATTTTAGCGTAATCATAATTGTTTACTACACATAATAATTTATTAACATTAGTCCCGAGAGTAATTTGATATTTAATAAAAACAATAAAAAAATTAATTAATGAAAATGAAATATATTTTTTTACTTACGTTTTATGTATGAATGTGTTTTGTGTGAACCTAGAAGTATACGATATAAATTGCACAGAGGTTTTGCTTATCACTGCACTTCTATATTTTAAGGTCCGTTTATTCGATTTATTATGATTCGTTTTCTGTGATCCTCCACGAATTTGTGGTCAACCGCTTCTGTCGACTGTTGCACGTTTTTTGATATCACATCACTTCAATCTGTTTTGAACATGCCGCCTCTGCGTACTGAGTATGACGTAAAAAGGCGGCAAAGAGTATTATTTATAATTGTTCCGGTTGTTTAGTGACATCTATCGTAGTTTTAAATCATAATTATTTGCTTCTCCACACTAGATGGCGTAGTTTGCTTAAACAAAAGGATCTGTAAAGGTCGTAGTGTTATAATACTAGTTAGAGATAAAGAGGATGCTTTTTTGAGGTTTCAATTTGAAAATTACGTACAATTCAAAAGAGAACAAAAAAATCAGAGACGCAGAGGGCTTTTTGAAGAATTTTGTTGGCATGGTGTCTTAAACCATATTTTTATTATAAAATGTCCATATTCTAGAACACAGCTTTGGGATCGTTTTCCTTGTTCCTCGTGGAGTTTTTGACGACAAATGGTAGGCCATTTTGATAAAGATAGAAAATATAAATTAAAATGCAATGACGATAATGCATGAATTATACTTATAAATAATCTAGTCATACTAATAAAGTGAAATGAATGAATGATGGTACAATGAAAGATTGAAGATCGAATAATCAATGATAGTCAATATTATTCAAAACTTAAAACAAAAATAGTTCAATTGAATAACTCAAATAAAATTTTTCAGTCCGAGCTTTATTTTTTATTTTTTTTGAAACAACTTAGCACTTACTTGATAAAACAATTTTAAATTGGATAATTTCTTATTTTTGCCTCGAATAGCTTTAGAAAAAAATATGAAACGCATGCCTATAAGATTCTGATTTACCTCGAGAGTATATTCTAGTGAATAAAAAAAGAATTGTGAAAAGTTGTTTCACAATTGATAGAGATAGTGGTTCAAGGGTCCAAAAATCAACTTGTTTTTGGCAGCGAGATACATATATTTGAAAACGAATTATTTTTTACGATCTACAGTGGCTCTAAAAATATTGCCATAATTTTAAACTATTTATTTCAAACATCTAGCTCGTTACTGATTTATTTATGCGATATTGGCATTTGGATTTTTGATATAGGGGCTACTGGAATGAAGAGATGATACCAAGTTACAATCTCTTCTCAAGAGAATATGCTAACGTAATCGAAACCAAAATACCCAATTAATTTTATTAGAGAATGTTTTGAGGAATGTTAGTCAAATCTTGTTCATTTTAGCCACCATAAAATATTAATTTTTAAAATTAATGAACATGGTAAGGATTCAGTAATGAAAATTAAATTGTATATAAACTTTTATTTTTTACATCTTACAATGTTTAGCCTACAGGTACATAATCATTCTCAAAAAATATACACAAAATGGGCACAAATTCTATGTGTGCTATTGAAATGATAAGTAAACTTATGTAATAACAATTTATTAGGGTATTTTACTTGAAGGCCAATAGCACATAAAGTGTAAATATGCAATTCCTCCACAAGCGAGTAATAGTGTCGATATTTATTGTAGTGGCGTTTAATTCTATTACTTAATTGGTTTTCCCACCCAGAGACACGATGATAATTTGACAAAATGTCAGACTTGCAACGTATCGCCTCGTCAATCATCGTGACGAGGCGCTAGTGTTATTTCAATAAATTTGCGGAATAATAATCGCCCCGTAGATTTATTACCCGTTGATAGATCATACTCGTTTCGTTACACGTGCTTGAGGAGGTGGCACTTACAGTTGCAAATTAAAAACCACATATTCGATAAGTCCATTAAAAATTAACTCCGTAGTGTGATATAGATTGGACATAATAAATGAATGATTATTCTACTTTCTTTTAATACAAATTCCTCCATAAAAAAAAGAAGGTAAATAGAGAATTAAGATACTTACATAATAATAATAATAAATTTATAATTATTTTTATTAATGCATCTTAGCTTTATTACACGAAGTTAAAATACAAATCGTATGTGTACACGATATGAGATTTAATAAGAATATATTATTATGTCTGACGGACTTGGAGCCATCTTAGAGTTTTTAAATGAAGCTCAAACTAATGTTTCGTAGCAAAGCAGCTGTTGGTTTTAGACAAAACCCAGAAATTGTAGTAAAGTATGAGTAGTAACGTTAACGATATATTATTGAAATGTCCTATGTTGGGTGTCAATAAGCTGCCATATTATGAAATATCTTAAAATTTAACAGTCCGTAAGCAATAC
The DNA here is from genome assembly GCA_943193645.1 of Acentria ephemerella. Classification (NCBI taxonomy): domain Eukaryota; kingdom Metazoa; phylum Arthropoda; class Insecta; order Lepidoptera; family Crambidae; genus Acentria; species Acentria ephemerella. The sequence goes on along the minus strand of OW971877.1, from coordinate 7,440,009 downwards.
CGTCCATTGGTAGCTTATTGAAACTTATGCTAAGTATAGATGACCTATTACAAATCTGCTAGTTTCCTAAGTTTGAGTGTCTTTTCAAGTCTCAGAGTGGCTCCTAACTCCTAATGGACATAATTATTTAATTACTTAGATTTTTTCTATTATATCAAAACAAAACAAGTTTAATTTTGGAAAACACTAGACTTATTTTATCTGACATAAAATAAAACTGTTCTACAGTTTTATTTTAAGTCATAAATATGAAAATACATTCAAGTACTTACTTAAAAAATACATTAAAATTTTACATTACCTATGTTTAAAAATGCCAAGGCAATATATATTTACCACATTATCATGCAGGATTTCTGTATAAATTCATCAATCATTATTATGACTGAACTGTTTGTTTACAATTAGATATCTACTGACTATTTAAATTGTCAGGAATTATTTCTAAATTGAATGTCTCTATAATGTTAATGATAAATCTTATTCTGAGAGAAATATGTACTTACAGAATTGCTTTATAATGAATAATACCAGTATAGAATAGGATCTCTTTTGCGTGTGCTCTTAACGACTACTTCCTCCCTCAGGACATATTCTGTCGGCTTACGAATGTTTTTGGCTATTGTTATAATTCTATTGTAATAAAAATGGCTACTGTTATAAAAAAGAAATTATATTTTAACCATAGGTTTATGACATATACCTTATGGAAGAAATGTCAAAAACTATCGGTTAACTCTTTATCTCAAATATAATGTTGAAATTAAGATAGGTTTTGTTTCTAAACTCGATTTAAAATTAGTTATTCTATTGTATAGCCTGCCACGATAAATTTAAAGAAAATGCGTGTAATGCAATTAATTATAATAATGAATACTTATGTATTCTCGGTCGGAGTGCTTTGTGATGTCGCAGGCTTGTTTGCTCTGATGCGAGGCTCTTTTACTGCATCTGGAAATATACGAGTTGAGTTTTAACTTTTGTTTGTTTGTTTAAACTGTGTCTAAGCCACTTATTGTAAAAGTTAATTTATACAAATACCTTTTTCTCCGATTAGTGATGCTTTTAGAGAGTCGGAAGATGACAACTTGATACCCTGTTTTAAGACCATAGTACCATCCTGTAATTGAAAAGATTAGGATTTATTGTTTAATATTTAGTACTTTAACTCGTTATTGATAAAGACGTGAAAAAATTTTTCTTGAAACTCGTGTATATCTTAGCAGATACACCTCCATCCAAATTGCTAAAATTTAGGCGACTCAACCCGTCTAAAGATTTTTTGATAACCCTTAGTTTTATAAATTTATTAGCACAAAAATAGAAATTAGTTTTAAATTATTATATAATAATTTAATGCAGAATAATAATATTACCTTCATTTCCACAAGTCCCTTCTTAGCCATTGCTTCGACCTCGGCCTTCGTCATGACTATCTTTTGAACTTTCACAACTTTCTTGCCGATTTGCATCTCGCATAATTCTCCACTACCGAGTGCTAGAAATAAATAAATAGATCACCATCACTCAATGAAATTCATAGTTGTTTTGCACTTTCTTTTGTATGCTTAATGTTGTAACTTTAATTTTAGTTCATAGAAAAAACCTGTGTATATTGATACATAAAAACGGGTTTTCATTGACCTGATTTTGATATATAATCATAAATATAAAAATATTTGTCATTAGGGCTCAGAAGTGATTACTTACGTCGCATAGGCAACGGCAAAGGTTTGATGCCTGGTGGGATTGCTTTGATAGGTACCTGAAAAAATTTATAGAAATTATGCCTTTCCTTTTTATAATGGGTAATGAAAAAGCACATACATTCCATGTGCTCAATTTTTATTATAAAACAAGAAAGGTCAGCTTTAAAGTTAAATCGGAACATACAGTAGTAAAAAAAAATTAATGATATTTTTTTCATTCATTTGATATAGCAAGTATTATTTATAATTGTCTAGATTATATTCTAAAAGGCCACTACTTTGAGAGTAAGTCAAGAAGTTTTAACTAAAGTATTTTTATTATTTTAAGTTAGATTGATGCCATGACGGCAGTTGTGACCTGTATACTTTTAGCACCGCTTTCCGCTTTCTCTATAACCAGGGTGGAATAATCTAGTAGAGGGGCCTACGACTACTTACTTTCTTTAATGTCTGTCCAGAAGGTGACGTTAATTGAGCACCGGCCATCTTTTCTTCAGCGCTGGGTGATTTATTTATTTTACTGTTATTCTGTGGACATAGATTTTTGAAGTGTAAATAAGTAAGTAAATTACATTTTAAAATAAATATAAAACTCCCTTAAAATTTCAAATAATATTATTCGGTCCAGTTACAAGGGCTAGCTAAATTTGTTAGAGCTACTCATCAGAACCAGCAACTCAATCGCTCTACGGTTAAAAGAAAATGTTAATATTTACATTTTCTTAATGAAAAAGTCGTACGCGTGGATAGCTACAGCGAACTACGAAGTAAAATGTAATTAGTTATTATGGCGCACGAATATAAGCGTTATACCAGACGGCGTTAGGTGCATTAGCAACAAATGCACGATTTACAAAGACTGGCCCGCGGCGCCACAAAGAGTGGTGCAGGTGGCTTAATTTTTTGGCAACAGTTTTGAAAGTTACTCAGTATGTAAAAATAATTAACAAGACTGCATAATTTTTGACAGAAAGCATTATTTCAATTAATTTACTTATAGGTTAAGAAGATAAGTGAATTTTTTTATTCACTGCTTGAGGTTTATTACAATTTTTTGGTAAAACTATTGCACACTTACTGTTTTATCAGGTACTGTGCCTGTTTCAGTTTCCTTTTCCGGAGTAGTCTCTTTATCCTTCCCTTTGTCATCAGTGGGAGAGTCAGTCTTATCGACAGAGTCTTCTAACTCCGATTTCTCTGTCTTACTTAGTTCTGCGGTTTTATCTTCGTTTTCTTCTTTTTTCATTTTAGAAGGTCTGATACATACAAAGAAATAGATTGTAATAAATATTAATTGCTTCTTTCAGTATTTTTCATTACAATCATCATATTGTAGGTCAATGAAAGCGAGAAGATTGAATATATGACATAGTGATAAGCAAGTTTCAGACTCATTTATTAGACTATCGTTATTACGAAGTGCTAGTTTTTAAAAGGGCAAGTACATTTATTTTATGTTTAACATGGATAGTCACATAATGAGCTTAATATTAATTATAATCTTAGTTAAGTATGAAGAAAAAAATTTGTCAAATTCATGTGCATTTCGTTTCATAAACGTAGTTCATCATGAAACCAAATTAATGTTCGTTCACAAATAAGGCCTAGTAAAGTAGGTCCGAAAATTATAAGTTGAGTGATAATTCACCGAATAGTCCACTATTGGATGAATTACAAATTACAGAAACAGATGTTTTATTGTTAAGCAGACGTGTTTTTAAAATGAAAATTTCTGCCCTCACTGGAAAATGAATTTGGCCCTCCAGATCTGAAGAATGTGGTCTCAGCTACAGACCACATTGGTGTCCTGGTAAGGTCAAAAGTTGATTAATATTAAATCTCACAGTTCTTTGGTTTCTTTGCGCGGGCGCCCCCTTTTCCTGGTCCCGGGGGGCGGAGTGGTAGTAGCAGCTATTGTCGGGGACTTCGCCATCGGCGCAGCCTTCATGCTTGCTCGCCTTTGCTTAGATCGGATCTGCAACGGACATATCGTTACTTCTGTAGATAATATTTGTAAATGTGAAGTGTATGAAGCTAATACGATCTTCAAAACCGGCTTAACTTAGTTGAAGTTAGAAATATTTAGTACAAAAAACATGTACGTACTAAAAAAAATTTATGAAAATAGCAAAACTATAATTTTAAAAGTTCTGCTAAGTTAAAACATTTTGTCTAATGGACATTTTTTTTCGAAATATATTTATGTATTTTTTACTTTTTTATGCTGTCCCCGCCCACCCTATTTTCACTTACTTAAAAAATAGTATAGGTTTTTAAAGAAATTGATTCTTTATAACATAAGTTAATAATGCTAATTGGAAATAAGGTATTCAACTACTTTTATTTTGTGTTAATTTTGTCTTAATATAAGTACTACTAACTAATAATACATATGGTCTCTTCAGTTGAAAATAAACCAGAATAACTTAATACCTCATTCTTCTCTACTTCTTTGGATTCTTCGTAGTCCGCATCATCAGAATCCTCGTCATCACTTGAATCTTGTGACCTAAAATTTTTTTAAGATATGACTCCAAAATATCAAAAAATAATGATCAAATCTATTCAATGTATCGCAGTTTTAATTTTTTATCGGATTTTAATGAAAATCGAATAAAAAAGCATATATTATGTTGATTATACATTTACATATACAGGACAGATTATATTCATTGTTATATTAATAAAAAAGTAACAATTTTTCATACTTATCACGAATCATTTTGGCATAATCCTTGATCTTCGAGGGTCTGGTTGAGCGCCGCACTGAATCTTCTGGTTGACTTTTGTCGTTTGCGCCGTTTTTAACTATATTCTGAAATATTTTAAACATGATTCACTTATTTTTCCTAGATCTCTTCAATTTATAACTTTTACAACCTCAACCAATATTTGACTTCATAGGACTTTGTATTTGAATGTAAAGGGCGTTACGCTTTTTTGTGTATGTGATGACGGTACGTCTTTATTGTGCGAGTCCAACGTCGCTAATGCATGATGAAACGCACTATGCCTTTAAATTATTAGGTTAATACTTACCTTTGGCGTTTCCTTCTCTTTCAGTTCTTTTTCCCTGACTTCCTTTTCCTTGATGTCTTTTTCTTTTACTTCCTTTTCCTTGACCTCTTTTTCTTTCACTTCTTTTTCTTTGACCTCTTTTTCTTTCACTTCCTTTTCTTTGAACTCCTTTTCTTTAGCTTCTTTTTCCTTTACTTCCCTTTCTTTATCTTCTTTGGTGACAAAGACGTTCTGTTTATTTTCTTTAGTATCTTTTGGTTCTTTGTTCTCCTTGGTTACAACACGACGTTCCACCACTTTTTTATCCATCGTCGGAGTCTTGTTAGACAATAAAGTCTTCTTTTCTTCCGTGGCTCTGAAGAAGTTAGGTTGGAATTAAGATCAAAATATAAAAAATAAAGTATATACGTTCATAACTAGGTGTACCTTGTCTTAGGAGTAGAAGTGTACAGCTGCGGTCGTCTGTTTCTTAAGTTCTCAACAGGTTTTGCCGGATTTTTAGTCGTCTCATTACGGGTGTTTGTCTAAAATCAATGTTATATTCATTATTTAAATCCGAGCGAATTTATAATCTAATTAGTGATGTGATAGTATGAAAAACATACCCTTTTTAGTTCTTGCAATTCTTTCTCCAACAAGCGTAATGACTTATCACTGGCTCCTCCCACTGGGTTACTACTCTCCACTTTGACTGCCTTGACCTGCTTTTCAGTACCTTAAAGAAAAAATATCTTATTACCGAATGGAATCGTATAGAGCTACATATAATTAATTATTTTCTAAACAGTGACTGTTTATAAAATATTTCAAAGTAATAAATAAATTTACCTTCACTTATACTCTGCTGAACTTTGCGTTTCACTTCTTCTGCTTTTCTCAAGATGCTTGCCGTCTGGAATAAAGATAGCTTTAAGTAAAATTATCCACAAATAACTTTTACGACTTCCAACACGAAAAACACGAGAAACTCAAGAAAGGTTGTCTATTTCATATTGAATTCACAGGTTGATAATTCATCTCATGGGAGAATGGTTTTCGGCAAGAGACTATAGACACTCTTATGTAAAGAATACATATCTATGCAGGATTATATTAAAATGCATTGACAGAGAAGCATGTAAATGTAAAAATAAATGTAATGTAATGCATGTAAATTATTTATTTCATCAGTATTTTTCAATCAGGGATTTGAATGCGTATAATTTTACGTTTAGCAAAGTGTGTTTAATTTTCAAATCTAGTTAACCTGATAAATTTATTACAAACATGCGTTATTTAATTTATTTGCTAAGCGGATATACACCCAGGAACCTCGAGATTATTAAATTTTATTTGTCTGATGGCTTAATAAATAAATATTTAAATGTTGAGTGAGAATCCGAGGAGAATCCAAGGATGTATAAATTCTTATTTTCTATTCTGCTTAGTGCCTAAATCTTATTTTGAAATACAAACTTTTATGGACATGGAGTTTGACATGTCACACTTAGTAACCGGTCAATCGTAAATAAGAGTTACTTGTATTGTGTATTCACAAGAGCTGTAGATAAAAATACCAGGTGTTCTACAACTGTAGGAAATAAATTAATATCAAACCTGGTTATCTGTATTCAAGACTGATGTGGGTGTGGCTGCTGCAGCTACGGTGACGACGGCTGGTGCTTTGCTAGCTTCTGGTTGAGCTTTCTCAACTTCAATGTTCTTAGAATCTTTACGGACCATCGCAAGCGTGTCCACAGTTTCGAGCTCTGCGTACGTCATTTCACCTTCACTTTCTGTAATGTATAAGCGATAGTGATTTTTAGCAAAATACAGTTTAGTATTATTTTAGTATTATTCAATAGAATGTAAAATACCTCAAATATTTAAAATTATACAAATATAATTTTCTGAAGAAAGAATTTTTCATGAGTATACTTATTTTTCATAGCGTCCAAGACATTCAATATGAAAAGTTTTCCCTATGGGGTGTAAATATGAAATCGAGTAAAATATCCCGTATTTCATCAAAAAATAGTTTCAAAACAATCGATATAATAATTACCTTCAGAGTTAGAATTCTCAGGCTTGTCTTCGGATTCAACCTGCATAGATAATACAATAGATACATTTAGTACTTAGACATAGGTTAAATAACAAAAATGCTTACTGAACTAAGATTTACTAATGGCTCAAGTTTAAACTATGCGTTACTAAAAATCAAACATACCATGAAATCACCAGATTTCTTTATTTCTACGACCATCTCACCATTTTCTTCTTTTACTGAAAAGCAACAATCATTTTTATCAATAGTCATTTCACATTAGAATTTTAATTTGATAAGTATTTTTATAATTACAATTGATTCCATTGTCATCTTCATATTCGTCTCCATCCAATTCCATGGAGGATTCGTCTTGACCCAATTCCTGTTGATTATTCAAATTTTATTAGAGAAGCACGTTGTATTATTCTCAGTTTGAGGGTCTTAAAATTTATAAGTATAAAAAAACGGAGTTCAATAAATTCTTATAACCATTTGGTTAGGGCCTACTTCTAATATTATGCAATATAATTCTCTATTAGCAAGGCCCTAGAACTCATAATATATCAATAAGCAGGCATCACACATAATGGAAATAAGTATTTATAATGAATTCCCTTCATTTGTAACATGACTTACAAGCTAACACGTCGGGTCAGCTAGTATTATAATATAATAATTAAAATATTGCTATTTTCATAGTTACGTAGAGCGGGGAACTCGAAAGACTTGCCTTCATTTAAATTTAAGTCTGCCACGTTACATGTTGCCATTTTTATTCCAATATAGATCTTATTATAAGCGAGTAAGTGTGGCAAAAATCATGGCCCATACTTTTATATTTTGCTATACTTTTACGTAGTTAAAACTCACATTTGCAATTTCGTCTGCATGCGCGACGGTCAGGTGGTTCTCCAGCTTCTCTTTAGTAGTGAAGACCAATTCGCATAAATCGCACATGAACTCATTACCTGGAATATAAATGATAAGATATGGTGTTAGTTATCATATGATACAATAAAAACTAAAAAAAAATACGGCCAATAAAATGTGGTCTGATAATGACGTCAGGGAGGGGTTTTCTCTGTTTATAATAATTATAATTATTTATACATTATTTATTATATATATTAAAATTGTTTTATATGTGTGATTTAATTGAAATGTGGTATAAGATAGGAGTAGCTAATTGGCTTCAGCAAAGTTGCAATCAACGCAATGGATAGAGCAGCGATAATATACCTGATTCTGATGGTACTTATATCTTTAAAAAGATTAAAATACATAAAATGATCAGCAAGGTTAATGTTATTAAAATTTAGAACCGTCAAATAGGTAACAAACACTTTAAATTGCTTCATATAATCATAGAACGTTTTAGAGAAGGTATGTAGGCTTCTAATACCAACAATCAAGTGACGTGATAGCTGTTCTATTTGTAATCCCTTGGAGAGATAGAGACGGACAGCTCCAAAACGGAAATCTTTGTTATTTTACATTAGAATCAAGCATTTTTATTATCATTGTTTATTTATTGAAAAGTCAACAAAGGACCAATTACATAATTTGAACAATAATAAATAAAAAAACATATATATATATATATCAGGCCCCTCCAAATACATACCGAATCCATGTAATTCACGAGTGATTGGGACACTGTGACTATCGGTAAAATAATATTTTTAGAAATTATTCAATTAGTAGTTTATAAAACAAAACGTAGATGTACAGCCTGATTTACTCTATTTATAGAAGAAAATGGCATTTAAGTTCGTTGAAAAGAGTAAGAGCTCTAACTGTATAGAAGGACCAATGATGGGAAGCCATATTGTTTTTACCATGTAGAGATTTTGTTGAGACCAAGACACTGTATATTAAATGACCTGTTAAAAATACTGACTTCTTTTACCTAACTATTTTTAAAATTTAACTATGGTGAAAATTAATTATTATTAACATTCTCAAGCTGTTCTAAACATGGCAACCGATTTTGGGATGATTAGCATGAGCTGATGATGATAAATATGAAAAGCAAACTCACCAGTATCAATGGACTTGATATATACAGTAACACCACCTATAGACACAATGCAGGATGATAAAGACATGCATAATGTCATGTGTCAAGCCGAATTATTGAGCGGATGAATACGACGTAACACACAACTCGTGAGGTACAAGCGATGTGTTCAATTAAATTAGTAGTAGACAAAACATACAAAAGTGGTATTACTATGCTGTCAAAATAAGAATAAGACGGAGTTATCACTTAATTGTAACGTAATAGATAAGAAACTAACTTCACTCCAGTAGCTCTGCCTGGTTTGCCGAGAATGTAGTACAAAAATGAAATTTAATTTTTAAAATATCAATTTTATTATTGGAAACCTTGAAAATGTATGATGATAATGTAATTGTCATAAAACAAATACGGTAAATATTTATTGAATGTTTGTTGACGTTTCTATGGAGTGAAGTTCATGATGCGGTCATATTCTCATTTTGACAGCATAGTACTGCAAATGACTACTGACATCATGCTTGGCAACAAAACAAAAGAGGCGGCTCCCTAAATAAGAGTTGGTTTAATAGAGATGTGGAGGTGTCGCCTAAAACTTTTTATATTATATATGATATTTCTATAGATACCCTGAGTTTTTAGGGAGTTAGTACCATTATATAGCAGAATTGTATTTAGGGAGCTGCCTATTGATGTGAATATGCATGTATTATATCTGTCAAATATTATACTTTATATAGATCAAAAAAATAGCTAGTGTGTTTTTACAGAGTACGCATTGAGCCTAATTTTGAAGTATAACTATATTTAAGTGTAGTGCATCTCGTTCTCTCAATTATTACAAAAGGACAACTGTCATCATGTGTCCTTAAAACACATGTGTTAAATTTTCGACCTTAATGAAAGTATTAAAATCGGTTTTGTGAAGCATCTTCCTATATGCCGTCTAAAAATATATATGGTTTCTTTTTTAGGCTGTCTAAATTTGAGTTATTTAGCAGTTATATATATATTTTTATCCTTCTAAACATAGTGAGAGGATGAGATAAACTAAACTTAAAATTTTGATTCAGTGTGTCGTAAGATAAAGGCCCCTTAACATCATCGGATATTTTGTTATACTTTATAGAATAAGTGTGGTTAATTTTGTATCACAAAATCCACCCATGCTGCGTGCGACCACAGAACCCACTACTTCAAAACTAATTCCAATGTGGCATACATACATATTACTTTTTGTGAAGAAGCGAAACAAAACTATGACAAGTTTTAAACCAAGGAATTAATTGGGGCCAGCCTTGCGGTTCCATAATTACCGTAAACGTGCGTTTTGATATGCGCAGTGACAGCTTCGACGTCGTCAAACTTTTCCTGGCAAAGCGGGCAGGTGAGATTCTGTGTGGCGTGAATCGCAGAGTGGTAAATGAGCTCATCTTGCGTGTTAAAAGTTTCCTCGCATTGTTCGCAACGGTAAGAGTCCCCACCAGAGCCGAAGGGGCCGCGGGACGGACGTAACGGAGGAGGGTGCTTTAGACGAAGATGTCTGCAAGAATTATGCATATTGTCTGTTAAAATTGAAGCTGCTGAGTAACTTTTATAATTTTTGTATACATTTGATATATTATTTTTAAGTTTTGGTGTTCATAATTTTCTGGGATGCTAGCTTAAAACATTTATATGAAACAGAAAGAATATTTTTAAATAAAAAGTTTTCAACTACCTAAAGTAGTAGCTGCGTGTATGTACAAGGAAAAGAGAATTGAACTTGTAATTTTAGAATGAAAAGTAAAACAACGGCGAATAAGTTTAAATTGTCATTAGATTTCGATAATGACAATTTAAACTTATTCGCCGTTGTTAAAAGAAATGTAATTAAGAGAATCGAAAATTGATTTTTTTTTGCAATTTGTTAATAAAATAATAACAGGAGAAAACAAAAAAAAATACCTTGTATAATGATGAGACTTCATAAAGCTTTTGTTACAGTATTTACACGGGTGGGGTCTGTCACCTGCGTGCGAGCGCACGTGACGAGCCAGCTTAGATATTGATGTGTATTCTGAAATAACACATTAATTAAACAACCGTAAAGTCATGAATCTTCATGAAACTTTGGTACCAGTGAAATTCAATCAGTAATCCATCATCAAGATATTCCTGTTTATTTTCACTAATTCCAATGTTTGTTGCTTGGGGGATTTTGCGTATGTTCATAGCTTATGATCTAAGTGTTATATTAACTCACGCTCTGGACAATACTCGCAATGAAAACTAGGTTTCTTGTAGTGGATAACATCCATGTGTCTTAATAGTGTTGTTTTATCATGGAATCTGAAAGTAAGAAAAAAAATTAACGGCAATGTGATTTCGAAACAATAATTATGATTTTACTATTAAATTATTATTTTTTGAGTAGAGAAGTGGGATTGAAGTGATAGAATTTTAGACATTAATCATATGTCATAACACATCTGAAGATATTTAACAAACCTTATTTTAGTAACCTCTTAGCCGCAGTATAAATTGACACCAAAAATGGCAAAAAGTTTTGCTTATTTATAACAAACGTAAGTTAAGACTTAGATTAAAGAAAAGTAGTTACAATTCACGTTATAACTTTCATTAAATAATTTCTGACAACCATAATTTGTCAACAATATACACATTTTAAAATAAATATTTTAAATATAAGAGTAATTTCAATTTTTATGTTAACCTTCCCTTCCTTTCCGTCCTTTACAGTGAAATATGTCAGTAGCACCACGCCATTTAGAATTCAACTCCTATTATAATATTGTACATACTTTTTATCGCAGTCAAGGCACGCATGGGTGCGTTGCGCGTGGCGCACATGCTTCTTCTGATGCGCTTCGAGCTCCTCAATAGATAAGAAAGTTGCAGGGCAGTTTGGACATGATAACTGCGGTATATCTGAATGCATGAGCTGAAAAGTAGTATGAAATGTGATTTAATTATGAATTTTAATTAATATTATATTTTATTATGGGAAAACATATTCTAGATTTTCCTTTATAAAATAAATTGTCATATTTGATGTGACTCCTCAAAATAAAATAGTGTCTCTTTGTTTCAAATTGATAGTGAGCAGCGGAGCGCATTCACACAGTCTAGATCAGACAATTCAAATTATATTTGCTATATGGAAATACACAAAATCTTGCTTGTAAGCCAGCCACTTCAGTTACTATATATAATAAAACATACCTTTTCATGGCGTTTAAGAAGAACCAGTCTTTTAAATTTCCTGTCACATGCTACACATTGGAAAGGCATTTCATCAGTATGTCGCCATAAATGGGACATTAAGTCGTATTTACTGAAGAATTTCCTACGAACAGAAGAATAATTTTAATGCTATATATTATTTAAACTTTATATCATCACTTCTAGTTATGTAATAAATTTTGAATTCTTTCATATAAAGATATTTCTGGTGCTTAGTAAACTTTGAATTATAAAAAAAAATTGAATTATGTTAATTTATGTTTGCCAATACAATTTCTTATGGCATTGGCAATGATGTCAATCTGCTGGCATTCTCTAATTAAAATTTTCCTCTCTTTCATTACAATCCAATATGAAAGGGTTAGTATGACTTTTGAATTGTTTTAATAGACATGTTTTATGATGCACGTAAAAAAAGGCAATTATGCTTAAAAGTCGCTATTATAAAAACTACCATGATCTGGACCTTAAAATATTTGAGAAGGCTTAAAATTTATGAATGTCCTTAGCATATGGTTGTTAGAACCATTATATCCTATCAATACTTAAACTACAGAAAAGCAAAATTATGTTCAGAGGACCTCTCTGATGAAGTGGTTCGAGCGCTAGTCCCTGTTGATTCAATAAAAATATGTTATCTTTACCTCCACCCTTTCACAACTGTTGGCTATAAATGAAACCATGTGATTACGTAGACGTCTATATTGTACAACTTCTCTATCACAACTAAGCAATAGAATATATAAAAATATAAATTCAAAAATGATTACATAAAATTGTATAAAACCAGCCAGTCCGTAACAACAACATTAACAACTTTCAAAAACAAACCTGCTGAAGGACAGTAGGTGCTGTTATGGTCTGTTCCTGCCATGTAGGAAAGCCAGTACCTAGATGTTTGACGTAATATAGGCTTTGGATGAAAACTTACGCATCACACTGGTTACAGCTGACAGTTCGTTCTCTATGTTTCTGTTTTTTGTGTAGCTCCAACAGCTGCTGCAGGGAGTAAGTACAGTCGCACTCATCACAAGGCCAGCATCCATCTTCAAAATTGTTTCTATTACTACTGTTTGTTCCCATTTGTTGACTATCATTATCTGAACAACAACTCATTATTTACTTTTTCACAAAAAGGTTGAAATAATTAAGCACTAATTATAATGGCCTCCTAGAAAATAGCCATGTAGTCGTTTATTTAGGTAAACAATAATTTTAAAATTTACACATAGAGAACTAATATAGTTCTGCAGTAAATAATACAGAAAATGGTCATATTATCAAAAATCATAACAAATATTTTAATAAATATAAAAATACATTGCACTGATACTATTCAAAAATACTAAATTACAGTTTCTATATTGAAAAAAATATTATAATATTTAAAATAAAACTCACCATAACACTGCAAACAAATAATGGTATTGATATTTACTCTCCATTCGATTTAAGTTAATTTTATTAAAACATAATAATGATTGTCTTAAATCTGCGAGACAAATTATTACCGATGTATTTAAAATGGAGATTAAATAAAAATACTTATTTCTTCAAGACATGCTGCAAATTAAGAAAAATAAAACTTATAACAAAAAGGAAGCTATGAACACACGCAGATTGAAGGCAATAAAATACCATTTAAAAGGGTTGTTTAGAACTCAATGCATCAATAAAAATAAATGAAAATCTTTTATAACATATATCAAATTAAGCAATTCTAAACAATATCCTTTCTTAAATAATTGAAAAATTAGAGAAATGTCAAAAACGTAAAATCAAACCAATGTTACCTTTACGATTTGGTTTTGTGAGTTCTTTAGGATCTGCATCATTTTTGCTAGTGACCACCTTTATGCATTTTGACCCATTGCCAGAGTCTCCAATCTGTTGTTGAACAATTTTACATAGAATAATACAAGATTATTTTATATGACCTCACCAATAAAATACCTTATTTAACTAATGTTAAGCATAAATAAAGACCAGAGAAAAATTTCATAGAAAATGGTGTCATTATATCTAATGGAGCTAAAAAAATTTGAGTGCAAGGACATAATAATCTTTGTCATATATCATCTTTAAAATTTTGTGTAATGGTTTTATAAAGAGTGACTGTACTGGAAGTAATTAATCTTCACATCAAATGTATTGGTGAAATATACCAATGAGTTTAAATGTTGCTCAAGTTTCATAGAAGTTACAAAAAGTTTTTGGTGTATCCAACAGTAGCCCTAAGACGCTCATTTAAAAATAACACCAAGCAGATTATACAATTGCGAAATATAGGCTTCTTTACATGAATCAGGTATTAAATCAATAAAATACCTTAATATTGTAGACATTTTCCTCCTCTTCATCATCAGTGTTGGATCCATCTTGAGATGTAACTTGCACTGTAGCACCCCCTTCCACAACAGTTTTGACTATTTGTTGCTTTTTAATATTTTTAAATGCATAACAGAAAACCTGGAATGGTGTTTGCATGAAAACATGTTTTACAATGCAACAATATGAACCTATAATTGATTTATCATAAATAGTCCTAACAGTAATTACTAATTTCTGGTAAAAAGTAAAATTTGTGATACATTTTAGTTAAGGCATCCTATTTATATCTTAGCTAAAAGACTAAGCCAAAATGACCATCTATTTATTCTTACTTTAGTCAGAGATTGAGGCCAGATAAGTGTTTCAAGGGATGTTCCATTTTGAATGTATTGTAATATCCTTTCATCGGCTCTCCGGCACAGTTGTTTAAATTCATGGAATAAATCCACAAAAAAATGACAACGCTTACATATGTATGTAGGCATCTTATCTGAAGGGAAAATCTGAAAAATAATATTACAATATTATTAATGATATAATATTTCCATGCATGCTATAAAATTTACCACCAGATGGCGCTTACAACATGAACATTTAGAAATTTTAATTGAGAATAATTATAATTTTTATTTTCATTGTAAAATGTTGTAAAGATTAATAAATCGTCGGCAATATTTTAAACGTAGATAATAGTGAAGCTGGCATATTAAGACGACATATTTTAACAAAAAAATACCAATAATTAAAAAAATGCATATAAAGAATAAAATGACGATATTTACCTCGATTGCTAGACAGGCGAGAATTTTTAAAGGCAGAGAAATTGTTTTATTCGTTTTCTGGTTACCATCGTATAAACTTGATACAGAACTGTCTTGACACAAACAAAATCTGCACATTTTTAACGCACTAATAGTTTCTTTTCGTTTCTCCATTTTTTTAACGAAGAACAGTAACAATATACTCCTTAAATTAACTAAATAAATTTGTTTTACTAATCATAACCTAGACGCAATTTTACAAACGAAAGAAAACTAGTCCACTAGCGCCGTAATCGCAATTATTTTCAAGAGAAAGACGCGACGGACGCCAAATACAGTGCCCCTAGTGAGATGTAGCTAAAACTTATCAACACTAGCGCCACTGTAACTTTTAAATCAATGACCTACTCGCCGTTAGATGTCAGTATTGTATTTTTAACAGCTTCGGCGTTTCTTCGTCTCTGAGTGGCGAACATAAACGAAAAATAATAATTTTGCATACACTTGTCCTTATAATGAAGAATACTTCAATTGAGACTAATCTTCGCGCTGATTCACTGCGTATGTACTCTTCATTATGGTATTAAGACAAAGATTTAATCAATTCCAATTGCAGGTCCCTTTATATTTTTAAATATTGGGTTATATAAAAATAAAAATAAATGAACAGATCTGGTGGCGAAAATAGCACGTCTCATTTTATTTTAATTAGTTTATTACAATTATAAAATTTTAATATTTTGCATACCTATGTACTCTACTTATTTAAAAAATAACGCCTTCCTTTATAGCAAAATTCAGATATAACATAAAATAATTACTAAGTAATATTGTTGATACAATAATAATATGTACGCATTATAATGATTGTAAATAACTTCAGGCTGATACCATTTAGCTCGTCTTTAAGTGTGATGAAACAACACATCAAAAGTTGAATAGTTGTTCTCACATAAAAAATTATAGGAATCTAGCTGAAAAGCTTTTAGCTTACCTATAGTACTTCCTAGGAATTATTTGACCAAGATGCATTTAAATATTATCAAAACTATAGTATAATGTGTAATTTTATTAATAATTATTTTTACAAATATGTTAATGACAACTGGAGAATGTTGTTCTCATTGAAGGATCTTTATATATTTCGCTTTGCATTCAAAACTTCTATCGAAAGAGTCATGTTTTCATGCACATGAAAATGAGGAAATTAGCTCTATTTAGGATTCATTAAGAAATGACAAATCGGAGTTTTAATTAATATAAACATGTTAATAAAAAGATTGAACTGCAAACAATTATAAATTACTGATACGTTACCACTAATAAACTCAAATCTCATCTCTTGCCAGTCCACTAGCTAAAAAATAAGTACCTAATTAACCTACTTTCTGTTCGTTTTAGATATGAATGTAGTTTTCTATACTGATATTGAACAAT
The DNA here is from genome assembly GCA_943193645.1 of Acentria ephemerella. Classification (NCBI taxonomy): domain Eukaryota; kingdom Metazoa; phylum Arthropoda; class Insecta; order Lepidoptera; family Crambidae; genus Acentria; species Acentria ephemerella. The sequence continues at coordinate 7,423,458 of OW971877.1, read as the reverse complement.
GAACTGTGATCTTCGGCTTATAAACATAATTATTGGTTTACAGGTCAGCGAATCGATAACAATTATTCTAAGTAATTAATCTTTGGTACGTAAAGATTAATGCATTCAGAGTTACTTACCTACTTCTTATCTATTTAATCTACACTCCAGTATAGATATTAAATTATCGCTATCATAAATTTCGTACGTAACAGATACAACAATAAGACTAAATAAATGGTACATAATTAATATTTGTTGAATATGTTAGCGCTCATAATTGTTTTGATGTTTGTGAAACATGGAGGGTGTAGGAACTAATAATAATAATAATAAAAAAAAAAGTGAAAGTGACCAAATATTAAATGAATTTGGTAGTGAGAATGAAAATAACAATATTGATTTTTCTTCTACCACTTCACCTGAAAGTAGCAAGCCAAGTGTTGCGTATTCTAGAATAAAGAAGTAAGTTCAATCATAGGTAACTTTTGTATAAATAACATTCTAAATAAGGTTTACTGCTTCGCTAGAAAAATCTTAGTAACCAGTATTGTTTTCGAACCACCTGCCTTTGAAACCTGCAGAGTTTTAGAGCAAGGGGAAAGATCCAAAAATATATACAAACACGATATTCTTTTAATTGTAGTCTAATGAACAATTTTATTTTCACAGATTAATATATGGCGTCCATGGCAAGAAAAAAAGAAAGACAGCAACATCGACGTCCGAGCATAATTATGAGGGAGCTTTAGTTCCTCTCAATCATAATCAGGTAGTTTAAATGTTTTTATTATATACTGTACTTAGGATGTCAAATAAGCTTGAAGACCGCTTGGTAATGAGCATTAAAATACTTTGTAGCATATATATATAACCACGATTTCTTTGAAAAATATAGAAACGAGATTAAAATCATGACAGACAGGAATTTTGGCGACCTGTGATTGTCTGGGTGAATAACCTACTCTAATCACTGCGCTACTCAAGACTTTTAATTTTTCGAATTTTTGCATTTCGCTATTTGTTGAAGGGCAGCTGTAAAAACCTGTAGGATATGGTAGGATAGGAAATGTATTATTTCGTAAAGTTGTCTCTTGAGAAATTCTTTGTTTGTTTGTTTACAGAGCTACTTTATTTTATGTCACAGGGTTTTTGTATCGTTTATCGTGACTTAACGTCACAAAACAAATATTCACGTTAAAAAACCAACCATAGATAGACTCTCTTCTTCTTGTTTTATAAATGGCGATGTGTCATCACCAAATGGATAACAATTCTGCCAGAGATAGACTATCAAAACCCAGTAAAATAACTAAATACTACTCCTAAACTCTACAGGCCAATAAGCTTGTTTTCCGCTCTTGTTGTATTAAAAAATAATTTGTCCTCGAATAAATTTGAAAATTTTACGAACTATTGTGACTTGTGACTACAAATTGGTGTTAATTGGTTAAAATTTTCTTTTTTGTTAGATTGAATGATAGAGATCTTTTCGCAGCCAGGCGCTCAAAATTTGAGAGAGTAATATTACGCCGGGAAAAAAGTATTTTTGCATATTGTATTTATAAACTTGTAATAAAATGTCTTTGATATAATTTAAAATTTTATCACAGAAAAGGAAATAATGCAACGCAAGCCACGATTTTTTTTTGTGACGTTTATGACGTTTATTTACGTGTTAGCAAGTTTAGCAAAAAGTTGGTTTAAGCGTTTTCACTCCGGGAATTTTGATGTCACAGATGCCCCTCGCTCTGGTCGTCCCGTTACGGATAAAATGGACGTTAAGATCGGCATATCAAGTGTTACGACATAGTTGAAGAACTGGGAAATGACCACAAAACAGTTTTGACCCATTTTAAAAAAGCTGGGTACACAAAAAAATCTCGATACTTGGGTGCCACATGAGCTCACTGAAAGAAACCTAATGAACTATGTACTTATTTGCGATTCTTTATTGAGACGTAATGAAACCGTTTTTGAAGTGATTGATAAATGGTGATGGAAAGTGAATCACGTATGACAAGAACGTGTGAAAAAGGTTGTGGTCAAAGGTCAGTCAGGCTTCTCAGACTGTGGCAAAACTTGGGCTAACTCGCAATAAGGTGATGCGGTGTCTATGGTGTGATTGGAAAGGCATTGTTCATTAAGAGCTTTTACCGCTGGGCAGAACTATCGATTCGGATCTCTACTGCCTACAACTGATGAGATTAAAGTAAGAAGTTGTGAGAAAGTGGCCGGAGTTTATTAATAGAAAGGGCGTGGTCTTTTATTGCGATAACGCTAGAACACATACATGTTTAGCCACTCAGCAAATATTAAGAGAGTTAGCTGGGAGGTGTTAATGCATCTGCCATATAGCCTTGCACCTTCAGATTTCCACCTGTTTCGGTCTCTTCAGAATTTTTTAGGCAGTGTCAGGTTAACATCAAGAGAGTACTGCCAAAAGTACTTGTTGCGTTTTTTTGATCAGAAGTCCCAAAATTTCTACAGCAACGGGATCATGTGTCTACCTACGAGATGGCAGAAAGTCTAAGAACAAAATGGCACATATATAATTTAATTAAATGCAAATTAACTTTGAAAAAAATGTCTAGAATTTTCATATAAAATGCGAAGAAACTTTTCCTCCAACCTATAATAACTGCATAGTTTTTGATCTTCTTGCAGGAATAATTAATAGAAACCCCAGCTTACGCAATTTTGACTCTTGTTTGACTTGTCTAGATTCTATGATTGTTTTATGTATAGTTTTTATTCTATTAACATATTTTGGGTAGTATCTACGTTTCTTTTATGTGTGTATTTCTATGAGTGTCCTGTTATACAAGTATTCTTAAGTATACATTTTATTTACAGGCGTGTTTACTTACCAATTCCATAGATCGCACGATAGTGACTGTAGTTTTAGTGGAAGCAATTGGCTTACCGGTTCCGCGTGACGTCAGCTCTGTGCATAATCTTTATTGCAAATTAAAGTAAGTAGGTATTAATTACGTATTTGCTTTTTATTATATTAAGTAGTTTTAATTCTCATGATACAAATTTACTTATAGATTTATTACTTACGTATTTACTAACACAATTTTACTGCAAAACCACTTTAATTACTATTGCCTTATTTATGGCCTATTAAAAGTAACTTTTATATTAGACACGCGGACATATAAAAAAGTTTAGGAGAATAATTAATTATTAAATTCTGTTAAAAAATCATTGGTATGTCTGCTAGAATTTGGAGCGGATGATTGGCGAACAATTCTTACCTTCAGAAGAAGTTGCAAATATTATGTTGTGAATAGTCAAGTGGTTCTTCCATGACAGCTGACAAAAGAAAAATGACTCGACATCTCCTGATAGTAAGCAATAGGAGGAGTCCCTATACGTAGACAGCTAAGTGCAGCATGCGACATGCTGCACTAGTAGCTAGCAAGTTACAAAAGTGCCTATTCATGCTTCTTTTGTAGAAGCCCATGTTGTATGAAGTAAGGAATGTGCCACGAAGAAACGGGTAACGAAATTCTGGCCCCTATCAACCCGATACTTCTTTTTATGTTGACATAAAAAAAAGTATTGGGCTGATAGTGGTAGCCCAGCCAGTACCCCCGGTATAACAGCCTGGGACCGTAGGAGGACCGCTTAATGCGCTCGATGACCTCCCCATTCAGTGTAATGGGTGGTTCACCAATGGGTCACGCCGGCGTACCCTGGGCGGGCACGAAACCAATACCGGAATGGAACTGGTAGTGGTTTGGTGGTCGGCTAATCTCCAGCAAAAAGACTCTTTTCAGGGCCACCTGGAGGGTCTCCAGGCACTATTCCGGACTGTTGAGTGGGATGGGAGCTTGTAGTTTGTGGCTTCATTGCCGTGGTTGGTGGGGTCTATAGCCCAGTGGACCCCCGACAACAAAAGTCTTCGTCAAAAACAAAAGTCGGGGGTTGTCGCCTTTGGTGGTGTCAAGGGGGGAAGCGCAGCCATGATGATGTAAGATCCTAGTGCCCTTACGTTCACGTTGGAGTATCTACCTAAGACGTGGGGTGTTATGGTGGTCAGTCCATCGGTCAGAGAGGATGTTTAGTGGGTAGTGTGGGAACACCTCTATTCTCACATACCCCTACAGTTGGTACCGTACTGTAGGAATGAAGCGTAAATGCATTCGACCTCTCCGATAAAAAAATGGCTGTGTCATACCGAGCACAGAAATATAAGTAAGGTCACCACTATACCATAAGGTACCATGTCACACCAACTATTGCTTTGTAGCTATATTATGGTTGCAAGTTCTACTTCTTTATACCACTACCATACTTTCTTTATATCCACAAACACATGTTATTACTAACCTTTAAATCCGGCTCAATATTATCAACGTTTATTGTAGGTACTTCAGTTTTGTTACTATCGGCATGTTATTGATTATTAAAATCTCCACAGTCAATAAGTATTCACTTACCACGCGTAATCTGTATCTTTACTTTAATCTTTTGTGTAAATATGTTGTATCTAGGTATGTTTTCAAAAAAGTAGAGTTTATATAAAAATTTTGTAATTAATCATACTCAATGTTAATTATTATATCGTGTGAATAATTCTGTTCATTTTTATACCGACATTGAACTGACTGGGTTGACTTTGTGAGAAATTCGGAGTAGTTTTTTTGGTTAAATTTAAAAACTAAACTATTACTTTGCGATAAGAAAGACCTTAAATGGCCGCACTAAAAGTTATGACTTCAAAAGCCCATTATTTTGTTGACAGTCAGAGGAATTTCACCCAACAAATCATATTGAGAAAACACTCAATTACCATTTAGTGGCAATGGCAATGTAGCGTGTCAAACTGAAAGTTGTAGATTAACAGTATCAAGATGACACGTTCATTTAACCCCTCTGCTATACAATATAATTAATATAGTAAATAGATTACTTAAAATACATCCCCTAACTATTATTGGGACTATGTGTGGTCCCACTTAAAAAACAAAAGCCCAAAAGCAAAAAAATAAAAATAAAACCGAATTGAGAACATTCTCCCTTTTTAAGTCAACTCAAATTAATTGTTTTTACAAGAATAATCTTATAAAATATATATTGATGTAACTATAATGCTTATTATAAAAAGAGATATAACTTTTACACACCAAAATTGTTTGTTGTAGATTGGGCTCAAAGACATATACGTCTAAAGGGATGAGGAACACTGGCCAAGCCAAATGGGGACAGCGTTTCGACTTTAGATCGAATCATAATAAAACACTAAAGCTATCACTATGGAGTAAAGGAAAATATAAGAACTTCATGGGCAGGTATTGTTTATTTATTACAACATTATAAAACCTATAATAGTAAAAAAAGTAAAATTAAAGTTTAATGTTTTCACTCCATGCAAAAAATATATTTTTATATATACATATATTGAAAGTTTTAATCAATATTTTCAAGTAAGATAAAGTTAGAATGCTACAAGAGCTACAGGGCTACAGGTTCTTAATATCCTTAGGTCTATATTTTATAATCAAATCAAATAATTATTTAAACATTCTATTGAAAATAGGTTTTATTTTACATAACAGAAACAACTGACAAGACAGCAAAATTTATAAATATATATAGATAAATTTATATAGTTTAACCAGGAAGTATGCACTAACACTGAAACTTGTACTGCACTTTACATATATTGTAATCTAAAAAGTCAGATTTCAATCGAATGCTACTCTTTTTATAACATCATAACTATTTCAATATCAAATATATGTATTCATAAAAATAGGTAGTTATTATCTATTTTGAATTGCAAAGTTGGTTTTGTAATCTTAACTGAAATTACAGCACGGTTTTGGACATTTCAAATCTAGAAATAAATCGAACTGTTCAAGTTTGGAAAAAACTGGAAAATGGCTCCGGAAAAATTCATTTCTCTATTACATTGTGTGACGTTCGAAAGCACGCATCCACGAACGAGGAAAATAATCTTCAACAGGGGATCGAATTCGCCAAAAACGTTTGTATTACTTGTTGACTTTTAAGAACTTTGAGGTACTAAGTGCTTTGCCTTGCTTTAGTGTGTATGATTCGATAAAAAAGTTAAACACTTCAGATATTATCAAGATATTACAAAAATCACGACAGATTAATAATTCATTATTATATATTATTCTGAGATATTGTTCTGAAGTATCTAAGATCCAAAAAGTATATTTTAAATATGTATATATAAAAGAAACAAACGTTAAAAGATTTGTTTTATAATTTTATTTGAAAAGCAAATGTGTAATTTGATTTCAGACAATTATCAATTTAAAAAGCGATTGGAATTTGGTGGGCAAGGTATGCGTCGAAGTAATAGGAGCAAAAGGGTTGTGTGGGTCGCACAACGCATATTGTACGCTGGAGCTGGACAACCAAAGGGTGCAAACGCATAGCTTACACAGCTCTGAGCCTACCTGGAATAAAAGCTATTTATTGTGAGTAATAGAATAGTTTTACCAGGAAGCCATTTAATCGGTATTATAGAGCGATAAAGTCGTACAGGTTTTTATATTAAACAATTTTTTAGCTAAAATGTCGATATTTATAAGTTTCAGAAAAAAATATCATTTTTTTTATTAGATAGCAAAACGTATGATTTTGTGATGAAATATGAATGGACTTCCTCACATGCCAGTTAAAATTTGATTTTACCTTAGACCTTAAGAACTTATTCCTAATTTTTATTTTAAAGTACAATTGACCATATCAATTTAGTGTTTACACAATATACCAAGCGACCATATCCATTTTTGTGTTCTCAGAAAATGTATACATCTATCACTGTCAATTATATATCTTCTAAAAATATTTCAGCGATGTTCATGACGTCACATCTACCCTAGATATAAATGTATATGGCTCTACAGTTTGGAACGCGTTGCAAATTGGGTCTTTGGGACGAGTGTCTATTCCGTTACTAGACATAACTAATGGCGAAACTAGGTGTATAGGGCTTAAAGATATCAGTAATAGGCGCAGTGCCAAAGGGGATTACCCGAGAGTACAATTGAAAATGAGGATGATTTGGAATCCGGTAAGTTGTTCCTAGTGAGACTAGTGCTTACATTTTATTAGTTTCAATTGAATTGAAATGTCTCGATAGTGTTTGTTGCCAGCTGTAAAATTCTATAAAAACGAAAGCAGCAACTCTATTGTGAAGTTATGGAAATACTTTTTATATATGCATTTCTCAGCTCAAGTCAACTAAACTCGTAATATCTCGATACGCTGAAAACTAATATTAGGTTATAAATACTTAATCTATAGGCATAGTTGATAGCACATTTTAACTTATCTAATATTATAAACTCAATTATTTTACATCCGTATCCGTTTTCTGTTCTAATCGGATTGTAGATAATAGATTTATGGTTTTGTAGGTGAAGGCCACAGCTAAATTGTTTCGGCCCAAAGAAGAGAAACACACGAAGAAACCACCTAAATTTAACCTGCCGCTTGTTTACAGCAACATGAAGTTTATAAGGGACACGTTTGTTGCTCTTTTTGAATTGAACGAACAGATCAAGTAATTATACTGCTTTCATGGTTACTAAGATAATAATTAGAATTATTAACAGGATATTTACCATGTTACGCACACGCCACACACAATCACACAACACGGTGATGTTACATGTTTATTAGTTTACGGTACATAGTAGACAATTTCTTGAAATTCGATTAAGTTTATTTAATTACCTCTTAATGTTATTTGAAATCTAAGATCGTTGAAACTACAACTAAACTAAAGTCAAAAATTTTTTTTTTACCTAAGCTATCTGTTCGTAAATTTACCGGGGGTCTTGTTCTGAGAGGAACAGGCAAGAGACTTAGCAAGATTTGCTATTCATACACTTTGTTCATAACCGACTCCAAGAAAGAGGAGGAACCAGATTTTCAAAAAAATTTTGCTAGCTACCACCTAGTGTAAATTGAAAATTTCTCAAAATAAAGTAATATTGACGCGTGCCCCCGTGGTCTTCATAGTTATCTATTTTCACAGAAGTCAGATGAGTGAAATTAAAGTTTCAATATAGTTAGATTAGTTCTACATACAACAGTAAAAAATTACAGAAATAAAACATGAGATGACTTGGTTATTAGTTGAAAAATTCCAAAATTTTTCAACTAATTCTTTCTTGTTAAGCTCATCGATAATAGATATTTGACTGGATTTTAAATAATATGAGATTTTAATCCTGTCATCCTGGTAGCATGAGTATATATTATTTTTGCAAAATTACCGACACCTTAATATCATTACAACGCCATTCACTTTTGCTTTTACCAAATTTTTATTTTAATTTTGTACATCAGCAGTGCCAAGCTAGAATTCTTATGATTATTAAGGTCACAAAAAAAGTTTAAGTTATATTAGAATTGTGAACTAATAAATTATGGAACTTTTGACTGAGGTAAATAGTTTTGACTATAACTAACATACTCAAAAGCCTTATTGCTATGGTCACTCCTCATGTATTTTACCCATGTAGGAAGGCCTGTGCCCAGCAATGTGTCTGTGATGATCAAGGTCAAAGATGACATTTAAGTATTCGGCTTCCAGAATTTTAATATCTTAATTGAATGTAATTTTTATTTACATTTCAGACGATTGTTTGAATGGGATAACCAAGAGTTATCACTAACAATACTCATAGGCTGGCTTATATTTTGGTATAACTTTAGAATGTGGGCTACGCCTTTGTTGTTATTATTACCTTTCTTCTACTTCTGGATCACTCACTCTAGCCAGCGTAAGTACCACACCTAACACTGCGATAATTATGGATTGATCAATAAATATGTAGTGAATTTAAAATTAAAAATATTTTATTTTAGCAGAAGACAGGTACTATATTACCGGTCCTTATCGTCCAGTAATAGATGACAACTCTGAAAGCAATAACGATACTAAGGTGGTTTTTCTCTCCTTAACCCCATTCCTGTACCATGAATCATATCATAATAGATAAAACTCATTTTGTACTTGTCAAGGTGTAAAAAGCGAACCTGTTTTTAATATAAAATATTTTATTATTATTTCATCATCATCATCAGTCCACATCAATTCACTGTCGGGTTGCCTCTTCCCTACTGCTTCTTTATTAAAACTTATTTTCAATATTTAATAGTTAAAATAGTTTATTTTCTTTTAACGATCTAGTCTGATATCACAAAAACATTAATTGAAGTAGTTTCGGATCCTGGGGAAATGAAAGAGATGAGTCTTACCATTACAAGAGGCGTAGAGTATTTAGTTTCTTTGGCTGAAAGACTTTTTAAGTGAGTATTTGCTGTAAATATTTTGTATTATTATATATTTACTTATTTCAACATTTTACTTAACAAAAAATTAAATTTCTTATTAATTATTAATTGATTTCATTTTTAATTTTACAGTTTGGCCAGCTTTAAAGTACCCTTCCTGAGTATATTGGCAATGATTTTCCTTTTAATATCAGCTTTTGCATTATACTTCATTCCCTTCAATTACATGATGATGGCATTTGGTATGATATTTTTTTGTATTTTTGTGCAATATTTTACTTAGGTACCTACAATATTGGTAATCTGTAGGCAGAGTTCCTTCTCCTAGCTACTATGAGAAATAAGGCACTCCAGGAGATGTTACCCTCTCATGCTCTATAATTTGGTGCCTTTTGCTGAATTCTCGTATATATCGAATCGATGTATATATCGAATTCTCGTATTATTTTTATTGACGGGTAAATTAAAAAGTTGATTAATGGCTACTACTTATAATAAGTAAACGGTTAATTAACATGATAAATTATAAAAAACAAAAACGTTTTGAGTTATATATGTGAGTATTACAAAGTTAACTGACAGTATTTTATTTTTCAGGAATTTACAAGTTTACACGAAAATACTTAAATCCAGAAAGAACGTTAAATAATGATTTATTGGACTTTTTATCAAGAGTTCCAGATAACGAAATGCTGGTAATTAAATTATATATATATTATATAAGTAGGTTTATAATTAATTATCTCTTCAACTGAAAACATTTTATAAGGTTGACATCTTTATGACTGCTTCCAGAAATAAACCTACTATTGAACGAATGAAATATAAGTAGAATTAAGAAAAATTTTAATGACATTCATATATTTCATGTTATTTATTTTCTTTTTTTATTTATTTTACTTAATATAAGTTTATTGTTATATTCTAAAGAATATAATTAATAACTCACATTCAAACTTATTTTCTAGCCCAAATTTAGCATTAAGAGCTTGTGTTATTGGTAGTTATACATATTTCTGTATAGAAATTTGCTCACATATCTATATAAACGTCTACAACCCGAGAAAATATATTCGTGTTTTTCACACAAACCACTATCCCGATCGGAACCGACCTGGGACTCCTTGCCGAGTAGCCTGAAGCTAGAGATACTAACTAGCCGACCTGGCTAACCAAGTGGTCAGTAGAGTCGGTCGTCAGATAAAATAGCTAGTCAATGTAATGCCACAATTCTTATAATATTGTCATTTATAATTGCGGTAAATTTTTTGTATGTTGTATGTTTTATTATTATATATAAATCGATATTCCTACAGCGTGCATATTGTATGCTGTTTCATAATTTGAGATCTGTTGGTGATTTGTTAAATAATATCTTTGTGTTTACTTTTCAGAAAGATTGGAAGGTGGTTTAATGTATCTGAGCCGATAGTAAAAGGGAGTAATTTTTTTTACAAAGACTGCCTTCAATACTGTTATAAAATATTGTGATAATTAAGTAATTAGTTCAATCAACAGTTAGAATATCTTCAATCCCTATTATATACTATACGTAGATATAGGCGTTTTAGATATATTTATGTACTTACTTTAGTAAGATTTAATACATTTTCATATTTTTATTTGAAATTTAAATAAAAAGATGGTTAGTTTTATTATATAGATTTCACGCTAACATTCCTTTCATTTGACCAAACTTAGATTTATTATAGCGAGAATATGTCTGTACTAATATGCTTTGTGTTACTCATAAACATACTAATGTAAACGTTGTTTGCACTCTGACGTTTTACTATAATAATTTACCTTATAGAGTAAGGTTTCTGAACATTTTATAAATACAGCTTCTCTACCTCCCTCAGACCCTCAGTAAAAATAGCTTAATGCTTTGTCGGGAGCACGTTTTTTCGTACTAGTTAATTTTATGCTGACTAGCAAAAAAAATATAATCATAATAGTAGACACTTTTAGTACCACCTACTATTTAGCTAACCACGAAAATGTACGTAGATGACAAAAACTATCAGCCTACAGCTCTCGCCCACTGAGCCCTCGGTATACCAAACTTGCTGCGGAACGACAAGTTGTGGGCAATTTCAGTCTTTTCTTAATAAAATATTCAGTTGCTCTGGACGACTATATATAGCAGTTGAGCGAACAGCTATTTAAATTATGTACGTATGCTACAGTATATTGCAAACTGCTAATCTGTGCATATATCTTACATATTCCCATGAGCTGGCGTCAACACATTTTGTTGGAGATAAAAAACGTGGGCTTACCGAATTAGTTGGAATTTATTATAGTTATAGAAAATTAATAATAAGCTTGTAAAAAGAACTGTATTTTCAAGACGTCGTTTATTAACAAGTGACATTGTCAAAATATATAAATAATATTAAAAACATAATGTTGAAGGAGTCCCGAACACATTTTTATATGAAAAAAATGTGTCATAAAAAGTACTTTATTATTTGTTCATTCATTATCATATTGAATTTTCATAAAGCGATGACGAGGCATTTCTGGGTCTTAAGGAATAATAATAAGCGCATAATATTATTGAATTTAAATGTATTATTGTTTACTTTATTTTTTACATTTTTATGTTATAAATGTTTGCATCTGTACATATGTCATTTCAATTTTCTGATCTATTTTAATGCATATAAAACAGTGATGCAATACAATAAGTAGTAGAGTAAAGATCAACCCTTACACTTTTCACTCTGTACTGTTATTAAACCCAAAAAAGGTACAAAAATATTCATAGACCAACTTCCCTATTAGGTAATAATGGGCTTCTTAGGAAGTCTGGAGCTTATTCATTGCTATATCACAATACAAAGGAAACAATGACATAACACTAAAGCATCAATGGAAATTTATTAAGTAGCCCAATGCTATAATTACCATTTAAGGGGTTAGTCCTATCAAAGTGGACCACTCTCCTTTATTGTCATTAACTTATTATTTAATTAAGACTAATGGATCACAATGGCATTAAGTATTATAAATAACTAAATTATTCTAACATAATTTCCGGGCTAACAAGTAAAATCTACATTTTTGTGGTATTGTACTCAAAGGACCGAATATGGTTACACTCCTCACTAAGTGGAAATTTGAGTAGGTACAGTACATTTCTTTACTTGAATATGCATAAGAATGGAATAGTTAGATAGGTCATTTGAAAAAAATATTGTTGATTTTTTCAGCTATAAACGGGAAAGTAAAGGAATACATCCCATAAAGCCTACCTTATGAATGTCATTATTTGTTGAGTTTCAGCATTAAAATGTGTGTATTTATATTAAACCGAGGGAGAATTTTCCGCCAAACTTACAAAGCTAACATGATGCTAGTTTGATGAAGTGGACAGTCTTAGTTAAACTTTTAGTTAAACAGTCAGATTAAACTTTTTTCTCTTTTTCATAAATGAAAACATTTATTGCAAAATTCTTGATATTGTTCCACAGACAAAACAGATCAAAAAATACCAAAATGACACCTATTTTACTACTATATCATAAAATTACATAAAACGTATCGACATTTTAGGAATTTTCATTAAGTAAATGAATGAATGAATGAAATGAATTTTCATAATAAAAGTCCAAATGGTGATAAAAAAATTGTCGTGTTTATAGATTGTTTGTACTGTACTTCTATTTCGATTTTGTGTGTGTAATCCATAATCAGCTCCTTTTATTATATTATTTTACAAACTTACAAAATGGCAAGAACTCGTTTTGACACTTCCTTCTTTATAATACATTATCATGTAAATATTACATTAATTCGAAGTATACTTGATTTAAATGCATTTATAATGTCATTTTGCTTGCTTTACGCATGGAATTTTTCCATCAACTTAATTGGAAATTGGATGGAAAAATTCCATGCTGCCCATTTGATTTTGTAAGAATACTATTTATGAAATAAATACTTTTAAATTGATTACAGGTTCTCAGAATCTCTCGGTTTTGCTTTATTTTTTATTTCCGAAAATGTTCCGTCAGCAACTATTGTTCGGTAATAGATTTACCGAATAATAGCTAGTATAACATTATGTGTTACTAATAAATAAATAAATATATCTCGTGCACATTATGGCACTGATCAAACAAATCAATATTTATGGAGATAGTTGTTAAGAAACCACAGGAATAATTAGGTAGTAAAAATAATTATATAACTAAATGATTTCTATTAGTTACTTGAATTGTAAATGGAGTTTAATAATTTTGATAAACTTAGATAGATTGGGATTATTTTACAAACCATTTCATAAGAAGTGTAAGACCCTACTGTAATAATTCTGGTGTTTGAATAATTAGTTTATAGTCAAATTAAAAACTTTTTTTTATCATTATTGTTATACTATTATATTGTACTTAGATGTTATAATTATGTAAATGATAAGCTATGGCACTAAGTACAATTTAACTTCCAGATCACAGTTATTCCAGTCTATTTAAGGCAAGAATAATATTCAATCAAATATAAAGTGTTAACTTTCAGTAATCATTAGTTTTCTTCTAGTTGAATTATTTCGTTGCATGGTTGTTGGTTCTGGAACTTTCAGCTCTCTCCATCGTTTCTGAAATCAAAAAATTTTCAAATTGTTATTTGGACAATGATCTTAATGTCCAGAGGTTACAGTTGCAGCGGCATGCATGAACAAGACGAGTATATAAATATTAAAATTAAATATGGAAAAAGTTTATAAGTATTAATTGATTGTACAACATACCACAATCTGATTGTCAGGAACTCGAGACATGAAGTCTAAAAAGTCATTATTAGGGATTCTTTCTGGATTCAGGAACTTCCTCATAAATTTATAAATACCTAGAAACAAAATACACCTATTCAAAATTGAATTATAACCAAAAATACAACAGTGTTATAATAGCGATTTTTTATTTTACAATGTAACGCAAAGTACTCCACACCATCTGCAACCAGATAAATGTTGTAAGAAAAGACCGTAGTGTGGAAGACAGCAAATGCGGTATTAACACATCGATTAAGTCGCATCTCCCTTGCCAATCAATTTGATAGTGTAATTACTTTAATCGAAACGATTAAGATAGTGCATTCAGCCATTTGATTTGTACTAATAGCAGTGAATATAAGAAAAAAGTTCTCTAGGGTACTCAACAACGAAATTATGATTTTTGAGCATATTCTCGAACAATTTAATTAATTTGAAATAACAATAATCGTATTTATTGTTAAAAGTGGCAGTTTATCGCAAAAATTACGATTATGACCAAGTTTAAATATAATTATCCCACAAATAAGATTTGCAATCGTCAACATACATACTCTTATAGATCACATTTATAGATAGCTTTAATCTTTTTACTTAGATACTAATTAGGTGCAATCAAAACAAAAAAGGAACATAGCTCATAGCTCATTTAATATTCTAAAACGGCGATTTAATGGCAGATAGATATCTCATTGTATAATTTTAACGCACATCTAAAACACGCCGATTAGAACAAGGCGAAAATATATAGTTCATATTAAATATGTGCAAACAAAATAGACTTTTTGAATATATTAGAAATATTTCACATTGAAGTAGAAGAGATTTATGCCGTTACTTACCAAGGGCCATGAGTAAATAATTAACAGGAACTAAATAAAGGGCGAGAGCAGTCACGGACAGTACCAACACAGCTAAGTAACTCAAGTAAGGCACCGTGAAGTTAACTAAACTGAAAATAATACAAAAAATACATAAAAACAAAAGCTATGCAAATTCTTTTAAATAAACACAAATACTGGGTGTGGGTCAAAAACGAAATAACTAATGAATTTGTTAGGATAATTTTATTAAAAATGGCTTTCGAGGCAATAATTGCGAATGTGGTGATACCATCAGTTACATAAATTTCACAGGGTGAACTAAATCTCAATTTAAAAAGGCTGGCATTATATGTAAGGTAGTTTTTCATCGTCAACACTTTGCTGTTCATAGGCTCTGGTGCTAGTTTGACATTAATAAAAAGTTACTAGCACGTGCGAGTTCAACTGCCAAATCAGCGAAACTTCTGTTGAATTATATTTTAATATGAAGCCCATAGGGTAAACTCGGTAGATGCGATTGACATAGAACTCGTATTTAGACGTGAAAGTCGTTTAGCTTAACTTACTTGTTTATTCTTTCTAAGAGGGATACAACAAAATCAATTCCATTCTTGATTGTATACGTTAGATCTTGAAGCCCATTCAGACGTGTTTTTATCGTCTTATCATCCTGTAAGAAGCAAAATATTTATTTATACAAGATTTTTATTATTAAAAAGTTGTTTAAAGACACAGAATAAAGAATCGGTTTAAATCCTTTTTGATACTAAAGCTCAGGCATGAACTAGCGGGCTGCACATCAGTACCCCTAGTGTGAGTTTTAATCGAATTGAATCGTCTCGAAAGCAGCGCCTCTTAAGAAGTACTGGAAACGATTTTTAATATATTCGGCATCAGCTGAACGCTAATACGATCACAAACATTTCGATACAATGATAACTTACACTAGGAGTATTGTTTCTGATAGTGACAATTTGACATTATTATGAATATAACTGATATTGTTATTACCTTACTATTTTCTAACTCTTCATCTGATTCATCTTCAGAATTTGATGTGGGAATCAATACATTATTATCTGTAAAAAAGTTTTGTTTATATTTAATCTAAGAAGCTGACAGTTACTAAGTATATCCATTTTGAGTGAAGAACCCATTTAATACAAAATATATTTTGTATTATAAGAATATCTACAACGGCAACCTTTTTCACCCAACGGGGGTTCCCATTAGGCCAGCAAGGTGATTTTATGGCCCAAACTCCTGTGTTTTCCTGTTTTTCCATGTAATAAGCCTGTGCCCAGCAGTGGGTCGTATATAGGCTGTCAATGAATCAATAATATCTACTATTAATTAATTCACACATATTATGTTGCCCAAAGTAAACATTTTTTTATAATTAAGAGCTTGTGTCATGAATAATAGACAGGTAACAGAAAAACATATTATTTATATTGAAATATCTGGAAATTCAGATACAAAAATTACAAGTTTGATGATCCTAATTATTATATTATCCATTATTTATTTATACTTATAATCTTACACATTTATATTTAATTGCGGAATTTTGGGTACTCGAGTAATTTTACTTTTATTGTCTTGTAATTATATATTTAGTATATATGTATTTAGTGTTAATGTAAAATATATCATGATATATTTTTTCTTGAGTTTTAATCGCCATACATATCTTTTTTATTGTTTTTACGATTGACTGGTACAGAATGCGTTTAGCATTAAGTCCGCCAATCGTGCTTTTGTGTAATGAAGAATATATAAATAAATGTTATAACACGCATGACCCGGTAACAGATATTCCTGTTAATTTTAAACTACTCTTAATTGACTATGTCCACGTAAGACGTTTAAACTTACTGTTGCACTTTTGACCAGTCCAATGGTATAAAAATGGCAACAAAAGTACCATTGGTGTCATCCATAGTCTAAAGAAGTACCAGAAGGTCAGCCAAACTGTCAGTGCAACTACACAGAGCTCCCTATTCTCCCATTCAAACGCGTGTCTGAAATAATTATAATGCTTAGGAGTAAAATACTTTATGTAAACGTAAAATAGCATTTAATCCCACTATTTTCAACTTATATTATTATTTCATGTAAATTATTAAGTTGTTGAATAAAACTTACTTGTAATGCTCGTTTCCAATGTATATGGCATGGAAGACATCACGGATAAACTTAAGATTACTATAAATTAAAGGAATATTGAATTTAGGGGGTTTTTGCATGTATTTAGTCTCCTTCGGGCTAAGTACCCTAACGGAAGCTTTGATCTGAAAAATAAAATTGGTTTTAAATAAATTATTCTTAATTCTGAGCTATAATAAAAGTGTCAGAATTGAAGTCAGCAAACTACATATGTAGGATAAATAGAGTTGTGTGAAAGGTGTGAAAGTAGTGATCTTCATGAAAAGAAATTAAGTGGCAGCCGAATTTCACAAAATTCTTAAATTTGTGGCGTGTTATGTATTAAAAGTATTGTCAAAGTCAATATAATATTTATATTGGTCTAAGTCAATTTATTGGTTATGAAGAAATATTTTCGAAGCGTGCTTATTTCTTTTTTATCGATATTTTACTGATTATATTTTACTTTGTTATCTAATATCCGCAACAGAGTATCTTAATAATGCATAAATACTAAAAATTGTTCTTATTTTAAATATTCACAGCATTAAAGAAATCACCACGATTATGCTATAATTAGGACTAATGTAATTAAGCGAATTGTTTAAATTACCGGTCGTGGTCACATGTCGTGGTTAATGGTCACGGTCTTAGTAATTGCTTGTCATTAGAACTCACCGGGTTCCACACGACAGACATCTGTAGTAGTATCCTAGGGCAGTTTCCTTTGGCGCTCCCTTTCCTCGACCGGTTCTTCAGAGCGTACCATCGTTTCTCTTCATTACAAATTCGAAGCAGTGGAACTGACAGCTTACCAAGAGTTTCTTCCTTCATAGAGTCTAATATAGACTTGTCGTAAACTGTGATTTCTAAGGTCGATGTGATGTCGTTTATTCCACTAGAATTTTTATAAACAATAAGTGGTTTAAAATAAAAATTAGAATAATTCAAAGACGATCAACAATGGATCTTATTGTTACAAAAATTACTAAGGGCCCTACTAATAATAATTGAATTCTGTGTACGATATGTAAACAATATCTTTTCTTTTTTTTTTAATTTGAAATATCATTCAAAGGAACGTGACATAAACGTGAAATAATGTCTTTTAAGAGCTTAACAAATGTTATTATAAAAATCTTTTACAAATTAAGGCCCGATCAAAAATTATATTATTATTTGTTAACATAAAGTGTCTACATCCTAGCTCGTTGAAGTCTTTTCTTAAGATAATAGTTACACAATAAAAAAAACATATAAATAAGGAAGGGTGAGCAACATTATTTATTTTTGAAGTATCTTAAGTAAACTCATATACAAAATATTTTTTTTTACAATTTAAAGCTAATCATTAAAATGCAATAATACATCAAATTGAAAAGTTACTCACAAGAAAAAAGTTTTGTTCCATGAAGGTTCGTTGGTGGCGTGTATCGAATGCGTCTGAACCCTGGAGTTGTCTAGTTCAAGAACGCAGTAAGAATCAGCTTTGCCACTTATGTTTAATGCGCTAAGACCTTTTGCCCCGTGTACTGTCACAAGTAATTGGCCAACTTCATTCCAGTTGTCTAATTTGTACCATGTCTGCAATAGAAAACAACTCAAATAATTTTTTTACGTAATAAGCATATCAAATGACTGCACCACCCTATGGTAAGCGGTAAGAAAATTTGCGAAGACAGCCTATGCAGCATGGAGGTACACCTGCTCGACATCTCTACCATGGCGCCTCATAAATGGATTTTTAAAGTGTAAGCCTAGGTTCGAATTTATAAGTCTTTTATAATCATATATATTATTATATTTTATTAATTAACTGTATAAGGTCCATAAGGTATCAGAAAATGCCATACACAAATAATATTTAATTGTCTTGGCATGTCAGGCTAGTCGTTGGAAATGCCCCCATTGAACGTTAACTTTAAATTTCTAAGCTATTCATTCGTAGATCTTCTAGGGTCTTGTTGTGAGAAAAACTAGCAAGAAATCGACCAAATGAGGAATGCGATATAAAATCGAAATACAAAAATATAAAATAGAAACTCAAATTTAATGTACCTTTATGAGGTTATGCGTCATTCGAAATTTTATGGGACTTGCAACCAAGTTCATTGAACTTATTACACTGAACCGTTATAATGTCGTCGATCGTATTATTTAAATAAGCAAAGTGCGTTATGCACGATACGGTATACTTGTACAAAATTTAACCAATTCTTAAAAATTGGGTGCCTGGGACTTAAAAGCAGCAGGGTTGATTTAATTAGGATAATATGAAATACAAGTGAAAATATTATACTAAATTATTTTTATAACAAATTTTTGACTTTTGACGCGGCTCAAAATCCTGCAGTCTTAAGAATTGTCAGCGATCCTATACTCATAAGCTAGATTGAATCGTCAAACCAAGATTTAGTTTTATTATACGTATTTTATCGCTTGTATAACGGGGTATCTTCTGGGAAGTTATTGGACTTGATGTCCACGGCCTCCTTCCATTGCACCGCTCACCACAGGTAGAGAGTTCAACTTCACATCTTAGGACTTAGTGATCGCGTACTGTACGGTTTTTGAGAATCTTTTACTTGCAATATCATTTAGAATACATTTTCTATTACTCAGTGTAATTTTTTATATTTTACGGTGTTGAATTATAATTGAATAACAAATAAACTTGATAAAAATCACTTTAAGTAAGTTTATTTTCTATTCTTACATCTGTATGGGAGATTTCTTTAACAACAATGCGCAATAAAGTACTTAAATAATTACCATCGTTCTTTTTTATTAAAGTTCACATGAATTTGGAAGGTAAACCACGTGTAATGTCCCTGATATTAAATTGACTTTCTTAAAGTCCCTTCCGCTTTCATGAGATGAGTAAATGGTATTTAAAATTAACTCCGCATCATTCCGTATTAATCGTTATTTAAGGAAACGATTAACATTTTTTTGCATGCAGGAGACACAAAAAGACGACTCACTCGATGACCGTGACTGGTAGTATTGTTACAGTGTATAAGAAATATAGGTAGTATCTCTGAGTAAGTACAATCATTCAGATTATAAAACTCAATTTTCCGTTCAGTTTTAAGCCGACATTCAATTTTGCTATACAATAATCTTTATTAGTAAGATCTTAGAATACATGATGTAGGCAAAAATAACCAGTCCATACAATGAATAGAAATAAGGTATCATATAATACACCAACATAATAAACCAACTGGGATATATGTATATATGTGTAATAGTCACCTTTCTATTACTAAAATATTCAAAACTCATAAGTTTTACATTCCTATTTAGACAAAGTAAACAACTAACAACAAGCCTACAACTAAATAGAATTCTCAGCAGGGAACAAACATTTGTTAAAAATGTTGTTTTAGTTAGTTCAAAGTAAACAACATTTAAGGTAATATACCTAAATGTATAAACATAACATTTTTACAATCTCATTTAAAAATTAAAATCTATGAGAGTCGAAGTCGCGTGTCAGATATTTTGTTTTGTTTTAAACTTTTAATGACCTTTACATTACCTTACCAGATCACATTAACTTTTTGCGAATTTCAGCGCAGTGCAGAGCTACATTTATACAATAATAAGAGAAATTTCAGAGAATTTAAACGCATACAACCGCTCGACTTCTTCTGCGACAGTATAATTGCTCTCAAGAGATGTCTGATTAATAACGTTTATCAATATTTAATAATAATAATATTTCTCACAGCCATACCTATTAACTAGGCCAAATTAAGATTTGTGTGTAAGATAGTATGCAGTCATCGTCTATAAATGAAATGGCACCTAATATATAATCTATTGAGTTGTAACGGTGTACATTACGTTTGGGATATTGTTGTACTCTATGTTCGCTCGAACTCTTAATATTTTTCTGAAGTTCACTAGTTTACAAGATTTGATAACTTACTTACTTAGATATATAACTGAAATGTCTTAGTTTAACGGTAAAATCACAACATAACTCATTTTAATATATTGACATAATATAAGTGAAATATTATATTGTACAAAAATTATATATTAAAAACTTTTGCTTAATAGTGCCTCAATCTTTCAAGTATGGCTAGATCAAACAAAATTAATTTTTTACTGACTACGGCATTGTATATCGCTTTTGTCTTAAAATAATTCATACTGGAAAATTGTAATAAAACACTCACAAATTCCTCCTTCTCCAAAGTCGCGTGGTGAATGCCATTCGTGGTGGGTATATTATCGACGGGTATACTCCTGACGGCCCCGTTAACAGTCACCAGCAAGTGTAGGCTTCCATACCCACACTCTAGGTCCAGCCACATGTCGTGTGTTTTCTCTCTCTCCAGCTTAGAGATATCTATGACACATCTGTGAAATATTATTGAACATGAACATTTGAAATATAAAGCTAAAGCGTTATATGACATTTAAATTATTTTAAATTATTATTTTTGTATATGACATTTCAAAAATGTACTGCAAAAGCTACTTAGGACTTGAGATAATCCTATTTATTTCTTAATTCTCAGCGATTTTTTCTATGATGCATATTTTCGGTATGGATTTCTCAAAATCAGTTATATATTGAAAAATGCGAACCGCATATATGATACAAAGTATTATATAAACTCAAAATACGCTGAGTATATCTGTAAGTAATACATAACTAGCGATATAATTGGAAAATTGCATGGGCTTCAGAAAACACCTGGAGCAAAATGTTTATTTTATCCCTGTCAAGCACCGAAGTTTCATATGCAAAGGGCTCAAAAAGCTATCGACAGATGGTTTACGAAGTATTAAATTATGACATATTTCTCATACATAATATGTCAAAATTCAACACCTGTAATTAAAACCATCTGTTAGCAGCTTATTGAATCGCAGACGTAATGTATCTTTCGTGTGTAAATTATATGTTACTTTTTATATGTTTTTTCTTATGTCAAGACTGAAAGAGAATAGTAGATTTATCGTAACACCGCCAATTCTCTGTTATCCGACATTTAATAAGTTTTACTCTAGTTTTGTCTATACACGCTCGCAAGTCAATAAATAACACAATACAGCCTAAAGCTGCTGTTCCCACTCGTGGGCGAACGGTAGCGTATACCGAAGGACAACGTACAATGTAAGAGAATTACAATACATATAATTCAATATATTTATACAAACACATTCATGCAAGTACTTCATGAAATACTCTTAACACCGCCATGTAGAAATAAGCCCCAAAGTGATAACTATTGATTAAATGTCAAACCTTGGTTTAATACTAGATTGAGGATATATAGTGAATAGGCTGACTTAGTAGTTCGGATTCGATAGCTACAAGGAAAGTAACTTTTGCTATGGTTATCCCTTTCCAGATGGGGTTAAAACAATTGTAATCTAAAGCTCCTCCGTGCTTAGGAAGCCACATTTATCGTAAGTCCTGGTTTTACTGTGCTCTTAATGGTCCAGTGTAATGAAATTAGGAGCCTACTTTTCAAATCTATTAGTATGTACGAAGGCCTCGTGTCAGATGTCGTGGGCTTCATTAACATATAACTCAAAATTATGACTACGAAATGACGATGTTTCTACTAATTAAAATATACTATACAAAGACAATTTTATGAATAGAAACGGTATTTATAACACTCTAAATGGTCGGAATTGTCGTCTGTAACGGTAAGTCGATAACCTACCTTCCCATAAAGTTTTTCTGCTTTCCTTTATACCATACTGTTGTTTCTAAACTGTTGTCTTCATACAGATATATGTTAAACCTCTCGCACCACATGGCCTTTGACTTTGAAACCGGCTTTGATTTGTACGTCTCTGTTCCTAATCTGAAACAATGGAAAAGTAGTTTTTGTAGATATTCTATTAACAAATGAAATATGTGTGACAATGTTGCAAATATCGGTGCAATAAATTACTGTTAGTATACGGAAGACAGACTTAATTCTTGGGTGGTATAAACAAGGAATGAAAAGTAAATGTTCTTTTAAACGCCTCTGACGCATGACAGTTTTTTTGTTTACAATACGGGGTCATGTGCGGACATTCGAGGGAATTTTTGCAGGAAGAATCTATACCTAATAAAAACTCGAGGAATCAGTCTCAACTGTCAACATAAAAATGTTGACAGTTGAGACAGTTGAGAAGCACACGTTATCAAATAAATCTTTAAAAAATCAGTACATGAATGAAGGAAAGGGTCTTCCATTCTGTATGGGAAAAAGATACCAAAAATTTACGACTGTCGAATAACTCAAATTTAGACAGCTTTATAAGAAACAGTCAATTGTAGACTGCATGTAGGGAATGCTTTTTACAACTTGTTTTTAGTTACTTGTAAGGACGAATATTGAATGCTTTCTAAATGATACGTAATTGACAACGGTCCTTTTTCAATCATGCGGAGAGAACGAGGTGCACGGAACATAAACTTTGATTTAGAGTGAGTAGTTTAAGTTTAGACCTAAAGACACTGTGCAAATTCTATGCAACCCTGTTTTCCATTAGGCCTGGCGACCTTTCTTAGCGCATGAACGGCTCACTACACAAAAGTGCCACAGTATCCTTAAACTGTGCTATTGCACAATGTATGTGTAATCTGTTAAGGTGAATGTCAAGGCGTTCTTAATTCAAAAAGTACCAGCAATTTTTTTTCTAACCTTTTTTAGCAGGGCAAATTTTGTACTTAATGAATGGTTAAACCTGAATGAAAGTATTACCTGAATTAAAGTAAACCTGAATGAAGATATAATTTAGTGACTAAATTATTGTAGTACTTTCATCACGTACAAAATTTGCCCTGCTAATAAAGATTAGAAAAAATAATTGTTTAACAACACTGCTAAATTCCATCTTTTTGTTGTATTGCTATTAATACAAACGTAACTTGTAATGGACAGTAAACAATATATTCATTAATTTAATAATTTCGTAACTGAAACTGACTATTAATATCTGACTAAAAGATAAGTTAAGGATAAACAGAATTCTTATCCTCTACTTTTTGCAAGTCTGTAATAAACATGTAAGCTTTTTTATCCAAGTTTTTTGTTGCAAACTAAATGGGATAGATTAATGATAGATTACCAAAAATAGTCGAACTTCATATTGATTGAAGGGCAATCAAGATGTTTCGGGGAATTTTGTAGAACACATCACAAAACAAAAACAATGATTGGGATAGATATGAAAATTGACACAAAATAAAAACACATAAGTCCTCACTCATTATAAAATACAATTTCTTTTAAAGGTTTTTTTGCAAATGATACCGGTATTTTTATGTCCGAAAAAAGCAGAACCATAAAACTTAAAAAGCTTTGCAAGTGAGATTAAGTTTGTTTAAACAACAGTATATTTAAAATGATTAAATTTAATGTAAAGTAGTAACTTTTATTTGTACCTAATGTAAAATGTGGCAACCCGCTAATGTACAAAATAAGGAATTCAGTTACTTAGTATTTTTTCTGTGTTTTGAATATTGTAAGTAATTAAAAATGGCGGACAAAAAACAGTTATATGACTTCAAAATAAAAGAGGAAAAAAGTATACTCACTTGAACTTGCAGTAAAGGCTGTTGGATCCATTCGTCGGTCCATCGGGCAAGTCCTTGGCTTCAACCAGCACGACGTTGACCACAGATTTCCATGATTTTTTAGTTAACAAGTCGAATTTTTTGCCTTTCATAACATACTGTAAAAACACAGCTTAGTTTTGTTATTTGAAATACCTATCTAAATATAAACTTCACAAATCGCGTCTTATTACCTAGTTATTGAAACTCATTGATTATTATTATGAGCTAAGTTGAAAACACCTCTTGGCTTTCATACTAAGATGTCATCATTAAAGCCTATACATACGTTCAATAATGGTCTTATTAAATGGTCGTTACAAACATTGACAATGAAAATTGACTTAAATCATTGATTAAGCTTGTCTGTCGTCTGATGTTAAATGCAATATGTAAACCATCTTCAAAAATGTTTTAACAATCACAGGATAAGCTTTATAAATGAGGTACTAAATAAGTGCAAATTTTTTGCAGGTCACTACTGTTTATACTTATAAAGGCCAAATGTTTTGTATTGTTTGCAGCTCTATATAATTTAGATTTTGTCATTTTCATTAATGGCAAAATTTTATCTATTATTCCTTAAAATTTTCTATTAGGAGGATACTTTAGATTTAGTTAATCTCGTCCTATTTTCTAACGCATATATCTATCAAAGATTCTCTACATTATTCAACAATCTTCAATT
This sequence comes from Acentria ephemerella, assembly GCA_943193645.1. NCBI lineage: Eukaryota > Metazoa > Arthropoda > Insecta > Lepidoptera > Crambidae > Acentria > Acentria ephemerella. The sequence continues at coordinate 7,398,157 of OW971877.1, read as the reverse complement.
CTGCCATTGAAATTTCGCGTGCGACCCTTAATCATGGTAAACTTACCTAAATGCTTACCTTCTGTACTTTTTTTCCATGATCTCTAAGGAAAGCGAAGCTACTGCCTATTCGACCCATGAACTCGTCGGAAACCGCAAGCGCCGTTGGCGCAAGCGGGTCCATAACCAGACCGTCTGGTATTGAAAAAGACCTGTGAACAAACATTTTTGTTAATTCAAATTAATTATTTAAACATCGATGAGAAAGATTCTAGTGATCCAAAATTTTAACAAAAGTATACAGAATCATATGTCGGTCATAAAAATTTGTTAGTTTAGTTTAGGAAGAAACGTGAGTTTAGATAAAAGCGCGATTGTAGCGAACGGAGCAAGTGTGTTGATATGCCCCTGATAACGAATATTTGTGAATGAAATGTTCGTAGTCGAATAGTTCACGGTCAAAATTATCTGTGAGCCGAAGGTAGATAGATCATGTTTAAGGAATCATACCTACATATCGAGTGAAATATTCACAGGTAATTTTAATGTTCGGTTTCCTCTATTTTAATAAATTTATTTTAAAACGAAAGCTATTTTTACCGAATCGATTTTCGTAAATCATAATGGTCTTTGATATCATCTATTTTAAAATGTTTGTCTTTTAAACATAAATAGGTCTATTTACATAGTGATGGAGAAGTCAAAGAACTGTTTAAGTGGTACCTTAATAGATAGATAGATAAAGTCTTTATTTTCATTTCTACATCTCACACAAAAATAGATCCAAAGAGTACAATGTTTAAAAGACAAACATTTTAAAATAGATGATATCAAAGACCATTATGATTTACGAAAATCGATTCGGTAAAAATAGCTTTCGTTTTAAAATAAATTTATTAAAATAGATGTTACAAACCATATCGCCATCCTTGATTTATAATGTTTAACTTATCTTAAACATGTCCAAAACTAACCTATGAAACTATTTTACCATTAGAATCTGACTAACCACCTAATTAAAATTCAATATAAGTTTTGATATAGAAGTAGTTTTTTGTTTTATTTGCTAGAATGTTACAAACCAGTGTAATATTGTACAATTGTTGGTAGACTAATAAATAAATAAATATTTTGAATAATCTTGACCTTCATAGGAATATGTAAAGTACCTAGACTGAATAAATGTATTTTGACTTTTATATATACTTACTAGGCATAAAAAGCAAAGCGTAGGTTTTATATAAAAACTAACTGAAACTTACTTAACTTAAATTGCTATATTTAGAAGAAAACTAAAATATTGCGTTTATTTAATTTGTGAGATAAGTTATAATGATTATTTACGCAGACATAGTATTCTCTGTAATATTTGAAGGGATTTTCAACCTTGAAAATATCTCCTCCTGCACGTGTTTCGGTTACATTAGGTGGAACAATAATGATGACTCTACGGTTTTACCGCTATAGAGTTTGACAAATTTATTAGCACCTAAGGAATCTCGACATGTATCATCAATTCAAAATGCTTTTTACAAATATTGTGTAATATTTATTTATTGATCTGCAAAACAACTATTAGTATATATGTATGAAACTCAGTATCATATATGTTTCACCTTAATTTTTATAATAATTAGTAGCGAACACCGCACGTGTTGTGGAAGCAATATAATAATAGTAAAGGCAACTTAACTAAACACTTGTAGGATAATTAGAAAAATCTTATGAGGCGAACATTACCTTGTTGGCTAACAGACCGTAAGATTGTAATAACTATCAGCTAAAACCTGAGCAAACAAAAATTTTGCTGTTTACAACAAAGAATGAAATTTTTAAACTATTAACGTGAATTCTCCTAAAGCTGCGAATTCCAATCTCTATTCCTAGGTCTAAAGTCTTATCTAAAATGCCTAATATAATCTATAAATAAAATTAAACGGTGGAGTAGGACTCCAATTCCATAATATCTTTAGTGGCACATACGCGTCTATTCGGTTTGGACTTTTGAACGTATGGCGTTTTAACAATGATAGTTCAAAAGTGCAGTGCAAACTTAAATTATGCGTCCATGAGTACTAATTAAAATCTGTATTTATTGACTTATTCTCAACATTTAAACTTGTCTTATATATGTTTAGAGAAAAAGTGAGGGGAAGAGAGAAAGAGAGAGAAAGAAAGAAAATTTTGTATTTGTGTCTAATGGGAAGAATATCCTCCACGACCATGAATTTTAATTTAATTTTAAATTTATTGTTCATAGAAGTTGAGTATTTTACTGAAGAAGAGTACTCTTATATCAAATACAAAATTTGTTATTATTTTGATATTGACTGTGAACGGAGAGATGAGTGGATTAATTACTTTTTTAATAAACATAATTTGTAAACTGATCATTAAGAAATGAGGTCATAAACAAGAACAAAATAAAAATAAATCATATCTTACGTAGGATACTTTGATAACTGAAGCATTAAACATTTAATTTAGAGTAGGTACAACAATTTCTGATGTGTGATACAGTTATGTAATCATTTAATGATTTTTTCAATTAAACTAATAATTATTACAGGATGCAAGAATATGAAATAATAATTTCCATAATATACGTTCCATTCCATTAGGTTAAGGTACTTATGTAAGTTACTTATGTACGTTAAGGTAAAATGCCACAATGAATCGGAAAATTTGCCAAATCACGCGCTACGTAAGATTTTTAACCCACTTTGATCCACAGTATTTTAAGAGCCTGGATTTTGTGGTGTATCCCTTTTACCCTGAATTTTAATAAATTAAGCTAATATAAACACTAAAGTAAATTCTAAATTGGTATCTTACATAGTTATTGAAGAAAAAAAGTTTAAATGGACCGTTGACCGACCTTTTATTTACTTATAATTTTTATCATGTAATATTGCAAGATACCTGTTTTTCCTTGTCAACTAGAACATATAATAAATCTACAGTTTAAAATAATAAAAACCAATTTATTAGGTATATATATGAGATAAGACGGGCGGGAGAGAAATGGCGGGCGGTGGTCGCCAGTCTTCCTACGGTCTAAGTGCGGCCGCGTGTGTGGGTGGCTCCCACGCACACACGCTGGGCTGCTTGGAGGCGTCTAGGTGAATTGCTTCGGCAGAACCCAGGTCACCCACGTGAAGGGCAATGATATTACCGGGGACTTTTAGTGGGTATTCCCAGGTCCAATTTTATGTGGTATTGAATGAGCCCTACACACCCCCACCGCTTAGCCTGAGGCGGGTGGGTCCATAAACAGATTCCTCTTCGAAAAAAAATTATATTTATGCGTTATTTGAGTTATGTGAGTGTGAGAAAATTTTATATTAATCAATTTTCAAAATTAAAATTAAAATTTTTGGTACCCTAGTGTTAGTTTTAATCGTATAGAGTCTATAGAGATGTTTCGATTATAGTTGCGTTGAGCTGATATTCCCATATAAAAATATACATAATGAAATATACTGTACACTTCCCAAACGAAAAATTAAGATTAAATAGAAATATACAAATTCTTGTCTCGCCTTACTGATCGGTATGACAGAAACTTCGATATTGTTTGCAAGTATTAATGGAAAATCAAAACTTATATATACTTTTCTAGTGTTTCAAATAATATCTACTAATTATGACTTGTAAGAGAAGTAAACATATTTTTTATATTTTAGATTAATGGATTGATTATTCCTAAAAACACTCCTATTATAATCGGTTACTAGAAATTATTCTAAGCTACGTGTAATACAAAGGACTACCTACTATTAGCATTAGTACCTATGCATCGTGCCTATTTATGATGTACTCATTGGAATATTCAACCTTGAATCAGTTGAGATTTTTCCAGTTGCTTTTCTTTGTACGTATCTAGAATTACTTTATTTAAGTACTTATTTGCCTTAGAAAAAGATTGTTGATGTTGATTTTACTATTTAATTTATGTATGAATATTGAAAATGATGCAAAATCCTTTAGGATTGAAATTAAAATAATTTCTACTTGTATATAGAAGAAGGAAATAAATAATTGTTTCTTGCACTTAAACTATTTTCTATTTCAAGCGAAGTTAACTTAATCTCTTCGGACCTTTTAAGATATTAGTTAAAAAAATGAACCCTCGCCCATTCATTATAAAGCACTTTATCAGTTTGTTAAAAAATATTATTTCATAGATTAATTATTTATTAATTGGCTATTAAAAATAATAATATTTCAGGGAATGAATGAATGATTTATCATTGATTTTTTAAACTTGCCTTTCTAATTTACACCTCAGTAAACCACCAATTTTACACTTCTAAATACTTGAAAATCAATTTATTAAATATGGAATTTGATTCCGGATATTTACTGTTGATAATGAGTTTTAAAATTTTAATTGATATAGTCATCACATAAGTACAGTAATAAAGGCATTTGTGGTTATATATTATATTAAAACTGAATTGTGAGAGGAGATGCACTTACTCAAGAGATTTAAATATAACCAGGGTAAGACTTCTCGCAGCGAGCACAGAAAAACCACCAACAATTCACAAATCACCAATTCACTAAACAAAATTTACGAACAAACCTTAGAACTGATAGAACTTTTTTAGCAACAATTTATTCCTGAACCGTTGGAGTCGACTTAACAGTAGAATATGACTTACGCAAATAACTTAAAGAATTCAATACCATACAACAAAGCCTAAAGTTAAATTATGGAAAATTAACATTCTTAAAATGTTGAACGTCATTTTCCAGATATGACTATTTAAGGAAAAGTGTGTGAAAGTTTTGCAACTAGTTGTAAGTCTCAATGATTATCGATTTATCCAGACATGAAGTAGCTACTTAGTATCTTTGTCTTTATAAATTAAATTGAGAATCATTTCAATTTAATTTATAAAAGGGAAAAGGCTTAAAACACTGAATGCCTGCCACATTTTTCAAAATCGTTACAACATAATATTTTTTTTAACAGTAGTTTTCATCTAAAGGTAATATGAGCCGAATATATAATATTTATGAATAATAAGAATCATATCTATTTGAAGAGTTATGTTTCTGTACCTAATGGAAAAGTTTGCTCGAGACTTTATATATTTATAGAGGCGTAAACCATAATACTATAAAAAATATTAAGGAAATACACTTTGTGAAAGATTTTATAAAAGTTCAATAATAATATAAGTTAATACTTATGCAAACAATAAAATTTTATAAAAAGTATAGTATTATATAGAAGAATTGACGTGTTAAGGCATAAGCACGAATTAATGAATAATAATAATAATATAATAGTAAACATGACAGTAAAACAACTAACTAACTAAGTTTGTATGTAATAACAAAATACAATTATTAACACATTTTATTTTATTCGCTGTTAATAACAGTTTATTAATAAATAATTTAAAGTGAAATAAACAGTGCTGTTACTAGAATGTCTTGCCTTTTGAAAAATTTGTTTTGGTTTTTCGAAATATTATAATAACTTTTAGCATTGTATATATTCTCTTTTTCTAATTTAACATCATTTGCCAATCATAATGTTCATAATAACATAACTAAAATACGACAGCTATACAGTATACTCTAAATCAAATTATCAGCTTTATTACTGTTTCTATGGTTCCTGAAAATCGAAAGATACTTTATATATGGAGATATTATGTTCATAAATTATGTTATCATATTCTTCTGCCAATGGCCGGCCTAATTATATCAATATTTCTAGTTATTTAATCAATATACACAAACTTTAGTCTGTAATAGTAATCTGTGGCTTCATTTAAAATTACTATAAGATCATCATAAAAACCGTTATAAGGTCGAATAAAATATTTTAAGATCATATACAAAAGTTTACGTTTCAATCCTATGTTATAAAAGTTTATTAATTAATAATTTTTAAATGAAATAAACAATGCTGTTACTAGAATGTGTTTGTTAATTAAGTTATGGCATACATATTCATGGCATATTGTACATATTTATACTAATGCCTTTTGAAAAACTCCTTCTGATTTTTCTAAATATTATATGTGATTCGTACTTTTGATACTGTGTATTAAATTTACTATACTAGTACTTTCGTTTTCATGTCATAAATTATTATGTTAATATTCTCCTTCATTTATCTACAAGCATTGTACAGTTTCAGTGTCTATTCTCATTTTGTAAGTTAACATCATTGTCTTTGAAACTAAATATTTCGACATAACTAAAGAGTCCCTTTGTATTCAAATTATAATTATTGTGAAATAAGGTTACCTAGTTATCTGAGGAAGTGATATTTGTGTACTATGTAAGTACTAAATGTAAATAAAATATTAAAATACATATTTTAAGTGAAAAAAGCCATACCAATTATTTTTCGAGGTTTTCAAGAATACCTGTGATGGAATATTTTACTGCACCAAATACTGATTACTCGAACTGGAAGCCAATAGCAATACTTATATCAATCTATGTGTGTGGCATGCGCTAATAATATAAAAAACCTTAATAAAAAAAGAAAAACTTACGAATGAGAATGTATCCATAATATATCTGATTTATCAAATGAGATAAAGATACGATTAGATTTCTATTGTTTAAGACACTAAAATAGTTCAACTATTATTATTTTTGGCAATGCTGTATTTAAATAAGGAACGTCTAAGGGCCATTTGGAGAGTTTCTTAAATTTACAAAAGTAAAAATAAAAAATATAATGTCATAGTGACTTTGCAAAAACATGACTTTTTCTAACTCATTCTAATCTACATCAGATAACATAATATGGACCGTACAAATGAGTAGTGTTGCGCCTTTTTATCGAAGTGTGCCAGCGTTGAATGCAAGCTATTCCACGGATTTAAAATATATTAACTATATTTAACAGCATAAAGTTAAATAAAATTGTTACAAATAAAAAAAAATTACAATGTCAAAACGTCAAGACCACAAACAAGGACGGTTGAATTAATAGGTTCAAACCAGTTTGCGAGCAATGAAAGTAACTTTTGGGGCGAAGAGAGATAACTATTTCAATGTCAAATGAATAAGAAAGATTTCAGAGAATTAATCATGACAATGATATATCAAATGGTTACATAGTTTCCAGTACTTCATATGAGAGGCGTTGTTAATAAGATTTGACAGCTCAACGCAAACGCTATCGAAAAGTATTGATTAGAAACTCAAATGCAGAATCGGCTAAGTAAATGTTGAACTTTTTCCAGATTGCTTCAGTTACACTGCTTCGAATATTCCTTAGGTTTTTTTAAGACGAATTGCAAAATATAAATATTATCGTCTATCTAAAAGTAAAAGAATTTAACTATCATTATTATGTTTTTTTCCACACGCCAATTCATACTTGACAGGCTGTACTTATACGTTTTCGCCAAATATTCCATCCAATGATATATTTTAAAAACAAACAGCAGAACCTCGCCTCAAGAAGGTCATGATAAATCCCAAGAGCACCCTATACTTCTACGTGTCAGAGAGAAGTAATCGAAGAACACATTTTGAATATTAATTAGTCGCATTGGCTATTAAAGCCATGGCAATGTTTATCAGTTTCAATTATTATTAAAAAAAATTGTTAATGGTTTGAGAAATTAAAGAGATTACATTAAGCAATTTTGGAAACATGCATGGATATAAAATAAAAATTAAATGGCTACTCACGTCACACCTCCCTAGACAGCTGTCTACGGCAGTGAAAAAGTATAATGAAAATAAACATTTTAAATGACATAGAACACAATAACTAAATTTGCATTCAGTGAGGATTACGTGTAAAATTTTGTCATATCTACGTTAGCAATTACGTATCTCTAGTACTTACATTTAAAATGTATACCTATCATAAAGATATATTTAATATGCAATATAAAAGCTTTTTATGATTTTCAATAAACAAGATAACAATACATTTCAAAAGATAATTTAGCTAAGATCTTTTTTAGATTCTTCCCCCATTGGAGCATTCTAAATTTGAGTTGTATCAATTTTAAGTGCCGTTATTTTTTAGATTCTTTTTGTAGAACCTTGATGTAATTATAATGAAGAACTCTACTAATAACGGTTTTTATGAAGATAAAATGTTAGTTAACTGCAATTATTTTAAGCATGGTAAGAAAACTAGTGTTTAAAACGGATATATCCGCAGATATATGGACAAGTTCAGAAAAAGATCACATCGAATGTACCGAGGTGATAATGAAGGTTTTAAATAATGAGTCTCAATATCTTAACTATTCTCAACAGTTTACATATTTAATAAATGTTTTAAAGATATTTAGAATAATATATATACTAGAAAAAGTTCAATGTTCTCTGTCTTCTATAAAAAATTGTTATATCATATTTTTATTTGCGAAACATTAATAATGCTTTTTCCGCAAGTATAATATATATTGGAAAAATATAAAAATATTATTGCTAGGAATATTTTCAAAAGTAAATAATAATAATAATAATAATTGAAAAAGAGTTATAAATACAAATGTCCTAGAGTTTTCTTTGTCAGAAGAATTGTCATCAAAATATTTTCTTTTATAACTCTGCTTCGTTGTAAACAACAGGTCACCAAACATATATTTAACCAATGAATCAATGATCTTCAAAGACGCTTTTTACTTTTTTACGTCAGTTTGGAGCAAAGGTCGGATCCGCGTGTGATTAGTGTTTGGTTTTTGCTTAGAAATAGGTTTGTCGTTTTATTATGTTCAAGTAGAATTTTTTTATTAAAGAGTTTTTATACTAAAACAGTAAATGAGTTGGGTTTAATGTTTTAAAGATTTTTTATAAATTACTATTGCGAATAATATTAATAAATAATTTAATATTCATATTTGCAATTGTTTTTTTTAAATTCTTAACGGGTTATCTCTTATCTTAACTACCATCAGGTGAGATGAATCCCACCTGATGGTAGTTAAGATACGGTCAAAGATGGAAGCGAACTGCCGCGGATTCTTCAACCACCCAGGAACTGGCTGGCAGCATTCTTGTGTTCCGGTAATTGTAAGTAAGATACGTACAATTACTGGAACAGAAGAATGCAGTAAACATTACTGTTTTGGCGGCAGACGGAGGTAGCTAGCCAGCCGGACTTAGAAAAAGCCCCACTATTAACCAAGCCAAGCAGAAAGATTCTGCCCCCTTAGGAATTGAGACCTCCAGATTTTAAGCAGGTAGAAACTAGACCACAGAGGCGGTTATTCAAATTAAAATTAATAGAATTGGTTATAAACTATAATGTCTTTAATATAAGAGGCAACAAATCATTCAATGGCGTAAATTCTCATCTATATATCTTGTGTATGTTTTCAATCTGTATAGTGGCTACGTATCGGATACAATACATTTTCAAATAATAATTATTTTGACTTATTTTGTAATGTATTGATATATGAAGATTACCACCTTTATTAATAATGAGACTTGAGATTTTGGCTAAATCTTTAATAGTTTAAATGTAGTGTTATTAATTTGATTTAATTTTATGTAAAAAAAATTTCGACATGAGATTAATATCACGAAATTCGCATACCGTTGTAATATGTTGAAACTAAGTAGCCAATGAAAACTGCGTTTATGACGTACATACATGTTTTGGCGATTAAATAAATATATTTTCTAATTTATTGTCCGTGCAACAGCGAGATGATCAGTGACAAAATGTAAGAAAAGAAAAGCACATTTTACATAAACTTACCTATATTATAATGACGTACTCTATGCCTTAAACCTATCAATTTAAATAGATACTAAGTAGGTAGGTAATCTACCTATAATGTCTTATAATTGTTTGAGGCCATTGCCTACTTAGTTATCTTTGTTAAGATTCAATATTTGAACCAGGAACAAGGTTGTGACTTTAGTCAACTTTTAGACATAGATTTTAATGTTTATATTAGTTATTACGAGTTACTCAAATATTAAATAGAACTAACTGGTTTCTTTAAATGCTCTTTTAATTATATGTAATATCCATACCTACTTATAATAATGCCCAATGATATTCAAGAAAATATTTCTGATTTCCATAATAGTACTTAACCTCTAAATGGATCTTTTTGTTTGAAAACAGTGATAAATAGGAGTATTGTAACTTGAAAAAAGGTTCAAATTGATATTTTTGTGTTCGGAAGAAATAATTTTTCGGCGTGTATGTAAGTAATTAGTCTTGTTTTATATTTTTATAAGTGCTTTTTGGATAGCTATAGTCGAGAGAATTTAATTTATTCGTATATTCGTAGTTACCTATATTATGCTCATTGTAGATAGAATAAGAAAAGTTCTCTACATTAGTTTCTAAATTGAGAATAACAATATTCTCACAATGAATTCAAAATGTAAGAACTCAAAACCAGAATTTGTAAATTTTTGGGATTGATATACAAAGTTTGGATTTCATAATGTGTTATAATCTACTCGTCTATTTAAGATGAGTTGATCAAAACGTACATTATGAATGCACTATTACGATAGATACTCTTGAAACAAGTCTACCCACAGTGCAAACATGTAATTAAAATGATAGTAGGTAATTTAATATTAATATAGAAGTTTTCGGTAGTATATTAATTAACCTATTAGTGATACTAATGTCTAAAGAATAATGTAAATATTGTGGGGTGTTAGATTAATATTTATGAAAATTAAAATTTGTTGTTGCACCGAGTCTGACGTACAGATTGTTAAAATTGTGATAGATACCAAATTTATAGTTTCTAAAATAACACAAATAACACTTAGTACATTTAGGTATTTCTAAAACAATATTTAGGGTATATGTGGAACAATATTATGAGTTCCTAGTATATCGGTTCTATATCCTATAATTATGCACTAAAAACTAATGACGCATGAATAAAATTCAAATACAAGTTATACCTTTATTATAGTGTGATTTTGTTTATTTATGTTTTAGGTAGGTGTCTATTATTTTGAAAAACCTTATTCCTTTAAGTAGTTAACAACAAAACATCGATTGGAATTGTTTACTTCACTGTATTAAATATTAGCAATTCAAACGAAAATACAAAGCGTAACAAAATTTGATAGTCAAATTTATGCTCTGATTAAAGTTTAACTCAGTATTTATTGTACTTAGTTTCTAGCTAGAGTTACTTAAATGATATACCCATATTATTTCGAAGTAGAGTTCAATCAATGACAGAATGGATTGCAGCTATTGTTGTGACACAATTGCTATCTTAAGCGAAGATAAAGTAACGCTCGGATGTGTTGTGATGCGCATTGTCAGTATTGATACTCACTGTATATATATAGGATTTACTGGCGCAAGGTCACGTAGAGTTTTCTCCGTGATTTCCTTATCTCCAGATTCGCTTATCAACCCATTTTCAATCAAAGTGTCTCCTAAGCTGTTTGCAGAATTCTCAACAGGTTGTGTCATAATAGCACTAGTCGATTGTTCCCCAGACAATACAGTTTCAACATTTTCCGGCGTGATAACACTAATAATTGGCGTGTTCACAATAGGTGCAACAACATAAAAGTCATTTAAATCATCTTTCTCGTTTTCAACGACAGGCGTACACTCCAATTGCGACTTTTTTCTAAACGAAAGTTTTCTTTTAAATGACATCGCGCAATAATAAAAAGGGTCACTGCACTCACACGTATATATTTGCACAATAAATAAAACTAAATACGCGTGAATGATCTAACAATAAGGCAATAAATTTTAATATGATTTGACACAACATGGGCAACAAGTTCGACTGACTTATAACGAATGCGTGAAACAAAAAACTGATATTAGGTATGGGAGATATCTACGACCTGACCTTTGTCGCATTTATGTAAGTATTTCAGTCATTCTGATAACTTTTAGTTATTGCTTATGAATAGTCGTTAAATGGCAATTAACAAAACATTGGTCACATTATCACATACCTTGATTCAGCCGGCTGCGTTCGTAGCGGAGCTGTGGAGGTTTAATATTGACTGAGGCAGCGTTCTTGACGGTCAGACAAGGGATTTCCAATTCGCTAAGCGCTTTTTTTTTCCGGCTCTCGGATGTTTCGGCACTGCAAATACTACTGAGAAACACAGTTTTGCTCCGATCGAATTCGTGTTCGTTGAACGTCTGGCCGTATCAAGACTGTACGGTCATTATAATTGAAATCGTATGAAGGTGTGAATAAATTACCATGCTAGTGGCCGAACTACACGTGGTCAAATGATATGACGAATCCACGTCCAGCTTAAAAAAACTGTAAAATATTGACTTATTGTACATAGATATTATGAATAGGATGTATAACTTGAATTGCTGTAATCTAAGGATTAAGTAGAGAAGTGGCAAGAAATCTTTGTGCCGCTTGGTAATAATTAAGTATAACGCAGAATTTGAATCTTATTTAAGTACAACATATTTAGATAATTCGGTGAACATTGAACATATAAATTAAAATGTCAAGAAAAATTTCATTAAGTTCAGTGGCTAGAACAGACCGCCGCATTATGAAAGGTGGCGGGTTCGCAACCCTCTCTAAATCATATTTATTCTTGTCTTATTTTTCAAAGAAGTTCAAAATGAAATCAATTCAAATCATGCTAAGGCTAAATGAAGGCAGGCGTGTTTAAAAATTGGTTAAGTGAGGCATTCCATTTCTACCTTTATAACGTTAAAAGCAATAGATTTTTTTATAGCTTAACATACAAAAATATCGATGTCGGTACTTCTGGTATTTTTAAAAAATAAATTTATGATATTTGCTTCTCAGTTATTCAAATTCAATAATATAAGTAATAATATAAAAAAGTATCACAGAAATATTCTGTAAAAAGGTAGTTAGGGAATTTAATATTTACAATATCATAAAAAATGTATGATTAGCTAGCTCTCAATAAAATATCTATAATTCTATAAAATTGATTGTAATACTGACCAAATAAAATTATACCTTCGCGTGTTTCTTTTTCCCGAGTAGGGCTTTCAGTTCTATAGATTTTTGTGCAGCTTTGGCAACTTATTAAAATTAATTTTTCAAAGATACTGGAAGAATAGTCTCTTTAGTAAGTTTGTAAAGTTTAATTAAATACTTGAAGTATGTTCTATCCCTTATGAGCAAATAATATGTAATATTTATTTCACCCATGCCGACTCTAGTGTATTCCAGTGTTAAAAATATTAACGGAGAAATAAAGTGATATTTATGTAAATAAACAAATATTATAAATTACGAACCTCCCTCTACAGTAATTATCAAATCATAGTACAAACAACTGTCAATGCTGGGATTCGAGCCAAAGAGTTCTAATTTAGTAGTAATTCCCAATAACTTTTGACAATAAGACGCGTATACTCTATCGAATAAAAGTAGGCTATTGGAAGTACTATAATTACATTTGATTCATTGTAATCTACGGAGCCAAGCCATTTAGTTACTTGATTCACTCTTCAAGTACACATTGAAATAGTTGTTAAGGCGATTCGTAAGATTGTCAAAAAAGATAAGATATTATTTATCGGATAACGATGGTAGTATGCCAAAAACAAAGGCTTTTAACACTTGAAACGCCTTGAATTTTTAATTGAAGGACAAAGTTCAATAGAACCCTAACTGATTCATGTAATCATAAAATAAAATATAAATATTTATAATCTATATTTTATTAACTACGGCGAATTGCCACAGCTCCTCAAACATGAAGGTATATTTCAGAAACATTAATTGCGGATATACGGTTGCTAATGCAATATTTCTATATTATTGCAGCAGCAAAAGCAGCATTGTTACCTATTCTTTTACGTTAAAGTTCACGTTGTGGTTATCGCAAATACTAATTCGGTCCTTGAAAATTAAGTCAATATATAGATATTGTTACTAAATGGAGCTGATGCTTGAACGATTGATTGGAATATAAATTGTAATTGTGAAAAACAACCCTTTTCCCAGTAATAAATATAAAAAGAAACTATTGAACCCTCATTGGCTATACATTTCTGTTCTTATTGGAAGTACATTAATGCTTTTGCGATAGAATTTGGGGATCTAGTTTCAACAAACAGTGTGAAAGCATTTTGTACTATTTCCTGGGAAGAATATGTTTTTTCATGCAGAAAACTGTCCAACTAGCAGAACAAACGGTACCTAGTTGATTGGAGCTAAGTCCGGTAAGTACGGAGGATAAAGGATGATTTCCAAGGGTCCTGTAATTTTAAAATGGATTCTCGATCAGTACGAGATTCTGCGCCCTGGACTAACAGTATTGTTCTGTCACAGACTGTATTTTTACTGAATGATAGTATTAAAGTTGAAGTTCATAGGGGTTCAAGGCATAGGCTAGTAGAAGCTGATTCCATAAGGTTCATTGCCAGCCCGGGATCTACGATATTTTGAACTGTGGCCAAAAACTTTATAGTGACAAACCCGTGTTTGTAAAAACAGAAAAAATATATAGCCAAAGACTAAAACTTTACACAAGGATTTGGCGTCCCCATGAAACTGCCGCCCGGGGCGAGTGCCCCCAGCTCCTCCCTAGATCCAGGGCTCTTCGTTGCAAGTGCCAACCATCTAAGTGATGGGGTTATAATTAATTTACATGCGTATATAATTTTTAAAGGTTGACTATTGGTCTGTTTTGTTAAATCATAGTTGCACCAAAGGTTTAGTATAATAGCACAGTAATAAACACAACAGACGGTGACCTACCTACTCTCTATTATCCTAAATGAGTGTAATTGCATTGACCTATGCTTTAGTTAATAGTCATTGACTTAATTGATGTTATACTTTGCAAGCACAACTGAAGTGACGATAGTTCTCCTACAATAAGTAAACAATAGTCAGTACCTATCTGTATACTATCCTAGTAGTATTATGCTGTAGGTTTAGTTACTTATCTTTCTCGAAATATGGAACATACTTCATACAAAAACACATAAATATCGGGTTGTACAGTGTTTCTCTAAAATTAAATATTCCGTCAAAATCCATGCTATGAGCGCGTCAATAAGTCATAGGTGTGACTATTGTGCCAGATCCGTTAATTCAATAAAATTCATACATCTAAGATTGAATAGGTAATACAATATTCAAATTAGTAAAATATACATGCCTACATAAATTAAGACTGCATAGATTCACTTCTCAACTTGGGAAATGAGATCTATACAACTCCTTATTATGTAAAGTTTGAAATTTATATTATTGGTGGTACTTATCATATAAAAAAATTAGGTACATATATTAAAAATGAACATTTATTATTACAAAACTTATTCTATTCTCATACATGTTTGTTCTTACTTTCTACAATTTGCTATAATAGATATGAAAATAAGTGCATAAGTGCAAGATAAATAATAATTTTATATTATAATCCGAATCCAAAACACAATTACTAAAAGCATTGTACATTTCAATATATAAAATACTGGGTTAGTATACTGACAGTACCAAAAGAATAATTTAAAAAGATCTTCACAAATTTTAAGACTTCATATTATATACCTAGAAGTAAAAAATGTTTACTTAAAATCAAAATGGACAGTTTGTGAGGAAATATATCTTAATCTAGTTCATTTACTTATTATTGTACTAAAATTTGAACATCAATCACATTCTGATGTATTCACAAGATAAACATTAGTTAAATTTATTTGTGCAACACCTATTGTAAGTAGTTGTTATAATTTACTTCAGTAATAAATTATTAAAATAAAGACAATCAAAAGACATTTGTTAATGAAAAAAGCTGCATGTTTACTATTTTCTTAATTTATATGAGACCATAATTCTGTTAATCTCTAATTCTACAGTTCTAATACATTACAAACAAAAGACCATGAACATTATAATATGATAGATACTAGATGTTGTGCTATTTCGAATATGGAGTGGAGTATTTTATCATTATTTTAAACACTCCAATGGATCCAGCCCCCAGCATATCACAAATAATTTAGATCTTAATCGACATATTAATACATATATATTAAAATGTCACAAAAGAGGCCAAAAAGTTAAGAGGCCAATTTTAGTTTTAGAGAATGATAACAGAATCTACACTGTTTACTGTCATTTTGTAAATACATAATACATCCTAATAAGCAAACTGAATCTTATAACATACCTATTAATAAGTGGATGGACAAATAAAGCCAATACTAATTCTTAAATTTCTTTAAATTTAAGGTCACATACTTATAAGCACCAATTAAACATACTCCTGTGCTGTATATTTTATTAACTAATAAGAGGAATGTCAATTATGATTTTAAATCAATTTGTGTAAATGCTATTTAAGGTTCAACCGACCATTTTTAATATTCTTATTTAGGTGATTAAAATTTATCTTATTTTTAAGGCGGTATCATACAAATATATAAAAAGTCAGAAAATGCAAAAATCTGTCTGTAGCAGTTCCATTGAGGTCAATGTTTTATTAAATTAGATATGTATCTAAAGTAACTAATGTTGAAATTAACCCCTCATCAAGGTCAGTCTTCTGATTTTTTTCCAGTGAACACTGTTTGGTTATCGTAAGCGCAGTTACAAGTTATTCATGTCACATTTTAGTTGTAGCTTCAAGTGAGCGCAGCAATGGCGCACGGGCCATATACTAGAAGCGGTCCTTTGAAGCATGCATATCAGGGTTGGTGAGGTATTGTAGCTCTTGCAGTTCTTGGAATTTCTCATGACCCCTTATATGTGCATAATTTGCAGATAAACACATCAAATAGTGCACTAAACTCAAAATAACAAGTAGGCATGATACCATGGCCAAAATGAACATAAATTCTGCTTTCTCCACATAATCTTTACAGAATAGCTTGATTCTTTGAGATCCACATATCTTCATATCTTCCTGTTTCACAGATGCTGGGAACATGAAATCGAATTGTGTAAAGTCAATGCAAGTTGAACTCATTATGTTATCTGGTTTTGAACAGAGTTTCCAGAAAATTGTGAACAGGAATGTGGTTATTACTAAGAACCCTAGTAATATTATCCATACAAATGTTAGTATGTATGTAATTATCATAAATACAGCGCAGGATATCCTTCCTCCAACTCTCGCCCTCCAGGCTCTATACACTTTCTGTCTAGTGGCACCTGTTGTCAAACATCCCAAACATAACAACATGAATCCGAGTGCGGCCATACAAGCACTTCCTACAATAAATATCATTTGTAGAGCTTCTATCCAAATCAATCTAAAGTGAAACACTTCGTCGAACATCAGAATTGACAGCGCAGACCCTCTGTACATAGTGCCACAAAACACTCCAACGCCCAAACAGCACATAATTGTGGCGATAAGGGTTGCATGAGGAACTCTCGTTAGACAAGCCTGGCAAGCGTCCCCCATGGTGATTTTCAATAAGATACAAATTTAATTCACAATACAATACGAAACCAAACTTATGTTTTTATGAGTAATGCCTGAACAAATCACAACACAGACTACTAAGAAAATACTACGAATCACAAAAATGAAAGTTTAAGATTTTTAACGAAATTTTGGAATGAAAGGCAAAGGCAATGCTAGCTTCTTGAGCCAAGGGTAAGAAGTTGTAAATATTACAACTTCCGAATAATATCATTATATTATTTAATATAAAATGAAACGACATGCATAAATCATGTATTAGATTTGACATTTAAGCTTGGGCTATTGCTAAGCGATAACGTGCAATTCCATATAATTTTCCGTTTAATTATAGCGATAACGATTATCAAAAAAAATCTTGTGTATGTAAAATGGACGTCTGAGGGCTTAGACAACGTATTTTTTAATGATGGATAACATAATCACTTCGTAAAAATGTATATTTTTATAAACCCTCGCTTTATTATAGACTGTAATTATCAAATTCCATACATTTTTCATTTAACGATTCGATTAATTTTATTGAAAGGCATATTGTCTAGGCCCTTCTACATGAGTAACGTTTTATCAGTGTATCCGAGCATAAATGCCACGTCAAAATTGACACTTGTGACATTAGCTTTAAATCATAATTTTCGACTGTATCGCCAAATTGTTGATGTTTATATCACAGAAATTAACTTAGTTTACATAATTATCACAAGAGTTTATTATTTTAAATAGTAAATTAATTAGAAATGGAAACACTGTATCATCAAACAACTCAGTTAATACAAGAAGCCACAGATTTGTTCCACAATTTAGAAAAAAATCCAGGGAATAGTGATGAAATCGAAAATGCCATCCAATTAAAAATTAATGCAATAAATGGGTAAGTTTCATTACTAAATAAAGTCAACAATTACTTAATAATATATTAACAATTAGACTTGTGTAAAATAAAATCTTATATTTTTAGTTACAAACTATACAGGTAACCTAAATAATATATTGTATCAAAAACCTAGAATAACAATGGTATAGTAATTAATTATGTCTTTGTGAAATTACAGGAATTGTGAGAAGTTAGACATATATGTTTTCAAAACTCCTATAAATCAAAGACCAATGGCCAAGATGAGAGTGGATCAATTAAAATATGACAATAAGCATATACAGGTAGGTAGTAAACTCAAAATTGCATAACTTTTAAACAGAAGAGTTCTTTACTCATCACTATTTGGGTGTGAAGTTAATAGGATTTTTTAGGTAGCTACTTCTCAATAACTTCTTTCTTCAACAAATTTTTCTTTTAAGAAAATAAAAGCAAAGTGAGTCTCATAACACTATGAATAAAACAAACTTGCTGTTCCAAACTTAAGATCACAAGACAGGTTCAAATTTTCATGGGGAAATATATACACATTTATAAAAAAATCCTGCCAAAGGTGAACTGAACTGCCTTTACACAAATAAAGTTCAGGAATATTTAGATGATAAAATGCATTGAGAAATTGTTTTTTTTGCCGTGCCATGAGCAAAAATGTATGATAAGAAATATTTTAAACATATATTTTTGTATTATTTTTTACATTACAAATGTAAGTAGATTGAAAATGTTAAAAACTACAATATTTACTGAGGACTTTAACAAACAATTCTCAATGATGTGTAATAGGTTGGTGAAATCTTGCTGAGTATCTAGCCTGTTCTTCTCAGGACAAGATTTACAAAAAGATGTCTTAGATTGACATTCAAAAATTGTATATATCAAAGTTGAACAAAATATTTTGACTGTGACTTTTACATGATCATTGTCAAATCTGCACTTCAACATGATAGTGGATTTAAATAGCAGTAGTCTACATGACATTTGTAGGTTGCATATAACAAATACTGAGGAACCAAGAAATTAAAGCTTTATAGTACCAAATCCAAAAAAAAAATTTATTCTCAAGCTAATTTTGTTTTTTATAATATATGAAATATAAGAAGTGTTTTCTTTATTTGAAACTAGTTGCACTGCAGTTACAGTGGGCAGCTCGTTTCTCTCACGAGAGTGCCATACATGAAAAAAGTAGGCATAATCTTTAGTACTTACTGTCTTAAATCCTATATCAAAATATTGTTAAAAAAAGTTTTATTGAAAGTTGTCTGCACAAAATCAAACTCAATCAAAAAAGAATTGCTTAATTTGGTGTAGCGGTTCATAAGTTGGTACATTTTTGTGACTCATATTTATTTTGGTATGATAAAAGATTAAAGGCTACTTTTAATTGTCAGATTAGTAATTTATGCAGATGCATTACATTTCCCTAAATCGGTCGGATCTAAATGTAGGATGATTCGACATTACAACTTTCCTAACTGTAGCATCAGCATTAAAATCAGCATTTATTGGTGCAAATTTTGATGCAAATGTTACTTTTTATGAATCCATACACTCTATCATCCTGGTACACATTAGTATTGAAGGAAGCTAGAAATATAAATAAAACCTATTTTCAAAGATAATTATGATGTTCTTTTAGGGGTTTGCAGAATTCATTCTGCAGAAATCAATATCACATTATCTTCAATAAGATAATAAATTTATATTTTTTTCTTATCCACAGGCATCACTTGTAAATGTTCAAAACAAAAAACAAAGAATGCAGCAGGAAATAGCAGACAGAGAACAATTATTGAGTCGTCGCTTTGGTCATGATCACACAGCAATCAATGTTGATTTCTTGGCTCAGGAACAAAATTCCTTAGCAAATTCACATAGGAATGTTGATGAAATGTTGCATACAGGTTTGTGAATATTATTTTAAATAATTTATTTGGTAGGTAAAAAGATTAAGTAGTTTAAAGTAAAATGTTCAATCATTTTAACACAATTTTTGCACAAAAGGATACATACTCAGAACTTAACAAGGTATACACAGAAAAATGACATTACAAAAGCATTACAACAAAGATTGTTGCTAAGCAGCAATCTATTTCAGGCAACCTTGAGTGAAGCGAAAGTAATGAAAGTTAAGAGTAATCCCATGTGAAAAATAACTCAATTATCTATAACTAAAATATTTTCAATGAGGAAAAAGTACCTGTTGTTAAATTGATAGTTAACTATGAAAAACAGAAAGTTTAAAATAGGATGTTTGTTTTATATGGCATCAAATCATGCAGCTTGTAACCACATTATTCAGATGAATATAAATAGCTTTCAAAAATGAAAATAATGTAATAATGACCAAGAAGGGTTTCCTCCTCCCACAAACGAAGAAAATTACAATATAATATTAACAGATTTTCACACATCAGCTTTCAGCTGTCAAATGATTAATATTAATTAATAAAAATTAATTATTAATTTCTTAATTTTACAACTTATTTATAATAACAAAATTAAGCATCACAAAGAGCTTTTTTTAAGGTACTGCGGTATGGAAAATATAGATAAATACCTCGTATGTAGGTAGGTAAAATAATTAAAATATATTTACTAAATACATATACAAACCTAATGTATTAAAACTCAAACATTTTGTAAGCTATCTTTTTCGACATGAAATATGTAACTATATACGGAATTAGTAGCAAACAACTGAATCCCACAAAATTCTGCCCAAAACAACTTATTATCATTCTGCCACGCTCTCAATTATTTTAATATAATTATTTACATACGTTATTTGGTTATGCGTAAAAACCCATCATTTTATAATTGTATATTTTTATGACCCGCAAAAACCAGTCTAATTAAATTCAATTATAAAATAAAATAATTGGACAAGATATCATTTTTTATAAACTATGCTATATAATTAAATATACTTGAATAAAATAAAAAAACATGGCCCACTTCACATAACATAATCATTTTTAGAAAAAGAGACGCTTGTTTTCTCTCTCCCCCTCATTAAGAACAAGCACACAACAGACAGACAACAGAGCACAAGAAGTTTGTACATAGTCTTATGCTGTATTATTCGGTTGTCACTTATTTCATTTCTCAGCCAGCAAAAACACAAAACTACTAAGACACCATAATTTGCGTCGGCTGTTTTGTAATGAGAAAGGAACAGGCCGGTATCACTGTTAAAACACTGATATCTAGAGGTGAATAAATAATGATTCTTCTAAAAACTCTTTCCAAATACTCTTTTATCACACGGCCTTGAAAGATGCATTGTGTATCGCCACCTTTTGGTTAAAGTAGGCCCTTGATTCTGAGGAGCCTCCTCACGTGCTCGAACCATTGGAGGACCGTTTAATGCACTTGATGACCTTCCCATTCAATGTAAGGGATGGTTCACCAAGGGACCCGGCCGGGGTACCCTGGGCGTGCACAAAACACCTACTGGAATTGACCCGGCAGTGGTTTCGTGGTCGGGTAATCTGTAGCAAAAAAGCTCTTTTCAGGGCCACCTGGTGGATCTCCAGGCATTTCTCCGGACTGCGGAGTTGACTGGAAGCATGTAGTTTGTGGCTTTATTGCCGTGCGGTCGGGGATTGTGGGCCTCCTAGGTCCACGACTGGTTTTCGCGCTAGTTGCGTTTCGAGGTGTCAAGAAGGGAAGCGCAGCCGTGACGATGCTATCCTTGTGCCATTACGTAAACTTTGGAGTACCCAACTAAGACGTGATGCTTGCGGCGTATCTGGGAGAGTTAGGCCTTTGATGAGGGACAAAGCGCAGTCACGTAGGGTTAATCATATCATTCACATAGTTTTACTATCGTAATGCCAAAAAACATTGATTAAACTGAAATAAAACTTAATGTATTTAATAACTCTTTCAATAAATTTTACGTAGGTTTGTAAAATAAGTTTAGTAACTTATTCCGGCAGATAATTAGTATAAAAATTGCTATTTTTAAACTGTATGAGAATTAACATAAACGTTCCTACATTATAATTCGCAAAAGTTTTTGATAGCTATTATCGAGAAAGATCTGATTCAGGGTTCAGGTTGACTAGTAATATGGTGAATAACAGTAATTTTGTATAAAACACAGTAAAAATATTTATATTTACAATATAACACATTTGTAATGGGAGTTTTGATTATGCTCACATCACTAAATCAGAACTGTGTCATAGTCAAGCAGCTTTCAATGTCAACCGGTTTTGTTTGTTTCTATTTTTGGCTGAAAGCTGAACAGACTATAGGTAATCGTTTGATATTGAGGGTTTGTTAATATTCCTCTTACAAGTAAACATTTTGTTTTTTTTATTGGTTTTACAGAAAGATTTATCACTAAAATATGTACGGAATTATTGTAAAGCAAAAAAAATTTGGAAATTATCATTTTGTATATAACTGAAATCATATGAAATAGATTTTTTTTATAAGCGCTCATAGTTATATTATTGGTAGCCAATGCGTAATTGAGGCGTTTCTTTTCTGTATCATTTTTGTTTTATATTTTTTTGACCACATGTTTTTAACAACTAAAATATATCACTATATCTAAAACTAGCTAACAAAGGTTGCCGGTGTAATGTACTCTTTCCCCTTCTTTAGATTTCGTGGATATTGGAGAGTTGGTGAGTTTTGTAACGCGTGCTTTTATAGTTTTTTGACTGACTGACCATCTAAAATGTCCCAAATCTGGAATTTGGATTCTGGTTTTTAATCATGATTAGAAAAAAATTACAATTGACGTCAGGCAGAATAATAATTAATATTAATTTTGATGTTCGTAAATATTTGTAGATAAATCTTCTAAAACGGGTCTCTAACCTTGGTGTATGAACAATAATAAAACTCGCTTGTCAGTTTTTAATTTATATGATTATTATTTAACATCCAAATACTAAAAAACTTTATTATCTTCATCATATTTTGATTTTTTAAATATTAAGTAGTCTTTCCGAATTCGGACATTATTTTTGTTGGATACTCTTTACTTACTGATATATATAATGTAATTAAAAATACTTAGAATGCTATTTGATATGATTTGCTACTTACTATTTCAGTTCAAAAATGTTTCATCCTTTCACCATATGAGCGATAATAATAAAAATTATTCTACAAATATTTTCAACTTTAATTACTTACAAAATTTAATAAAAATTTATTGTTTAATACATAAAATTCTTAATAATTATTCTCGGGTACCTAAGGGTATAAAAGGTACCTGTTTACGATGATGTATGTTATATGAAGACGTGATTTGAGTAGTACGAACTATTGGAGGCAATGGATATTGTAATAATTGGTCTTTATCGTATTACTATATATTATAATATTCTTAATATATGGTAAATGTACATAGATTAGGCATAGTCCTAGTTGTAATATTAGTAACTTAGATACTTTATATTATATCAATTAATTACAATAATTCCCCTTAAAGTATATATTATTGATATAAAAAGCCAAACCTACAAAGTGGAGCTTGATGTCCTTATCAGTTAGTACTAAAATTTAAATTAGTATGGTGTTACAGTGTACTTAAAACTAATTTAATATCAACTATAATATCTTGTATTATCTCTTAAAATTTGATTCCCTAAATACAAGTTAGTTAAAAATAGGTAAATCAATCCCCACTCTTTAGAAGTGAAATTTTAGTATACATTTCTTTGAATATTTGGTTATCAAAACAAAAACATATTATTGGATTTTGTACGACACTTTCTTTTTTCGAAATGGTGCATTTTGTGCAAATATTATGTATTACTTACTATAGATTATTAGGAAAGTGAATCAGTGACGTCGTCTAATGTTAGTTTCAATCGTGACGAAAAAATTCGATCATCGCTGGCGTCTTTGACACATGTATAAAAATAAGTTTTTCCTTCATTACAATAGAGGTAGCCGTTTTCATAGTACCTAACACGATCGAGGCCGTTCAATTCAATTGCAATAAGGGGTACTGAGCAGTATTTTAATATAAACGAAAATCAGTTTTGACGCGTCATTTACTCCTTGCTGAACTGTGTTGTCGATAGAGTTGTATTGATAGCTGAAGTATTTTTATAGCATATATTGCTCATTTGACATTGATCCTAATACAAGTCGCATATGTGAAATTGCATTGAAATATCCGATTGCAACCTTCAATAACAAGATGGTCTTTTAAAGCGTTAGCTAAGCTAGTTCAAAAATTTTTGCTTGAATATTGACATAGCTATTTCTTTCATACAGGTATTGACAGTTTAACTCGATAAAACGTTTTATTCATTTTACTGTCAAATTTTGTATCAAGAGTTCTAACCTAAGAACTCTCAGAATTAGTATATCAAGCTGAAAGCAGACGCTTAGTTTTTGATATTGGTTGTAGTCATAAACGGCAATAATGCTTAAAGTGCCTTCCTTGTTAGGAGCTCAAAATTTAATTTTTTATTAAACGTCTACAGGTCGCCACATCTTATTACCCAAGTAACCCTGGGTATTAACCAACTTATTAACTAAAAAATAAATAAATAAAATTGGTATTAACTGTCAGCTGCAATGCCGATCTTCCCAGGAGCAGTTCAGTGATTTTTTTCGGTAGATACCGTATCGCACATATAACAAGATAATATCGCGATGGTTGGAAAGTTCAGTAGTACTTATATTAAAAAGAGGTTGGTAAAGATTTTCAAATGACGAAAACGAATTGTAATTGTCCTGGTATTGATAAATAGAAATTATTGAGGTTGGAAAAGCAATGTCGAAGCACGGTCAAAGTCAAACTATAGCGTGTGTTCTGCGTGTTTATGCGATGGTCAGTCGCTGCCAATCACTTAATGCGCGGCCTTAGGCTGCCTACGCACAGGCGTTTGCTTGTGGACTACGGAGTGATGTGGTCACGTCCACGCAGCTATGACTATTGGGACACCAAAGTTTTATTTATTTACTCAACTCAGATTGGAAAATAACGACCAAATCACGCATATTTGTTACCGCGTTTAAAAAATATCACACCTAGTTGCATAGGTATTTATAAATTTATACGATCTTTGATATTTATCGTGAGTTTAGTGAATAATTGAAAATAATACCCAATTTTAGGTCCTAGCACGCTACCCATATAGGTCTAATGTTGAGTCACTTGTGAAGTAATTTTATGTTTAGTCTGGTTTTAATAAAACAAGCTCTTTAAAATGTGTAATTGCTGTATAAGGGACAATTTTATAACTCATAATTAATATATTTTATAGCTTTTCGATTGCATTTATTCGATATTTCTAAAATGATATCAGCGCACGATGATTATCCACCGTCCCTAATACGTCGGACAAACGCCAACGCTCCAGTGTGGGCAGCCTTAGTGGTCAAACACATTAGAATGTTACGTCATTAATATGATATTCACTCACGACGCTGTCGTCCTCTACGGAAAATGTGATCTTACGATGCGAACATTTAATAAAACTAAGTATGTAAAGCAAACTTCAAATTATGCTCCGTTTAAATAATGCCCAATAATTAGAACGCTTATTGAACATCCGAAACTGGTAACCTTCGATTCATAAAAACAATTCATATTTAGAAACGTATCTATCGCATGCATGTTCTCTGTGAGACCGGTTCCGCTTTTTATACGCACTGTTGATAATAGTATACGTGAATTGTGTTAATGTGCAGTGTGGTTTAATTTCTCAAGTATATTACATTTGTGGCTAGCAATATTTTGATATTTGCGGTGAGGATGTGAAAATCATATTAATAATAAATATTAAATCGTAAGTACTTACCACATACTGAGAAGAATGGTGCTCCGATCACGGTTTGCAAATTTTTCCAATAGTCACATAAATAAACGTTCTTGAAAATAAGACTGTGATATAGAATTAATACACGCAAGGCTTTAAGACGGCTTTAGATCAATTTTCCCCGTACCTTTTTTATATTAATTTAATCGAGAATAGAGGTAACATAGCAAGAACCTTAACACGCTAGCCCGCTCGTAACAACACTGCAGTCTCGTTCGTAATTATATTACACTTTACTATGATGATGATGATGATTGAAATGGCTAATAGAAGTCATGATACGGGAGGTGATTAAAGAAGGGCCATGTGTATTAAAATGTGTTTACAACTGCTCTCGCGCAGAATCCTTTCTGCTTGACGTTGACATCAGAAGAGTAGTTTTGGTGACAATAACTAGTTATGATAATTTCGTCTGATCAATTAGCCAAGAAAATATATTATTTTTTGAAGTCTTTTTATACAAGTTTTTTCATAATAGGTCTTTTCATTTATCATTACAAATAAACTTTATCCGTCTTATTACAAAACCTGGGTTAAACCTCAAGCTGTCTCTACCAACCTTAAATAACAATATGAGATAGACTCAGTCCTAAACCAAGACTACCTTTAAACCATGTTTTGTAATAAGGCGCTATGTTTCCTATTTATAATAGGAATGAATTCTACAGTAGTTATAGAAAAAAACGGACTGTGTACGTATTCTGGTTAAAATCAAAGACATTGCGTGGTTTTTTTTGTGCAATTAGAGTAATTGAAATGAAATCAGTAAATTTATCTTGTAATTAAGACCATATTTTACTATAATAATCTGTACGTAAGTAAAGATTAATAATATTTATACAGTAGTTGCTTTAGCTTTTTCTTTTGAAGATTTGAAACCAAAACCAGAACGATTAGATTCATCGTGACTCTATCATATCATATCATCGTCGACATGTTCTAATGAAAATACCTATGCTTTCAAAGCCTGATACCAAAGTGTTTTAGCCAATATAATTTCAGAATGAACAAGAATAGTCACCCTAGTTTTTTAAAGGATTTAATTTAATAAAGATTACTTATCCTGCACACCTACGACTATACACAAAGAGTCAAAGAGTCTAGACAAATATTCATACCATAGAAAATAAATATTGTTGATTTTAAAATAATACGTAACGTTACTATATTGCCCTTAACCTTGACAATAAGGACAAAGGTGATTTCACCGTATAAATGTTGCCGGTTTTGTCGAAATCGACGATGACTATTCTAATAGTTGTTTGACATTGACATTAATCTCGTCGTAGAAAAACTACTATTGCGTACCTCAGTATGGAAACCATGGACAGAAAATCTAACCTGTTGATGTCAGTACAGTGTATGCTATGATAGTATATTAGGTGTAGCATTACCATATCTAATAAAAAAACCAATTTATCTCTATTCTGTTTTCTTTTGTCAAAAATGTTATATTTCTTTGAAGGTGATTATGGCGTTATCTATAATATTATTAACCGAATAAAATTTATTATCAAGTGTTAATTTTTTTCTTTTTAAAAAATTTTCATAAATTAGGTGTATCTGAGAGCCAAATAATGTTTAAAGCAATAAGATTTTTGTGAAAATATTGGCTTTGTTATCTTGAAAGTAACATTTTAAAGCCGCAATATACTCCCGGGAATCCTTAGATAATTTTGATAGTTGAGAAGTTAAGACCCCCTGGTAGATTCACGAGCAAATGGCAACGATGTATAAAGTAAAAAGCTGATTTTCAATTTAAGATCCATCCATTTTGAGATCCATTCTTTCCAGTATCTCTTATATCGTATGTATACTTAGCAAAAAGTTCAAAGTTCAAATCAGTTCCAAATATATTGATTTTGTCATCAGGGTCCAACATTTTGGAGACGCTGCGCTACAACAGGGAAACTCTAAAAGGTGCCCACAGAAAACTCATCGACTTAGCGAACACCTTAGGCCTATCTAATGCGACTATCTCTCTGATAGAGCGGAGAGTGTCACAAGATAAGTACATATTATTCGGAGGTATGTTCGTAACATTGGCTGTGATAGTCCTGGTCATTATTTACCTTACATAGTTGTGAACTCAGATATTTTTGATTAAATTATTGGATTACGTACGCATTACTATTGGAGGTACCTTATTTATTTTTGAGTTAAGAAATTAAGACAAAGATTTAATATGTTCGAATTTTATATTCTATTTAAGAATGATGCCGTGTTTCTTATGTTGATCGAATTAGTCATTGATATTTTTATATACTTATTGGTTCATATATGTAATTTTATAAAGTAACCTAAAATATTGAATATTTTATTAAACGTGTCTTGAGGAGTCGGTCCTTGAATGATTAATAATTTAAAATATTAACCTCCCTACATTCCTAATTTCTATGATCAATATCTATGATTTGATTTATAAAATAGTACAATTGTGTGTTTGACTTTAAATACTGAGAAATATTACCGAATTTGTTATAAGGTTACTCTCTGTATGTTGTATTTATACTGTAATATATGTCTAAATGTTTATATCTAGGCATAAATAAATATTTTATATTTTGCATATAGTGGTTTTATTGATATTAGACGAACGTAGCGCCTTGGAAAATACTATTTAATTACTAAATTATTAGGTTATGTTCTAAATGAACGAAAAAAATACACTCATGCAAACAATGATTTTATATGATTGCACAAAAATCTTAATTCAACTACAAGTAGTAAAACTTAAAAATGTCATAAAACAAGAAGAAAAGTACAATGATTAAAAAGGGTAAAAATATATTAAAATACTGTAAATAACGTTTCATACGAAGACTATATTGCCTATGGTTGCCTGGAAGAGATTGCTCTTAGCGACAAGGCCGCCCATTATATAAACGTTGACTACTATATAAAAAAGAACTCATTTCTACATTTTTTGTATTATGCTGTTATCTATGTACAATAAAGTGTTAAATAAATAAATATTGTTCAGATTTAGGTAGCGCATTATCTGACGTTTTAAGTATTTCATTCTCGATTAGGTATCTACTTCCTTCTATTTAGAAATATGTACTTGTAGTTAAAATGCTATATTTAAAGGAAAATTTAATTATTTATCTACCCACGCAATTAAGAATAATCGCGGAAGAGATCTTTTGTTTAACCCAAGCAAGGGCATATGACGTAGTTTATCTACATTTGAATTATAAAGGCACTTTATAAGTAAAACTACATCCATTCTATTAAGTTAATCACGAGTTTCACATAAAAATTTTAAAATAGACACAGTACTTATTACAATGTTAATATCTGCTTAATAGCTGCTTCTCAGCAGATTATCATCATTAGATGGTCGCGGGATTACAGTAAATAAATAATGGACTCGATACTGCTCAAGTAGATGGTGCGTCGTGACATTTTTGAAAAACTTCAGGGGCAATATCATGAGCATTCACACGTTCATCATGGTTCAATTGACTTTAGAAAAATCGACTTAACATCTGTCAAATCTTACAATCGAGACACTGTTAGACAGTTGTTATCTTAATTCTCTAGAGTTCTCGCCGTTTCTGTGTCACAGCAGATTAGGAACTTGACTTTACAATTTCCTATTAGGTAAAAAACTAATTTGAAAGTAACTTATTGCGTAACAGTTAATCATAAATATAATAATAATTAAAAAATCAACATATAAGTCAAATGGTGTATCCTATAGACGACTTAGTAGGAAAATATCTCTAGAAAAGTCACCAAAAGTCACGTAGGTATACTTAATACCTATTTCTATCATATTTAAGACTTGCATAGTAGATAATTTTAGTGTTAGACTTTAGAACGCAAAAAAGGAAAATGAATATCTCAAGGCAATATCTTTATTTAAATTATCTAAAAACATTTAGTAGATACCTATCGTATTTAAGGTTTGCGTAAAAAAAGTTAACACAGGATGAACTTACTTGTCCTTGCCGTTTAAGCTAACAGTGTAAAGTATCCTACCCACCACTACTACCACTGCTTTCCATCACTGGAAGAAACATTAGTTCGCGCAATATAACACCACCACTGCTGCTCGTATGGGTGAAAACGGCTGCAGTAACATCCAAGAGTTTCCGATTATTAATTAAGATTAAATCATCAACCAAGCGAACACATTCTATCACGACGAAAGTTGCTCTGTTTTCGAATACTGTGTAAATACTATATATTTATCTATTTATTTTCTTTTAATTGTGAGAGTGGCGGGCGGAGGCGGTAACTTGTTGATCAGAACCAAATCATTAAATGGAAATCTAAAAATTGTGGTTAATTATAATCAATGATAATTTAGTTGAATTGCTATTTACAAAGAACGAAGACGGTAATATCGTAAATAAAGCATATTTAATTACGAGCAAATACTTCGTTCATTCAATCAAATAATCTAATGCGTTAATGGTTAACTTTCTCTCTTGTCGGGGTCGCAGCAAGGCAATACTGCTTCGACATGGGGACATGCAAAGGCTACATCTTCTTCTTTAGGAGGTACGCAGGGACCTGAAGCTTCTGGCGGGGGATTAACGCAGTTGTCTACAGGAGGTGGAGGTAGGACGGGGTGGTCTGCCACCCGTACGGCGGCAGGAGATAACTCAGGCACATCGCGGCGGTATTTTTTCACCCGTTCATATGCGTCTGGAGCTAGCTTCATGTATTCTGGTACCTGTCAGGTGAATTATATTATCTTCGTATTAATTTGCATTAAAATCCATTTGAAAATAAATTAAGACTAATGTAAATTGCTTTGCCTGTTTTTATTGGCTAAAGTCGAGTAATTCATAAAATAATTCATGAATGAGAGGTACCTTAGACGACAACGATGACCAATAGACTATAGTCTTAATTATAACTTTAAATTTGTCAATATATTTTTTAAATTTATTTGAAATAATTCCAATCCTGGAATATTATTCGTTGATATGTGAAGTAGCCATATGTATTTGTAACCCTAAATTGTTGTGTGCCCCCTACCTGCTTGCAGTCCACATCGTACGTTCCAAGGTAGCCTGGGAGCCGCTTCTCCTCCTGCTGTTCGTCGATGGACGCCGACAGCTGTGCACTCGGAATTATTTCGTAAGGGCATATGTCTTTCGCCCGCCGCTCGGCTCTCTCCTCTGCATCCTATGTACCAGTTTTTCTTTAAAGGATTTGTTTGAAATAATATATTTATTTATGAGCCAAAAAGACGTAAGAGGTAATTAAAGTTATCTATAGTCGATGTCAAAATTAATTTATTCAGTCTTAGTTAATTACATAAAAATACTATTATAAAATTATGCAATTTCAAAAGTTACAATCTTATCGGAGTTTTAATTTATATATAAGCATGTTGTACATGCTTATATATAAAATTTATAATAAAGTGACAATTCTGCGTTCAATTATTATTACCGCACAGTCTACTCAGAGCATCAGATAGAACTCTTTTACAATAAATGTGCCGAAACGCGATGCCAGTAGGTAGATTTTGTTTGATATCCGCTTTATCAGGGAACGATATTGGTATAGTTTGTAATTTAAATTATAGAAGACAATATATATTTTGAATAAGGATTACATAAAGAAAACGTGAATGGACCAGAACTAGACATCGCTTCGTTTAGCTATAATAGACAAAAGCTTAAGTTTTAGATTCCATTAAAATATTCTCAAATAAGTAGATCACTACCAAATTACGATATAAACAACATGGTTACACTGCAATTAATTATATCACATGATAGTTTGGAATCTAAAGTATAAAATTGTGGTTACTTACAGTAAGATCAAGGTGCACATACTTAGTGTGCGATTTATTGAAGGTTACTTTGCCAACAAGCCTGCTAATATTTCAGATTTTTTATATTCCAATTATTAGCAAAATACGCTTAGTACATATGTAAGATAACATATATTTATAAATAGATAATAAATCTACTTAAATACACACTCTCTTTACGTGCATATCACACACATCGCTTACATCACTTTACATTTAATAATAAATTAATGTAGTATATTATGTAAACAAAAAATATTATTAACAATAATTGCACCTATATAAATCAAAATCTAATCTATTTTATTCTACTACTTGTTAACACATAGTCCTAAACATATACATACTAATTATAATTAATAAGGCTACAGAATATTTACATATCTACAGAAACTAAATTTAATTTACATTAAATATATAGGTCCCTGTTTTTTTTGTATTTAAAGAGTACAAAAATAATAAAACTTAAAAGGAACATTTTACCATGATTGGCTCTTTAAATATTATTTATATTTTTATATTCAAAATTCACAACCTATTCACGACCTTAAGTTAGACAGTCCGCCACGTCACAGATCGGTCCCCCGAGTATAAGTTTCAATCTAATTGAAATGTCTCGATCGTGTTTGTCGTCAGCTGTTGTTGTATTCGTCAGTGTAATTGTATGTAAGCAAAAGCAGCGACAGTGTTGTGAAGTATTGAAAAGAATTTTTTAAATATGCGATAATCAGCTGAACTACTATCGAAAAGTCTCGGTACGATTGAAATTCACACTAGGGGTACCGACAGCAATATTGTTTAGTTCATTACAAATCCCAAAAACAATTAAGACCCTTTTTTGTCTATGAATAAACTCTTCCACGTCCTTTCACATTACTCTGGTATGCACTAAATTACTTAAAAAAGCGATTTTTATTTAAACTTCGCTTATAAGAAATGTTAAAAAAGGGACGATTTACGTTAATCGCTTGTTTAACGTGTTGGGGAACTAAATTCTTATTTCAACTATATGTAGTTCTGGAACTTGTGGAATTGCATACAGGGAGAAAGGAAGTATAAAGCGGACACTGCAGTTAAATAAATACGCTATTATGAAACTTTGTAGCTTAACCAACATCTCTGAGGAACTTGCATCATTAAGAAGTTAGTCTTGCTTTAACCTGATGCCGGGTATCTCTATTGGTTTTATTTTAATTAAATTAGCACATTTATAATAAATTTTTTGACGATTGTTTCATCGATTTTGTGATAGAATCTTGCAGAACGGAGTGCGTTACTATATTGAAAACTCTAGTATTTAATTTTTAACCGATCATAAATCGGTCACTGCTTGTCGGTTATGTGCTGGAACGCTTAAATAGAAGCCACCATTGACTTTGTTCAAGCCGACAAATCGTATATACAAACGATAGCGATAGCTCATCCTATGTGTCATAGAATTTTTGTTTGGTGTTGCACTGTCTGTAGATTTGCCGAAAATTATAAAAAGATCTTTTACTATTTCTATCATTAGGTTAAAAACACATTTTATTATGAAGTTCCAAAGGTATAGCGGTAGTCACATTAGATGACAATGTTGATGACGAGTTTTTCGACTTCATACATAAAATAAAGCTTCCAATACGGGATCCTATCGCTTTCATCCGAATCGACACCTAAACCAACCGCGATTAAAAAATTTAGATTCCATTGAATCTTCACTAGGGGTACAGACAGAAAGATTCTCAAATGCACTTTGACATTGGCGTTGGCATTTAATCGTCCTTATTACTCACTGCCTCCTTGAACTGTGCGCAGAAGTCTTCGTCCTCGTTGAAGTGCGGCTGCTGTCCGGGGGGGTACACTGGGCGCGACTTGTCTCGATGCTCACTGGGCGCGGGCCCGCTGAAGCACACCACCTTCTGTTGGTCATCCTTGGCGGCACCCGACTTGAGTATCCCCTTTAGTGGCGTAACTCCGTCGCACACGGGTTTGCTAAGTGTTAATTGATTTAAGTCAGTGATTTATATATATATATATATATTTCAATAATAAGTAAATTGAGCTATGCCATCGTGTAAATCTAAGAAATTATTACTATTCACTAACTATTTATTTCAAGAAATTAAATTAATGACATCTATTCGCCACCAGATAAAATAAAGTCAACTGGTTTCATTCATGTCTCTCTTGAAGGATGTCATTATACCAATGTTAAATAAAGTTTCAACGTTTTGTATGTATGAAACATAAAAGAGTTACTTAATTTTTTGCGTGTGATGTTGTGTCGAAGACAGTAAGTGTCCTTCACATTTTGAAACCAAACTTTAAGAATAAACCACGACTTGAGCAAGTTTTAATAAATACGGGAAATTTATGTCCATATTGAGTTGATTTTACCTGAGCCTTGCAACTCGAAGAGAGTCTTCATAGGAGATTCTATCCGTTGTGACAGGTGGTGTTGGAGGCCTTGCGGGTGTAGCACTGCCCTCAACCACGTCCAGAGCAGCCAAGCACTGCTCCATAGCGTTGGGCTGCGCCACAGCTGCTTGCCCAATCTTCGACATTTGAGCTCGCGTCTCCGCAGCTTGTTCTTCCCGCAATGCTTGCTGGAGTAGGGAAATAACTAATTAATAAATAAGTTAATGAATTCCAAGACTAATACTACCACTAAGTCGAATAGACACGAGAGCCATCAGCTGTTAGGCAAGCCACACTTTAATGATTTGATAAATTGTACGTCAAGCGTTTCTATTATTTTTTCATAATACAAATGGCAAGGGTGGAATGAAATATAAATAGAGATGTAATTTGGTAGATTGTTACTGCAACCGCTGACACCCATCAATCTGAAGTTGTATACGAGCTCATTATTGTGTATACGAGTATGAATACCAAAAAGTAGCATGTAATATTTTCTACAGACTCTACGATTTCTTTTCTAACACACTTGCTAAAGAGAGTATTATTATAACACTATTATGGCCATAAACCGATCAATAACACACTTGGGCGTAATAGAGATATCACATCAAAATTTAATAATTAACAAATTGTAGGTTATATGTAAGTATAGAGAGCATTCTCAATTTTACCAGGAAATATGTACAGTTATTTTGTTAATTAGAAGGTTATAAAAAAGACATTCTATGCCGCTGAAAATATTAAATTTTGGTATAAATAAATGTGTTCATCTTTAATTCAGTCAAAGAAACTTATATTATTATCATCAAATTATTTCTTATTCACAATAATTTGTTATTATATATTAAAATATTTGCATTTTAATAATTAAAATAATAATTTTGATGAAGGCCGTATGTTCACTATGCAAGGGCATTATTAGTGGCATGAAAAAAACCAGCGCGCCTTTCCAATAATTTTCATACTTTGTTTTTATTGTATTTGTCGCTATATGCTTTATCGTATTTTTACGTGTGTGTGTTATAATTGTGTTGAAAAACGTCGTATGCAACTCGTGTACATAGATCATTACACACTCAGTTTCCTTACCGAGCTCGCTTGCGGCTCGCGCTTACAATTATGTCTGTTCCGTAATGATCAACTTTGCATAATTGTCTCATAATGTACTATTTATTCTACATCTTGAGCAAACTATATATGTGGGAAAATGCATACAAATAGCGACAAATAAAAACAAAAATGCATGACATTGGTTTTGACTGGACACTTAAACACTTCTGTTTGGATACAAGTGACGATTTCTAGTAGATTAACAATCAATAGATAAAATAAAGTTATTTTAGCAATGTTACTATTGTAAGTGGTTTGAGTGGTTTGAAAATGTCTGATCTCGATTATTACCTCCAATTCGTCCTTAAGATTGCCCTCACGCATATGGTAATTGCGTACGTTGTCAATGACTTCCTGCGGGAACTTTTCAGGGTTAGCGCTCATGTAGCGGTAAACGAATAAATCGCACCCTATTATTTTGAAGCGATGCTTAAATACCGGCACTATTCCACCTGAAATTATAGTTTTTTTTAGTATTTAAGTAAGACTAGAATACCATAACGGGTATTCTATTCTAGTCTAACTACTAACTTCTCGAATATACAAGAACTGGTCTGGGACATATATAGATATGACTAAATGCTGGTTTCTTCCAGCTACTGTTTTTTAATATTCTAATATAACATGATTTTCGAATTGTTAGAGGAAGGCTTATTTATAGTTAATGGAACGTGAACGGCATGTAAGTTATGGTATCAAATCATAAACTATGTTTTATTTGATTATTTTTAAGGATAAAATCCTAAAGAGTCTATTACTTATAATTCTTTAAAACCTTAAAATTATATTTGAGATTGTGTCTTCAGAATGGGAATAAAAATACAAAACACTTATGCATGTCGCGCTGTGGTTGTGATAACATCTTTAATATGATTTTTATTATGTCGCATTTTAGCACATTCTAAAACCAAACTATAACCACCTAACTACTAACCACATTCGAAAACCAATTATTATATATATTTATTATCTCCGAGTACACACCGATATAAAACTTCTCAGGCGTGAAATAAGTTGGGAAGTTAGGATCAGAGTCTGGAGTCTGAATCTTCATCGCCTTAAGGAACTTGCCCTCCCGTATGCCGGAGTTGCGGCGCGGTACTTCGCCGATCTTGATAGTACCATCAGCGAGGCTGTATGATAGAACGAATTTGCGACCCTGGTCTTCAGGGTGAATCCAGTCCAGCTCACACAGGTAGCGTAGGTACTGTAATCAATTCAATCCAAGTTAGACAACGAAAATATTATTAAAGATTTTCTTATTACTTATATAAATATATAACTTTATAGCTCCTGATTTATTAATTATTCGCTTTTACTGATCCTTTTCATTTTTGCCTTGGCTTGCCATAATTAATGAAGACCATAACGATAATAGGAAAACTTAGATCGTATAGTAGTAAATCCTGACCAACATGTAAATTTTATAGTGTGCAAGGAAGTCTGAACTTGTCCGTGTTTAAATATTTCAAGAGCAATTGTTGTGGCTGTGAGAAATGGATTTGCTGTGATCCGGCAGAGATATTACGTAGCAACGACTACACCGGCTGCAAGTTTAATTGAGTCGTGAACAACCTGCGAAGTAAGATGCCGAGGAGCAAATTGAGGTGACTAAGTTATTTGTGTAGCGCGTACTTAGTTAAACTATTTAAAATTGAACTACAACAGTTAACAAAAGTCAAGTTTTATAGAAAAATTGTTGAATAATGATTTCAATTCTTATGTCTTTAATTATGAACCTGCTGATGGAGTTTCTGAATATATTATAATTATTATGTATGATTGTAGCGATAAGAAATAATAGGTATGTTTTACATCAGGACATTTGCGACTTGACCCAAAAAAATTTGTGGTGTGATTTTGTCAAATTAATTTGTGAAACATAAGCATAACATATAGGTTTTTAATCGAGTATGGTTTTATTTTAAGGTAAGTAAATTTCTTTGGTGTAGTGATTTGATAACGATTACCAAACAAAACAACTTTCGCCACGGTTAGTCCTTAGCAACTCCGTGCTTCAGAAGTAACGACTTAAGGTGCCTTAAGTCGTTAGTCCCAGTTAAAAACTCAATCCGCATTCAGTTTGTGTGGTGATTTTATGGATCAAACTTCCTATGTGTTTGATGATTTCAATTAACACTTACAGTAATCAGTAAATGTATTTATTCTCTTTAAACCACAGACTATTATACTTGTTTAACATTTATTCCCCAATAATTATTATTATTGACCGTTAAGGTCAGTAATTCAGTAGACAAGTTGTTGCTACAAGAGACGAAACGGTAATGCCCAATTAGTCTGCCGTCGTCACCTTCTAGGTTTTTGACTCCCACCATTTTGTTGCTAGTGGCGCCCCTTAATATGATTGGTGGATAAAACTACCAAACAGCCAATCAGGGGCGTGTCAGTGTTGTAATTTTTTAAAAGAAAATCGAATAATTATTTGTTAAATAAATGAATCACGACATGTGTTTCCCCCAAAAAGTAGAAAGGTCTGTGCCCAGCAGTGAGACGATTATATTTTAATTACGATGACGACATAGGTAGATAATGAACAGTAATAATCCGATTTACCTTATTTGCGTTGAGATTATACTTGATCAGGTCCTTGTGTGGAGGCTTTGGCATTAGTCCGAAACAAGACTGCAACGAGTCTTCAGGGGCACCAATTCCTATATGCGGTGGGAAGGTCTGAAATAAACGAAGAAATATAAACTTATTTTTATTATTATCATAATATTAACAACATTTGCACAAACCACAACATTTTGTAGTACCTTATGCATACCTTGAAAAGGTCTTTCTGGACGTTTTGACCTATCAACAATCCTGTTTTGTTGTGGACAAAAATACATAAGTAAATATGAATAATATTTTGGTGGCGGCACTTTTAGAAAATTAGTAGGTCTATATTTTTAATATAGTTTCTTTGTAATTGATATTTGTCAGCAGTTATATTAATGTTGGTTGGTTACAAACGCGGACTCACCTTAGGAAATTCTTTCCTTGTCTCGTGATGGACCTCTACACGCGGCGGCTGGGCTATGTTTAACATCGATCTGTTACATAGAAAGAGATAAGGTTTAGGCATAACAAAATCGAAAAAGAAAGATGTTGGTTAATATTTAAAAAGGTTTACGTTATAATTTGTACAAAAAACAAAGTTTAAAACTTGTGGTTCAAGTTATGATTGCCAAAATCTAGCAAATAATCAAAATAAACTTTTTGTGAAAAAACTTTTTTTTTCGTTCTTTTGTTCGTTCGGGACCAATTAGAGCGTCGTGATTTTTCTTCTCTAATATTGAGATCAAATATTAAATAAAACGATACCTGAGATCCATGTTTATTCTATTCATTAATTATGAATAAACTGAACCCATCAGAAATAAAGGTCTGAAGATTACCGTCCTCATATACAATAATGTAATAATTTGTCAATATAATTCTAAGAAAGTAAATGTAATTCTATGTAATTCTAAGAAAGTAAACTAAAGTAAGTATTTTACTTTCTTAGAATGTAGATAATGAAAACAAGTAATAATATGAACCCACATTATAAGAAACAACTTTACAGAAAGACAAGTTAAGTTAGGTGTGAGTAGAACTATAGTTGAAAAAGAAGGAAAATTATTATTATTATTACAAGAGTGTACGGCCATGTGAGAAGTGCACTTGATTATTCTGAAAAAGTCATGATAAAGGTTTGCTAATAGCATACATAAGGGAGGGATCCCTTGGTAACCACAGTTCGATATCCACAGATGTAGTTGCTTAGATAGAAATATCGCTATACCGTATTTGACTTAAATATTATTTATCTTTGAGAAAACGGTTTACCCATATGAGCATGGATTAAATAAGATATATTGTAAAATAAAAGTAGGTACGGTGAAATGATGAATGCAATCCCGGAGATTTCAATAGGTACTGTAGCAGCCGCAAATCTTCCCGGGCCGCGGAACGGAGTGGCGATCAGTCAACGTCAAGGGCTTTGGGCTATTTACATTTTTCAAATGGATGTACAAGGAATGAACAGACATAATTGACATTGAAAAGGATTTCAATTATCTGTGACGTCTAATTATATCCATACGAAGAATAAATTATGTTTTGCTATATATTCATATACATTTATCTACGGTAATTAATACCCACTGTGAAATAGTATAAAAGCAATGCAAATGATATCAATAAAATTAAGACTTTTTATGTTACAATAAAAATATGTTCTAGTCTTAATTTATGCATCATGGCACTCAGCAAAATAAATAAAACTGAGCAAAATTCATTTTAACATTTTTCACGATACCGAGTCTCTTATGGTGTATATATTAATAATGTTATAAATTAACCTAGAACTTGTTAATACTGTAATACAAGTCAGTTCCATGAAAAATTTAACAATGAAAACCTACTAAATTTACTTTCGCTAATTCTTCTTACTAAGGTTTTGTTGTTTAATTTGCAAGATTAACATTTTGTTGACGTCGAGATTTACGTTCATTAGTACCGAAAGAACACATTACACGTTCATTCAAATTTACAGATTCAATTTATTTTTCCTCTACCAATTCCTGAATAATAAATATAATAATATAATGGAAAATAAATAAAATTGAAAAAAAAATGGAATAAAATGGAATAATATAATGGAGTTGCATTAATTTAAAACAATATCAGTTTTACGTTATTACCATATTGGTTTTGGCTCTGAAACATATATAGAGAATAAATCAGAAATCTGTTTATTTACATGGAGTAAATTATTAAGTTCTTGTAAACTCTCATAATGTTACTTACACCACATGGACGAATACTTTAGGTGTCGAGAAGAAACGACTCAAACAACTCCTCAACATTGACCCATTTTTGTTCTTAGAATACAATGGTAAATCTATTGATTCTGATCTGGGTACATATTATATTATACGTGAAGGTATTATTACTTTCTACTTTCTAATATGAGTAATAAAATAAAAGTGAAGATATTGCAGTTATATTAGCGAATTTTATTAAAATTATTATAATTTATTTATGCCGGGTCAGTATATCAATAATTGAATAACGGTTTTATCAATTGTTCTTATATCTAATTCATATATTTGGTACTTCGTACAGTTCCTTGAAAATGTTCAATAATTGCCTAACATACTAGTAATCTACCAATTAAGCTCAAAGCTTCTATGTGGAATAGTCTTACGTTAATAAAGGGATTACTGGGTACGTGTAGAGTTCAGCAGATAATAAAATATTGGTTCTTTTAGTTTGATTGGTGATTGCATAGACAGGCTATTTGGTAAATACTCTATCAAGCCGAAACTAACTTAATAACATATAAATATTTTGTGATTTTTAAAAATTCAAAACAATATAAATTTTACTGATCGAAATATTTGTATGGCGAAATTTTAAAATAATTAGAAAATACTTTGTATATTTTTACAAAAATCAATTGTTAATTCATCGAACTAATTAAATATTGATTATTATGAAAAATATTATGCACTGAACTAAAATAATGTTCTAGTGAATCAGGTCCCTTTCTCTTATTTTAAAGGAAACAAAACATCTATCTACAATCTTTTTGCGAGCGAGGTGCATTGCACTTTAGTTTAGATTTAGTGATGTGATATTTCACATACTAGAATTAAATCCAGTGAAAAGAAATGTAATTTGATCTAATATTTTTTTATCTTAGCTATAATTTCAAAGAAAGTTATCCTTATAATTGTCCAAGAATTGTCCAATTTTATTACGCTCTTT
Source organism: Acentria ephemerella (assembly GCA_943193645.1). NCBI lineage: Eukaryota > Metazoa > Arthropoda > Insecta > Lepidoptera > Crambidae > Acentria > Acentria ephemerella. The sequence goes on along the minus strand of OW971877.1, from coordinate 7,357,071 downwards.
CTTATAACTTACTTGTAATATGTTCTTGTAAAGTTATCACAATCACAGATTAAAAATCTTCGGCCAAGCACGAAGATTGTCTCTCCCACGATGAGATCTATGGGCGAATAGTACTCCGTCACCTCCTCTTCAGTGGTCTCCAGCACCGTGGACGGAAATGCAACTGGTAAATAATATATACATACGGGGTCACTTAGATTACAATGTATATTAAATGTGGCAAGGAACAAAGAATTTGAATTTCATGTTATGGCATGATTGAAAGTTAACAACTCGGCAATAACATCAAATTTTGGAAACATTTTCTAGTGCAAGTCACGATTTCAAATTTTTGTTACTTTTTAAAAGTACCTCGTCATCATCAACAACCTACATACGTTCCACTGCAGAGCGTTTTTTTTTCGAGAAGGAATCCGTTTATGGACCTATTCGCCACTGGGTAAGTGGTGGCGTGTGTAAGGAATTAATTGTTAAATAATTAAATTTTGCACTTTAATTATCTACAAAAGTTTTGTAGTCATTTTTGTTGTTGGTTCGTCAACAATCGATTGATGGTTAGTTAGTATGAAATTAGTCTGTGGCTGTCAATTAATATTCTAACAATTTCAGACTTTTTCTCTCTGGCGGGTATTCGCTCGGGTGACGCGGTATTGAACGGTTGTCTGGCTTTTCTACTAAACGGTCACAATCTTAAAATGGCTAATAGAATACCAACTGCTGAAGTAAGTAACGCTTGCAGATTATTTTATATTACTATGAGTAAGTCTAGTGCATGTAAAGGGTTATATATAAAAGTAAATATATAAGGATTACATGTTCTGATAAAACGTGTAAATTATGTAAAATAAAAGTTGTCAAGAAGTTAATTTTGTATTACTTCGCGGACCCTAATACGTGTGAGGGGCTTATCCAGTTCCACATTAAATCGGACCTAGCAATACCCACTTAAACTCCTCAGTAACTCCATTGCCCTTCACGGGGGCGACCTGGATTCTGCTGAATCAATTCATCTAGTCACCCCCAGGCAGTCCAGCCTTACGGCCGGGATTGGCGCCGATAAAGATTGCCTAGAGTTACTTGGGCAATCCCAGACGTGGTGACTTATGCAATGTTTGAGTAGGAGCCACCTACTCACGCGGCTGCGGACCCAATGCGGGTTGGTGGACAGCGGTCGCTGCAATGACTGGGAACAACGGCTTAATTCATTTACTTATACGTGAAAAATAATAAGGACATTTTTCTATAGCAATCTTACGGATAGCTTTCAATTTCAGCAATTTCATTACAAAATAAAATACTGTTCAGAAATATTATATCAAAGGGAAGGGCAAATTGACATATGTGCTTCCGAACTTTTTTGATAAAACTGTCGATAATGCTTTGAACGTTTTTTAATTTAAATCTCGCCATGTTTGAATAACACTTTGTTTCCGCGTGTTGAACTTTTGAAATTGCATTTCGATGTTCCACTTTGTTGGGTTACGCTCTGGCGCACCGGATAATCCCAACAGAGTATCGATGCTTGAAACGATAGAATATTTTGTGCCTGTAAATTGAAAAACAGTTTTATTGTATTGTTTGCAGAATATTTTATAGACATTTCAGTATAATTACTTAAAAAGTAGAACTCTATTTTTTATTAATAAATAGATCTACATATGAATTCAACAACGGTACTTTGTGTTTATTAATGTTTTGATTATAATGGTAGCTTAACCCATCTATTGTTTTAACAGAGAATCCACTGAAGCTATAATTTTCAATTTTTGATGTTCATTTTCTTGTTTTGCAAATCATTAGTTTGGACATAATATTTTATTCGATGTAAGTAATTATAAAATTTCTACAGTATATTATTAGATATTCAAAAATATTGTTATTTTTGTGACTTAATGAACTAACTATATATCCAAAAAAAATGATGTTGCGCCACAATCCACAAGGATTAATCAATGGGAAATAAGGATCAAACAATCATTTACTTTATAAGTGCGATTAATAATTTGTAAAAATAAGAATTAAATTGTCATTTAGTAAGAACTAATAACATTGCCTAAGTAAAGTCAACGTGATCTTCATCCATTTTTTATGACGATTCTATTATTATTTGTTATGGTCATCAATTGAAGAACTGTTATTTTAAATTTTAATATGAAAACAACTGTGTTAATGTGCAATAATCTTTATATCATATTATAAAGATATAATATCTTTATTTTCACCATTATTTATCAAAAATTTCATGAAAAATACAGAAATTGTATTTGGTACACGGGCTTAGATTTTGACGACGTTCTTACTCCACCTTCTTGTTATAGCGTATTTCGTTTACTTTTTAGCTAGAGCAAAAAAGGGAGCTTTAAAGTAAACAATACCCAAGATTTTTTTATCATTTTTTCTATTCGGTTTCATGATTCTATAACATTGTTTTAAATCGAAACTTATAAAACCGATTTCTGTTTTGGGTATCCGGTTCCGGGGTGAAACTTAATTTCAATTTTAAAATCAGTATAATTTTATTTCCAATGTATAATTAATTCCGTTTCAAAATATCTTCTAATCCGCATTGCAATCGTGGTAAATTGATAATCATGTTTGCCAGCTGAATAAATATGATGACGCTTTGTATTAATAGGAAGCTTTTAAGGAGATTAAGCAATGAAAGTTTCGAGTTGTCGAGACTAAACTCTCAACTTATTTACTGAAGGAGATTATGAATTATTTCAAGTGATGAAGACGTTCCTTTAGTCACAATAACGTTGTCTGTTTATTTCTTAAAACTTTGTTGTTTATGAATACTTACCCGGGAAAATGTCGCACTTCATGAGAGATTACTGTCAGCAACATTACACATTTGACCGATTAAGTCATACAACGGCTCGTATTAAAACTGTAAACTGAAAAGCTGTAATATTGCCTTATACAAAGTTGTAACAGCTTTGTTAATTATTTGAACTATGACTTTATAAAAACATGTTAGTCCTGTCCATTCCGTATTAGTAACAATACTAAGAAAAACAATAGAATACAATATTGTGAATTTTTATGTCTTGAAATTCGTTAGTACTATAGCTGTCTACGCGTTTTATCGCCATTCTACAGTATCCAGTATTCGAGCTCGAGAGGTTGCTTAATTTGGGTTGAATAATATTTAATAAGTATATTTTATGAGCGAAACGAAAGTGAAAAATGCGAGACGTTCTAATATCACTTTTTATATACATCAAATAAAGCATAATATAATTTGACGAAATACTGACATCTAATAAAATTGACATCCCTTTTGTTGTTTGTTTCATGGTTTGAGTTGAAAAATGTTAAAAAATATATACCATTCGATATAAGAGAGCTATTTTGATTTCAATAGGGAGTTCACATCATTAAGCCGTCTTCACTGATCTAACTTATTTTTAACGTGGGCATTTTTATCAGCATTTTTCTGATTTTAACAAGCACCGGAACCCACCAGGGTTTTTATGCTTACTATACTACTCTCTTTTTTAGTAGATCGTCATGATACTATGTACGTCGTAATATCATTCTCACAAATCTATTAATAATTTTTGAGCTAAAGACCGATAGTAAAAAGGTTTTTACCTTTTTAACCACAATTCACATTGTTTTTGTGGGCTATAAAGATCAAATAATCGGTTATATGTTCACATTTTTGGGTATAAATAAGTTAGTGAAGTATTTTTTGAATGTTTTGCAACGAGTCAATGGCCTCAATTTCATTGTATACGGATTAAATTAAATTTATGTTATTCGTATCTCGTTCAAACTAAATCATTAAGAAGGGATAATATGACTTCAACGAATGTCAAGTCATTAGTAAATCTCATTATAGCATACTTACAATGGCTCTAATTTCGTTGTACGTGTAAAATTTTTACTGTTCAAAAAATTTGAAACAAATCTATTAAGATAGAATTACCTTAAGGAACGTCAAGTTAGTTGACACTCAGACGATCTATTCACTTTTGGCTCATTTTAATCGGCATGTTTAATGATACGCATTAAAATAAGGCAGAACCGCTTAAGAGTCGCCATTTTAGAAAAGTCAAAAAACGTCACCGTTTTTCTGTCTTCTTTTTGTTTTATCATACTGAACTTAAATTTAATTATGATAAGTTCGTGCACTACAGAAACGGGCCCATTATTGAACACAAGCTTTGCGATAAATATCGTCATACCAGGTTTTTCCTTCCATTTCTTCGGTAGTTTTGTTTTTTTGAGAAGCATCGGGAATGGATCTTTACCACCTCGTTCATCGTGAAGTTCCTGGAAATGTTTTCAAGTGAAGTAAAATAAATTTTAGGAAATAAAATGTACTGACATAGTTTACAATAGTTATATTTATAAGTCACTAGTTGGCCCGGGGAGCTTTCTTTTAGAAGTAATTCTAATCATAAATAGGTGTAGAAGCAATGACATTTTTGAATTGTATATCAGTTAGACGATTTTCAATACTTAATTATCGATATAAAATTTTTATTTTTTTAACTGTTCTTTAGGATTTCTCCAATCGTTTTTATTTTTACCCTCCCCTGAATTAACTACCTTTGACTAACAAACAATTATTCAAATTAGTCAAGCTGTTATTGAGATTCAGTGAGACTAACAAACAGTTATATATTTTATCTATAAGAGGAAGAAAATATGTAACGTAATGTATGTTAATTTAATTGAAAAATGATATTAGAATTATTAGATTACAAAATAATATATTATAATCTCTAATTATTAGTAACCCAAATTTGGGAACAATATGTTCGTTTTAATTTACTTCGAACAAACGGTGAACCAAACCATTACGTTGTAGTTGGTTGACTTTTTTCCCGTTCTAGCACACTTACCTTAATTTTTAATCACTAGATTTGTTATCTTTTGTTGTATGTTATTGCATAATTGTAAAACGACAAATTGAATTATTCTTATTCTTCTAATAAACTAGAGATATACCCTTGTATTAACTCATATCGATAATTAACAGATTACGACATAGGTATGTTTGAATGAATACAAACGACCTTAGCGAATGTAACTAGATTTTATTAACAGAAGTAAATGACTATAGCATTTTCGATAAAATATGTCCCCGTGAGCATTTTTCCAGCATGAAACCTTACAATCATAAAAAAACCTTATTTTATGGTTTTTGATTTGATCAATGCATATTATCCCCAAAAATACAGTTTTTCTACCATTTGCATTTTTATAGCATTGTAATTATAATAATTCCCACTATGTACAGACCTCCGTAGTTGGGAGTCCTTCCCGGTCCGGGAGCACAATAAATATTCATTGATCTGACCTTTCCAAGGCTCTCTCGCCTCCTCCGAAATTAAAGTGTAAAATCTTACTGAAACCTTCCGCTTCACATCTTATTCTGAATTTAATGGAATCTTATTAAAGCTCTTAATGAATATGTGATGTATTTAAAGTATTTAAGCACACCATGCACCGTTCTTTTCAGCTGTTCGCTAAAGTAAATTTCTATAGTGAATTTTCTTTCGCAACATTGTTTCTCATAAAAAAAAGAATGTATTTGGACAAACTATATTATTTTGATTGAGTTTCATGTTTTTTAAAAGAATCTGTTGAATCCACTGATAGTCAACTTCTTTCGATTTGAATGCTTGCTTAATATCGATGTTTAATTTTAATATTGTACAACACAGATATCCTATTATATCTTGTCCATCCTAAGGTGACCTGGAAGAGAGCTTTTACCTATAAGGTCGGCCTTAGTACAAAATTAGTTAATAGTTCCCTATGTATTTCTCTTTTTGAATTGGTTGATGTACAATAAAGAAATATTCTATTCTGTTCTATTCTAACACAGATTATATATTTAAAGTATACAACTGCTTTAGACCTTTTGAGATTTAATTATTAATGCTCCACTTTGCATTAATATGGTATACTGGTATATTTCATTAGAGGAGGAATTGTGTTGGGGAGCTAGGAGACTTGTCTCTTATAAACGGTCAATGTAACGTATTCTTTTAATGTTTGTAAAGAATGTTCTTTAATCCTAAAGAACATTCTTTACAAACATTACGGTAACCTTTTTTTCAGCACACAGCCGTTTTTCGTTGTGGTTAAATAAAAATGTTATATACTTAGGTAAGGTACAAATATGTAGAGAACAAATAGTTTATTTACCTTCACAGCGATTGTGTCGTCTTGCAGGAAGTACAGCAGCTTGTACGGACGTAGCTCACCATTTACGGACTCGCGGTCATCCCATACTACGTTAAAGCTGAACAAAAAGAAACACTATTTTTATATGATAACCATAAAATGAGGCTATTAACTTAACAAAAATTTTAATAAAATTCCCCGAAAAGAACGAATCAATTTAATAGAATAAAAAATATTTTACTTCTACCATCAGTCTTATTTTTAATATAGGAAATTCCAACAGCACTGTGTAACAATTACGACCAATGATTGAGTGGTGTCCCAAGAAATATATGTTACTTTTGTTAAATAATAATATATATAGGCCTAACACACAGTCAATAGATAAACCTTATCTGTATAATAACTTATAACGTAGTTTATATCTATACAAAATATCAAATTCTCAATACCAAAACCTCAAAAATATTGTGGGTAATGTAACGATGAAGTGAAAATAAAGTCTAATTATCTATCAAATAAAACCACCAGTATGAAATATAGGCCGATATTAAGTTCTATTCAACCCGCTTCTAATGAAAATATTCGATATTAAATTTCTATTGTAATATTTGTTACTGACATTGTACTTTCCTCATTCCATGAAATTAGCCTCGGTTGTAATTTATTTCTACTTACATTTAACGGAGCCGAAACACAAAATCCTTTCAACTCCTAATTTTATTCAGACTAAGCTTAAATTAAAAGCGGTGGTGTCTCGTAATTATTGTGCGAAAAGATTAAGAGGGGCTTCATTATGTTGTGAAAAATTTACAATGGTCTCAGACAACAGTGCGAGTCGAGATAACAAATAACGAACAATTTAGGCATTTTCATTTTACGAGCAATGAGTTACTTTTATTTATGAAAAATGTTAAAGGGTTCAACTAAACATTCGTGACAAATGTCACTTTATCTCGGATGTATACAGATCGATTTTGTTCGTTTCACCGTGGCCATATTCATTCATAATCTAAATATTCTTTCATAAACTGGGGCTGAGAGTAAGGAGAACTCCATGTGGTGATGGATGATGGTGCATTTTACACTACACACCCAGAACAACCATTATTTATTAAGTGGAAGATGATACTCTTGTATTTTGGTGATTGCGGAAGTGTTTATGTTGCACATTAATTTTGTTTAATTTTATTAATAATGGCTGTTACTAATATCGAATAAGAAGTAATGTTACCAACAAGATACGGAACGAGATGTCTGTAATAAAGGTTTAATTATTATTATATAAATCACAATAACTGTGGAGAATCCTTAATTCTTGTAAAAAACAAATAAGTAATATATAAAATTACAGCTAAAGTTTGCTAACAGAGTTTGCATAAAACAGTTTTTTGATAACAATATATTCATAATTTTTTTGATGAAGTAACGTTCCCAAAAAGTTAATCTTTTATACTTAATATTAGTAAAATTAGCTAAAAGTGTCTGTAACTACAAAGCTAATTTATATGGGATACAATGAAACGATTAGGAAAAAATCTGTTGTTCGCAGTGTGGCGGAAAAAAGACGTAGTAGGATTCACCCCGCAAGGCAATAATTGCAGACGGCGAACGCTTACAATTGGGTTGCGGTCCAAAGCAAGGCAGCTTTTAACTTTAGCAGTTTAGTAAAATGGCTGAAAAAGCTTGACTGTAGCTTTATATTAATTCTATCGAGCATTTTTCAGAGCTTGGGAATAATTCAGATTTAATTTCTTAACACTTTATTGAGTAATAGTATAGTTGTGTAGTGATGAATGCCCATTGGCAGTAGTAGGGCATTTTGTAATAAATAACTTTACTTTATACCTATTATAATTCACAGCTAACATTTTAAGTAGTGTTGTGTTAATACGGTAAGGCTGCAATATTAATATGAGCTTTAAGAAAGCGTTGTGATTAAAACCAGGAGGATTCGATTTCTATGCCGTTAATATAAAAGCATCTCTTGTTTTATATAGAGTTACCAACGCGTGGTAGGCAAATAGTCTCGGAGGCCGTAGTGTCAACTAATTTAATCTAGAGTAATTGCTTAGGTACCATAAGTCAGGACATAAGTTCGTATGCCACACTTTTGAATTACAATAATTAATTGTACAAAACAATGATTATTTGAAAATATAAGATAAGTAAGTATACAGGTGTTAATTAAAAAAATAATAGGTTGGAGAAAAAGTTTCTTCGCATTTTATATGAAAATTTAAGACATTTTTTTAAAGTTAATTTACATTTAATTACAGTATACATATATATCCCATTTTGTTCGTAGACTCTCTGTCACCTTGTACTTACTTGGTAGAGACATGATCTTGTTGCTGTAGAATTTTGGGAATTATGATCAAAGTAGTTTTGGCAGTCCTCTTTTGATGTTAACCTGACACTGCCTAAAGAATTCTGAAGAGACCGAAATAGGGCTATGTGGCTAAATATGGGTCGAGCGTTATTATGACGAAAGACCTCACCCTTTCTATTTATCAATTCGGGGTGCTTTCTCTCAACTTCTTGCTTTAATCTCATCAGTTGTTGGCAGTAGAGATCCGAATCGATGGTTCTGCCGGCGATGTTAAATGGTAAAAGCTGCCGATGGTAAAAGCTCATAATGGACAATGCCCTTCCAATCCCACCGCGATTGCGAGTAAGCCCAGGTTTTGCCACAGCCTGTGAAGCCTGACCGACCATTGACCACGATCTTTTTCTCACATTCTTGTCATACAGGATCCACTTTTTATCACCAGATATTAATCTCTTCCTAAACTTTTTTCCTTTTTTGTAATAAAATTTTTAAATTAATCTAATTAATTCGCTCATTTTGGCAGCAAGAAAACACATTAAAAATAGTGGGAAACAAAATGTACCTAATTTGTAAATATTACCTTTTTAATGTCATAAGAACCAGCCAGATAAAATAGTACAGCCAAAGATATTTTATTGCAAGTTATAAATATTATTTGTTGAAAGACTTTTTCCTTGACCTAATATTTTTTGCATAGCTATAAAGCATCGTAATATCGCCCTAAAATCAATGATTAAAGTATTTAATATGCCGCCCTGACCGTCGCAAAAGAACATTGGAATTCTTATGCTGATATGAATAATATTTTTGTACATGACAATAATGTATGTTATGAATGAGCATCCACATAATTTTGCAGTTTGGTTTTCCAAAAAAATGTCTAGAGTGATATAAACTAAAAAAATACCGAGTGTAATGAAAAACGGCACGAAGCAAGGCCTAAATTGCTAAACTTGAAGTCTTTGTGCCAGTAGATATTTCTCTTCGGACTTTAGCAAATAAAAACTTTTTGAATTATGATTTAACTTAGTTGTATAATTAAAGCAAATTTTAAAAATATTCTTTCTTCAATTCCCTAGTTAGATGCAGAGAGATACATTTGTCTGCTGTTCTAAAGGCCGAAATAAAATACAATAATAAAAAAAATCAGTGATAGCCAGTAAGTAGTTCCAGAGATAATCAGCGACTTACTTAAATATCAACATCAAATTACTGGTAATTAGTTTAAAAGAATTTATTGGATGATAATGTCTAATGAAGCTTGACCTGATCATATTTATAATAATATAAGTTACACGTATTTTAATTAAATAAGAAATTTTTATTTATGACGTACTTGGAATAAAAATCGCTGAAATTATATCGGTCTATATTTATAGGGTAATAAAAGTAGGTTGATACGCCAGCCTGCGACCGACTGACTGTTGAGAGGAAACTTTTCTTATAACTCACACTTAAAATGATTACTCCTTGGTATCAAGCGGAGGAAAATCATGGGATAATATTCGGAGCCAATTCACAAATTTTTTTGGCAATGAAGTTGTAACGAATAAAATAGTGGTGGGCCGAGGCGAGTGCAGTTGGGTGATTACTTTATAGGCTTTATTTAGGTTCCTGCGAAAGTTAATAGATCGAATAGTTTAAAAAATTACAATGACTGATTTGTCAATTGAAGCAAAGTTGCCAAACTTGTTATTTAAATACGTATTGTTAATTGAAAGTCATGTAGAATAGAAAGATTGGTTACCTCTGGTACTGACATATTAAATAGAGAAAGGAAACCCTTATTTAATTCTCACTGTGGAGGTTAAGTTAGGGCAACTTAATACGTATACACAAAGTGGGCAAATTAAATTTAGTAACACCACGTCATTGAATTTCAAAAAATGAAACATTATTTTCTGTGAGGAAATACTACTATAGTATGAAATCTCCTTGCAAAGAAAGTAGGTTTAAATAGAATTCAACTGGTGGAGAAAATTCCACGAACCTTTACATTACAGACCCTTTAGGCGCAGCCTGTTCAAATCGCGAAATGTCCAACTTTTGCCGATACGTGCCTAATTCAATTATGTCTTGCAAGAATAAAAAAGAGTTTGTTTAATTTGGTTCCGCAGCTTAGATTATATTATTTGTTGCTTTTATTTTATATTTCCATCTAAATTGAAATTGAAGAGTAATGAATTTCATATACTGTAACAGTTCCCACACTCGCACACGATTAGAAATATACACAATTAGAACAGAAGTAAATAAATAAATAGTTTTTGTGAGTAGCCTGCAGTAGTGGAAAAGTCCCAGGCTCAGCATATGTCACGGAGGAGGTGATGAAACACAAATGCAAATTAATGTATGCGTGTACACATTAACTAAATACATTTTTATTTCGGAGTCACCCGTTGTACGTTACTAGAAGTTCTCTAACGCCAAAAATTTTAAGGATTTGCAATTAACCTCAGCAATTAACAAAGGCACAATTCCGATCTCAGTCGCTATCACCGCCCGCCCGCCTTTTGTGCGTCTACAATTATTATTTAATCTATGCCAGCGTCTGCCCTGGTCTTTTCGGGCGGGGCGGCAATTGTGGCAACGAAATGTATTTGCTAATACAATTATAAGTCTTTCTAATCAATAACAATTCTTTGTGTTCTTGATAGATATTGATTTTGGGCTGTTGACTTACCAACATAGATTTCATCTACAATTTTTCACTAAATCATATATAAGTTTTGTTAAGTTTACATTATCATTTCAAAGCTGTGTTTTCTGTCTCAATTTTCTTACCGATTGACTGGGAGACATTGCTGTATTATATTAAGTCCGCCATTCGTACAGATTTTTTGCATTAAAAAATAAAATAAATAAATAACCTTTGGATAAATGATATGTTGCACCTTTACTTGGACCTTTTAAAATATTAGGATAGGGATATCAAATATTTCAGGTTATTTTTTTAAATCACTTTTTAGTACTGATTGATTGGTAGAGAATACATGAAAATGTATAAAAGAATTAATAAGGTGATATAGTATACCACCTATCGTAGCTAAAAGCTACTGAAACATTTTGCAAGTTAGGAATGCTTGGGTCCGTTCGTTTATAATTACTTTAGAAGGTAGCATTGAAGGTAACGAAAATTACATTTTAATAAGAGTAAAGGGCTTATCTAATAGCTATTGTGGTTGCAAAATGTGTAGTTTATTTATGAGAACGTAGCCTTCCTGTACCTTCATTCATACATATTAAACGTCTTTTGTGAACAATTGCCCCAAGTTACTATAATACTAAATTTAAATTTAGTTGGGTAAACCGCTAATATAATTTTGTTTCTTATATTCTTAAATTGTCCACGTCCTGTAAACAAATATGAACTGCCTAAAGAAATATATTTTGCACATGTCATTTACATAATTGAAACATGCGTGTATAGACTTTACATGTTATATAAAACGTTTGATTTTATAATGTCACCAACAGCTCCAGCATCAAATTTTTGTAAAAGCATTGTATCCTATTGTACATGACGCCATTCGATTACATTTACCAAGAATCTCATATTTTCTTAAAATTATTTTAAGTAATTATTGTAAATATTGAATATTTCAACTTTTTTATATCTATTACACATATCAATTTTTTCAAAAAAATTCTTTTATAGCTATTTCGAAAACTGGTTTCCAAAAAAGCCGAAAGATAATAAATGATCAAACTGCATTTTCACCTGTGATATTGTCTAATGTCAAACTAAGTCAAATCACCACACTCTTGAAGTAATCAATAAGATTCCTTAATATTATAAATTTTACCTGAATACAGATTAGGAACAATCTAAAAAAGTAAAGACGGATTATTCCTTTTAATCCCATCAGGCAGTGCGCCAACATCTAATTTTAGATGCCAATAATGATTTAATTAGGAAATCGTTTTAATTTATATTTATATTAATTAATTTATAATTATATTTTAATAGTCAATTATATTTTACTAATCAAATTACTCGTGATAATTAAAACTATTAAAATCTTATACATTACTGATGAAGGTAAGCTAAACTAAACTAGCTTGGCATATTGCTGATTCAATATATTTGGCTGATGCCTGTTTTTACAACAGAATGTAAAAAGGTTTTGTAGTTTTTCACCAACGACCCCGTAAACGGTGACACTTTTCTCCTTTATATTGATATTAGCTGTGATATTATCTCCATTTAACTTTATCTCAGCTTATAAAATGGTTAGTAATATATGCTAAACAGATTAGTCAGAAAATGTTGGTAAGTAACAACCTAATGGTCAACCTACAGCCTAGTCACTTGAAAGTAGCAACCTACAGTCACCGAATAGTCTAATAGTCACTTGAAAGTAGATAAAAAGAAAGCTTTTATTCTTTAACACATGTACGATTGTGTCATTGCGTGTAACAAAAATAATAACATAAAAAATAAAATAGTAAATAATAGTTATAATAATAGTTTACCAATACTTACGAATAAAAGAGCCTACCTAGTGTTTATTGAACTGAGCTGCATTCAATTAAGTAAGGAAAAATTCAACTTACGCAAGAACTTTCCCATCATATTGTAGAAAGCGAAGTAATGGGTCATCGTGTCCTTTCGACCTTTTCGGGGGTTGCACGGTTTTCCATCGTTCTTTCTCGGTGTAAGCGTCCACCGGCAAATCCTCTGGTTTAGCCAACTCTACCCCTTGCGACTCCAGCCATTCCTTAAAATTAGATTATGGATTATTATCTAAGTACAAGCACAAAAGTCTGGCTTAATTTATAATAATTAGTCGCTCGAGTCAAAATCCGATTATATTTTACTAAGTCCACTCATTAGGGGAATGAATGTCAATCAATACAAGGTTAAACGTCAACACAAACGTAATCACTTTGCATAGTTGATTAAGAAAATCTAGCTCCCGAATAGAGAGTATGCTACATACATTATGACATATACTTAGAACATTCGCTGTCAAAGTTCATACAATAATTTTGAAAAAAACAAATAACTATAGGATTGATTTGATTTTTAATAACATTTATGTACACTAACACAGCCCGTATTAAAAATTGAATGTAATAATTTCGTCCCCACTCTTTACATTTCTATTATCAAAGACAGTAGTAGAGATGACTTTTCAATAAAATAATACTTAATACTCTAAACATAAAGCTTATCATTATTTAAAGTTACTTTTGGGACTTATAGGAACTTAGACCAATAATTGATCTTTTGTGGCAGCCTTTTAGAGTTCGCTGCTTGACCCCATTGATTCCAGAAATTTCCAAATTCTTCGGGCAGTGATTTGTTGCACCTCCTCTGGGTGCACTGTGTGCTTTCCCAGGTAAATGCTTTGTTTATGCATTAAAGGACCGCAGGGGCAGATAACGTCTGTTTTGTCTGACTCCTAACAGAATCTACATACTGCATCTTGCTTCATACCCATTTAAAACAAGTGTTTGTTTGATTTGCAGTGCCTTGTAAGGATTCTTGTCACTACGTAGGTTTTGTGTCTTTTGAGTTGTAGTAACTCTCTAGACAGCTTACCGTTGAATCCTTTTATTAGGGCTTTCGAATGTTTCTGTCCTTTTACGGACTTCCACAGATTGCTTTGTTTTTTTTTAATGTTGTTAAGCAGAGAATAGGTTTCCCTTGTGATTCCTCAAAAGGGTTCAGAACCCACCAGGGAGGTGTCAGCGCCTTTCCTAGCAAGTTTATCTGGTTCATCGTTTCCGGCAATGTCGGAATGCCCCGGTTCACATCCAAATATAACTTTATTGGAGTTTGTTTAGGCTAATCACGACCTTTAGCAAACACATCAATATCACTATTTTAACCATTTATAATAATTATAGTATAATCATAGCATTGTTTCAAATGTATTATTTGATATGTAGTTAACTTCCTTAAAATTTTATACTTTCATATATTCAATTGTTTTATGAGATTCATTTAATTATGAATAGTATATTGAATTGTGATTAGTGCACTTTAAAACAATTCACAAAAATGTTTTTTTTATTATTAATTTTATTTCGACATTTCCGTTTTTCATTTAAAACCTTAGGTTTAATTTGGTAGTAAACAAATACGTCAACTTTTTCTTTTCGATTCTGGAACAATGTTTTTGAAAATTACAGCACAAGCTATGTTTTTGAAAATTAGCTGTGTTATATAATAAAAAAATCGCGTTTGAAAAAATTAAGAAACGCAATAAATTTTTTTGATCAAATTCAACCAGTCCAAAATCGAAAAGTTCTATTAGTTTGAATAACTGGAATAAAATCTAGCGTTTCATTATTATCAAATATCAGTATTGTGGTAGTATACTATCTAATATTGATATGAAAATTATGAAGATCTATTTGTCAATTTCGATCCCCCCTCCCACGTGCCTCCGTGGCGCAATTGGCTAGCGCGTTCGGCTGTTAACCGAAAGGTTGGTGGTTCGAGCCCACCCGGGGGCGATCTCTTTTTATTATTTCAACAGTCTTAAATATAATTTGCATTACTAAACCAGTTATTTATCTGTTTTCTTTTGAAACACAATTAAATCCATATAACTATTTTTTAAATAAATAATTTTAGTTTGAACGACATACGACCGGCTACTTAAGTAATCAGTAGTTAAGTACCGCTAGTTACCAGGCTACTCAGCCAGGGATCCAGTTCCGGCCTCTACCTAGACGATTGTCTATTGAGCACGAATATTTCTTCTCGACTCATTTTTGTTTATATATATTTTTATATATTTTTCTTATATTCATATTTAATTAATGTATTTTTAAATTATTTCGGCTGGATAATAGATGTGAGTGTGAGAAATTTGACGATTTTCCGTTTTCAATTACCAATTTCTAATTTTCATTTTTTAAGATCCTGTATTTTTTAAACCATCACTAAATTAAACCGAAAAAACAATAAAATTATGCAAATCGCTCAACTCTTTTTTGAATTTCAGCGAGACTAACTAAAACCTCTATTGTATTGTTAAACCTTGTATTTTTATATATTAGAAGAAACATAGAAGAAGCTGTGAAAATAAGACAAGAAGATTATTGCGGTTTTTGTACATTTGACTTTCTTAGACAATAAGTCTCACTAAAGTCATACTAAAATTAACATAAACCTTTAACTAATTCATATCCATAATAATAATATCCATTCAAAATTCAAATAATTAATATCTATTCAAAAAACTTTATTTATTAAAGTACGTACAGATAAAAATGTATAGAAAACTTTTTTAGTGATCAAAACGCCAGTAGTTTTAATATAGCAACGTAGCATATGAAGTGCTTGCTAAATGCCAGTGTCTAGGCACTTATAGTGAGACCAGTAACACTAACTTTGCAACTGGGCGTTCAGACGTTAGGCCTAGAGATGGCAATGAAAATGACGCTAAATGACAAAAATTGATGTGGATCAAACTCATTTCTTTTATAAAAAACAACAGTACCAAAAGTCAAAAAAAAATTGAGTAATCCTGGGAGGGTTGATATTTGATTAGATCTGTTAGTATAGAACCTATTGCTTAAAAAGTGTCTAATTGTTATGAGATTTTATTTTGAAAAAAGATCCATAAAGCAATTTTGATAAATGACTTCGATACTATGAATACGATACATCACTGTTTATTGGTTGAATATTCTCCGAAGTATTTCAACTAGGAGCTACTTATGAAATAATTCATTTTAATCTGTCAAGAAAAAGAACCCAGATACAATTGTTTATTTATTGTCTCAATGCACTCTGGTAGAGAAGCGGAGAAAAGTGTAGAGAAAGGAAAACATTCCTTAATTAAGAAATAACAAATGATTCCTTCCTAATTTTAACGTAAAGCACCAAGTCCCACCTGTTATTTGTGTAAGTAAATCACAAGGACACGACCCTTGGCTTACATTGCACACAATGAGTGCGTGTAAATGGGACTCCAGCGCTCGCTGACGTTACATAACATAAATACTACTAATGCTATCCTCCTCATGCAGACGAGATAAGAACGAGACAGATGACTTTCTGGAAGCCCTATTGTTAAGTTGCTGGACGCAACTGCATATTTATTTCCTCCATTCATTGCGTACATTTTTTGGAACATGGTTATCTACTCTTGATGTTATTATTTGAATAACCAAGATATGAATGGCAAAATTAAGAATAGAATACTTTTTATCTTTCTTTCCGCTCTGTGCTAATACATACACCTACTTATATGGAGTAAACTTTTATTACAACATTTTTAGATTGGTTTTTCTTTATTAACATGTTGATAATTTTCTTATCGTTCGGGTGTTGCACATTTTTACAAACAAAATCTACTTATTATAGGATTGGAACAAAGTCCAAAGTTTAAATGTACTAATGAGATAAAACATCACAGCATACATAGTCGTATTTATGATAACCCGTATGAAGTTACAAACAAACGGTAAATTATCGACTTCGTTGTGTTCACGGGCAGTGAACTAACGGAGTCGATCCACCGCTTGCCTGCATTACGGCTTGCTGCTGTCGTGTCGCGTTAAATCAGAAATTAAAATGATACTACCGAACACGCCGATAGTGCAATCGTTCATCATATACTCTGCCATACTGGCAGTGAAGCTCTTATTGCTTTCAGCATTCACATCACTCACACGCATAGCACGGGGAATCTTCGCCAACCCTGAAGATGTAAAAATTGGAGGAGGCAAAGTGAAATACGATGACCCCGCAGTGGAACGCGTGAGACGAGCGCACCTCAACGATTTGGAAAATATTCCGGCATTTTGGATATTGGGAACTTTGTATTTGACTACTGAACCAGTAGCTGCCTGGGCATTGTTGCTGTTTAGAACATTTACGGTGTCTAGAATAATTCACAGCATAGTTTATGCCGTGATACCTCTGCCACAGCCGTCAAGAGTTATTGCCTTCGGAATTCCCTACGTTATAAACTTGTACATGGGAGGACAAGTCATTTTACATTACGCCACCTATCTTTAAACATATTTTGAAATTTATTGTGATTCTTTAATGGTTGGTGTACTAATGCTGCATCTAAAGTTCAAATTAGTTGAATTACGAATACAGTGTTTGACTGCAAGTGCCTAAAGTAAGGTGAATTACATTATGGGTTATTTTGTTTAATAAATGGTGATATTTAATTTTATCGTTTTATTTAAATGCCGGTCAAAACAGGAATTATAAAGCTACGTGACTTTTGGTGTGTCATAAAACTATAATTATTATATGATATTATATCATTGCTAATAATACACTCGAGGCTTTCCATATTTTAGTAAGTCTAAACTTCTATTTCAACCAAGTAGAGAGAACCGGCCGCTGAACCTGTTTGTGATGTAAAATATTGCGAGAAACATAATACCAACCAAGTGACAATCTTACTTATACATTTCTAACTCAATATATTTATAATATAATATCTGTTGATAAGATACCATTAAATTAATATCATTTACATTATATATGTAAATGTATATCTATGCCATTTATAATACAAGTTCACTCACACGCTGGCTACGTGGATGTAACTATAATAATATATTTGTTATATCGCGGTTGGCGATTAGGAACACCGCGCCCGCGTCGGTAGCTTATTTATTTCCACGCCGACAGACTAAGCGGCAACACGTTACAGTGCGCAGTGTTTATAAATAATTTTCAAAAATGATAATGATTTCTTTGGACAATCCTGCTGTACGCTCGTACCTTTTTTACTCTGGAGTCTTGGGCTTAAAAACGCTGGGCATGACCATATTGACGGGACATATGCGGTCAAAGAAAAATGTTTATGCCAATGAGGAGGATGCTACTTTTAAAAAAGGTGTGGTGAATTTGAGCGATCCAGACGTCGAGAGAGTTCGCCGCGCTCACCTCAACGATTTGGAGAACATTCCTGTATTTTTCATGGTCGGCGCATTGTATTTGACAACGAATCCCAGTGATACAGTCGCTATAAATTTGTTCAGGGCTTACGCGGTCGGGAGAATCCTGCACACATTGGTGTATGCCGTAAAGCCCTTGCCACAACCAGCGAGAGGCATCGCGTTCAGCGTTCCCTTCTTCATCACAGTGTTCATGGGAGTTAAGGTTGTTATGCATTTCGCAAAGGCATTTTAGGTGTACTTATAGTAAGACGCATGACTGTTAAATGTTATTGTTTATATTTTTGTTGATAAATGTAAAACTAAGGTATACATTAGAAGTTTTAAAAATAAATATAGCCCTGTGATTACCTATTAAACTATATTTTATTACATAACATTGTTTATTGAAATCTAACCTTGGTATAGTTTAATCTGGCATATTTTTTGCTACGTTATTACGTATAACAAATTAAGGGTTTTAAAATCAAAGAATTATTTATTTGCAACAAGATAATTAAATAAATCAATAAATATTAGCTAAGACTTTAATTAAAGAAATTGGTATCCTCCAATTCATCAAGCAGCGCTTGCTTTGCCAGTAATGTGTTATTATATAAAATTTTAAATTAGCTTCTTTTTCATAAATTATTGTAAAACTTGTAATGAATTTATCTTCAACAAAAACTTAACTTTTAAGTATGTTTTGGGTTTCATTATAAGTTTTTGATTTACCTGGCTAATAGTGACTGTAAATATATTTAAACATTATTTCTGTTGTACCAAAATTCACTTTAATATTATATATAATATTAAAGTATAATATTGTGTGTGTATATATATATATATATATATATATATATATATATATATATATATATATATATATATATATATATTGTTTATAAAAGAATCATTTAGAATGTTTAAAATACATATTAAAAATATACAGTCTAGAAAACAGACGTCATGACATTGTTTTTTTTTCTATATTAAAAGTCATGTTGTCTTGGATTATATTATGTATAATAGAAATAGATTAAATTACCAGAATCAGAATATAAATCTTTGTCTTAATAACAAAGGGTTAAGAATTTAAAGCTGGTCAATCGCTCTAGGCCACTGCTGCTTCTAGGCAACACTAGACAACACACTGCACAACATGCGGCCGCTAAACTAGAAAAGGTGCAATTGGAATGTCTTCGACATCAACCGTACTCCCCACCGTGCTCGAATAGATTACCAGTTTATTTGTAATTTGGATTCTTATAAGGAATATATTAAACTCCGATGTGACAGTCCAAACTGCCTTCAATTTATTGATTCTCGCACCGTTGTTTTTTAAGAAAGAGATCAATGAACTACCAATGAGATGGCAAAAGTGCATAGATAACAATGCTGCTTACTTTGATTAATTAATTATATATTCAAAAAAATCCTCCTTACTAAATCAGAAAAGACTGCTGCCCCATACATTTGGATCGAGTAAATATTGATGATCTGTATGGAAGAGCTGATTTTTTAGTGATTTCGATATTTTAACTATATTAACATAACAATATGAATAGGGTCCTCTTTTAAGTTTAACACCAGTGTTAGTAGGCCCCGCTCTTTCTCAAATTACAAGATACACTTTATATACTAAATAGGTATGTTAATTGTTATAAAAGTTTTAAAGACTTGTGTGTGGAGCGTATTATGTGAATTTTGATTTGTTGAGTGAGTAAATTATTGGTGCAGTTTTGTATGTGTTCGTGTTGGGTTAGATATGTGTATGTAGTGAGATAATGCAATTATGATACAATATGTAATGTTGTATGACAAAGAAAGTAGGGAGGCAAGCATTTAAAGATTGAATAAATATAGTGTTTAATTTACTTATTTGGTAATGATGGTCCCATCATAAGCCCAAAAGCTATAAATAATATAAAAAACGTTATAATGTTATATTGAGTATTTAGCACTTCACAAAATCAAAATTTACGAACGAAGCAAAAGTTTGATTACCGTCTAGTTTTCTTATTTCAAAAAATGTCATATGTATGTTACTTGTGTGTAATTATGCTAAATTGATAATAATTTTATCAACCTTGCCTTGTAGTAAATTTTTTTATTCGTTTCTGTACGAGTATAATAAGCCAAAATATACCTAAATAAAGAACTGCTGCGTCACTATGACTATTAAGACAAAATCTAGAAGAAAATTAAAAACACCCAACGATTACACTTTGGTGACCGATTAAAAAGCAATTGATAACGGCAAACTCCACATCATCGTGAAACATTCAAAGTTAATAAATATATTACGTCATATGGAACGGTCTAGTTCGAGTTGGAATTGAGATTTATATAACTGTCCTTTTCTTTACAATGCAAAAAGAAGGAGATAGATAACATATCAACAAATTGATGTTTATAGGCAGAATAACGAGTTGGCCTTGTAGCAATACATTAGTGACCTCCGTCCGGCAACGACGTGTATCCAGAGAAGTCACGGTTAAACAAATTAAACATGGATAGTATTTCTTTGAAGGACCCTGTGATACAATCATACATTTTTTATTCGGCGCTTTTGGCGATGAAGATGTTTATGGTCACCTTTCTAACAGGAAAGACTCGCATGGCGAAAAATGTTTTTGCGAATGAAGAAGACGCAAAAATGAACAAGGGGAAAATAAAGTTCGACGATCCAGATGTGGAGAGAGTTCGTCGGGCCCACTTGAATGACCTTGAGAATATTCCGGCTTTTTGGATTCTGGCCGCGCTGTATGTTACAACTGGGCCTATGGTTTGGTGGGCCAAGATGCTGTTCAGAGTATTTACGGCCGGAAGAATTACTCATACAATTGTTTACGCTGTCACACCTTTACCGCAACCCGCTAGGGCCATAGCGTTCGGTGTACCATTCCTAATTAATGCCTATATGGGAGTTCAAGTGTTATTATATTATCTCTCCGCTTGGTAATTTATCGGCGAACAGTTATGGCCCGTGTTGTTTATAAGTTTCTAATTTTATGAATATATTATGTGAGTAAAGTGTCTTGTTGTTATTTAATTTCACAGTTGACCTAACATTTTTAAATGAAGAAATGAATAATAATTCATTTTTGAAGTGAACCTTGCCTGAAATATTGATACACGAATAAGTGTCAACAGTTGTCCTTCGTGGCGTAGAAGATGTTTATTTATAGATAAATAGAAAAAAATTGTATAGAAAACTGGTTTTACGATAACATTCATCGACAAAAATACTGTAGTTTATTAAGCATATGAAATATTTTGATATCACGTTGATGATAAGGATTGATTATTTGACAAGGAATATGACAAAACTTGACTTAAATAAAAACCGTAAAATTATATAATAACAAAGTATAAAAATAATTAAGATAGATTAAAGGGAAAGTATATTAATATATTTATTAAAAAATATTAATTATCCCTTATCTAAATAGGGCGACAATAGACCTGACTATGATTACATGTTCTTAATATAAATTTAGGGATCTACAATCCTACCTACTTAAAAGACAGTTTAGCTTGGTTTATTTGTAGATTAATGAGTTCGTTAGTGTTGTGGTTTATGCGCTGTATTTTCTATTTCGAAAACAAAGCTACTTTTACCATGGTGCCGTGCTTCAAAATAAGGTAATGAAATGATGTTGGTGTTGACCACCGTTTGATAGATATATTATGCAAAATCATCATCATAGTATTACCATCTGCATTAAAATTCTGACAACAAGACTTTCAATGCAGATTTGTGGCCTTGCTGGTTTGAAATAATATATTTTCACAGAAACATTGAAAACAAACCTTGAACTTGCCAATCACAAAGGTTATTTTTCCTATAAATACGAAAAAGTACCTACTTATTTTCAATAATTTGCTGTTGTAGTTTTCCTATAATAGTTTATCCGTATTAAATATAGTCCGAAAAGTTTATTCTCAATTAGAAAAATAGAAATCCCCATATACTTGTGTACCCCACCTCTACGGGCGTTCCCGAGCGATGTTGTTAGTGCTATAAACACATTTCTTTAAGCCGTACGACCTCCCTTTTGGCTTAACTATGTAAGCCATTTGGGAATTTACTACGACCGTTCGTTCCATATTATTGCTCTGTTATTGCAAGCTACGCGTTTAAAATTTTAAATGACATACAATTTTTGTTCAGATGTCTTATTATTTAATCTCTTTGGTTTCGATGAAAATGACTGTAATTTAATTATAATGACATTAAACTTAAGATTAATGCATATGTTGTATTATTGTCTATCAGCAGCATATGTTCTTGATATTTGATATGAAACATCTTGAAATACACCCAGTTGTCTCTATACTTAATTAAAAATATTCAGAACCTTGACTTCAAGTTTCATTTAAGCAGTGTAGGAACAATTACCACTAACACTAAGAAAATAAGCGTGGATAAGTAAGTATCAGAAAGTAATAATGGTTCAAACGAGTTCTTGACATTCTGTTGTCTAAAAGATAAAAATAAGTTTAATTATACTTCGATCATCGTCCACGAGATAAATTATTTTTTCCAATAACTAATCTCTTCGTACGAAGCGAAAGAAGTTTGGTTAAGCTAAATTAGTATAGTCATTAAGTGTTACTTTTTAATAATTGTAAAACATATAGAAAAAACTATGATTGAAAACATTTTTCTATTTTTTTATATAAGGTACTTAATTTTAAACCTTGACAATCCAAAACCGCTTATTTTAAACAATAATCTACATCACATTATATGGCCGTTTATTTGGCCGTTTAATCAATAATGTGTAAAAAGAATTACCGGTCTCAGCAAGAAAGTGTGTAAACAAAATGAACGTCACATGGCAGATGTTGCCGGGTCAGTTATGCGAATGTGTGCGTCTCAGAATCACACATTTAACCGGGAGTTGAAGTGATAACACCAACAGAAATTAAGTAATTTAAAAAAGGTATGTTTTCCAAGACTTCATTATTTATACTAGAAATTTTATATCATGCAATTACAATTCACAGATCACAGCTTACTTGAAATAATTATGATTTTTGAGGTTAGGATTATCAAAACATTGCGTTGCGTTATTGGACGCGGTTGTGTGATAAGGACGGGTGTTGTAAAATGAAACAGACATACAACATTCATGAATTTATAAACGCGCTGCGTGCGCTTCTATTTTTAACAGCATGTGGCTCAGATTTTATTTATTAAATATCTCTTATTCTTTTACGTTTTATCGAGTTTGGGCATTGATGTTTTAAATTTTATCCGTCTTTAATTTTTAAATAATCATAATCAATTTGATAATTAATAAGTTCTTTAATTGTTGAATTAATCTTTTTAGATAAATATATTTCGTACTCAATGATATAATTAATTGTAGTATTAATTCAGTTGTTATTTGATGTACCTGCCGATGAGTTACAATAATTCTCATTATAATTAGTTTATTTTATTCAAGTATAAATTATTATAAAACAGAACGGTAATAGAGTTTAATAATGTATTCAATTAGTATTCACTTAAGAACACAATATTGAACAAATTTGTTCCATACCAAACAGTATGGAGATTTCATTAGCACTTTATACACTACGTAATACGCATTTTAACATAAGGCAGTGTACGAGTAGTGCTATGTGAAACACTAAGGCGGTCCTCAGTGCTTACTTTTAAGGGATTAAATACAATTTCCAGAAGAACTTTTACCTGATTTTCTTTAAACCGTGCAAATGAAATAGACGTCACCTATATATAACTGTATCAAAAGAACTCAGATTTAATCTAAAGTTTTTATATCTATATACTTAATACATTTCATCTTTATTACTTACAGAGCTTCAATTGAGCGCGTCCTTTCGTTTTCGGTCCAACAATTTCACGAACCAATCAACAAGTGAGTGATTGTATAGACGTGTGCTTAAGTTTCTTTTTTCGGAGTTATTATAAGGTGCTCTATGCTATATAATAAGACATTTTATAAAATGTAAGGAATTATACCAACCTTAGTGAATAGATCGCAGGACACTGTGTGAAACACCTTTCCATAGATGCAAAAGTCCTTGCCGATATCGAGGTCCTTCCAGTGCCAGAACTCCCCCATATCGTTCTTCGGTATTTTCCCCCTTTTCACCATTCGACCTTGCCAAATTCCTGAGTTCTATGCCAATAAAGAATGTATTGTTATTTATCAAATATATGTAGGTATCTACATAATTAGACTAGAAACCAGTTTTTACAGCGTTAAGTATATAATGCTTTGCAAAAATTAAAAAGTTTTTTTGATGTAAATTAAGACTTTTTAAGTCTACTTTTACTAAGCACAAACATTGATATTATGTACTTGAATAGTGTCTCAATGGAATAGACACTATTGCTTAATCATAACATTGTAACTTTAAATTTTATTCATTGATGCATTCTATCTGTTCTGTAACTGACATCTTGTCGTAAATCTAAAATTGAAAGCTAAGTTTTGAATTTATTTTTGTCAATAAGAGTTTTGTTTTGTTTACTCAAGATTACTTTGACATTGATACACACTTGTCTATATACGTACGATCTGTTATGGATGTCGGCAACATCCAAACGTATGCATTATATACTAGAGACTATAGCTTATAGCAAGCAATTATAATATACTTGAAATTTAAAAGAATACAAAAAGTAAGGCGGGGTGGTGAGCAAAACAAAGTAGTCTGCGGAATATTCTTCATACGAAAAATTCCATGAAGTCTACTGAAACAAAAATATTTCCTAGAGGAAGAAATTACTAAAATTACACAAAAGGCAAAGCTACCTTAATTTTCCTAATTTTATGTTAAGTTATAACTAATATTTCATCCTTAAAAATATTTATAAAAAGTCTAGTGTGGGATGGAAAGAACAATCCATTGGTCGGCTAGCAATGCACTTAGATCTAAAATAAAGTTATTTCCCTCTGTTTAATTCCTATTAAATATGAAAGGAACTATATACGGAACTGCCCCCCTAGTGTGAGTTTCAACCGTATCAAGACGTTTAGATCATGTGACGTTCATTTGTTAATCGCATATATAAAAAATTGTTTCCAATGCTTCACAACAGAGGCGCTGCAGTAGTAGTAGAAAATTCATCCAATAGGGATAGGCAGTAGTTTTGGCGACTAATGGTAGGCCCCGCTATTTTGTTAATGAAATACGAGAAAATTTTTGAAAATGGAATGCTATGTAAGCGATTATGATAAAATGATACGAAAATGGAATGTTATGATAATGATTACGATGAAATGATAAGTAAATGGAATGAAATCATAAAGTATTGTTAAATAAATAAACTTACCCTACAAATGAACGAATGGAAATGAAACACTGAAAAATCTCACGTAATTGCACGATTTAACAGTCCTTTTTGACATAAAACTATACCAATTTTATGACAAAAACAACACTACAACATAATATATGAAATAAAACACACAACACCAAACTGCCCCCGCCATTACGCGCCAAAAACTCTCACGGAGGCGCTGTTGTTGTTTGCATATAATTTGAACAGCTGACGTCAAACACGACAGAGACGGATCTATTCGACTGAAACTCATACGAGGGGTACTGTACTTTAATGTAGTCCCTGCACGACGGAATCGGGGCTAGTGTCTTCCATAACGCTGGTACTACGCGGTCAAAATAATGATGGAGTAGTCATCAAATTGTGAAGTCATAGAATTGTAACTAATTTCAATTTAGTGACTTGGCGCACTTTTCCAAAAACTGTAGCATTGAAATGATTTTTTTACTTTTTTATGAAAGAGTTTAATAAAACTGTTAGCCTAGTCTAATTTTAATCGTGTCTATTTGAAAAACTGCTGATTTGAAACTACTACTGTCTAGTGCTCATTAGGGTGTTAAAGAGTGTTAATAAAAAATAATGCAAATTATGGATGATTACTATGAATTTTTTTTTTATTTTTTTTATTTTTTTTTATGGACGCATACACACAACAACAAATTAACTAAATAATTTGGCTATATTTAAGGCATCTTTTTAATAAGGATCATAGTATTCAATGAAATTAAGTGTTTATTATTTGTTAATTAACGCCACACAATAAACATTCAATTAAATACTTATCTAATGCGACAGTATTTTTTTGTCACTTAGTATCAATTGCAAAAAATACTTTCAAATTAGATAGGTACTTAAATTGAATTAATTTAAACTTCTTAGTGTTTTGAAGTCGGTTAATAATTTTGTTTAAAACTTTCTTTTTCATAATTTTGATTAGTCAGTATTGCTAACTTGCCTGTCTATAATTCTATGGTTCAAGTACTAATACATTTTTTATTAAATTTGAGTGTTCCCTGTGATCTCATTATTAGATACTGGCTTACCATCAATGGGACAACTTCAGGTGTATTTATACTCGATTATCAAAATTTTTTTTAGAAATACTAATTAAAAAAACAAATGAGAATCTACAAAGAAATCGATAAGCATTCGTATAAAAAAATATATACAGTGGAACATAGAACCTCCTTCTTGTTTAAAACACATAGAACAGTGATTTGAGGAAAAATTGTACAAACATGAAGAGAAGATTATTCCCTTGCAAAAAAAATGCTGTGTCCAACAAAACGGATTAAAGCGATCTTTTTAATCTCAACGAGTTCCCATTCAAATTAAGCGGATACGGTAGGAAAACTGGGAGATGAGAAGCATTGTTTGTTCCGCAATCATTGACGGAGAATAGCGCATTTGCGTGCGCTATGCCTAGAAAAAAATAATAAACCGGGACACAGCGCTAGAATGATTGCCATTAGAGGTGCCTGTATTCTAAAATCTGAATGTGATTAAGAAGAAAATATAAAAACTACTACTGTTATTTAAAAAAACCTATGGGAAGGTTGCTAAAATGTATGCAATCGAAATCGTGTCGAATTGTCTTTTTTCTTATTACAGAAAATAGTTTGAGAATAGCAATTTCGTTTTTAGTTTATTTTTGTTTTAAGTACTTTTCCATAAAGTAGCATATGTAACGCTGTGTTAGCTGCCTTTAAATTTTCCACCGATTCACGTGCAGGTGCCGCGGCCATTTATCAAGCACCATAACCACTATTACTTTACACCATTGATTTAGGGTTCTAGTTTTATTTAAAGCAATTATTATGCCGCCTGTAGGAGAAAA
Organism: Acentria ephemerella; assembly: GCA_943193645.1. Lineage (NCBI taxonomy): Eukaryota > Metazoa > Arthropoda > Insecta > Lepidoptera > Crambidae > Acentria > Acentria ephemerella. The sequence goes on along the minus strand of OW971877.1, from coordinate 7,329,561 downwards.
TTTGCACCATAAATATTGCTTGCGATTCTTAGTTTGAAATGATTCACTAACTAATGGAAGTTTTATTTCTAAATTCATCGTATAGTAGGAGATGTCATAAAGTTATATTTATTATGATTAATCATATTATGATTATATTATTAAATAAACTGCAAACAATATTTTCCAAAGAAAATGGAATGGTATTCTAAAAAAAATAATCGAAATAACAATAGTAAAGGTAAAATTTCTGTCCAGGAAAAATGTAATATAAAAATAAATGAGAATACAAATCGATATATAAAAAAATTAAAACAATATCTCTATTATAAACTACTAAAATTATCTAATGAAAAGTAAATGTAAGAATTTTAATTACTATCAGTCGACGCCATTTATGTTTTGACAGCGTCTTGAGCGTTTTACACTTATACGACCCCCCTTCAAGATGCATGCCACAGGTACATATTAATAAAAATGAAAAACTTTAAAATCCGCAGACCGTAGTAAGAAACAAATCTGTAGCTTGAAAAACTTAACGAGCAACCGCAATTCTCGCCTTTAAATCTCCGCGACAAAAAACAAAAAGATTTCTTACTTTCTCAAGAGTGAGCTGAGAAACGTTGAAAATATGTACCATTTTCTTGAGAGGAACAATTAATTTAGTCTTGTATTTATTTTTGCGAATTTTTAGGTAAAAATGAAAATAATTTCCTGTGTGAGTTTGTTATTGAATATAAAAATACCAAGCTGTTACCGAATAAGTGTACAAAAAATTTCTACAGTACAGTCATTATGAAGGGTTTCAACTTCATCGCCGTCAAAATCATTCATTTTTGACGACCGTCTCGAGTAGTCCCAGGCGTATCCCGGTAAGGGTAGATATTTGTATGATGAGTACTAATGAACAAATGTTCACGAGTCATGGTGTTCAACATCATTCAGTTAGTATGTTTGTTTAGTATATTTCTAATATTTATGTACATATTACTACTATCTTTATTTCTCTGTTAGCTAGTATCCATAACACGAGCTCGTAATGATGTTTACTTTGATCTAGATAATACATGTAGGTTGTTAGAAATATTACTATTATATTATATTTGAGAACCTGTAAAAAGTTTCTCGGAAGTATTTGTAAATGAAAAATACTACAATAAATTATAACTTGCTTTCTTGAGTAGTTTTATCGGCCAAACATTGAAAAGTTTCCCAACTTTGCTATCTTAAATATGGTCAAAGCTATAATTTATTGCAGCTTAAGTCAATTCAATTACTAAATGTGATATCAGTCTCATTTCTTACTCAGAAGCATATGGAGACACTTATTTACTATATCTAAAGCGCGCACAAAATTTCTTGAGTCGATTTTTTGTCGCATAGCACGAGTGTAGAATCTTATCTGCACATGTATTCCCCCCATCATACAAAAAGTTCCTTTAAAAGAGGCATGAAAAGGCGTACAAGGTACAGATGGCTAGGGAAATATAATATCGCATGCTGCATTAGCTATTTTCACATATGGACTCCTAATGCTTACATCAGGGAGAGTCGAGTCATTTACTGTGCTTTTTATAAAAAAATAAAAAATGAAAAAAAATGTGTATCTGATTCTTATTTAATTGAAAATGATATAATCTCACTAAGTTAACAGCGTTACCAAACTTGATACACGTATACAATTCCATGATGTTCTGTAATAGAAGCTTGTTCTGTGTTCAGAATAATAAGTAAGTAAATAATACAAATAATGTGGCGTGTGCTATATTTAGGGTGGTTGTGGACGTGGCGCCGCCGCGGAATGAGTTCAAATTGTGACGTTTTGCGTTTAAATTGTCTGGCGAGCTCGCACAGATGGCGATAAAAGCTACGAGAAGAATCTTTTAAGGCGAAGACACTATTAGTGAAATAACATTTTTATTTATTTTATCAGTGTTCCTTCTCTATTTGGATATGAAATTGAAACGAAATATGACTAATCAATTTCTTGAAAACCTCTCCCTTCTCTGATATTATCTATAAATTCTGTTTAGACAGAAAAATCTTAATTCTTTCTACAAAAAAAATCATTCGAAATTTATAAGTAAAATATTTATGATATAAGACATAAGTGAAATTTTATATAATTATTAATTATATTAGCCCTCAATGATCGCTATATCTTTGAATATCTTTGAATTTAACATGTATACATTTTAAAGTAACATTTTCAGCTAATATACTGTGTAATGTATAGAAATATAAGTTTTACATTTATGACCTTATTATAATAACCATTTATGTATAAGCCTTGCCTTTTAAAGTTACCCAGTGTTCAATATCTTAAGTTCGAATTTAAAATGTCATAGGAATTAACGTCACCAAACACTGTAAATTTACAAGTCTACAAAATATTTCATGATGATTTGATGAATGGGAAGCATCTTTCCGAAAATTAAGATTAAGCTATTTTCTCATTTTAAAATATGCTTTAGTAATTGTATTCATCACCTAGATATATCGAACCAACTAGGCTAGCTAGCTAGGCCTAAAGGCCGCCGTTGTTGGACAAACGTCATCAACTTAGACCGCAACTAATTTGGCCATAACCTACAGAAATCAAGCCGTAAACTGTCGGTTTAGACACGGACTATCACCTTCTAGGGATTATTTCAGTTTAATTGTATTTAAAGTGCAAAAGCCTATGCTATATTTAATACAAGGACGAGTTGATTGTCGGCGATTCTGATAGCATCCTAAAAATTAAAATTAAGTTAGCTGCCTCTCTTTCATTCTACTTAAATAGAAGAAGGATAGAATGACTAAGAAATATCAAGTTTGATAATTAGAAGATCTATACCGTTCTAATTTATTTTAAGAGGAATGTTATTAGATGCGCTTTAAATTATGGTAATTTGCTTTAAAAATCGTCATTATAAAAACATGAAATGACGTCACAGGTGATATATATTTTTCAAAACAATAGTCTAAAAGTGTTTAATTATGATATTATTAAAAAACCACATTGTGTTATAAGGCCTTTGAGAAAGTTAAACAAAACAGTAAATACCTTGACCCTCGGTTCCATGACAGTGATGGTATCATCCTCTAGAAAATACACAATGTTCACCACGCGGACCCTATAGCTCTCATCAGGGTTTTCGTACACCGATTGCTTGAAGAAGGCAGTAAAGTTAAGGCATCTCTTGTCGTAATGCACCCAGTGTGGCACTACTGCGGGCAGTGCTGGCTGCTTCACTCGACCGTAAGTGAGCGACGGGTCATAACTGTGAATGGTGGTATTGAAGACTTAACTTATTTGCAACTAGTAGTCCTTCCACATAATAATCATATGACTTCATTGCTAGTGTAATTTTACACCTGACAGTATTATTCCATTATAATCTATTATAATACTAAAAACGATTAGACATATTCAGTGAATTGGTGACAAATATTTTACAATTTCGAAATCAAATTTATAAAACTTTCGTTTCCTGAAAGTTGATCTTACTTAACAGAATCTTCAGGCGCGGCGAAGGCATTACTGTCGACGTCTGTGGCGGTACCACCTGGACCTCTCACCGTTGTGTCAGGAAATCTGTGGCCTTGATAGAACCGTAACGAGCTTCTCATATGGTATTGCGTCTTCGTGGGGTCCGAGAAAGTCAAGCCAGGTAGTTTCGGCAAACCCCAAGCCATTGTAAACTGTAAATTATACTAAAAATAAATTCAAGGACAGAAAGCGCAGTATATTACTGGGTTTTATCAAGTAAAATATTTTTTCAACACTTTTATATCTATGGATTTAAAATAAAATAAGTAAGATTATATTAGAAAGTACATTATTTCTCTTTACAGAGTATCTAAATATATTGTGCGCATATGTGTATGTATATGTGGGTAAATATAATATATATTATTTTTTATGTCATTTATTGTAGTTTTTTTCTCCTTTAATTATATTAGTACTGGCACATGCCCCTTACTCTACCTTTCGTTGACACTTTTCCTATATGCGGGTTTGTTGGAAGAGATTTCTTATAGAAATAAGCAGTACCTTTGTACAATTCTCTGTTAATCTGTTGAGTCCTTTTTAATTATCATTGTGTGTACATAAATTGTTAAATAATAATAAGCTATGAAATATACGTGAATCATTTGGAAAAATAAATTGAATCGAGTTAGAATCGCTTATACACCATGTGCCTAAGGATAACCATTGCCCGCATTGCGACGTTTAAGGCTAATAAATTTACCTCCGGAACCTTTTACAACCCTATAAAATGTCTATTGATGACACATCGTTTTATGTGCTTGCATAATCCACACGTCTACAACTTTTAAGTCCACACTATTGAATAATACAGTCGAATCACATGGAAGTCCATCTAAAGAAAATAAAATCTAACACCTTTTTGTGGTCGGTATTGATTTTCGGTTTTTTAATTGTAACCTTCGTTGTCAACCTACGTGGAATATACTTAGTTGCGAATTCAAGTGTAGATAATTATGTAAGCCATTATTCGTGGCAATTATTTATTTACAATGCAAAGGAGAATGGTTTATGGATTCGACATAATTAGATAAATGTAAATACTGTATAATTTTCCTCGGCAATTATGCCTGCGTGATCCAATTTATTTTTAACTTTTCTCCACATTGGTACGCTACTGTTTTACGACGTTTTTATTTATTTATGTATTTCAATTAGTAGTTTCATTTAAGGGGTGGTATAAAATATCATTGCCTTCAACGCTACTTCGGATGACTTTTAATAGGTGGCGTTTGCAGCATGTCATAGGTGATACTTATGTTATATTATAAGTTTAATGGGCCAACTAGTAACTATTAAAGTTAAAAATCGTGTTCATGTTAAAGTATATATATTTCTTTGCAAATGTAAGATAATGTTCGTGAAATAAACGAGTAACACCAGTATCAGTCGACGACACAAGTTTGTAGTAAGCACGCCCATTGTGAAATTCGCCATAGTTTTTTGTCTTACTACTTACAGTCCTAACATAACCATTTTTATTTATTGACTTTATATGATTTAAAAGACAAAGATGTTAATTGGTTAGGTTGGAAAAATTGTAAAATTTAAAAGTTAACCACAACTCTAATGACACCTGCTGGTTTGAAATGAAGCATAGAGCAATTCAGTAAATTCATGAAATCGGAAATTTACTAAAAGTAATTAAAAGTTTCATTCGTCAATGTTAGCTCAATTCTCTGATAGCATCAGCCTAGGGCCGTATAGCATTCGTATGTGTCAGTCATCTTATCACAAAAAGTTTCTACGCTCCTATGCGTACTAAATAAAAGGCCATAATAAAATTATACTCGCAAAGCACTCAACGATACAATTTTTGGTTAAATCATAACGCTTACAATTATCTACTACTAAGTATTTGTCTGCGTCATTTTAGTTATGTCAGTGAGACGAATAAGTCCTAGAATATGGCCCACTAGCACAATGCTTTATGGTACAAATAATTAATCAAATCAACGGGCCATTGAATCCTTGAGTAGTTGTTGGACATCTCCCTTGAGGGACATCAGTTTCCGTTTCAAGACCGCAATGCCGCTTTCAGCAAATACAATGAAGCAGACCAAAATTACTGTTTGGGATTTTTTTGAGTTCTTAAGCGTCTAGGCAGAATCTACCAATATTGTTTTTATACTTTTGCCTTTCTACTTCTGGTAAACAAGAATTTAAAACAAATTTTATTTTAATTTTCTTGATTAAAGCTCAAGGTAATCAATAAGGTAAAACGAGGTTAAAACTTTATCTGGACTGACGAATGACTATATATAAAATAGACATTACCGGATAATTAAATAAGTATTACAATATTACAACATTTCGAACTCGATAGTTGATACGCTAGTAGTATCGTCAAAAGAACCACCAATCCGATTTCAGCCGTAATCAAGTTTAATTATTTATTTAATTAGTATGATAACTTAAGCAAGCATCTTTGTAACGATTTGTAAAAAAACTTGACATGTGACCATAATTATAAAAACAATGTCTTTGTCTTGGTATATTTACTTTATTTTTAATACTCGCGGGAGATACATAAGTAACGGACAACTATACATAGTTAATAAATTACTCAATATAACATGAATATAAGACATCTAAATAGAAATAATAAATACCTGACCAAACTGACCAATTTTTTTCTTCTAACATAATAAAGTAGTTAAATCAACGACTGTAATGTAAGAATATTTGGGCAGTAAATTCGACTAATGTCATAATAATCCTCCAGAAAGATCAAACCGGCTTAATAGGGTTTTCAACGAAATTGATAAGTAAATCACCATAATCTCTAAAGTAGAGGTATTCAAATTCTTAGGTAATCGCATAAAGCCCAGCTTAGTGGAGGCAAAGTAAACAAGTCCCGTGTTCCTCAAGTTGTGGTTATAGCGCCTTCGGGACGTATCAACATCAGCATAAGGAAAACAACACATTTATTTAATGTGGTAACAGTGTGATATTTTTAAAGAAATTTATGGTTTCATTTGCCAACTGGGTTCTTACAAATCAGGCGTAAATGATGTGAGTTATGCTTTGAAAGGAAAGTTAGTTATTTCTTAAATTTAAGTTATATACATATATCGTATATTTATTTCCAAGTACTTAAATGCGTGTCCGCGAATAGCATGTTCTTACAATTGTAGTTAGTGGCATTGCCTTTGTGTAGAGCCTGTGGGATGAACATTGAATAAGTGGAACATATCCTATGCAACTGTGATGCCTTTGCCAGTAAATGAATTGGTGGCTCTTGTGTGGGCTACCCCACCCCCGAAGAAATAGGCTGCTGACTCAAACCGTACTTAGCAAGAATGTTTATATCTTGGAAGTATTCCAGGACAGCAGACACTATATAAGGGAAGCAAAAATGATCCCCTCAGGCAGAAAAGCTCCGGGAGCTGATCCCGGCCTTTCACAAGATATGATATGTACGTAAACAGGTGTATGAGATAGCAGAAGAAGCACTTATGGGAACTCTTTTCTACTTAATATTGCATGTCACTCACAACATCACTTGAGATATTGAAAGAACTATTGCAATATAGTACTCTATATTGGCGGGTCTGTAGGATTTATTAATTTCTGCTAGGGATATTTATTAAGTTACTATTTTTAACATCTACTAAAAAGTATAAATTCGATCATAATAGTAATGATCTAATGTAGTCATCAAGGTTGATCTAGACGAGACGAATTTTGATTTAAAAACTACAATTAATAGCCACACTTTTTGAAAATTAATACTTATCTATTGCTTTTAGTATAAATAATCTGAAAAATTTAAAATTCCCTTCCAATTTAATACTAGGCAGAGCAGTCATATTTGACTGTTCCATTCCATTTGATTCCTCTTATGCTCTTAACAGTTTGTCCGATTTTGAACAGTGCATTATCATTATATCAATATTCTTCCCCATGAGAAAAGCTATATGGTTAAAACGAAAATCCAACTTCTTTATAGATAATCAGGTTTTTGGTATAATTATATTAAAATTTTATTAAATATTACTTAAAGATCGTATCAAAGAGTTATCTACATGCTTTAAACACATTGTTGTCAATTAGTTACCAAATAATTATGTATTATCGTAATTAAAAATTTAGTCCTTTCTTTTTACAATTACATATAAAAATAAACACAAACATATAAATATAAACTTTATTATTTAAAAAGAATCTATACTGAGTATACACTAACGTTTTATATTTTAAGCCGATATGAACGATCATCTCCTTAACAATAGAACTTCTTGTCTCGTATTTTGGGTACTTCCTTTGTAAAATAAAATGTGTTTGAAAACCTCTAAACATTTACTATCTTCAAATTGAAAGACAAAAACAATAATCACGTTAAGGGGCTCCTTAGTGGCTCTTAATAATGGAAAGTATTGTCTAAAGAGTTGCATATATATATATATATAAACTTTAAAAACATGAACTCACCAAATAGAGTATATCTAATAAAACACAGTAAACACCATTAACAATTTTTTTTAACACTCCACTATCTCGAGGATAGTTTTAAATGGACAATAAATAATAAATAAAAGTAGCATTAAAATTGATTTGACAATGCCGTTGTCCGGTAAACAGCTGTTGATTACAAACTTCAATGTTGCTAAGCAACGTACAAGGAGGACGAAATTCGAATATGCATTTAAAAATTAAGAATATAAAAGAAGACTATATTATCTTTGTAGTTATGATAATTTTAAACATATAGTTTTAATTTTTTACAAGAAATACAATCAGTAGGTACTTGAACATGTACAATAATATGCATAGGTTCATTGCTACTACAGATCTTTCAGTCACAGGTAGCGCCAGATGATTTAGAATTAGAACAGTGAAAGATATATTAGAAAATATCTTGCTATAATGTAAGCTAGCTATCTATTCAAATAAATAAAGTTATCATTTCTACGTGCAACATTAAAATGATGAAAGAAATAATTTCGGTATACATTAAGCTTAAATCTATAAAATATATAATAATAATATAAATTAATTGTTGTTAATCTCATAACTGACCAAAAGAGTAAACAAATAAACTAGTTGTTTTATTTTAAAAACTTATTACTACAAGTTAAATTTTTAATCCTTAGTCTTGGGTTCATTCCCAATTCAGCTGCTATGAATTTTCTCTAAAGTTGAAGACTTGAAGAATTCATAAATATTATATGTATGGTTTTGAATGGGAAAACGTTCATAAACTTAGTTGTCTTCTAAACACATTGTTTATATTACCTATCTAGTAAATTATTTAAGACCAAACGTGCCAACTGGTCGTTAGTAAATTTCTAAATTACCTATCTTTCTATAGGTGCGGCCATTTCCATATCACGCAAATGCAAATATTTGGAGGGCGTAAAACCAGAAGGGATGTCCGACCTTTAGATTTGTTCTATTAAGAACTTAATGCCCATGAGAATAAAGGTGAAGCATGTAAATCACACAGGTGAAGCCCAAGTATAAGGACATTGATTAATGTTCCTCGGTTGTGAGCGGCGATAGGCCCCGTCAAAGTTGCCAGCTCACCCAGGACCCGTGTCGATGGTTCGACCTTTGATACTCAACTTCTTATAGGAAAAATACTTTTAACTTTGTAATGGGTCCAAATTTTATCGCCACGGCAAATAATTTACTGGTTTTCTAATTCACTTATTATTTATTTACTAGTCATCTACCAATACTTCACTCCAATTGCATAGTTAAAACTAAATTAATAATTTGTACCTTAGTACGATAAATATATAATATAATTAATAGTATAATTAACGATAATAATGTGAAATAAAAGCTACAGTAAAATATATTTAAACATCACTATCGCATCAATTGGTGATTTTGTGTGTATATAATTTAAAACGATCAGTACGGTTAGAATATGTGTATATATGTGCTTGTGGATGTCGGTACGGTTAGAATAGCTTACTTTAGTTATTTTCATAGTGTCATATCGTATGGAATTCTTGCTGGGGTAACGCTGCAGAAATTAATACCATTTAAATATTTTCGGTGGTAGTTTAATACTATTTAGTAATCAATTTGTTTTTGATTTGTTACACACCAATGGTTAGGTAAAATACTTCAGATTAAGGTAGGAATAACAGAGGAAAAGCCCGTGAACGCCAGACCTACGTCAAAGTATAAAAGCTAAAACTTTATCTACACGCTTGTCTGCACACTTGCCATTGTGTACATTAAAAAATCTCCCTCTATATCTTTACCAATAGCCAGTAGCAAAGAGATTTTCTCATAAATCTTGTGTTATTGTATTTTATTATTTATTGTCTCCAGTCAGTTTTCTTATCCGCTCAGCCTTTGTGGGGGAAAGTTAATACTTACTGGGCATTAAATATCAAAGAAGATAAGAAGTATTCGAATAAGGCAAAAGTTCCCACTTTTAAAGTTCAAAGTCTACAATCAGCAAAAGTTTCAACAAATTTAAACGAAACGCCTTTAGAATTAATAATAAACAAAAGCTATTCTTCGATATACAAGTGTTTTAAGAAGCGTTTACTTTTAACGATATAATATTATATACTAATAAGTACTAAGAAACAATTTATATTATTATAAAATAAAATTCGACATTTGTCCTTAATCCGTTAGTATAAAAGTTATTTTCTAAATGACAAATTACTTTGGAAATAAATCCGTATATCAATTAAAATGGCATTACACTACAACTCCAACGAAACAGACCGATGCAATACGAACAAAATGCAAAGCGATAATAAAAATTTTGATAATATTTTCTATTTACACCAGTAAATTATTAGCATAATAACATGATAACAATATGATAAAATATAATTATTAACAACAGTTTGTCATACACATAATTTCCTTACACCCGTGTCAAGGAAAAGTTTCAATACAATGATAATTGGTAAATTTGTGACCGTCCGACTTTATTACCAAGGGACATGTTTTACTCTGAAAGCTAGCTATACTTAACAATTGATCATGGGTTTTTTTTATTGAACTTGCTTCTTATTAGAAGTTAAAGTTTAATAGATCGAGATATATGACAATAGGAATTATTAGTACGTAATCTGTGTGCCTTACTTATTAATATATTAACTCGTAATATGCTGTACATTAGATGCCTCGAGATAAAAAGTATAAAACACAACTACAAACCAATTAATAACTAAAAAGGTAAAAACAACTTAGCACCAACTCTCAAATATAATTTTAAATTGGATGACTTCTTAATTTGTTTTTTAATTTTAATTTGACAAATCATAAATTATATAATTTAAGCTTTAATAAGAGCTACAAAATCAACCCTCCGACTGACTATAAAAATATTGGATATAATTTAATCCATTACAGTATAGACACCTGTTTTAGAATTGCACAGCGAGTTTCATTAGATTACCAAGACGAATTAACATTAAGTATCATAAAAATGTATTCATTAATTTTCATTTAAAACCTCATTTTTAACATTTTAACGGCATAATAAGATTTAAAGACATCATAAAACTGTCTCATCAAAAGTGTCCTTTTACGTCTGTTTTTATTTTATGGTAGAAAAAAAGACGTCAAAAAATTATAAAAGTTTCTGGGTTAATCATTAAATTCTTTTTATCATAGTTTTGTATTTTACAATTCACTTTAATACTAATACCACAGACAAATATTTGCATACATTCAATAATGGAAGGCGAGAACAACTAGGAATGCTCCCGAACTTATAAATTCTTACAAATTTACAAATAAACAACAAATGTATTAAATGGCGAATGATACTAATGTTTTTATGATATAGTTTTTTTTTATATTTGTAATATTATATATTTTTAAACTGGGATATAACTTTATTAGTATTAATAAGTACATTTAAAGCTCAAGTAATGTTTATAGAGTAATATCACAGTTAGAAAATATGATATATTAAAATGTCAATAAAAACGTGTACCATTATTGCATTTTCCGCCATTTAATATGTATTTTGATTGTATGTAATATATAAGTAATTGCATACAAGTACACACGTCAGGATCTCGTCTGTTACGGCTTCGATTATTTACATTATCCAAATATCTACCTCTGGTTACTATCTAAGAGCAAGTAATGTAACATAGTCACCTTAAGCGTTCTCGCAAAAATACACGTCACAATGGTTGTTATCAAAAGTGAAACGCTGTCCCAAAAGAACGATATAATAAGCATAAAATCGCAGGAACATTAATATTTTCAAAATATAAATAAAATACTCATAAAGTCAACGTCAACACTTGTGGTCGATTGTACTCCATTCCTTATTTAATATACCTAAAGAATTCTATTACTAGTTCCGTAACTTTTTGTAAAATCTAACCAATTCAATACTTAGGAAGTTTTGAAGATTGAGTTCGTGACTGTTTCCCGTTGAATTGTCTTTACTGCTATTTGCAGTTCTTATAGTACAATAAAAGAATCATTTCTCGGGAACATTCAATCGACCGACCTATATTAAATCCTGGAATCTTCGTAGTGTTCAGCAAATATAATGTCAATAAGCGACAAAAAAGGGAGAGCGAAAATAGGTAGACTTAGTTTGCATACTTTTATTACTTGCACAATAGTCTAAAAATATTCCAATAAAGTCAAATTTTCGTGATATATTCATTGATGAGAAATTTCTCATCAGAGATTCCTTGCGAATTTCTCAGAGATATTATTACGACCCTACGCTACGCTAGGCCGCAGTAAAGTTTGGTCAAACGGATTTTTAGTAATATATTCGTATAATTTTGTGCAAATCAACAAATAAACCGTGTTGGCTCAACGCCGCGTCTGTTCCTCCATTGTATGAAAGCTTGTTCCCAGCTGTGGGAATTGGATAATTTGGATAATTTGGTGTTGTGTCTTATTCATTCATTATATAAAATTTAGGTTCAATGCCCCATTAAGTTTCCTTTTTAAGTATTAGTGATAACATAAAGTAATTTCTTGCCAAATTTTACGGTGCCCAACTATTTTAATAAGTCATAAGATATTGGATTTTATATCTATTGTATATATTTATCTTCCCACTGTAATAGCATCTATTCCGTACATTATTTTTTTTGTATATGAGCTGCACATTACTATCGATACCGCATCTCATTATAACTTCTAGGCCCAATGTAAGTCAAATAATTCGTAGGTATATGACAACAAAATCATCTTATTTTTCTTATATGTAAAAATTAATTGTTGTTCGTAAGTCTCGCTAAAAATTAAAAACGGCTTGACCGATTTCAATTATTCTATCGTGTTTTATTGCCTTTTATTAACCGGGTTACTTAAAAACAATAATAAAAAGGAAAATATTCAAGAAAGCCCAAAAATTAATAAATTTCGTATGAAAATCGTACAGTCTGTATGATATAATATGATATGCTCAACATTAAAGCTGTCATTTGTCAGTAGATGGCGTTAGTAGTGGTTTGTAGGTGATACAAAGTTCACCGGGTCAACTAGTCTTAGATAAAATCTTACCAGAAAATCTAAAAGGTATGTATTGTAAAAAAAACTTATAATTTCTTATCCATATTGTTTCTGAGATCAACTAAATATGTTTTCGATTGTATAGTTTGTATTCATATTTACTTCAATATTTCACAAATCATATTATGAGAATCAGGGACTAAGAAAAATAACAAGTTTCCAGCAAAGTCTTGCCTTACTACAGGAATGTTTAACAAAAGCGTCGAGATGAGATATTAGGTTCTTAGCTTTAATGAAATAAATATTCCCTTTAACAATTTTACGAGAACAGTAATTATACAAGGACTGGTATAAATCTTCTACGTATAAGCATCTTTCGAATATTGTTTCGTTATGGGACTACTATTAAATATAAAATTATGATGTATTGTAAATTTTTTAATAACACTTATTAATATAATATTCTTAAACTTACAACTATTTTCAAGCCTAGCATCATCGAGGAGCTTTTTTATGGATACTAGAAAACGAAACACGTACAAATACAACAAATAAAGGATAAAGGAAAGCTAGATATTACACTGCCGGTACAGAGAAAGTAATAAAAAAATATGAAATACATTTTTTTTCTTTTAGTATTAAAATTTTAATCCAAAAACAAGAAATAACCACACCAAATACGGCGATTTAATTTACTTGGTACAAATAATAAAACGAAGATAAAAAAAGAAAATTAAAAACAAAAGCTAGATCTAATTATTTAAACGAAACAAAGTAATCTGGCCCATTAATTTTGTTTCGAATTCCAGTATCAGCAACTACAACGCTCGACTCTATTTTAATGAGCCCAATTCTATTTTTAGACACCAAGATGGCGTATTTATTGAAGACTATGTGGAAGGGGGTTAGGCTGGCCTCCCCATTGCGGCTTTTGTGCTCCTCGCGACCTCCAATCGTGTTCTCCGAGGAAGTTCAGGCGGCGAGGTCGGCGGACTTACCTCTAGTGGCTCTTGAATCAACGATCATTACTCATGGGATGCCGTTCCCGAAAAACTTGAAGACTGCCTTGGAAGTAGAAAATATTATTAGGCAACGAGTAAGTATGTCTATTTGAGTAACATTAGGCTAAAAATAGCTGCTAACATAATTGTTTTAGGACCAAAATAATTGGCAGCATATTAAAAACAGCCAAAAATATCCAACATCAGTTTATTGATGTTATAATAAGAAAGATTTTTCCAGGAAGTGAAAATGTAGATGTTTCACATATATTTCGATTATGTATTTGTAGTTATTGTAAAGATAACATTTTGGATTGTATATTTTTTAGAAATAATGGAGTTTAGAAATTTTCAAAAAGTATTACAAACAATTAAATTGAAACATTTGTTATATCAGTTACACACATCATCATAAACTTTTATAATGCTAACTATGCTTGGAGAATTATAACAAAAAGAAGCAAATACTATATGGATATATATTTTGATAGCCACGTTCACACAGATGACGTCACTTGTCTTCAAAAATTTATTTAAATCCCCAACAATAAATATCTACGGAAGCATTGATTGCTTCTTCTTTTGGATTATTGTTGTAGTTTTTATTTTCCTCAAATGCATTTACTTTCACCTAGGGTGCCACTCCAGCGACTGTAGCAATCCTTAGAGGTCAGCTTACGGTCGGCCTAACAGAAGAACAAATAGGCGAGTTAGCCCAAGCTGAAGGTGTAGTGAAAGCTTCCCGACGAGACCTCGCCCCGATAGCTGCAGCCGGGCTCGACGGTGCGACAACTGTGGCTGGCACCATCATTGCTGCGGACCTTGCTGACATACCCATTTTTGTGACTGGAGGAATAGGTAAAAAGCTGGCTTTTGTATTTTTAAGGCTGCATTTATTGAAATCAGTTAAAAACAAAAATAAAACCTATTAGTTGCTTTAACAGTACGATGCAGCATTTATTCTATGAAATTGAGATGATATATAAGGTTACTAATTTTCCTAGTGTTAAGCTAGTGGTACACCTTCATATTTAAGGGTATATTTTTGGTTTTTGACATATATTCAGGCTTCTAGAACTTATTGAAGTATATTTTTGCACTCTATACTCGATCTATATTCATACATATACAAATTTCCATCCAACCCGTATCTTCTGTCAAATATTGGATGAAATATATTAGGCCAAGTGTACCTGTACCTTTTGTAGTCCTATTTCTCTTTACAGTGGAAATGCGAAAGTGACGGGAACAATCCTAAACGTACCTAAATTTCAATGAATTTCGACTATCGCAGGAGTGAATTCATGGCTTTCATGTGGCGCATTTAATTAGTAAATCTAGGGCTGTTTATATTGTACTTCCAAAGGAACTGACTACTGCCCGCAACTTTCTCTGCGAACACCACTCACGAATTAATCTAAAGAAAAAAATCTTTCAGGAAAGGCACTTTTAGTAACCTCAAAGTGAAGGTTACTAGAGTAGTATGTCGCATGCCGTACTAGCTATTCGCATATGGACTCCTCCTAATGGAAACCATTAGGCAGCGTCTAGTCATTTGTTGTGCTTTTTATACAAATATATAAAAAAGGATATAATCCTCAGATTATCCTACAGGAACACAAAAATAAATAAAATTTGTCCTACGTATTAATAGATCAATGTCCGGTTGACTGGCTGGCAATCAATGGTAGATGCCTGATAACGCTGAACTGTTTGGTTTGATCAATACCGATTGATGGTTGAGTGACAACAATCTATCCAGTGTTATATAACATCTGTTGAGCCGCAATGTACTCTAGGAAACCTCGATATAATTAAAAATGATTATGTATGGACTGTATGTTTAAAGACAAGTTTATAGCACTTAAAGTTTTAAAAGGTTATTTGATAGTTTTACTTTAGTTTTAGGTATTTCGATATATTTAAAGAAAATAATTGAGTGATGTACACTGGAAAGTTGACAGCCCTGTGAAGGAGGCAGCACCAAATGGTCGATGTAATTAACAACGGATTTCGTTTCTCGTTTCGCGATCCGTCACCTCCGCTCGCTCACTCCTATTACGAAACCTCGTTAGAACCAAATTGAATTTTCTGCCATGCCGTAGCGATAAACGTTGCAACGTGTTTCAGTTCCGGTGTGCCCTACATGAAAGACTTTGTAACTAGTTGACACCAAGGCATGTTTATGATAAGAATTTTTAACTTAATATTAGTTTTCTAGCTTTCCCTTTCGTATGTTATCAGGCTGTCGACGTTTTGTTCTGATAAAGGTTCAGGTTATCCACGATGCCAAAATAAATTAAGGTAAGCATATCATTTGATGCCGTATTAAGAATTCACTTGATATAGCTGGTGCATGGGTGCATCGACACCGCTTTGTAAATTTTACCTAGTTAATCTAATAACTTTACTTAAATTGAAAGTATAAATTGATAATCTCTTAGTTATTTGCTTGTCATTTTTTAAGGTTACATTAATGATAAAATACTATATAGAGGGCGAGATGAAAACAAAAAACAGAAGAAAAACTGAACGTACCTGCCCTCTAAACGCATCGCCTATTGTTTTTATATGTGACAATCTTACACACAATAGGTATTTTAATGGCGTCGCCTTCTGAACGTTTTCACATCATTTTCCATCATCTATTTAATTTTTGTGCAATTATTTCTATAAAATGAAATTTTATCTAATATTAAAGGGTAATATTCAAGGATAAGGATAAGGTTATTAAGTTTATATCCTAAGGTTACCTAGAAGAGATTTTCGCTTTTAGCGATAAGGTCGACCTTTGTACAAAATTAGTTAAAAGGTTTTTTGTGTATTTCTCTTCTTGAATTGGCTGATGTACAATAAAGATATATTCTATTCTAAATTTAATTGTCATTACTTAATTCTTAGTTTAAGGCCACATGTCAATAAATTACTGTCAACATAGATGATAGCAAAATAACGCTTGACTTACTGTAAATTTTAACTGACAACGTTCATAGCGCAGAAATTTCAGCAGCTGCCTCTAACCTTTGTTTCATATTCATGAAAGCTTTCACACGATTTGAATATAAATCTCATTCAACTCAGTTTAATTAAGGTATTACAATTGCTTCCCTTTTTTTGTAACAATTTGGATACAAACAACGTGGTGGAAATAATAAAAGAGAGCGGCACGTGACGTAGTAAGGTATAGATTTAATAACGTGCTTATTTTGCTGTTCGTGACGTTATTGTATATAAAGTGGAAGTGTATAAACGACGCACCATGGCATTTAACTTTCCTTACCATATTATTTATCCTACTATACTTAAGTTTTTCGTATTCATTTCAAAGTAAAGATTGAATTGTTAACGATTGAAAAAATATAAAGGATAATAGTTAAAAAATTATTCACATAAAACCAAAAACCTGACTGACGGTAAAAATATGCCAATCTAATGTAAACACACTCTTCCAATCGGTCAAACCGTTTAGGGTACATCATTTCACAATGGAAGGGACATACAAACCCTCATAGCTACATACCCGCAAAAACATTACCCTCCTTCTGGGTATGTTGGGTAAGTTAGTATTATGGCATAATTAGATGTTAAGATGGTAATGTAATTCATCTGTGATCTATAAAAAATATAAGCGTGGTATGAAGAAGTACCCCTTAAGCCTAAGCCAAATTTATGAAAGACTTTTTTCTTTTCTGTGCGACCAAAGTTCCCCGCCTGATTTTATCTTGGCGAAACTTACCTTCTTATATAAGTGTAACCAGAGCGCTCGAACCATTAGTCAACGAGCATCCATTGAATGTTGTAACTGCATCAAATTGGTAACAAAACTGCAAGTCGTTTCCTCTCAGGGAATTACGATTGTAGTTTGGCAGACTGTCAATAAACTGACAATTTATTTGGTAAACTTTAGAATTCTAAAGTCAATTTCAGAACTTTTATTGAGACAGAATAATGGGGAACGTGTCATACAGCTACAAAACTTAAGACTTTAAGCGGATTCATTCATTTTAGCGGTACCCACTAACTTAATTGTATTTCTACTTTTATGAGCCTATTTACTAGGTATTTAGCTAGTTTTTCCGGAGCTATTTTATGTTTCATAGACTTATTCATACCGACATTTCTTTAGTTTTAAGTGTTTTAAATACACACAATACCTACAACACAATTTATACACAATGTAATATATGGCAGGTTTAGAGGTTAGATAAAAACGTATTTCAATTTGTGAACAGTGGATTGCAATCATGATAAAAATTTGTTACAGGAGGAGTGCACCGAGGAGGTGAAAGTACTTTTGACATATCGGCAGACTTAAACGAGCTGGGCCGAAGTAAAACTTTGGTTGTTTGTAGTGGAGTCAAATCCATTCTTGACATAGGAAGAACTCTAGAATATTTGGCAAGTAATAATAATATAAGAATGTTTTCAACAGATTCCATATCTATATTTTTCATTCCATTCTTTAATCTTTATAATATTATTCAAATATCCTCGATACTATAAGCATGAACGGTCAGACTAACGCTTAGAGATAAACGCATGGTCAACCTATAGTACTCATAAACCGTTGTTGATTTCATTTCCCATTTATGCGTGTAATACGATACATAAAACATAATTGTTGTATTCAAACACTTAAAAATAATAGATGTTTAATTTACCGCTACAAGAAAGACCCTTACGGCCGAACACTCAGAAGAATCTTAAATTTGAAACCATATCAAACATTATAAGCAATTTCAAAGGCCTTTGTATAGGAATACATTAAGCAATTATTAACAAACGTTTTAGTATTAAAATAAAAGTTATTTTAAAGTTTTCTTTTCATTTGTAGGAAACACAAGGTGTATGCGTTTGTACTTTTGGCAAAACCAACGACTTCCCAGCATTTTACACTACACGCTCGGGACATAAAGCACCTTATCATGCAGAAAGCGCTGAACAAGTCGCGCGTATTTTTAAATCTGCGCGTGCTCTTCAACTAACGTCAGGCATCGTGGTTGCTGTACCTGTGCCCGCGGAAAATGCTATGAATGGTAGGTTATATTAAGACTCAGACTTTAAGACAAGCATAAATTAAAAATAAATCAATGTGCAAACGTCGTTTTCAGCTCCAATATGATGTCATTCGCCCTCACTTCTAGACTCGATGAAACATTCGTGTACCGGACCTGACGCGACCTATTGTTCCCACATTCACCGAGTAATCAATAATTTATTATCTTTTATTTGTACGACGAATAAAAGTTTTGGGTAGCAGATAATTTGTATTAATACCAAAAACACACACTTTTTACACTTGACTATTATTTTTCAAGAGGTTCTGATATAACTTGTGTGAGAACAACAACATAAGCGCGCAAGGCGCTAGTGTACTGTTGACATATTTGTAGTTCGACTTTGCCTCGCACTATCCACTCGTAAAATTAAATTCAGAGTATGTATCAAAACTACAGTTTTTAATATTAGATTTAAAAATTGTCATAAGCTCGATTAGCCTTGTATAAAAAAAAAATTTCATTTTCAATTAAAATACATTACGAGTTATTGACTAATAAAAAAGTTAAACCATGTTCACGCAGCCGGTCGCAGGTAGGGCAGAAACCACGTTACCCTATTTCCTCGAGTCGATGTACACGGCTAATAATAAATTATTTAATTACTCTCACTCAAAGTTGTTTATTTTTGTGCAATAAATGACGTTTGTATTATTTTGTATTGTATACATATCAAAAAATACATTCAACTAAATTGGCTCATTTTAAGTTGATACGTCAGTTTATCTACCGAAATACGAAATTGTACAAAACTCCATTTAACTTAAAGTCTTCACATTTGCGTGAACAATTGAGATGGTTAGAGCAATGGTCTGTGACGTCATTGTAGTAATCTCACCATCATCAGGTCACCTTTACCGCAATTTCACATATAATAAGAAACATTTTGGAGTTAATGAATTCTGCTAGTTCCGAAATATTAGATAACATTTAAAAATAGAAGACCTTAAAGTTTCTATATATACAACACTGCATGTTCTTTTGTACAGAAACTTTTCCAACCATGACATTACCATTATATTGAAGTATATTTTGTATATATCAACAAAGACATGATTATGTATAAGTGTAGTGTACGTGTAAATAGAAAAAGTATTAAACATTACTAAAAATGAATCCAAAATACTAAAAATCGTAAATAACCTATAGTTCAATTTAAGAAGTCATCCAATTTCAAATTTAGTTGTTGAAGTTGGAACTTCACTTTCTATTGTTTCTGTAACTAACTCTAAACTTATTACATTGAATTATTTTTGCCCTATTGGTGTGTTAGTTTTTAGTTTAGTTCGAAGTTTTTTCACAACTTTAAGCTTTAAGTTTCTAAGGTAAAAGTTAGATGATCACTTTCAATATTGTCGACTCATACTCAAATAGCTTTAGAAAAAAATATGAAATACGTGCCTATAAAATTTGAACGATGCCCTCGTTTTCCCTGGGATCTGATAATGGGTTATCAGATTCTGACTTGATAACAATGGAATTACCTCAGGAGTATACTCTATCGAACAAAAAAAAACAACAAATATAATTATTTCGAAAATTAATTCACAATTTTTAAGTGGTACCTACAAAATATACTCAAAACAGTATGTGCCCTTTTCAGTTCCCGTGTTCTGCTGTAATATAAGCTGTATAACCTCTATTCTTTTCTTACAGAAGAAACAATAGAAAAAGCAATACAAGTTGCCTTAAAAGATGCCGAACAGAAGGGAATTGAAGGTAAGGAAGTGACGCCGTTCATCCTTGCTGCAGTAGCAAAAGTAACTAGTGGCGCTTCACTTGAAACCAGTATCCTTTTGGCAATAAACTGTAATAAATACATACTTTGTAAATTAATAAAATTTTTGAAATATACGTATACGTATACGTATGACTTCTCTGGCCACTGATCTTAAGGGAACTTAGGACTTAAAAATATTTTTTCTACGACATATATGCTATTTAACTTATTTATATAACTCAAATAGCTTTAATATTAATAAATTTTAATTCATCAAAATAGGCTACGAAATTTTAATAAGTACAAATAAGTGGTGAATAATGCATTAAATATGTTTACTATACATATTTATTTTTGTGTAAACACTTAAAACGAAATTTTTAAAATATTAAAATAAAAAGACAACTTCCTCAAGGTTGCAAATATATCTTAAAATAATTATGAAAAAAAGGTTAATTTTGCTTCATTCATTCATTCTTTTGTCTCCAAAAATTTTGGCAAGCTATGGAACACATTCATAATAACTAACGCGGATGTCCTTAACATATTTATTATTTAAGATGTTAGCCCTAGGTATCTTATTAATCGATAAACGCAACCGTATCAGCCCAAATTTTAAAATCAGTACCTTTTTGAAAATGCGATTTGTAGAGAAAAAAATATTAGTAAAAAAAACATTTTACAAACAAGCTTTTATCCAGATACCTTAGAAGTGTAAATAATCTTTAAATTGAATCAAAACGACCAATCAATAACATTAAACCATTTATAAGAAATAAAAGCTTTTCGCGAGTATTTGTTTATTTAAATGAATTAACCACTTTTTTCTTAGATTTACTTATGTCAATATCAAATTACTATATTATTGTTATTTCCACAAGACAATCTTACTACAACCCTTTAAATAATATAGTTTAATTGAAGGGTTTTACTCAATTTAAAATTTTATTTTATTGAGTTAAAATTAAAGCTCAAATTTAAATACGTTTTATACTATTGCATTGTCTTCTAAAGTCGGTTCAAAATAACTACTTAGAAATTCAATTTCAAGATTTGACCCCAACATACATACAA
Organism: Acentria ephemerella; assembly: GCA_943193645.1. NCBI lineage: Eukaryota > Metazoa > Arthropoda > Insecta > Lepidoptera > Crambidae > Acentria > Acentria ephemerella. The sequence goes on along the minus strand of OW971877.1, from coordinate 7,307,775 downwards.
TGCAGGTTAAATAAAAGATTGTTATAAAGCTCTCGTTGTAACTTCTAGTGTCAGTTTAATTGAACCCTCTCACTTATAAATTAAATAAAAGTGAACATAATTGCCCGAATTCTTTCCCTAACAACTCGCAGACATCGCCCTCATAAAGAACAATGCGAAAGTCGGCGCTGACATAGCTGTCGAATTTAAAAAACTCAAACATCTCGACAATTCGATTGCTAGCAATATTGGATTCTCCGGTTCGAGTACAGCCAAAAGTAGGAGACATTTTCATACTTCGTGTGCGACGAGAGGCAGGAAAATCGATAACAGCGAAGATTGGCCTGTATTTTTGAAAAAGGAAGATTTACAAGGAGATGTTCTGGTGATAGGAGGCGCTAATATGGATAGAACGTACAGAGTTAATGAAGATACAGTTCAGGTACGTACTGTTGCTACTGAATATTATTCATAATTAATCAATTTTGAAATTTTTTTTTATTATTTATTTGTATTAGGAATTCGATTATGTATTTGCCACTGCTTGTCCAGTACATATTATATTTATCAAGTAGCAAAATCCAAGTATGATACAACTACAAAAGTTATTGAAATATGTTAGATGAAGGTGTAAGAAACTATAGAGTGATTTATCATTATTGTTAATATTTCAAGATTTTGTGATATTGATATATAATGTCTAGGTAAGCTTTAATTAATAAATAAAAATGCCAATATTTTAACAAACTCTTTATTTAATGCATTTATTATGATAATTTTAGCTCTCAGTCGCCTAGTGCGTACCTTCGGAAAGTTGTAACAACTCTACTACGTAATAAACACACGTAACAATGAACATATAAAACTAATATTGACAGTAGAGAATTGAAAACTTTCGTACAATCTAACATGTAGGGTGGATCGTTCGCGTAGCTCTCATCCGGCACTTTATGACGAAGTTTGGGCAAGTGCGACAAAACTCAGATTGAGAACTCGTCATATTAACTGCAGGAATTACTCATGAGGTGGCACACACATGTTAATATCGCTGTGCACGAAATGAGACTACTTAGAAACATGAACATATTATCTCTCGTGTAGGTACAAAGGGGCCCCGTATACGGGCGTCATATCAAAATAAGAAAAATATTACGAAGGATCAGGTAGCACATCAGAGACGAGGTCCAAATTTACTCTATTTTATATCGATTAGATTACAATAAACGTAACATCAGTTAAACGATTTTATAAGCCAAGGCACATGTCATTATAACGTCATTTTGGAAGAAATGCAGGATTTAGATTGGATCCTAGCTAAAAATTATTCAACTTTCCGAATATAGGTACAAATTTTTAATAAGATTGGTACATTCATGTGACAACAATATTAAAAAACTATTTTTCTGCATAAATTCACAAAATATTATACCTACTCTAAGCGAACATAATTTCATAGTCATCATTATAATATATCTATAAAGTTACATCATAATAAATACAAATATGTATGTAGGTATTTAAACATTAAATTGATCGTACAGTTAGTACAGTAGATTATGAATCGCGAGTTCTACCGACTAACAAATCCTCTTCAGCGTTGAAACACTGCTCTCTGTCTGCCTATTTCAACAAACATGCACTGGTAGGTTTTACCATGTCTTTACACAGCCATTTATATCATCTATATTCTGCATTATTGTGATAAGGGTGCATCTAACCCAAAGCTACCTCTATCACTGTTCTCACGGTTGGAACTATACAGTAAAGTGTTATACGAAAAAAATTAAATTCATTTGCCTTTAAACGAAACGTTATGTATTCGTTAGCGTTATATTGTTTACAAGCATATAATTGTAGGCACTACGTCGTTAAGCTCATATCAGTACTATGTTTTTGTCGATCTGACCATGCACAGTTACTCGCTTACTACACATATAGGTACAAATTATTATTTACATAGATCAACATTCGTTATATTTAGTGTCGATAAAATGAGATCTTAATTTGGGTCGAACTCCTCCAAGGAGTCAGTATCTATGTTTAGAGACTTTAGATCTCGTGAAGCTAATCAAAGCGAATGGTCAAGAATGGATTACGTCTAATCTACAGCTATGAATACTGGTCGGGGTCGAGTGCATAATCAAATACCTACAACTAAACATAGAAGAAAATCTTACAAACCGAGTGGGATATGATCTGACATAGGAAGTTGCTCATTAAAGCACTTATGCAAGTACATCATTACGAAATCTAGTAAATGAATCTTGTACACAAGCTACTTTGATCATCCTTACGTATATTGGTATGTTCATAAGTCTATTTGTATTACAATAAAAAGCTGTCTGATCTTATCATTAAACATAATACAGTCAATATTCAGTTAATTGTTGTTTTGTTGCAAAATGATACGAATAGCCGCCGCTCGCGGGCGATAGTTGTCTTGTGGCACTGAAGAACGTCTGGTAGCATTAGCAGTATTTCCCCGTACCTCTCACTGAAACATTAACGTCCATGCCGTTTCCCTGTATAGCATAAAACAAACATACAATATACTTCTCTCTATTTAAAAAAGTAACTTTTACTGCCAAGCGTAGGAACTAAACACAAGCTTTGCTCGTGGAATTCACATTGTCTAATTTAAATACGCTACACTTCTCGTCCACTTCTATACCACTAATTGAATCATTCTTCATTTATATAACTCTTTATTGACACTCGTTGGTAGTGTTTGTATAGGACTATCACTATTATCAAAACTAACAGTTTAGTCGCGCCGAGAAATTGACAGTGGTAATAATCCAACCGCAACGAAGGGGCGGCATAGCCTCGACAAGCTTATAGCTCGAATTCGGAGCGGGTGTGGCGGCGGTGATCAAGCCGGACGCGGGCACCCGTTCTCCGTACACACATGGGCACCTGTGGAAGCTCCGACTCGAATCCGGCGGCAGGGAACGATCGCCATCGCCGCCCGAACAGCCGCTCCAAGTAACATCTTAGTCAGATCCGAGTAGCTGCACTATCCGCAGCGAGTGGTCGGTATTCGCCCCGAGCCAGCTCCCGCATCTCGCAGTTGTTGTTGCCATTTACGGTTTTGGGGCCGAGTGGCTCGTCGTGGGTGTTCCGCCGTGAACAGGGCTCGGACGCACGCCCGAGCAGAGCATCACGCTCGCCAGCCCGCTCGGGACTGCCTCCGTGGGTGCGCACCCCTCCGTTTGCGTTCACTGCATTTACTATAACCGTCTGCGATAGCGGCCCGCCATGAATAGGGCTGCCGTCTAGAAGCTCTCCCGCACCCATCTCGCTACGAAGTATTCTAATTTTTTGAATCATCTCCTTTATTTCGTATCGGAGGATTCCGAGGAAGCACAATTTTAAGAATGCTATAACGCAATACCCTAGGACGAATAATGCGTCCGCTGTCCGTCGTAGCCAAACTAACAGCCGCTCTGCACAGGCGGCCGTATGCGGAGAGCAATGCACTGGTGTAAATGGTATAGGAGATGAAGCGGACGTCGTGCCGAGCAACGCTGGTGTCACGGCAGGCGTATGAGCTGGTATGCGGCAGCAGCTGGGCGGGAGAGTAGTTCGATTAAACGCCGCGTAATCAGCGGGGCCTGTCACTCCGCAACAGCGTTGTTCTCTCTGCAAACGATCCCAGGCCTCAGAAAAATCTAAATCAGTGTCGTATTCCTTCGCTAGACGGATACGGAGCTGCGGTCGTAGTTCCCGGCATACGCGTTCAAAACGGAACGCCCAATAAACTCCGATTGCAGCGTCACCTACAAGCAAAGCCAGTAAAGCCAGCCAGTAAGCGTTGAGCATTCGCTCAGAAAGACGCAGAGCAGCCAGGCATCCCAGAAGTTGCAGGAGACCGGCCTGTGCAGGCAGGGCGGCGTACCCGTAGAGAAAGCCCGGCTGTGCGGCGCCAAGGCCAGGCACTAGTGTGCGCCGGTAGTCAGAGAGCGCGCGGCCTGCCGCCGCGCAAAACGCTAGCGCCCCCAGCAGCAGCGCCCCGTTGCACGCGTAGATCCAGATGCGATAATAGCGCATTGCGCGGTGCGCGGCGGGGTGCGCGGGGCGCGCGGGCGGCGGCAGCGTCATGGTGGCGGGCGCCGCGTCATGGCGCCGCCCGCGCCCGCGCCGCCGCCACGCGCCGCGCCCCACGCCTCTGCAATAAATAATACAGTTGCTTTCAATAAACCACTTTAATTTAAACTATCCTTATATTCACTTGCTGTATTAACCAATAATGATTATAACATTAAGCATATTATCATACTTACAACATTCGCTGATGTTACTATTAAAAAAATGGTCTACCACAATCAATTATTCCTATTCTGTGGTGACGCTTTCTCCTGTAAGCTCCAGATTTTGAGGGTAAGCAATGCATACAGTAACTACCGTTCATTTATAAGGACTGACTATCGTAAATTAAAACAATGTGACAGAGTGACCGAGTGATACGGCAAAGTTCTTTTAACTCAAGTCAATCTGAGTACCGCTCGCTCACAAAGTTTTAAGATCGGTTAGTCAATATTCAAATTTCTTGATGTAGATACTATTAATAAGTATGTTAAAACTTTGAAACTAGATAAAAATTCTTTCCTTTCGAGTTAATCCAGTTCTGAAGGAGATATAAAAATATTATACACTGTTATTTTTTGCGAGAGTGAAGCACATCCATATATCTACATTTGGATATGATTTATTTGGGATGATAACGTATCTCGGCACGTAATGTTATCCAGCTCTACTCAGAGTACTTTATCTCAAATTCAAGTACCAAGTAACTACAGCTCTTTCTTGGGAATGAACTTAGAAATATGACTTTAATATAATCTTGGTAAAGCACTGCTATTATTCAGTTATATATTTTACCATATGATAGTCTTAAAAGAAAATTGAACCTAACTCTGAAGAACTTACTTACTTAAGATGTGTATCTCGTTATTTTAAAATAATTAAAGAATATCCTAGTATCATATTACGTGACATTTAGAAAAGATGAATGTAAGTTTTGGTAAGAAAGTCCTTACATACATTCTCAAATTATCAGAGGTATATCAATAAAAATTAATAATACTTTCCATTCTTTTCCTATTACTTATCAAGATATACTGAACTCAGAGTGTACTTTAGACTCTAATCTACTGTTGCCGACTCTTTAACTTAGAATTTTTCAATTAACTATTTCTAACATATTAATAAGATATTTTGGTAAAAATGATAGGTAGAATTATGTGCGAATAAAGTCGGAACAAAACTTCTCCGCGAATAAAATGAAGGGATATATAGCATCAGATGGAGTTGGCTTTCTATTATCAATACACCACTTACGAGGCTGCTTACGGTGATACGTAAAGAGCAAATATCGTACGTAGATGTATCGGTGTGGAAATTTTCCAACCGAATTCCCACAAACCACAACCTATACTTCCAAACTGAAACGGCATGTACGTGGTTTGAGGGGCTCTTGAAATTGAATCAAATTGACTCTTTTCTCAGTTCTCCGAGACAGTGTGGCGCGAACGTCATAAATGTTTTCCTAAATTTATTCACCCGAGTGAATATAACGTCGTCATTTATTTTTCAATCTATTATGAGAATTTTAACTTAGACATTTACAGTCCATTGGCCACTTATGGGTCACTTCAAAGTTGGTATGTTGGTATACCCTCTTAAGCAGGTGCAAAGGTTATATATGTGTATGTTTTGTGAACTTAGTACGTGATACAAAAACATGACAATTTTTAAGCTTTTCTTTTTATTATAATAATATTTAGTAATATTTAGTTTTGTATACAAAGATTTTTGGTAAGGTCTCGGAGAAAGGTCAACAAAGTTACCGTAGTGACAAAAGAAATTGTATTTCATTATCACGGCAAGCGAATAGACAAACAAATACTTGCTAGTAAAGTCACAGCTCGTGATCTTGTAACAAAATAGATGTTTTAAAAAGCTTACGTACAATCCGCCGCCCGTGCCGTTGGCGAGCGCCCTGGCTAGTCACAGGAGAGGCCGCGCAACCCTCAGCAGCACGCCTACCACTCCTGTCCGACTTCTGGAACAACCAAGAATAAAATTCATTATTATCTTTCAATTTAGTTTGCTCATTTAAAATCAGACATAATTATGATACTAACTTGGTCTACCATCTAAAAATGGCCACTTATGAGGAACTTATAATATACGAAAATTTAGTTATATTGGGATTAATTCATATTAAAAGGGAGCTCCTTAAATAGGAGTTGGTTGAAAGGAATTGCTCTCAATTCCTATGTATGTAATATTTAGCTGAAATTTGTCTAAATTAAAAAAAGTAATTTATTGTATTATGTAGTATACTTTCTTTTTAATAGTAGCTTTTTGTGAGTATATTACGTATTTGTACCTACTTATCTAGCTATACACATAAAAATACTTCTGATACATTAACAAAATAATAAATTAGTAGCTGGTTGAGCAGATTTTTAGTATTACATTTTTTAAGTTTTAGCTAACAGTTTCTATTAACTTGGACTTGATATGGAATCTTGAAGCTGAATGATAGAGATTCTATAGATAGACAGAGATGTTAGTGGTAGGATAGCTGAAATGTATTTAGGGAGCCACCTCTGAAGTTTACTAGTTATCTATTATACCGTATTAAAGGAATATTGACTTAATAGTAAGTAGTAAAGAAAGAAGGAATTGTTATTAAATTTTAAATAAAGATTATTTACTAGCATTATTATTATTGATTGTCATTACCATTGGATTTACAAAAATCAGTAACACTAGTTACGTTAGTAACACTAGTTACGTTAGTAACACTGGTTACGTTAGTAACACTAGTTACGTTAGTAACACTAGTTACGTTAGTAACACTGGTTACGTTTGTAACACTAGTTATGTTAGTAACACTGGTTACGTTAGTAACTACGCTCCATATATCTTCTGCAACGTTTATTAAATACCTGCCTATAAATTCCTTCTACTAGAGACGCCCCCTCAAGATTAATAGATGAGGTAGTGACGAACACTATTACCGTGATTGGCTATTAATTTGAGTGACCGCAGTTAAAATAGTGTAACTAAACATAGCAATTGTATCTGAAATTTATAGTGTACAATAAAGAATATCTTTTTATCTATAGCCAGTAGATTCCAATCGTTTACGATTGGTTCTTATATTTTAAAGGATGGAACAGTAATACAAACGATATCTTATACAATCAGATTTGTCTCACTCTATTTTATAAAAATCCATCCCATCCGGTGACCTATTAACCTATGATAAGTACTGATATAATACCAATGCTTACTTAACAAGCTTCTACCGCAAGAAATCTTAAAAAGTCATCAAAGTTTTACTTCTTTGAATCTATTAACATAAATTATGATGTTTAAAATGCAATTCGTAGAAACAAGAGCATCTGCTCTTGTTTCTACTCTTGTTTCTATTTCAAGTTAAAACTGTGAGTTATAATAATACTTTTACTTTATACTCGTTCTAGAATATTATATCATAGCTTGCTTTCATTGCCTTCCTATTGTTAGATTACAGAATATATCCGCTTGTATAACAGATATTAAAGTATTGTTGGCACGAACAAGCACCCAGCGAACTGGCCATTGTCGCCATTTGCGGGCTTCAACGTCGATGTTACCATTGTAGCTAGTAGCACACCTTCTGTATATAGAATTATTGCACACTATTGTGCTTAAATGCTCTTAACTTGTCGTTACAAACTCTGCATCACAAACGTTTCAGCGATTACAATTATCATCATATTATATTTGCACCCAAGTAAAAAGTGAATAATTGAATGTCAGTATAAATTTTTTATTTAATTTATTGCGAAAGCTTAGGCCTTATTTACAATGCTTTATGGGTACGTAAGACCATAAAAATAGTTATTGGTCACATTCCACATATAGAACATAATGATCTTCTATACAAATATATATATATTCATCCAATCCATCATTCTGATTTACGAAGAAACTGTGTATCAAACATTGGTTATATTTTGGCATCCATTTAGGTGTTAAATCAACCAAATTAAACACCCACCGAGAAGCCAACCTTGAGAACGTTCGGAAATCAGACCACAATTAATTGAGTTTTCATTTCCATTCCAAATTGTTAGCGTCAATTTGTTCTGGAAAGTTGGGACAACATAACATTTAATTTACGGTCAGGGAAGCACAAACATAAGCTCGATTAGCCTAACACTAACTTCGTATTAAGCCTTCATAGTAAAGTTAACAGTTCACTTTGGTATTACAATTACATGCCAATCTATTCTTTGTCGGAGAGGTCGAAACTCTTTACGCATCATCCCTACAGTACGGTGCAAGCTGTAGCTGTATGTGGGACTCGGGGGTGTAAATGCTGATAGTGGCGAACACTACCTATTAAATATTTTATCCGGGATGACCGCCATAGCGCATATTGGCGACGACTCGGACTCGCCCGAGAACATTTCACTGGGTCGCCGCCTGTGCCTGCCTCTGCGGGCCATTTTGTGCTCTGCAAAATCCTGTCCTTCATCGGAATCCACACCGGACTACCGGTCTCGGAGACCAGTCACTGCCCGGGCAGTGTCAAGAGCAGCATTAATAACAACTCTGCACAAAATTTAAGCCTATGTGACTACGTTTGGTTCCCCCATCAAAAATGCCATCCGGGCACACCGGAAGCCCCACAAGTTCTCCCCCACAAGTTGGGTTCTTGTGTTTAGATGTTCTTACTTATGTTGATATTGTAATATGAAAAGAACATGTATGCTTAAATAACTACAAATTATAAAAAATGTGTGTGGAATTATTCCGTCACTTCGACGATTCCCAGTGACCTACTTGGGCGAATAGTCACCGCAAGCACTAGAAATCGTAACGATATCTCGAACCGTGGGGCGATAAAATTTGGTAGTTAAGATAGTTTGGTTCAGAACGCTGATTGTGAGTTTTGACTTTCCGAAACGCTACGACGTATTCTAAGTGGCTACTATCTAATGAATTCTGAAGAGTCACTCTTTTGACAATTTTATTTATTTATGAAGGTATTTAACTAATCGTGTTTATTGATATAATCCTAAATTATTACTGAATTATCAAAATTTATTTAAATAAAAAATATTAATTTTAAATGTGAATGTACCTTTACTCTAAAGTTATACAAAAAAGTTCAATTTAAGTCCTCTATTACAGCTGTAGTTTTTAATTGCTGTGCTGTGTACCTTTATTATTTTAATAATGCTTATTATAAACTATCTTCTAGATGTTATTTCATTAAATCGTAATTGTTATTTTAACCTCTTATTGAACAATATTAAATTTTTTAACTTTTTTAGATAGCTATGTGAAAGTGATTTTCTAAATCTTTTTCTTAATTTTTATTTCAATGATAACAACGTGAAAATTACACTAATACGCTGTTGCCATTTTTCGGTCAAATAACAGGATATACAAATGTTCTCTTATGGTAAACTAAGTTAATGTAGATGCCACTCTAAAAATAACTATCCACTCGCCATTACGTGGTCAGCCGGGCATAGAAAGCGACTTGACATTTTACGCGTTACGCCTAATAAATGGAGGTGAAGGCACGCATTGGAGCCTCCAACGAAGTTGATTTCCGACGATAAAGGTTACGATTAGATTTTAAGTACCTTAACTTGGTAAATGTCGTATAAATTGGGAATAGAATTAATGTATTACCTATGGTTCGTTTTCATTGTTTAACAACATAATTCAATTAAAAAATAATTAACAAACTTCTTGATTTCGCGTTTCGTTTAACATATTTTTATTTTGTCACGGAAGATCTGATATAAAGATCTACCAACAACTACATATCAATAAAATTTTAAAACATTGTTATTGTCTGGCTCGCAAAGTTGTAACGTAACAGATAATATAGATTTTTAATACAAACTAAAAAAAATTTTGTTATAATACTTGAAGCTATCTTAAATTTCATGACGTTGAAATATTTGAATGCTATCTATTTTTCTATGTTTATCTTGAGAAAAAGATATAGTTTAATTTATACCGTTTTTTTAATTAATTAGAAACAAACGATCACTCAGTTATTTATAGCTAGAATATTATAATTGGGTACAGACCTATCGTTCCCTTCATTTAAAGTATATAAATGAATACACTTACTGAAAATTTCAAATTACTAATATATCATAAATATTATATCTATATAAATATTAAACGTCAAGGGGCCCCTCCACCATCGCCAAACAAAGTGTAGAGTGGTGTGTGGTTTACTACATTTTATGAAATTACTTGGCGGAAATGATTGACTGAAACGAGCGTCATGGAATACAAACATTTCCAATGAAAAGCTTGTTGAAAGAATTTAATGTACAGCAAAATATATCTACATCCACCAAATTTATATAATCATTATAAATTAATTTATTGATCGGAAACCAGAATCAGGCCTAATATCTGCCGAAATTTATGAATGACAATAAGCTATCTAACTGTACACAACATGAGAACCAAATAAAGTTCCCTTGGTATTTTTTCTCTTACGGTAAAGGTTGCCACGGCTTCTTGAGAAAGTAATGTGTTTTTATCAGGGGAAACTAGTTGTTATTGTTAATAACACAACGATATTCCATATTTTCTGGTCAGCAAACAAATCATGATTATCATGTACTAAATGGCTTTCCAAATTTGAGTCGTAGCTTCTATTAAATAAAAATATGACTAATTAAAATATTAACTAATTGAAAAATGATAAATGAGGCAGGTGTGCGCGTATACATCTAAAAATTCGCTGTTCCTTTCCCTCCCTTCTCTTCAGGGCACCGCTATCTCGCTATAGAGCAGTATCACCTTGCTCTGCATTGAGCAACGCTGTGATGATGATTTATAAGATGCGTGAAAAAGCACTTTTTGGGCCGGCAAGGTGTAGCAGTACTTCGCATGTTTTGCATGTTATCTTCACATATAGACTCCTCTACTGCTTCGAAGGAATATAGAAACGTAGAAACTATCATCAGATGGTGACGAGTCATTTGCTGAGCTTTTAATAAAAAAAATATATTGTTAGTAATAATGTTTTTTATATTACTTAATTTAATACTTACATTGTTATGTAACTTACATAATCATATGAACAATAAGTACTATATTATATTTTATTTGAAATATAATAATTTTATTTCAGACCACTTTAAGTCCATATCCCGTGGTAACAAAAGAATCCTTACAGTGTACGTTGGTAAAGGGAAGGAGAATAAAGATTATTTGATTAATTAAATTAATTCATTTAAATATTTTACGTAAAATAAAATATTAAACAGAAAAATCATAATAGTGTTTAGAGAGAGCACAGTTAAATTCCACTAGGAAAACGTATCCAGTGGTCAGTTTATTGCAGAATTTCCTGCCAGCTAGACAGGTCAAGTAGGGCGAACCACCCGTCTGCGCTATATTTTCCCCCTGTTTTCGCAATTTCCTTACTGATTGGCATCATTAGCCATGATGAGAATGCTCGCTCTGCGATATTGGAAACGTTTACTAACAATAAGTATCGAAACGCCTTTAGAACAGAGAATTGTGTAGGGAGTGTGAGTTTTATGACAATTGAAAAAAAGACATTAATTGTGTGACCTCGATTAAAAATAGTACTTTTAGGAGTACTGTAATGGTACTTAAAATTCAGGGGAACTTGAAAAATATTAATAATGAAAAAAATATTCTCATACAGTCTACTATACGCTATTTAAATATACAAAAAGACCTTTATAGAAACATCAAAAATTGAGATCTTTACTTATGCGAAGGGATGAACATTGTCATAAGAAAAAACTTTGTTTTTTTACCAATGTTGCTATTATCAATATAGCGCATTTTTATTAATAACCTTTTTATTAATAAAAAAATTCCGAGATTCCTTTTATATCATATCTAAGCTACTCCTCTAAGGAATAATTTTAGTCTCTCATCATCATTATCATCAACAGCTCATATACCCCACCAAGGGGCCCGAGCCTACACTAAATTAGGGTGAATAGGTCAACCACGGTGGCCAAGTGCGGGTTGGTCAACTTCACCTTAATAACTTTATTACAGGTGTGTGCAGGTTTTTTTCCGATGTTTTTCTTCACCATTATAGCGTCGAATGAACGTACATATCAATTCAAATTTTAGATCAAAACACATTGCTGCGTGGCGGGTTTCGAACCGCTGCCTCCGCATGGAAGACAACTTTACGCACTAAGCTATTGACGCTGTTTCACATTTCATCTACCTACAGCAAAATTAATCTTAACATAACTTGGCAGCTCTAAATAAGTTTACAAAGGCCTTTATATGATGTTTCTTATCGTTATCTACAATAAACGTTAAATTCATTATTAAAACAGATATTTAAAGATTTAACTTCAAACGATTGATTTATTAATCGTGATTTAATTAAAACAAAGACTTGCCACAAATCTTTGCGAACTCAAAATAGGACATAAACACTTTGTTAAACTCGAAATAGAAGTCTTCAAACTTCGCAATCTAACCTCACAGATACTTTACTAACTTTGCCCTTATCAAAGTTAGTGGCCAATTAACTAACTAATGATTTAATAAGTATGGTGAGAGTACCTGTATCTGTTTGAATTTAGAACCAAGTAAGCGTTTAAGAATAAGAGAATTTAATATTATCAAATTACATGGTATTATTAAAGTATAAGAACTATATTGTTAAGACAATCTGTAACTACTGATGTATAAAAAGCCTTATTATCATGAAAATAGGTTGTTTTAGATTATGTTGTAGATACTTTGAAATAATAATAAATTTTCATAATATTAAATAATATCTGAAGTTTTTGGAAGTACTATTTCTTCCATGTTGTTCCATACAATATTACAACGTTATCCACGTGATAATCACAAAATAGAATATGGTCTATTAGTCGTAAGTAGTTTACTTTTATTTAAAACAACAAAAATTACAAGTTTTCGTTGTTTTCTGGGTCACTGTGACACCAGACTTTATCTTTTTACTAGATATCTTATATGATCTTAACCCTAAGGAAACTGTGTTCTTTGCACACATATAATCTACAGACATATAACCTTCAAAAACTAAAATCTACTTTATCATGTTTTAGCTTATTATATATACTGATGTGATTTGAAAACTTTGTAAGCGTGATTCAAGATTCGTATTACGTATTTATATGTCGTGTTCGGGCTTAGTGTTTACATTGTAGAACTTTTCGCTGATCAATCAATCGCTATTAGTCTATAAATTGCTATGACACTTACGCTACATATGCATAATTAGGGATAAGTCAAAAATTCCACGTCAGATTCCGCTTAGAATATAAATGTAACATGATAAGTACTAGTTATTGAATATAAAAAAGAATCTTCAATATCTGTACGCCCAGTAAATTTATAAAATTAAAAAAATCAGTCGAATTGAGACCTTCTTTTAAATCGGTAAAAAATGCCTTGAATCAATAAGCAGATTATGACTATGGACTTCCTGAAGTTCCCTTACTTATTCTGATGGAACAATAATGAACTAATTTCCTATAGTGAGTTTATAGTGTGTGGCCCATAACAAATATGAAAGGTGTTAATCTTGTCTAGGTATAGCAATAGTCTTTTTTACGTAAAACTTTGGTTAACATTCTTATTATTAAACAAAAATTTTAACACACCAATTCTATATCTTTATCTAAATAAAAATTATTAGTGGACATAATAAAAGCCGTCTTACGTTACGTTATTATTATTTAATTAAATAGCTTTATCTCTATCTTTTAAACATCCTCAATTGTCATGAATTTAATTATTCATTTTAATTTTTCTAATTTGGTCATCGTATAAAAATGAATCTTATTATTAATTTGTTCTTTTTTTAATTGTGGAAGTTACCGGAATTCTACTCTCCACATGCAAGAAAAACCATTATGTAATAAATTTTTCTGTCCATTTCTTAATCTGTCCTTGTTGGAATTTGGCCTTATTAAAAATACTTTTACAAATGCTTAATGAGTGCATGCGTGCTCTTAATATATATTTTTTGTACTTTATTATAAAAGCAAAAATGACAAGTTTGGAGTCCTAATATTTTTTGTAAAAAAAAATCTACTCGAGAGGGCCTTTATTGAAAAAAGTATATCGCCAACTTAAATACATCACACTATCATCACTTAATAAAGATAAACAAAATATCAGTTTTAAATTTTCACACAATAAGTAACTCATATGACCTCGTATAATAGCGTAGTCAAAGGTGATGCACCTCTGCTTACGAGCTCCATACAAAATACGACTTTCACGAACCCCGCATTATTGCTTCAGTAATTCCCGAGCTTAGTTTCTTCATTTAAAAGGATTTATGGTGAAGATATGTTATTAAGTGTTAATGTGATGGTATTACCAAGACTCTTTACTAACATAAGTATAAAACCATTTATTTCTCGTGTAGAGACTTTTGAATATCAAAGTACCTTCAAATCACTCAAAAATCTATTATAATTTACGCCAACTTAAATATATACTCGTATAGTGTCATCGTCTGACGGGATAACCTATCTTCATTCACTTAAAAACATCTGGATTATAAAACAATTACATCATTAATTTTTTAAATGGCTTAACTGTTGAGAAGTGATTACCGAAGCCTATTAATGCTAGTAACCCCAATAGGCGACTTACGTATTGCCTAACTTGTATGATTTAAGAACGAGCGTCATTGTTTCAAAGCCGATTGATCCATAACGAACTACTCCTTAATGAGCCGAATGAAGGAAACCTTAATCAAAAATTTTATATTCGTATTAAAGTTACTACAATGCTCTCTCTCTCTCTTCACCAATTCTCTACCTCAAATTTATATGAAGTACGTACCTAATGACACATACATATTCTATTGTATGTGAACGTCCGCAATAATAGACAAGACTATTTATTACTTTTTTATCTTTAAGTAGCCGAAAATGTCAGTTGGACACTTCCTACTGGTGAATCAGAACAGAATGCTTAAAACGTTAGTCTGTCTTTTAAGAATTACTGCAGAAAAAAATTAATTAATTAATTTACTTTAGAAAACGTTTCTCGGGAAGGTAATCGACGACTAATGAAGTTAAGCTTTCTAAAATTGAGAAAAATGCTTCTCTTAATAAATAAGATAGTACATAACTACTTATATAAGGTTTTTAAAAGCTTTATACAGAATATACTCAACCACGGGTCTGTAGTTAGAACTATTAGAAATCTCAAACACTATCACTGCCATCACCAACGGAATACTTGTCTCAAATGGACACACTAAAGCACTATACATTAAGAATTATGTAGGGAAATACACTCCTGTGAACTAATGGACGCTACTAAATATCTATAGATATATATATGATCGATTGTCTCTTCAATAACAGTATTCTGCAGAACACAAGGCCAATCACTTATGTTGACATGTGAGTTAAGCAAGAAAATTGAAAATTTGCGTCTAAATGCCGTTGTTCTCACAAGTATGCCATTAATTCTGAGAACACAAAAAGCAATTTCACTGCAATAAATACTACATTTTTTATAATTTTATTCGTTGATTCATTGAATAAAAAATTTTAATAACATGAAAGGACAGCACTATAAATATGGTATGAAAGAAAGACGATTCGACATCTGTTGGTCTACGCGTCCTCTTTCGTTCTTCTATTGGCTGAATATGCCATTATATAACCAGTATCAGTACATAACTAACGTTTTTAGTATATAATTTAAATAGACATATACAGATAGACAGACTAGATATATAGACTTTTCAAGCAAGTAGTGAATGTTATTATAGTAAGGAAAATCGTTAGCATGAAAAAAAGTACTGTGTAATAATTATTTGAACATTTTCTCTAGTAATTTATAAAGTAAGAAGAGTTTTACTTAAATTTTAGATGTTTTACTTCTACTTAATATCTGTCATATCTTGTCTCAAAAAGGTATATTTACTTATTCTTGCGTATGCGTTACGTTTGCTTATTTTTCTTATTATAGTTACTTAGTTATTTAATATACCGTCAATGCACGACAGTAAACAAATGAAAAATTAACTTTGAACTCTTCCAGCACAATGAGCAACGAAACGCAAACCGTTATTCTATATGGATTAACTGGGTAACTTAGACTGACAGTTGAATCATGAAAATTGAAATGTAGAGTCAACCTGTAAAAATATCGAAAAATTAATTTTGTGAGCTTCTATATAACATACCTACACCTACCTACCACAGTCACATTATTCCGAGATCATGTCTTTATATAGCTATGCAATTAATCTCATTCATTATCATCATATGAGCCGAGGGACGCCCACTGCTGGGAATAGGCCTACCCAAAATCTAGATATTTTTGTAAAATTAACACTAGTAACATTTAAAACTGAAACATACGTTATACACATCTAAGTTTATACAGACTGGTCATAACATTAACAAAGTTTCCGTCCATATATGAAAGTACAAAATAATTAAAATATTCTTGTTGACTGTAGCATTGGCAACATATAAAATGTGCCGAATTTAAATTTGACACATATCAGTTAGGTAACCGCTGGCGGGAATCGAGTTATATTGGCCCATCGCGATCTACTGTTTGACTCTTTGTTTACTTTTCGAATGAAACAGCATGATAAGCAGAATTCACTTTCATTCCCAACAAGGATTGAAAACACTTACAGCAAACACACACGTATATTGTTTTGGTACTCCAATTTCTCTTAGCTCTATTATGTTTTAGGGAAAAGAAATACTCAAACATTGTTACGTTGTTATAGATAGAATTTATGGACCAACCGATTTTAGGCTGGCAAAGGTTATTCGATTAAGGTGGCTCGATTTTTGTCGATCCATGTTGTTGACCGACAGGCTGCTTACGAATGATCAATTATGTCACTTGTCTACGTCTATTTGGTAGTTACCACAGGAAACTTGCAGGAGTGAACTATAATGAATGTAAGTATATCGGTATATATTGGTCGCTTTTTATAAACTAACCTTCGCGGCCGCTTCATTTGTTAAGTTAAATAAAATATCTACAAACTCAAATCGGTTATCTTTAGTACTTTAATAGACATTATTATTTAAAATTGTCCAAACTTTATCTAAGCACCGATGAATTCTCTCAGATGGCCATGAATGGAACCATGTCTAAATACCTCTTTATCAAAAAAGAAAAATACAAAGTCTTAAGGAACTTATGCATAAAACTTTCCAAGGTCAATCGATAAATTTTCTATAAACGTAAACAAAATAATTAATTAATAAAACTCATTCAATTGGTTAACAAACCAATTTTATAATAAGTTTACGAGAAACAAATAATACCGTTATAGGCAAACCACAGACCTATTGCAAACTAATACTAATAAAACAAGTTCATTCCATTCGTGAATTTTAGCTTCCCTACCAGCTGAACAGCTACTAAAATTGTTAACTTTAAACAAGATGAGGAAACAAGCTCAAATAAAACCTCAATAGTCAGCATTTATTACAACACAGAATTAAGAGCGAAACGATGTCTCGATTTGAAGAAAAACATTGTAATATGCAAGCATCTGTGTCTGGCGTTGTGCCAGCTACGGAGACCTCGCCTTGACGACCTCCTTGATCACTTAATGAACATTACTAAGCTTACACAATCAAATCCTTTGAGAGCACTCACGTTGGGATTGTGTCGTTAACACACAAGAATTATAATTTTGTCATTGAATTAGAAAATGTCATAGGAAAATTAAACCACATCTATTTTAATCATAGTTATGTAATTATGAGTATTATACTGAGCGTACCTCGAAAACATTAAAAAAAAACAGAAAAACAGATTTTGGTAGTCTTTAAAGTAAATTTCTTGAAAAAAATATAAAAATACGACACTTTACTTACATGTTTCGTTTTTCAGAGTAGGCTTGACCTGTGATTATATTAACCATAAATATTATGGCGAAAATAACAATCTTATACAATTTAAATCTCAAACAAACGCCAATACTAAATCACATATGTAAACTACACATTGTGCTAGCGTTTGCAAACTATTTATCGAGTCCTGCGGGATTTCAGGACTAGATGTACGTATTTAAATTTATTCTTTATTGTTCTCTAAAAGGTCTGCTTCATTACATTTTACTCTTATTTAGGTACGCATACTAAATATTTTTCAGTATAGCGAAAAGGAAATTATCAGATTTCCATAATTTCCGTTCTTCTAATAAAAAAATTCCCTGGAGCGCGTCGGAAAACGCCTCATGTGTTTTGGTAGCTCTTGATGTTTGTTACTCAATATTGGTAAACGTTTTATGATAAATAATATTATGCTGCGACTCCGGCTTTAAACTGTAATTATTAATTATTTGACTATTTGATGTAAAAATAAGTATGCAAAAAAAATTAAAAACCTTGTCTTACTGACAGACTAAAAAACAGAATATTTATAATAAAACTGTCAGACTTTTAGTAAAAGGGAAAATTATTAGAGACGCAGTAGAATAATTAATCATAATGATTGGTTTTAATTTTTATCAGACTTTTTGTCAAAGGTGTTTTGTAAAACTATTCGTAATCTAATAGAAAGTTTTCCATAAGCTAAATTCTGTAATTTATTAAATTCAATAATTGACATTAGCTTAGTTTTATGGATGATTTAGTTGGTTTTGTGAGTCAATAAATATTAAAAATATTTGCAAATATTGTTGTATTTCTTTAAACAAAAAGCTAGCCCTCATGTTATTAATATTTATTTAAGGGACACTTACATACATTTACATTAAAAATGTGGCAAATATAATATAATTCTAATACAAATATGAGCTCCTATATACACTACCTCAATAACTTACACTTTGATGTTATTCTTTTTAAAGCAGTCTTATTTGAATGAATTCTCTGTTAAAATCTTCTTGTTTATTTGCTTCTGTCTGAAAATATTTCATTTCGTGACGGTATACTTGCTATCATCCTTACATTTTACTATATCGCAGTAAATTTCAATTTGAAGATTGGCTCGGTTCAATTTTCTAATGGTATTTGATTGATATTAGGTGCCTCGATACATAATATTTTAAGGATTTTTTCATACGAATTTATGTTTAATTTTGCTTACAATAATGAGATTAGTTAAGCGAGTTTTTTGGAGTTTCTTTTGTACGAGCAAAGCATCAAAAGATCTTTTGACCTCATAAACATATATTTTAATCGTAACTTCCTACATAGATACGTCTTTGATTAAAAAAAACTCCATTTTAATAACTTTTTTCAAACAAACAAGTATCTAAGTAATGTATACATTCCGCTTTTACAGAAATAAGCTGCAAAGTAAATTATTATGCGTAGGCACGCGACCAAAGCAGACTTAAGGGATAAGTTTACCAAATGATTTCACCCTACTGTATGAAAGTTAAAAAGTTTTTTAAATCAAAATACAATCTGATATACTATAAATTATTTTTTTAGCTTTTTCATGACTCTCAAAGATTACTCAATAATAAAATCATAAAATTATAATATAAAAAAAACAAATTTCACTCCATTATATTCATTATTCCATTATTCGGACTTATTAGCAATATGCTTGCCTGTCATGTTCTTCTTTTTACATTTGTCAAGCCTTAGTCGAAACACAATGCGTTTTTATTGGCATAAGAGATAAGTAAATTACGTGCGTTACTGTACCAAACATACATGCAAAATAAATATGGATTCAAAGCTGAACTTTATTATTATAAGTTTTGCGATTCGCGTAAAAATAACTCGGTTTTATTAAAATACATCCAACATTTTGTAAATTGTCTGGATTCAATTGTGCAAGTATCCGCAACTATATAATTAATCATTCCATTTTGCTGTTACTGTATTGGAGTGGATCGCATGTACGTGAAATTAACCAATTATTTTTACAGGTGATTTACTTGGTTTAGTAACAGCTGGCGCTATATGAAAGCTCAAAATAGTGGTAAAACCTTGTATTTTAAAATGTATCAAATTCTCAAATACATGGAGATCATTTTATAAGATATTCGAATACTGTTACTGTTCCATGCGACTTATCATCGTCATCATCATTATATATGTCCAGCTGCTGGGCTCAGGCCTTCCTACATGGGAGACACATTAAATGCAACACTCCTGTCTTTTATATTTTGATAATATCGTTCTACAAATTTAAAATTACGCGTGGCGTCAACCCTATATCGACTTAACTAAGACTCAACTTAAGATTTTGGTTAAGCAATAGATTAACATGTTTCTCATTTCACACATATTTCTGAGAATACAAATTCTTTTTGAATTTAAAACGCGGTGTGCAATGTATACATGTCAGACTTGACTACATCAGACCATACTGCTCGAATTCAGTTATCTTTTCGTTCACATCATAAGCATTTATAATACTGTTTTAAAAAATTATAAATTACTCATAACCAAATATTATAACTAATGATGGTTTTCCGTAAACTATCAACGTTTTGCTTACGAAACGAAGATATATTACAAAAGTTAAAGTCTCTTAAACATAACCATCAGAAAACTGATTATTTAGAAACCCTCAAATCATTGAGAAATTGCCAAAGAAACCTAAGATATGATACAATACAGCTTAGCTTACTTTTATTAATAAAGGTATCTTCATCAAACATTAGTTAAATAGTCTTAAATTATGTTTATTAATTTATTTTAATTATAATTTTTAATACTTTTTTACATTTACATTATATTTATAGTAGATATATATTTTTACTTTTAATTAATACTCATCTTTGATTTCAGTACTAATAATATGCCATACATGTGTCTGATATCTCACTGGTGGTTTGACGTGTATTATGTGACGATTACAATCTGGCACGGTACTAACTTTCCATTTACTAAATTAAAATACAATATTTGTCGCCACGTGTAAAGATTTTTCATATATACCCAACGATTTACATACTTTAAGAACGCCCTATAAGCTGAGAAGAAAAGATGAGAAAAAAAAGGAAATAATGTGACTCTATCCTTAATCATGTATCCATCATCACCAATTTCTTGTTTATTTCATTTATGATTTATT
Organism: Acentria ephemerella; assembly: GCA_943193645.1. Taxonomy (NCBI): domain Eukaryota; kingdom Metazoa; phylum Arthropoda; class Insecta; order Lepidoptera; family Crambidae; genus Acentria; species Acentria ephemerella. Next base: position 7,286,724 of record OW971877.1, on the reverse strand, counting down.
GAAATAGTTATAATTCTTACATTAAATACATTTTATTATGAACAGATCTTTGACCTAACCAGTGAACCCATTTGATTAATAATATCATAATATTATGCTTGCTAGAGCGCGCCCGTTTCATGATGTGCAGTATTGACGCCCGTAGCGTACGTCTGAAGGGGTTATATGGGATATAAACATAACATGCAAAGCTTGTCACGAGTCATGAAGCCAAAGTTGTTGGCTTGGCATTTCTTTACTGGCACACTTGGCAACAATACTCATGAATATGTAATAGCCACAAACAGATTCTTTCAAGTCAGAAAAGCAAAACATTCTGGAATCGAGTATAAGGATTTTTCTTCAATGGACTTAAAAAGCTTAAAACTGAAACGATTAATGTATTCGGAAGAATTATACTTAAATTACCAATTTTGTTTTAATAGTTTTGGAACTTGAATTGAATAATAATCACCTTGTTAGGAGATATATATCGTCTACCAATTTCCGTAGTAACACAAGCTTTATTTATGATGCCAGTGTAATTAAGACAGTTAATATCCTGAAGTAATTAATATATTACCTAAATAATAAATGTAAATATATAATATAGGCATCTTCATAAGTACAGAAAACTACCAAAAACTTTTCAAAATAATCTGATGTTATAAATAATAATAACTTATTCTTATTAATAACATCAGGTTATTAATAAATATGTCGCTTACCGACCGGGTAACAAAACAAAAGTATAGTACTTAATTACTATGACAAAACGTGACAAGTTGTGAGTGTGAGAAATATTATTATATTATTATTTTTTTATTTACATGGGACGAAAAATTACTAACAGATTCACGGAACTGCTTTTTATTCGAGACTATTAATCAATGTTACAGAATTACATCAGCCCGTCTGGAAAGTTGATTAAATGTGATGGAGTACTTCAGGATTATAGAAAAGATGATGGATGAATGGTCGTGCGCGTGCGTTTACCAAAACAGGTGCGACCATCGCAGCCTGCGGTGTGTTCCTTATAGTAAAATATTAAGGTTCATATTCACTTAATGGCATTTTAAAAAATATTGAGGGTAGAAAATAAATATTTTGGTACCATTTGTATATGAGTATATATTATAGTTATAACTCGAAAGCGTAGGCTCTAATACCATTTTTATATCAGTATTGTATTTAATATGTTTTAGTTAAGTTTTAATTTAATCTTATATTAAGAAAATAGATAACGCCCTAAGGAAAATTAAGTCTAACTTTTCACGCATTAACCGACATCCATACCGGGACAAGGACCAATGAATTAGTAGACAATGCTTAGTAGCCGGACCGGAACAGACTAAAACTATTCATTCATTCATCATATTAAAACTATTTAAGTATGTTCTATATGTTACTAGTACGTGCTTAAAACATTTAAAGGGTTTTATCATTCCACAAACACGTATCATTAGATTTAGGCAAAATCCCCAAGATAACATTATAAGCCTGGAGAAAAACTAGCCTGACTTCGGGTACGTGAGTGATTGTAAATCTTTTATCCGTACTAAAGACCATAGAAGCTCTAAATAGAATTCCTCGCAAACTAAAAGGGACGAGTTACATAAAACTTGTGTTGTATCCTCGCCTGAGGCTCCGAATTATTCCCGAATTTTCAAGTTTCCGGGCCTCGCGGGCCTATACAATAACGCTATTTGCTACAATAAGTCAAGTCGGCATACTTGTCTTTTCTTTTACATTATTGACCTTTGCTCTTTTACATACCGTATAAATTTTAGTTTTTTTGTTACAGATAATGTAAGTAAAGAGTGCCTTCAATATTTCCTTCTTGTAAATAGAGTTTCTTCGATTAACAACGTAAATGGTATTAGTTAATTATTGTTTAAAATGCAATACAATACAAATTATGTTTAAAATATATAGCAGATTCCTGAAAATGGTTGCATAGTTTATGTATTAATATTATTATTATTGTGTTATGTAACTAGATATAGAACCATTAATAAAAGTCGTAATCACAATCTGTATCAATTAATTAAAGTATAAAACTAAATAGGAACTAATTTTAATACCAATATCAAAGCCTACATAATCTACTTTAACAGTAGACCCAGAACACAAAATCTAACGGAAAAAATTAAAAACTATTAAAAGGTATTAATCGATATCAGAAATTGAGCAAACATAATTATAGTTATGACTCGTAAACGATTTTTATGTTTATTACATAAAGCTCTGCCCTTACTGAGACTTGAACAGAAACTGCTATTAAGACTCGGCGCCCTAAATTCAGCTATCTAAAGACTAACTCCCTATGAAAACTCCGGCTATCAATACAACTTTATCGTACAGCTTCTATACGCGTACCTCGCTTCAACAAAAAATAGCACAGACGTAAATGGCGCAAGTCACGAAACTAATTTTCGTTTTAATTTGACTAGTTAACATAGTATTGAAATTCTTCTTAGCCAGTTACTGGTTCATTTTCTTAATCATCTACAAGTGCTATTTTTATGCATATAACTCGATTACTTATAGCGAATCAATTATGTTTTTGTTTTAGAAATTTTAGTGGATATACTAAGAACCGATTACTCAAATTTCACTTGTATAGGTTGTGTACGGGATTAAAAAACAAACTCATAAAAAAAGACACAAACAAACTCGTATTTCGGGAGCCACCTCTAAGCCATCTCCTCTCTCTCTCTCAGCAGCCATCTTTAAGAAATATCATTTCGCAGAATAATTAACAACCTAAGAAAATTCAACGTTACCTTAAATAGGTATGACGACAGTGTTGATATACTACAATAATTATTTTTAATAATAATAAAATGTAGATAAAATATACTATATAAGAACAATTATATAGTATAATTTGATAGCGTATATGTACTTCGCTTAATATTATTAAAAGATCGGTTGGCAGTCATTTTAAAATAATATAAATTTAAGAAACAAATAACAGTGGATAACGCATACAATTTGTATAAACTTTTATTATAAAACCATTTAGATTAGCTTAATATTTAATACAGCTGTAGAAAGTGTTGCTCCGCCATGCATAAAAATACCACGATGTGACGTCATACTTCTTTGCCTGTTTCTTACGAAAGTTTTGGGGCGAGTCAAAAGTAAGTAAGTAACGAGTAATATCTAGAGATGTTTCCATACTATTAAATAATTCAACCAGTTTCTATAATCATGTTGTCTTTAATAACGCACCGAACAAAAAATCTTCATCATGCCTATTCCACACTGTTCGTCTAGTGTGCCTATTCCAAAGTGTTCTTCGCCTGCTGTTAAATTCTATAAAAATGACAGCAGTACCTCTGTTGTAAACTATTGAACACTACTATTTATACATGCATGTATAACTAGTAGTAGTAGTGTATTGACCATCTGTAACTTACACAAGGGGTACAGTCCTGAAAACTTGCATACCTAATATTCAAAATATATCTTTTAATAATGATTTTTTTATAAATTTCTTAAGAAAACTGTTGAGATGAATTAATGAGCTCAACAGTTAATTTTAAAAAAAAATAGCAAATTACTGTAAAAGTTTATGTTGCCGGAGGGATTAATTGAAAAGCAACAGTACGTTTGAAATTTAAGCACAATGTTGCATTTACAACGTTTAAAATATTTAATAAAAACACGAAATGGAAGTCTGCCCGCAGGGCTCATCCACTTCATATGAAATAAAAACAAACGACCTCTCCTCCCGGCAAATTTCTAGGGACCTTCTAATTATACTAATTTGTTCGCCAGCAAAACACGAACGTGTAAATAGCAAATGAACTATGTACTTTAAAACAATAATATACGAGGTACGTGGCCATGTTTTTGTTTCGTTTGCGTACAAAGAAAAAAGAAGGTTAATAAAGAACTTTCATTATTATACATAAACACATGTCAACAAACTGAATTAAATCGTCGTCGTTGTATAATTGTATCCCATTCAGAAAGAAGTTGCAATTATTCGATAATTTATTATGATACTATTTTTTATACAATTCGGTATTAACTCAAACAATTCATTAATATGAATTGTCACTACAGCGTCAGATATTCACTTTGATACGAAATAATATTGACAAAAATCCTACTTTTTTTGGAATAAAATTGCCTTTTAGATCCAATAACACTTAGTAATGAAAAACAAATGCCTTTCTCATGTTACCTTTAATAAAATAAACTATTGGCTACTTGGATTCTATAAATGCAGAAGCATTTATAAATAACAACTTCCGTATTTTACTGTTATTGTGTATTTAACTAGGAATACTTATATGATAGTTAATTAGTAACCATGCTTACAACTAGAAACATATTGTAAAATCATTATAAAAGCAATCACGTCTGCCACACGCCACAAATGTTCACGATAAGGGCAATAATCCTTGGCAGCTGAATGTAATAAAATGTAACGATGGTAAATTAGCCAGATAAGAGTATTCCAGTCACGTTCAATTGTCTTTCAATGCCGAAAATATAATTAATTAGTGCCTACCAAATATGTCGGTAATATAAATGGCAGGCTAATGACAGTTGTGACATCTTTAAAGTTTTAATCTGTCAAGCAATACAATCCATACACAACATTATAATTATCTGGAAGCATCAAGTATAAACTGTACGGCATAAAATGCTGACCACGAAGATTTGCATTATTCGTAGCGCAGTCGTATCACTTCTTCGTACTTACTTCATAAATAAAATGGTCAGCATCACCGAAATCAAAATTAGTCGTATCATTATCATATTGAAATCGAATAGACTGTTTGCTGAGAGGACAGATAGAATTTCAAGATTAGTTATCTTACTGATTGAGTTACGAAAATAAATTATTTGTGATGAAATTTTCAAAATTAAAAAGTAAAAAAAGGGATTGGTTTGATAAATTTATGAATATTGTATAATAGAATAAGTTTCTGCAATAACTCAACTTATATTTCTATAATAAAATTTTACTGCACAGTATGACTGTCCTAGACACCATTCCCGTGAGACGTACCAACGACGACTGACTTAAAAACTAAATGTCGCTTTACAGCTAAACTCTACAAGACAGACGAGACATTGACTTTATAATTATTATACAACTTCCGGTCTTAAATTTTATCTACGAGAATTCATAATGACAAAAGAAGGTATAATTATTAAAATTATTTTAACAAATCACAATATATTAAGTAATAGTCATTATGTATAATTAGGCATTTGTTTTAATTAAAACCAAAGTACTTCCGTTTATTTTTATCATGACTTTTTTATTTGAGCTGGTTTCAAAAACGGAAGTTAAACTTGAATACATATAATTATTATTTTGTAAGTACATTTGCTTTAATATTACAATAATAAACCACAACAATTGTACTCTTATTCACTCCTTCATAATAAAATAATATGGGCTCCTTAAAAAGAGAAGGCTTCTGGCTAATAGTGTTGGTGGCTGGAGAAGTATGACGTAGTTACCTGTGCATACGCACTTGTCTCCCTACTTGCCATCAGGCACTGTTGGGTCACTTACCGTTTGTAATAACAAAAAAAATTTATTGAAATGGAATAGAAAAACATATTAAAATTAAATATAAATAAAGGCAACAAGTACAATATATACTCATCAATATCTGTTTAGGAGCTTCGATGCCACACACTAAAACAGCGACATACTGCAAAACACATCAAACTATTTTAAGTCAGGGATTAAAACCTGATAATTTTATTTTATTTTTTCTTACAATTTTTATTTATAAGTGAGCAATATCTTTTCAGAGATCATAAACTTTGTTGATTTAAAATAGCGAGTACTCTTTAGCTTCAAAAGAAATGACGTAATACATTCTCAAAAACAATTTCTCTCGCTAAATGGCGTATTGAGTAATTTCCTAGCTTCGTAGGATTCTGCACAAACGCTTCTAGTGAATGGGAGAAAAGTAAAATAGCTGAATGGCCAGGCGCTGAGCAATGCGATGTCGCTACACTGAAAAGTCTAACAGCGACGCTTTTTATTTGATGACGACAATCGCTGTATCAATCTCATATACATATTTCAATTTCATGTATATTATTATTAAGGGTATTGTTTTTATTTCAGTGAAAATCAAACATTTTATTTATATAAACAATTATTATAGATAAACAGTAATGTTTATCTATAATTAACCGTGTATTAGGTACTATAAAAAATAACATTAAGCAGCGAATTGATGTGGAGGCAAAGGGTAATAACGCTTAAAAAGATAGTTCCCGAACAATAGACCTGTCAAAAGTGAAGCCCAAAGCGATTCAAGTAGGGGTCCAGAACTTGAATTTATTATGATTGATTGTTTTTTAATTTTCACATATAAATAGATAACAGAGTTTTAATAACAAAATATGAATAAAAAGGCGTGCATTTCAATATGAAGCGCCACCGAACAACCATATTAGATGGAAAAACTATGTTAGATGCCGCTATCACATACTCATAGTGTGTCCACAAGTATACATAGTTTTCATGTAAACTGACGTTAAGTTTTTAAAGTACGGAACACGGTATTGATGAATAAATGTTGAACTTAATAATAAGAATGCAATCTATAAAATATCGGGCTAGAACAAACAACAGTAAACATTATAAACCAAACAAAGAGCTAGCTAGACGTACAGCGCAATATGTGCAGCAGTCGGATAACTCACTAACCGCTGTATATTGCCGGCCACTACGCAAATAGCACTGTTTATTTCCCTCGCAATATCCCTCGGTTAGTTTACACAAAAAACTTTATGCAACAAGTTAAACACCGTGCAAAAGCATGCAACTCATTTAAATTGCTTCGAAAGATTTTATTGTAGTTATTTACTTATTCTGCGCAAGTTGTCTGTCATTAGAAACTGTCTGCAAGCTATAATTCAAAGAAAAATCTTTATAAATAAAAATGAATCGCCGAAAACAATGAAAGATGAATGTGCGTGTATATTTCTTATGAATTGCTGCACCAAATTCAATAATTCTTTTTTGTCGTGTTTGTTATTGTTGACGATTCTGTTGGCATTCACATAAACTAAAATTAAGTTATTAGCCTCTTTTTCATTCCAATTGAATATATGATAAAATTATTATTAGGAACGTCAAATTAGTTGACACAAAGACGATCCATGCACTGTTGAATTAATTAAAATCACCTTGTTTTAAGATGCTCATAACAGGTCTGCCTTTTTTGGTTGGATTGTTATGTATGGATTGTTGTTTATTGTGCATAAACATGCACAACGGAATCGAGCAAAACTAGTGTATATGCAATACTAGTAGGTAGGTGATATAGAATAAAATACTAAACTTTATAAAAGACCCATTAAAATGTAATATTTTTAACACATACCATTTTAATTTGGAATACTTTAGCGCAAGGTACCTACGACCTCCCAAAACTTGTGCAAGGGAATAGAGCTTTGCATACGTTTAGTTTCTAAATGCATTTTCTAGTCGAAAATAAGACATGGGCATTTTTAAAATTGTAACATAGCACCATAGATTTACTACGACGTAGATCACGACTAATGTAGTATACAACGATAAGAATTTTACTGTTGAATTTTACAACTTCAAGAAAACTTTTGTTTTTATTTTAATGTAAATATCCTTTCAAATTTGAATAAACTTTATGTTGTGATAAATAAGGAGCGTGATTGTGAGCGATAGTGACTATAGGCGCAAAGATCGCGTGGTATTCTGCTATTAGGGAAACGTAAAGTATAAAAATCCAAATACCTAAGCTTGACTGACGCTTTACTTTATGCGAAGTTGAATTTAAACAAAACAGAAGAAAACTTTATAATTATGTTACTGCTTTAGAATTCAGAACATAATAATAAAATTGTAAAAGTAATATTTTTAATTACTTATACTATCTTCAAGTCACGTTACAAACCCGTGAGTTGTCCGAATTTTTTTTTATTGCTAAAACAACGTAATGGTCGTAACCTACATTATAAATTATATATAAAATTATTAAGATATTTTTTTACAAAAATATATTGAACACTTGATGTCTGAGATATTCTACCGAATTATAAGGATGGATTTTAAGGAAACAACAGGCCAATCGCTACAAATGTATGCAATATAAAAACATTTACCAAACTCCAATCTTGTGGGTGTTAATCACAGTTTACGAAACAAAACATTCGTAGTAGACAAGTATTATCACTATAATACTACTTGAATATGATAAATTAGTATTTAAGACAGGTTAGGATGAATAAAGAGAGATTATTGATAAATATTAGCACATTATTTTATAAACATATCAAAGCATAAACCGAAATAAGCATAATAAAGTATCCGCGAAGTATTTTTAAAGTTATGAATATTATTTAAGAAAACGTCTTAATTTGAACAGATACCAGAAAACATGAATGCTTGGTCACCCTTACATGAACCAATAGAGAAGGCCGAGGAAGGAGGCACAAAATCCACAAGCTCATTCTGCGTGACCGTGGCCGCGCCACAATGTCGGTTACACAATTTACCTTTGTTATTTCATGAAATCCCTGTGACTTCATTTTTGAAGGGATAAAGAAATAAACATTGTTGTATGTAAATAGGGTCACTAGGGGGAGAGTTTATAATTGTAGAAACCTTTATCGATTGGTTCTGTCGACTTTAAAGTACATCGTTAGTTGTACAAGTTCTTCAATTGTCAAAGTAAGGAAAGAAGGCTTTTCATAGGACTTAACTAACTATTTATATGTGTGTGTGACACAATTTAATAGTAATACTCCTTTATTGTTTTTATGCAATACACGCAGTATTTGCATATAATTTCATATAAAAAATTTAAGTCTTGTCGAAGAAAATCTTATTTGATAAGATTAAATTCTCAACAAAGTTTTAAAACAAGTTTACTCATATTAATCATACTAAAGTTGAAAGTAAAATAGGTTGTAAAGATATAATAATCAATTAGCCGTTTATGCCATGTCGCTTTCTAGACAGAAAGGATAGCACTCGATCCCGACGATTGCTATATGCTACAGGATATTAGTTTCAAACTTGGGAGAGTTTCATGTACCAGTATTCACACTCAATCTGTATGTATTAGACAGGTGTTTACAAAGGACCAGTGAACTTAATAAGGTAACAAACGAACCACGTTGTGTTGACGATGGAAAATTAGGTTCGTTGGAAACACTTTATTAATTTATTAACTTTTCATTTAAGGTAATTTTTTTGAATTTTAAGTCTATGGTTAAATAATGCATTCACCAACTCGTAAATCTAGACCAAGCTGCTGGTGTACCATAACTAAAAATTAATTGTACTACATACTTACATTCTTTTTTATATTTTTTATATATCGATTGGAAGCCTAACTAACGTCAAAATTTCAATGATATCAAAGTTAAAATAATAAAATAAGAATAGTGAGACCAAATTACACTATTATTAATATTCAGTGTAATTTGGGGAGATTTTGAATCATAAGGATCCTTCCTTAGTAATTTACTGGCATATGTCTTGCTCGAAGTTTTAGAGATGTCATCATGTCAGATCCATCATAACTTCATGCATCCAAGTCCACGTGCAAATATTTATTTGTATTGTATTATAACGTATTCCTTTAGTCAATAACCTTTTATTAAAATATTCGCTCTATGTGTGAACATATTCGTATTATGACACGAATTTGTTGTTAAATATACACAGATAATTTGTAAAGGGTAGAGCTTATTTTATAATTATCTAACATTTACAGATTGTCTATGTATTGTCTGACACTTTTGAAGATCGACTTTTTATTCTAATTTTGACAACAAAACAAGCAATTTTGCTTAAAAGTTGTGATCTTTTGTTTGTGAACAAGAGGGTTATAGCACAAGGAAAAGGCGGCTATGATCTATTTAGACATGAATATTTTATTTAAATGTTGCACGAAATTGATTCAAAATTGGAACATCAATTTCATGGCAGACCATTACTGTATGTAAAATATTTATATATATATCGGTAAACATGTGCATATGTTGCTGGATTTCATTTTCATAAAACAAGCAACTTGACAAATGTTCATATAATAAGAAAACATACCGATCAATAAGAGTACGCATATGTATCAAAGTTGAATGAAATATTTTTACTGTGATTGAGAAGTCCTTTCTGACAGAGTCCGTAATTTGAACAAGTTTGATTTTATAATCAAAGAAAGTTACTCTACAGAGTTTGGAGATAAAGTGTCCAATACCACGTGTACTACTAAACAATAAATAAACTCTAGTAAACAGTACCCAGCTCTCGTCTGTTGACAAATGCTAGTGTAATATTCTCTCAGGTACTGCTCGTATATGTCTAAGGAACAAGATAAAACGTTGTCCACCAGTTGCCCCCACTGTGAGCGCTGTAAAGGATCTCGTTGACACGACGTAATCCCTCAATCTACTTCACACTGCTTCGTTCAGAATATACGATGTTTTTCCTGGAACCTGTCGTGACCTAACACAAAATGTTCCTTGTGCCACAAAATATTTCATAATTTTAAAGATTATTAAAGCAGCAGTAAAGTTATTTGCTTATTAGCGCGGCTTGGGATATATTTAATTTTCAATTTAAACAGCGCCATCTAGCGAATATTTAAGATGAGAAACATGTCAATAGTTGAAGGCGATTTTCATTTGATATTGTATACTATAAACTGATAATACATCTTGTCCATTGGTTCATAACCATGTACCGTTAGAAGTATAGTAGATCCCAAAAGTTTTTTTAACTATTATTGCGATATAAGCGATGTGCATGATACTAACTATGCGGGTTTGGTTATAGATTAGAGATAATATGTGTTAAAAGTTTTGATTCGTCGTTAAATAGCTATACCATTTATTTATTTTAGCAATCCCTGCTCCAGTAAGAAAATCAATAATTCAAATATTAGCAGTATGAAATATTGTATTAGAATAACGTATAATTCTCAGAAAATTGAGTGGGCGCATTTTGATCCTTTAAACATTGTTAACAGAAAAATACGTAGAAATCTATGTCCATTGTGACATCTTCTATATTAACTGATAGTTATACGAATGTGTTAAACAAAGAAGGCGGATTTTTATATTGGTGCTGAGTAGCAAAACAGTCGGACCAGCTTGATTTTGTATTCAATTTGCTCTATCGACCACTAGAATCGTAGAACTAGTAATAGAACTGGTTAAATTATTCTTGCAGGGAAATCGGTATTGCGTTGATACATACGGAACAAGTAGTGTTATATGGTAGCATACTGATTTCCCGAATGAATATGGTACTGATCTAAATTAAATCTAAGTTCCAATTTCAATTCGAAATCGGAAAGCCGAAGCTAGTTGGATCTAACAGGTCAAAGGATAAATTTAACTACGCGGGAAGGAATTTGTTTCGGCTGTTCAAATGAAATATGATCAATCCTGTGGCAATCATAGGAGGATAGATGTCAATTTATACTTTTACAACTATATTAACGTCGTGCCACGATAGTATTATTTTTGACAATCCACTATAATTATTCATGACAATAACTGAACATATGTTTACTTTTATTAATTACTAATTGGACCGGTGAACTTTGTTACACCCAAACAAATCTGCCACTACCGCCATCTATCAAAACTTATCCAAATTAGAGATGCAAGAACAAATAGTTTTATATAGCACGTCAGTTCGACTATTTTTACTTTTAAACGTTTATTTTTACAATGGTGATTTTATTTTTAAAATGATACGCATAATGTAATACTATCGTTAAGGTCTTAATTTCGATCCGATATTAAACGTTATCAAAGTTATGGGTATCTAAAAATAATGTTATTATTAATGTTAGTAGCTACATCTCTGTCACTGATTTCTTTTAGTTTATAGCAATCACCGACAAGCACGACGCAAATAATTTGAGGTTGATAAAATATTTTATGGTTTTTATTTTTTAGTTTTTACCTTCGAAAGTTTATCGCAGTTGGAGATAAAAATAATCGCCATACACAAAAAAACCCTTTTTGTGCCTAGTAGCCTTGAAATATGTCAACTTCGCACGCTTATCGTTGTAATGACGTTTCTTTTGCTATCTAAATTATGTTTGTAACTGGAATAATGTTTATTTATCGTTATATAAAAAGAGTAATAAAATAATGTCACTTTGAGAGCATTTTATTTTTAACATTAAGTATCGTTATGAAGTTTCGTTTCCTGGCCATGTAACTAACGCTATCATGATATGAAATTACTCTTTTATTATTATTGATTCGAACAAAAGTTGAAAATACTTGTCTTAGTCGAAAAATGTTGTCTACTAACATAATTAATAATTTACAGGTAGGTGTCAGTATTGTGTCGTACCAAAAGTTACCTGTATATTTACTTACTAGTTGTTCAAACTTTTAAACAAATATTTAAGCAGTTCAATGAATGTATTTATGTCATGAGATTAGACATTAGAAAGCCTTGAGAACTCTAATGTAGTTTCGAAACTCGACCAATGGATGTATCCGGAAACCAATTTGTTCTGCACGATTAATAGTAGCAATAAATCCTTTTAGATACCTCTGGGTTCAAGCGATTTGCCACGCACCTTTTTTTGTTTTTACACCCAAATACAAAAATTAATGTCAAGTGATAAAATTTGCAGCAAGACTAATAGCTGTAGGCACGAAACAAACTAATCTGTAATGCAGATTAGTTTGTGTTTGAAAAAAAGTTTCGTCCTTTAAAAGTGATCGGAACGGACAACATTGATTTTAAAAAAATAAGGCACTCCCGACCTAAATAGATAGGTAAAATGCGTGTGAATAGTTTCGGTTGTAAATGAAAATGTCACCGCCTTAATACGAGTGGACATTCCATTTACTCGTTATCATAACGTACACGTTTGTAAATTAAGGCGTAAAGTTTTACGTTTGTTGTAGGAAAATATACAACTAAATTTTGGTTGTATTCTGTTGTTTTTTAAGGTTTTGTAAAAGTTACAAGTATACTGGTTGTCTCGTGGTATATTTTGAATACATGTAATACATCTAAAGGATCATCATCAATACAATAATCTCAATAATAAAATTATCTCACTTAATTTTTCTATAGGTTTATATTAATAATTTTCTATAGATTTAATTATATATTAATAAAGTATATATTATAAATATATTATATATTAGTGAAATTTCAGGAGTCTGTAGATACAGGAAAATAAAATTGAGAACCTTCCATTTTTCCTTGTCAAGATCAATTCCGACAAGGTAGAAGGTACACAAAAAAGCGAACTTCTTAATCCTCACAGTGGCGACCTTCGTCCATTATACGGGTCAATTCGACGTAGGTGGACCGCACGTATTATGCCATATATCAACACGAATGCGAAAAGCAAAGCTGGAATAAAATATATCGTTATGTTTTAAGCACGAAACGTAAAATTTATGAAGCCCATAAAATTTATGGTTTTGACAAAAACAATGATACTGCGTTTTCGAAGACGAAGCAAGAAAACATATAAAAATATGACAATAATACTGTGAAATTATTTGCCTTAAAAACAGAAGAAGCGACTTTAATATGTAAAAGACAGATATAAAATAACACACCAGGTACCACATTTAAATATTAAGAAAGCAATAAAATCCATATGCCACATCCAAATATGAATAATCTGCGTTGAAAGACTGCTTTAGAAAAATAAAACAAAATAGGCACATCAATTGTAAATCTACCTAGAACTACTACAACAGATTCTTACTTAGGTGGCATGCTGAAGTGTTTGTACACCCTGGAAATATCCTGGAATAAAAGAAAATTGCCGATGAATACGTGCAGCATAAGTTGTATTCGGAAAACTTGAGTATTAATTCTAGTTCTTAATTTAAAAAAAAAAACATTCAATTAATTAAGGTATAAAAAGATCATTGAAAATGATAGAAGAGTACAATTACGGGGAGATAAAAAGCTACGACAATGCAATAATATCCTATCTCATATTATCTTATGCACATTAAGACATTCAGTTATTACAATACCCATAATATCCCTATCTGTTTATCGAAAATAACATGGCTACACTTAACATAGCCGTGAAAAGGCCTTTTGGCCCAGTAAGGTATAGTTGGCCGTAGCATATGATACACTAGCTATTTTGCGAATATTGACTCCTTCAACTGCTTACCATCAAGAGGTGTCATGTTTTTTATTTGGAGTTTTATTAATTTATTCAAACTGCATACGCCTACAAAAATTTTTATTAATTTGGAGTATCCATTCTGAAGTTATTTCATTATAAACACATGATTATAATTAGTCAAAAATAGGTCAGGTTAGAGTACTCCGCAAAACTGAAAGCAATGACGAGGGTAATAAACATGTTAGTTTTATGAACCAACCTTAAAACATAAACCAGCAGGTAGTCAGATCACAAAACTACGTATCAGATATGGTTCTTAAGTAATTAAGTCGATAATAGTAAAATTGCTAAAATGATCAAATGTTGACATTCCCTTGACAAGAGTCAGTAAAATACCACTGAAGGAAATAATAAAAATATACAGTATATAGACAATTATTTATATAGCAGCATAACTGCATTATATACTTATCCACTAAATACGTACGTGGAACAAAGACTGTCACTTACAGGCACACTGTTAGTAATAAATTTAGCGACGTTGCTATGGATGGACACACAATTTATAAGAATTATAGTAACAATATAATAAGTATTTGTGAGTTATTAAGTACAAAAATCTTCTTCTTTCTCTGCTAGAGTTATAAAGAAAAGTCAAGCAATTTCTTGACGGATAGCAAATAAAAAATTACAGGTATATACAGAGATTCCGTCACTCGAACGTTGATGATGATTTTTATAACGATTGAATGATATATTAACAAGTACTTATCCGATTAATAAGTTTCTTTCTGGCTATTATCTAGTATCCATAACTTAAGCCTTTAATTTTAACTAAATTATAGGTATGTGTTGAAAAATATTATTATTGTGTATAAAGATTATACTTTCTATGCTTTAATAATCTCCATGCATATATAGTTCCGATAGAAAATTTTATTCTTATAAAGATATAAATTACCTTATTCAAAAATGGAGATACCTTATATGACTGATATGATAAACAACCTACTGTATCTCCGTCCAATATTACTTTTCAATTTATGTGAACAGCGCTCTCATTAATGTTATTACCTAAATATCTTTTTGTGATACTTTGCTCATCTTTCAGCATACTACTAAGTAATTAGTGTAAGTGTTATTAGCATAATACAAAGCGTGCTACCCGAGGTTCATGAATATGTCAACCGATGTTATACGTCCGTAGCGTTTACGCTGAAAAGGTCACACGTATACAAACTATTGTTTCATCATCGGTAGCTCTGTACACCCACGTCACATTGGAAATTCTCTCATTTACATGTCACCCTTTTTGGTCGTCGCGGGAAATGCAGTGAATATATTATTATTGGGTCTGCTATTGTGGTATGTAGGTAGTCTGTATATAGGTGAGATATGTTGACAATTTTTATTGTTGTGGTTTTAAAATTTTCGAAGCATGATTTATCTGTAGTAAATAAATTACTACCTATTAAATAACTGATAGAATTATGACCTTTAAACATGTGAAAATGTCTTCTATTTCTCCATATATTTTTATTTTGCGCAATTCTCAAATAATGTGATTCTGAGATTTTAAAAAAGTGACTAAAATATTTATGTCGTTTATCACATTGGTATTCATGACAATTTTCGGTTGGTTTAGTTGTGTAGGTTTTGTATATAGTAGTTTGGTTAAATTCTGACTATTTCAAAGAACTAAGTTATTTCGTTTAGTAACTTTGTTTGAGTCCATATATGTATTAACTGAAAATAAAGCTTCCGATCTTCAATAATGTATGTAGGTATGACTTTGGAATCTCCTAAACTTATTGATGTCTTCGATGCGGGAAGTTAAATAATCATATTAATTGTATGCAATAAATCATAAACGGCGTATAATTTTATCACCAATACAATTATATGCCTCTTACAAAAGTAACAAATGCAACTGTGACATGCTGCAAATATTTTAGAAAATCTGTTACTCTGACACATTTGTGATAATCTTACTAATAGACGTCATGTTGTCAGGTGTCTCTTAATTAAAATTGAATTTGCCTGACGCAGGCTTTATCACGCTCGCTCCCCAGGTCACGCACTCATAAAACCCTAGTAGAATAGCCTGTTTACCCAAGCGTTCATTAAAGATGCGCGCTCGCCCTTATTAGAATGTTTGAACGAAGAACCGTTGAGAAAACTTGCCGATAAGGGAATCTTTATTGCTAACAAAATCTAATCAAGCTGCTAAAAATACAAAACGGAATATATTCCATGGTACTCCTTAGATAGTATTAAATAGTTATTGACGAGAATAATACTAAGTTTTTAAACAATAATCAGTACTATATTTAGTGCTCAGTTCGTTTTTATCCCGGTCCCTCTAAAACTAAAATGGAAACTATATCTGAAAACGGAAGCGTTATCTGCCACACACGCGCCTAATGCACCATTTCTTTATTGTGTTCAGACAACCTTACTCATAGTAAATACTCATCGAAATTCGTAAAGAAACAATTACATCTGTACATTGAGTAAAAAATACTGCAGCAAAGCTGTGTTTTAATAATACATCTATTTTATTTTATATAATATTATTTCTCACACTCACGCCTATTATCTATCCCAAATTAAGCATCATTAAGACCTTGTATTATTGATAC
Organism: Acentria ephemerella; assembly: GCA_943193645.1. Taxonomy (NCBI): domain Eukaryota; kingdom Metazoa; phylum Arthropoda; class Insecta; order Lepidoptera; family Crambidae; genus Acentria; species Acentria ephemerella. The sequence goes on along the minus strand of OW971877.1, from coordinate 7,269,977 downwards.
TAGATAACGGAGAAATAAAGATAGCTAGTTAAAATCCGAAATAAACACACAGACTCTTGAAAATATATTCGTACTGATGATGCAAATATCTGCCCCTAGCAGGATTCAAATCCGAGTCCTCTAGCTAAGTTGACAGAGGAACTGACTACTCCAACACATTGTCGTCAAAATTATTGTTAAATTGTATTTTTCATTCGCAACTACTACTTGTTGTAGTACCTTGAAATAGTTAAATACTATGAAACTAATCTAGCTACAGTCAGCCATCATTAGCTAGCGGTGCTACTCAAATACGACGTTCGTAGAAATTCAAGAAAAAAAGTGAACATTCTCGCTAAAATTGGTTTACAGAACCTTTTTTTACTATAAAGATGTTCCTAGATCCTTGATGTTGATGATCCGTCTGTCCTGCAAAAATCCTATATTTATTTTCATTTATATGTCTTTAACTTAAAGTTACGTGAATATTATGTCAAGTAAAAATTAGTTCGTCATCTAAGAACATGAAATCTGTTATAGTTATAACCTAATGCCATTATCCTATGAAATATTCATGAATTTTTTGTCTGCGAGTGCGAGATTTCTTATTTACATGTGTAATGAAAAAAGCAAGCTATGTTTGTACAGTGTACATATTAAGTAAAAATGTTTATGTTAATAGTTTGGAACAGACTAAGATATTCATCGAAATTTGTTGCAATTCAATTCGATGCAACTACAATTTATGTTTCGTATTATGTAAGGGTGATAATAATCGTAGCACATAATTTATTTGGATAAAAATTCAATATATAATCGAATCCTTCTTTATTTCTTCTTTGTTTTTACGATGTGTCGAGTGAACTGAAGCCTTACAATGGCTTAGTTTAGTTGACAGGTTGATAATCGCACCGAGAGGGTGTGAAATACAACTAACATTGTATATTATTAAATGTACTAACTGATATAAGCGAAAGGTTTAGTATTTAACAAATAAATGAAAATTATAATATTTGCTTTGAAACAATAATATATAAAAAGCATCTGTTAAAATAATCTAGACAGTCAATGGTGGGTAAGTCTGAAATTAATATTTATTAAAATTATTATTATACCATAAAAAAATATTCAAAGGAAAAGAAATTCAACTATAAAGTCGGGAAACAAAACAGAAACACAGTTTCCACAATGTAAATTGTCAATAGCCACTTACACCACAAAATGTGGTCCAAAGACTGTGAACAACTAAATACTACAATGAAAAAACCAATTTTCAAAGCTTTTCATGTACTTTGTTTTTTACAACTGTCGACGATATTTCTGAAAGATAGTAGACAAAAAAATAAAATGATGGAAATATTTGACGTTTTCTCTTTAGTGTATAATATTTATTCATATGTTTGTGACTAGAGTGTCACACCCTTATTCTTATCTATATCCAATTCTAAATTAATTTCTTTTCCCTTTTAAAGATTTAAAAAATCAAATATATCTGTCATTTGTTTTCGTATCTAGTATTATTATTTTAAGGTTCAAAATAAAGGAATTATGAGGTTTAGACTCATTTCTTTATTTTAAATTGTTAATCGTTAATCGGTAATTTAGTTTGACTTACAGCATCTAAACTAAATGCTACATAATTATATACCTACCGGTGGCTTCCTCAACTGACCATTAATTAATATATTGTAGAATGTCTGGTAACAACTGAGCTGTCACTTGGAGGGTTAAATTAGTTTCGCTTTGGAACTTACAATCATAAAATAACATTTTAATAAAGCACCCAGCAAAGAGAAAATCAGTTTTTGCAACTCTCGTGCTACGATTGCATAATAATGTTCTAATTTCAATTTCCGAGACATGTAAAGCTGTGTTGTTTAAAATAAAGGTCATTCAAAACATATTGTTTTATGTGCAAAAGCGGCTAAACTACTAAAAGTTTTGAAACTAATAGTTAGCAGCAAATGAAATTACAAAATCATTTAAGTTTATGAAACTCAGAGATGATACTCATTAGAAAAAACTCTCTTGTTTTCTCTGATATAGAGTTTAATTTTAGTCGCTCAATCTCTGCCAATTCTTTGTTATATTATATTTATGTATTAATTAGTTTTCGTAGGTATGCTTTCATTTTTCGTTCATTATATTTCTCGTCAATATAAAGTATTAAAAATTTATTTATTACGATTTATATTTGAACTGTAGACTGAACGAGTTCCGTAAATATTCAAGTTTAAAAATCACTTTTTGTAGTTTGCGTGAAATATATCGCTAAATTTTAGTCTGAATAGTATGGTTTATAATTTTTATACAGATTGTTGATGCTGAACTTTAACCAAGTCAAAGTGTACTAATTCAGTTTATCGAGAGTCGAAATCTAGTTTGCCTATCAGAAAAATTTTGCTGCTTATTTGTCTCCTATAAACTACTTTTTCGTGTAGTGGTAGAAAAAATCTATGATTGTATCAGTTGATCTTTCATTATGAACATATATTTTAGACAGACAAGTCACAATCAAGATTGTATGCATGGATGCATGCTGAAACGATGTTAATGCTAACCAAATGATTACATTTCTTGCACCGTACTATATAGATCTTTTCACTTTTTTTATAAGATATGTGACTTCTCTCGATTCTGGAGCATTTTTCAGCGAGGAGCGTTATACGTTGCGTGTTGTGTTGAAATGAGACATTATTATACACATTCATGAAATTTAGAAACGTAACCTGTAACCGGGTTAACGTAGACATCGCCACCGAGATTATCCACACCATGTTTAAAATAAACCTTCTTTGAGAACATTACAACTGTGTAATATACACTGAGCACAAAAAGTCACGAAATTAGGATTTCACTTAATAAAAAGTAAAAAGTAATTTAAAACAAGAGAATCGATGTAGCGCATCACTAAAAACATATTTTTCTCACTATGAAGCAGCTAACGATAACAACAGACGAGGTAAAACAAAACTGTCGAGCAACTCGACAGGAACTGACGAGCTTATTTATTACTTTACAGATGCCTCGCTTATTTTTTCGCTTTCGGTATAAAATTCAGTTTCCCTCTAGTTAAAGGCCTTTCCGCTCCTTTGTGCATATTGATGGGCTTTCAGCGTTAATAAAAGTAATTATTGTATTGCTTTTAGGTCGTTTTTACGCAAAATTTTTACATAATTAAAGTGGTAAGTAAATAAACGCTGATTAATGTGGAAAAGTGTAAAAAAATCCGTTATTACAAATTTAATATTTATTTCAGCCGTGGAACAGTTCACTGTGGTTGTGTGCAGATGTGATTTTTTTATAAAAAGCTCAGCAATGACTCGACACCATCTCGTTGATGAGATGTGGTGATTCATGTGGCTAAGGTGTAAAGTAGAAGGCAGCCAGTGTAATATCAGATCATGAGACAAAGTCTTATGATTCTTGTCTCCACAATGATGACTCTTTTGCGTATCATAAGTTAATTTTTGATATTGCTGGTGTCCATAGGCTATGGTTAGCATTTTAATGTTTAGCATTCTATGAACTAGTTCTTTATTCTATACACAGGTATCTGTAGAATTATGATGAAGTGACAACTTGGAGTTATTTGAAGGAGTTAAAAAAAGTTTCTTACGTATTCCCTTGGACGTACAATTTGAGAGAGATACAATTTTACAATTTAGAGAGATTTTACAAAGAAATTTAGAAAATTTCAAAATAAAATATGTATTCATAGTAATTATTCTTTTCTATTCTATTCCATTCTATTATAACATAGCAAAAACAAAACAAACCTTCCTTCGTTTTATAATACGTATTATTTTTCGTAGGGCTTGAAAATGCAAATACGAAAGATCACATTGGTTACGACAATTGTTAAACTTTCAAGCGTGCTGTTCGCTTGTGTATGTGTGTATGAACATCAAGTTATATATTTCCGATTCTGATATTCTGGTTTTACTTACAAGGCGTTTAATTTTGACATCGTAAGGAAGTATTCGTTTCTTTATATAAATATTATAATACAAAATCTGTCTGATACAAAATATGTTAAGGAATTATGTGATACTTTAGACCCTGTGACATTTTTTACTTTAATAGCTACGTCGCAAAGCTATCGATACTTTTTAATTGTTTTTATTTATCTAAAAATCATGCTATCACCTGATTGTTAGTAGAAACTGTCGCCTATACACACTTCCTATATTAAAAGATCACTTGATGTTGCCTATACACACTTGCAATATCAATAGATCACTTGATGTTATAATAGAGGCTCGAAGTTTTAATACATCTTATACTCAGTGCACTCCGCCCAGGGATTCCCAGTCTCAAGTTCTCTGATTTTCCACCAAACCTTTCATCATGCAGGCATCATTGTTGTAGAATACATTACCGACATCTATAAGAAAACTCAGTGTTGGATGTGTTTATTCATCAAGTAACAGAGCATTATCTAGCACTAAATCCTCTATTCACTTACAATTATACATGAACTTTTCATAGTATTAATATATTACATGTGTATATTAGAATGTATATATAGCATATTATTTATTTATTTTATTGTAAGTATAGTATCTTTAACATGAAATACTTGACAACAAATACATCAACAAGTCCCCTCATATCTTGTGTTTCCTGTCCATCCAAATGTAGACTGGAAGAGGTCGCTAATATAGATGAACCGCCGATAAAACCGCCCATTGTACATATCCTTGTCCTTTGTCTTTGTGTCTGTATTTAGATAAACTGGTATACAACTAAGAATATTATATTTATCTATCTATGGCCTGCAATTACAATGACTAGATTTCTATACACACCGATATTCAGCGAACTTACTTCGCGGCTGAACAATTATATCTCCTAATTTATACCTCCGTGTAATTCCTACATTATATCTTATATTTCAAGATGGCTTGACAACAAAAAAACCTTTATAATTTAAATGTTTTCGAGCTTACTTACAGTAGACAGTTCAAAATTATATTGGTATTTCTAAAATTAATCATGTAACGAAAATATATAAAAGACTTGTAAGTAACACCAGATTTGTAAATTTCGTTATAAATTACAAAACGTTATCAATGAAAACGTTGTTACTAAATAAACAGCAGCAATGTTCTAAAAATAGCTCTTCTCTGTTTGTGTGGCCTCGGATGGCCGACCCTCATAAGGGGAGGTCTCCCGGAGGTTGCTAGGCGCTCAATGCCCCCCTAATATGATAGCCATGATTTATTTCCATTAGATCACTTCCATTGGTTTTAATAAACTCATAATAATATAAGATTCAGGACTTTCACTGCAAATTGTGTACTGCAACCGTAGTAAGGATTTTTCCTCCTCGGATAGCGAAGATTAAGATAAAGAAACTATGATTTATAAAACTAGATCCTTCTAATATTTGTGTAATAATTGGATGGCTTAATATTATAAGTGTTTTGATTTCCCAACAGCTCCTCCAGGAACAGCGCACAAAGTTCATATAATGACAATATCGATTCAAATGTATATAATCAAAGTTTTTATCATAATAATTCGTTGGCACACATTATTTCTATAAAAAGGACGGTTGCTTCAAATTTGACATATTTATACTGAGCACACAAGACCCAAGGTCATGAGGACTTTAACTAAGTTATATCGGGTTGGACTGTAAGATAAGCCAGAATAGTTTTCGATGTTACCATTGAAAGTTATTCAATTATCTAAAGATAATAACTATCGAATCTGAACTATTTTGTGTTAGCAAGAACACAGATAGTTTCAGAGTCTACTAAATACTATATTGGATCTTTCTTAATACCAAGTTTGTCATAATAGTCACAGCAATTTACACAAATTTCAAGAGTCAAGACGTATGAAATTGATATAAATTATAAAATTATCTCCATTCTTTTTCTTACTGCTTTGCATTACTTGCCTTAAATTATATAACAACACTCCGATTAATAATTTACTGCAGAATATTTCACAATATTCATAATTGTTGAAACCAAGCGAGGTTTCATACCTTTGTACACGGTTAGAAATTATAGTTATCTTTTACTGTAGACAAAATTTCTATTACTTGTTAAAAGAAATCTCTCTTTTATTCTTTTGTGAAGTATTTGTAAAGGATAATTTCACACAATTGGTACTAATCTGAAGCAGATAAAGTATTTTTTGGTCTCTTTTGGCCCACTCAGCTATAGCTGAAATGATCCTATAGGATTAGGAGCTGTATTCAGCATTTTACGGATACTGATTTCGTTTAGAAGCGATAAAATCGTAGTGCAGCTACATATGTATTTTATCGTATAGCTCGTTCGAAAAGTGATTACTTATAATAATGTAACAATAATACTTAAATTAAAATTATTTTTTTCTTAAACTTTTCTTTAGTATTATTAAATTCATGTGTTCACAGTTATAACTCAATCTTATCATTACTAGTAAAACAAATGGTTTTCTAATCGGTTTATTAATTTATGAACGTTTTGAAATTTTTTGTGAAAGCGGTACATTAAGAATCAGTTAACAGATAGTTTCACAGCTGTAATGGGAACAAATTTTCTTGTGATGATTTATACCTAAGAACATAATAAATAACTATATAAATGTTTTCAAATGTTCATTCAAGCATTTATTGATTGTATGAAATCAATCAATAAAATCTATATTGTTGCGAATTAATATTCTTACCTTAATAATTGCAATATTAGTCATATAAATAAACTAGAGATAAAAGCTTATCTAAAAGTATGTTTATTTAGTGTTTGTAAATTTTTGAAAAACATTTTTTAAAAGTTAACTCATGTTTACTCACTCTATCAGTTTTACTTTTGTATCACCTGGAAACTGACTGACACTATCGCCATCTATTAAAAGAAACCCGAAATAGCGATGGGAGAAATGACAGCTTTAATATTTAACATGCCAGTAAGATGGTTTTCCATAGTAAATAACCAATTTTCAGTTTTTACATTTTTATATTTTCCTTCAGTATTTTTCTAGTTATTTTTTTTTCAGACACCCCTTGAACTAACTACAATAAAAATTATTAAAATAGGTCAAGCCGTTTTTGAGTTTTAGCGAGACTAACGATCGTCGATTATATTTTATAAGAAGAAGATATAAAAACTAAATAAAAATTGCATGCACTTTTCTCTTATGATATGCTCGTATAATTACTTATCATTCTTATAATTACTTAAGAAGTCAGTCTAGAATACTTTGGCTGTCGGAAACGGAGACAAAGCGGCTCTTTATGTCACACACAACTCATACATAACGCATTTCTCTGGAGACAAGATACCGGTGGAAGTTTCATGTTATAATAAATCTTTTGCTTTGAAGTACGTTAGTGGAAAATCTAGCAATCTCTCATGGATATAATAATGAAGCGCACCGCATAATACGACTTTTTCATAATACTTTGACATATTATAAGCAAATTGAACATACGCACATATAATTTGGGTGGATTATAGGATTGCGTATAAACTAAAATATCGTTAATAATTCTGATATATGAGATGGTTACCATTTGTTAAAGTAATGTGTATTGTAGGTGAGTAGCAGTAGTAACTTTTTATGAAAATATAAATATTTTTCATATAATATATTTTTGATGTCTAACAAACCCTAAACGTTACTTCTAAAAATAAATAAAGAGAGTAGGTACTCTCTTTATTTATTTTTTTGGAAACCAACTAATTGAAAATTTTATGATAAATGAGGGAAAAGTTCTTCAGAAACTTTTCGCATTTAATTCGCCTGGAAATGGCATCATTAATATCACACTGCAATAAGTTGAAATTAAACTAAGGCAAATAGATGAAACTGAACTTTCAGTTGCACAATAAATCAGACGTAGGAAAATACAGTTGTACCCACGGAGGAATCGATACGATTTTCCGGACAAACGGCGAAATGCTAGCAGTTATTAGGAGAGAGCTAAAAATAACCTCATCCAATTACTGGGTCTCGGCACCCGCCCGTCTCGCCGGGCAGTTTGTGACCACTCGTTAAATATGCAATCAGAGGCTACCTCTGTCCATGCGATGATGGAAACAACCTGAACGGTCTTCTTCTATAGGTACTCATTTCTTTTTCATTCTACAAGGGGACTAAAATATACATACTTTACACCCAGCTGTAAGGTTTACAGAACCAATAAACCAAGAACGTTTGTTGAGTTTGATGAGATTTTTGAGCATAAAATAGAAAAAAAAGTGTTTTCTGTGGGTGGTAGTGTATTGCGTTAGCGTTTTTGAAACAACGATAATCTGTATTGTACTAGTACAAAGAAATACATAAAACAAGACACATAATACCGACACAAATCAATAAAGTTTATTATGGATCGAGAATACATGCCTCATAACTTCGAAAACTTAATAAGGTTTTATGCTAGACTAAAAACAAAATTAATTGCCCTTGTGCCAATCTCAATTGTATCGGTTAAATTCGATTGTAATCCAATGCAATAATTATCTTTATATTAAGTACATAAGTTCAGGAGCCCAATGGCTTCGATTACAAAAACAAAAGTAATGCTCGCCATTGATTATTCCAGAAAATTTAATAAAAAATTTGTAATCTCGTACTTCGGAATCTTTTACTGCGACCCTTTTTAAACTACCATCACACATAGGTCTGATGTTAATTAGTAATAATGTTTGTAGCTACTGTACTAATGAAACTCTTAAACTTTTGAATAGTAGGTACATATTATTGTACTCACAATTATTTCATCAAGGAAAAAACATTTGGTTCAACCTAAATTTAAAACATAAATAAAGACTGCGATTCATAGAACCAGCAGTCCCTGAAATTAAGGTGCACTAATAATTGCAATTGCACAATATTCGTAAGATACACTATCTTAAGAATATTATGTTTATTAAGCTACCTAAACTATTAAAATATTATATACATAAACTTTATTTTCCAGTCTCTTACACCTCAAACAGAGCTTCGCAATCAAAGACAATAATTGAGAGAATTGATTGTTTTCAGTGAGCAAATAGCTTAGTTGCGCTTTTTATTATTATGAATAATTTGGTTTAGATGCATAGAAAAAAAATCTCTATTTCATGTTTTAATCCATCGCTGGCAGTTAGGTCCAATAATAAACACGGGTTTATGTTCGCAGTGGTCTATTGCATAATTCACATTCAAAGGGATATCTTAATAGGTCCTCGTAGTCCCTTAACGTAGACAACGTTGAAAGAGGCATGAAAAGTCGTCGAATTGCATATTTTATATATAGCTAACAGAAGGGTAAGCCATCTTTTGACTATTTGTGTCCTTTGTTTTAGTTTATTTTGTTGTTTATTTATTTGGGTTTTGTTTGTTAAATTTCAAAGTGTACTAATGTAGACTTTATAACGACAATATAAATATTCTACATGTGAGTAAATACAAATACGTAATTAATATTTCGCTTGATTTCTTAAATAATCCTTTCAAGATGTTAATTAAAACCGTTCCAGCAATTTATCCAGCTAGTGTCATCCATCACAGTCGTAACTAAGCTGTAATGAATTTAATTAATATACTTTTTAGCGTTTTTAGGGTGGAAAACCCGATTGTACTTAGGCTATTGAGTGCAAATGGAACTATACCACTACTATTTGAAAGACAATATTAATAATATTTTTACACATTGAAATGATATACATGTAAAAGCTTATTACTCTATGGATACTAGTTGACTCAGAAATGAAAAAGTAATATGTATATAAATAATATAATATACGATTTGGGGTTTTGTCTGCAATAACTTAGTAGTAGGTTAGATGTTGTCACAATGTTGGTGTTTAAATAAATAAATTTAATAAATAAAAATGTGATTGACACCATATAGCCATCACTATTAAGGAATCTTATGAGTCGGCATGAATTACTCTAATTCAGGCGAACTTACGTAGTAGCAAAATAATGCCTACCCCTAGATATGGTGATGACTTTTGACAATGCTACACGAAAAATGTATGAAATTAGACAAATAAGCGATAGAAACGTAAATTTAACACATATATTATTTGTAACATATGTAGTTTTATTCTATTGATAGCAATACTGATTATCGAGAGATGCATGGTAAATATATTCTTCTACCATTGTGATACCAATCAAATATATGAAGTTCCTGAAAAAATGTCCCAAAGTCTGCTTATAAGACTGCCACCATCCCTTGCGACACAAAACTAAGTAAAAGCTTATTATTCTTAAGTACACTAGGGACGAAATATGTTACCTAATGTAGAAACTTTCACAGTATCCTTTTAAAAACCCCGTCCTCTGAACTCTAGGGAAAATCTCGGTAAAGATCAGTGTCATGTAAAATGCATATAATCCGAATTGAATCAAGTCGTACCTCTTTGTTGGAAAGAAGTTTCTTATAATTGTTTTATTCTAACTTTGCTTTTATCCTTGTCATTTCTAGAAGTGATATTTTTCCGTATATACCTTTATCACCACTTTAGAATATATATTGAATATATTTGTGATTGAAATTATAATATACAATAGAATAAGAAAAATTCGGCATTTAAGATGCCTATTAAAGAGATTATAATCAATTATGAATTGGGTACAATTCATTTACATTTATCTGAAAAAAAAACCAAATCAAACACCAAAAACGAATAAATACTGACAAATAACATATTATACAAGTTGTACTTATTGAAACAAAAAACTAAATCTAATTTTTTAGAATATTTCAGTTTGGAGCATTTAATGTTATAATCAATCCCATTCACTCACCGAGTGAGTGTCATCATATTGCTGCATACGTGTAGCGTGTCTCCGCCCAGGGAGATAATTAAACGACATTTGTTAGTGCGAACTCGAGACTTAGTAGCGTGGCAGAGTTAATTTAATACATACATACACTACTGAATAATGCATCCAGATTTAGCTTATTATTCAAGTTTGCCATATATTGACTGAGATAACTATGTTAGAAACATTAGACAACAAGGAATAGAATGCAGAAACTGCTAAATTTATCCGCTAATATTGTTTCGTTGACTTTTGTTACTTAGCTTATGATTTATTTTCTAACTGTGAAGCTAGAAGAGTATGTCGGTAATTTATATAATATTTGTTTCTTTAATGGCATCTCTATAATTCCACTAACTAGAACTAGAAATAATAATTGTAATTAAACCTGCTTATAAATATTTAAATTATTTAAGTATTCGTTATAAATATTTTCAAATTACATATTTATTTCAACACGCTTAAAAACTTTCTATGCAAACAAAATGTTTGCTTAGAAAGTTTTTATGAAGTTGTAAAACTTCATAAATACAAAAGGCGAAAATATATTCCTAGTATCCAAACAGGCTGTATGGAAACAAATCAATTTCTACATATACCAGGTGCAGTGAAACGTTCACTATAATAAGTCATGCGCAAAGAATGTCAAGCCAATTCTTACAGGGCTGACAATCTCAAAATATTCCTAAAAATATTTAAACACAAAAAGTATCAATTTCAAAATCTATATGATATTTACAAATTAGAAACAAAGAAAATTTCTAATTGATACAAATTATCTAAATGTGTATTAAATATTTTTATTAAAAATCTAAAATATCTACATTTTATCACGTCAGGCACGAAAGAAAATATTAATTATATCCGATATTATTTATGTCCTACAGGGAAGTACTTCACAGAGTCAAAGAATAAATATTTTATTCATCATTGTTACACTTAAGGAAACATATTGTACGTCAATTTAGTGCCATCCGTTCGTATATTAAGTAGCGAGTTTTGCTTTCAAATGAAATTTCGTGAAAGAGCATAGATTGCAGAGATTGTCCATCTCGAAATTTATTTATAATTATTATATTATATTTGGTGGATGTATTGTTAGATATACAATATTCACTTTAGAGAGGCAAAAAAAAATCTTGAAATAAAAATATAATTTCTCACAGCCCTAGTCTACTGGAGATGCACGTGAACGCGGCGAAGTCTTCGGACCAACAAACGAAGTGCTGTTTGAGAGCCACCCGAGTATGGAGAAATTAAATCTAACTCCAACAACGTCTTTTATTGCCTTACTTACCTTTTCACTACAGTAATCGCTCCAACGAAGATTGAGATCGTCAAGTATACGATTGAACTAGAACTACACTAAACTCGTTATCAGTTTGCACTTCAATATTGTTTTACGGCACTGAATCGTTAGCTCAGCCTATATAAACGAAAGTGATCCCCGAGCTTTAAATAAGATAATGCCTTTTCATTAATCATAACTAAATAGGTAAAGCTAAGCTTATCTAAAACATGTACTCTCAACTTCGCCAAAAACAAGGATATAATTTAACAGATAACACACGGTATGTCATTTCGTTCCTAAGGGTGTGTTTACTCAACGCTTTACGATTAATCACTCGATTAATCATTTTTGCAATAGGTCGCTTCTATCATCTAATTAATTTGCTGATAAAACTCCGTAAACAAAGGTTTTTAATAATGGAATGCCTGTAGCGATACCGTTCTAATTAGATTATTGTATGACAAAGCTTCCCACTAACTCACAAATAAACTCTGCTCTGTACCTCTAGTGTAAGTTTCAAGCGTATTGCGACGTTACAATCTTAGTTGAGTTTAGCTGAGTTTATACATACAAAAAAATAGTTTCAATACTTCACGAAGGAGGCACTGCACTGGTTTCATAGGATTTGAGAGTTGTCTACCAATACGATCAAGACTGTTCAATTCCATTGAAACTTACACTAGGAGTCGGTAATTACGAAATTTATCTTTTTTGTTAAAACATAATAATTACCTATACATATTAAATATAAATATTATTTTACTTTATTTTAATTTTTATAGAATAAATATACTATAGAAACTATCTAATTAATACGACAACATATAAGCCATATCTTTGCAATTTTACTTTATAATACAATAAAAGTAACTATTTTTCAAAGAAGATTTTCAACAGGCCTAATACACATTTTTTTAGATAATATTTTAATTTTCGTTTTTACTAATTTATTTCAATAATTCAACCTATCTACGGATGGGGCTTCACTGGCTTCCCCTAAATCACTATAGCCTAATTCAAACGTCTCTTGGTAACAATGAAATGCGGTCTCAAGTTTCAAATAAACCTACATACTTGTTATTTTAATAAGTTATGATGTGTGATAAACTAAAGAGACGAATTCTTTAAAACTTACTTAATTAATAAATAAATTTTCTCTAATTAGCAACTCTAAATTCTAGTGGAACACCAATTTTTGTAAATATTGCTTTGTCGTATGCGCGGTAAACAAAATCTGACTACTTCGTTCCTCAAGGAAGATTATATTTTGATCATGACACACGAGTTTGAGTAGGTAGATATTGCCATTGCTATATCTTTATAAGGCTTTAATAATTTACCAGTCTATCTTGCTTTTAAAAGCGGGTCATTTTAAAGCGTGCCTTGCCGGTTGCCCTGTAACTGGCTCACTTTTAATTGTAATATTGGAGCCCATATTTTGTGCAATACATAGATGTATAGATTTTTTCATTTGTCACACGACCCCAAAAAAAACCAATTTAAATCCACTGAAAGGCCTAACCTAATAGTTAATGGTATCTGTAGAAAACTAATATTAAATTCAATGTAATAAAAATAGTCCTAAGATCCCTTTAATTAAAATAATATATATGCGTCATTAATTATTGCGTCATTTAATTTTAAAATATTCTACCGTATTTATTCTCAAACTCCTCGAGAAACAGTTCGACCGATTTTATGATTAATTTTCGTATATTTGTTAGGTTTTATATGGCAAAATAATGTTTACCGGTTCACCTAGTGTTTCTTGAACAAAAAACTATTCCACGTAAAGTTGTAACATAAAACTTAAATGCATTGAGGCATGAAAAATATTTTAGTATGTTTGCGGATAAAGTGAAAATCCCTATTCCGACAAAACGAACGCTTTTACACTATTGAGAGGAGACTAGACAATTTCAACGAATGGTTTATTCTAGAATAATATTTTTACACTATACCGTTGGAACCTCTGTTATAACACAGTTTACACCTATAAGCTCATATAAGAAATATTATTTATTTATTATTATATATATAGGAAACAAACAATATTTATATATAATTTTAGAGCAAAATTATATAAAATATAGATTTGCTAAAATAATGCAAAAATTAAATATCATACTTGTATTCTGACTTTTTCAATATAAATATTAACCATATAGTGTTGTAGTAGTTCTAGTGTGAGTGTGCAGAAGTTTTAATACTGATTACATTACCTCATTTGTTTTCTTTTGGGCTGAGTAACCAAATATATTACCAACCGAAATAGTCCTGCTTTAATAAAATAGTGACAAAAACTATACGCATCTTTCCTTGGCTGGCTTATGGGTTGTGTTTAATGGGTACGTTAAGCATAGCTGCTTTCTTTCTTTTAATACGAGAACCAGTATATTTTGTAAAAAAAAAGTACCCCACCTCTTTTTCTTTATTAATACAAGAATATACTTCACAAAATGAACAAGGCTGACAACGTTAAAAGTAATAATAGGTGTTACCAAATTACATTTGTCTAAATAAAAATGTTAATCAACTTTCTTCTATAAGACTACACAGGCAACACAGTTACACAAAACACATAAACATTTATTTAGCATTCTACTAATTTTGTATTGTTTTAAAAATAGCACCGAACATGAAGGGCTACGACCCGAATAAATACAGTCTATCAACGAATCAGTTAAGTTTATTTTGAGGACACTGATTGTAGATTCTTTACGACATATAAGGAAAATTACTAGGACATAAATAAACCTGATTTTTAGATTTACAGCGAATTATATAGTCGAAAATAACCCATTTACTTAACAATATAATTTAACTCAGCTTACAAGCGACAACAGCGGTCAAGGGTAACATGGGTTCTTCTAAAGCAATTCACTAGACCCACCAACCTTCTTACTGATACCAAGACAGACACCTAAACAATGAAGCTATTACAAAATAACTATTTACTATATACCATGGTTACATTAATATAAAATTAACAAATTAATAAGCAAACACTACAACACCTCAGAGATAATGTGGGTAAAGAATAAACGATTTATAGCAATTGGTTATTGTTAAATCGCAGCAAAGTTCGTTCAACTCATTTTGCATAGATTAAATTGATAGACGGCAGGAGGTGCTACACACGCCATCGGAAACTTGATAGCAACACACTATGAGCGATGAATTGCTGCAGTATGGTGTTTCGCAGAGTGCAGCGGTGCCACAAGCACGCGATACGTTATGTAAATCGAAATACTTAAAAACCGCCTGAATAATTTACCACCACAGAACTAACATTACCGAATTAGCGGAGACACTTTTTATTTCTTTCCTTCTTACCACACTTGGTGGATCGTTGGAAATTTTATAGAGCTTAAAATAAACCTGTAGTAAGAAAGACGTTACAATCGATTTCGGAGTCGTAGAAAAGACAGGAAGTAGAAAAGTGCTACGTAAAAATGTATATCAAGTATAATAGACATTCGTGTGAAGAACGAATCAATCATGACATGAACCTTCTTTCATCGTAGTCACGCCATTAAATGGTAAAAAGTGAAAAACATCTTGAATATAATATATTTCATTTTATTGTAGAACTAATAGTTCCTTTTTGAATAAAAGTTATTTAGAGTAATCAAAGTAATCATATAATTAATTTTAAATAATTGTTTTAATTTTAAATTTTATTTTAGATTTTAAATGAAATTTTTATGAATATGAGATCCAATGTTTTTCAGCCTCCAAGGCTTGTAGCAAAATATTATTAAAATAGTACAAAAAATGTTTAAGATTATACGAAGTTTTCCTTAGAAACTCCAACAAAAAGTTTCGTGATGATAACATATATAGGTATTACTTTAAGTACAATAATATGCATACGAAAAATGTTCGACATTTCCACCAAAATGGACAGATTTCATAAAATTGTTAATGAACGTAACGATAGAAAGCCTTCTAGTGTGCTTTATACTAAAATGTTAAGTGAATTTCATTGAATAGCTTCAAACTTTTCACTGCGTAAATGCTGATTCATTAGAATGCTAGGACTACGACGTAGCAACCTACACGTAGCAAACGTGCTACGGCTCAGACAACTTGTAGTTATTTTTAACTGTTTGTACTCTGTTGAACGAAACATTTTTAGATTTCCACGAAGTCGTGAGTAAAATAAGAATGGATCAAGTTGAAATGAATTCAGTCATCAAAATGTAGTTTTTATATTTTGCCTACAGATCATTATTAAAAATCAATGCAAAAGTTTATTTAATAATGAATATTTTCGATCTTTAAAATTAAATATCAATCAAATTAAACACCCCAAGCGCTAGTCCTAGAGTCGTCAAATTTGAAGAATTTGTTCTTTATAAAGTATCCATCAAGAGAGGATGAATGGGGCGTAGAATTCAATATAAAAGTTTTTGTTGTCAAGTGGGTTGATTTTAAAATCAGTACACATACTCTTTAATTAAAATTATAGAACACTTGTATCAGTTTCTCTAAATGATTTCCCAACTAAATTAAATAGAGTCCCAAAATCCTGTATAGTGGTCCTGCTGAGTGATATAAGATATGCGCTATATATTTACGCCACCAAAAGGTAAATAGTTATGATTCTTCTAAAGATTCTTCTGGTGTATACTTAGTCATGTAACATTTTATGAACTTATATTACTATGAACTAATATTTGCAAGAAATGAAATTTGCTTATTATACGTGGTCTGCTCCAGCCTAAGTCCATGGAACCATCTGGTAATGACCGGAGCCGACTCTTGCACCTGAAGGTAAAACTGGAAAGTTAGGTAGTTCCAATAATATTTTTCAGGTTCATTTACTCTCTGTCCAGAGAATATTTTAGTTTAACGGGTAACTTTCTCCTAGCGTAGTTTGGGATATTATTAGTTCGTATATACCATTGAGAGGGAGCAACAGGGTCCCATAATGTTTATTCTGATATAAAAGACATTTAATTTCTGTAGGTCATTCACGCGGGTGAAGCCTGTCGTACAAGACTGTGAATTGGATATAGGATCACTCGTACAATGAAAATCTCATACTCACATTATTGTCAAATAAACATCATCGCATGAGCTCACGAGCACTCGTAAAACATATGATAATAATATGACTCAAAGCATCTTTTACCATTTTTTCATTATTTTTTACCTTTACTAAATAAACAGGCATAAAACTCAACAAACAGATATATCGTGGTACTAATTGCGTTCATTTCCTATTTTTTAGTTTACGGCCTGCATTATTTATAGACCCTAACTAAAGCACGTTATTTGATAGAGTAAAGTTTACTTTATTGTGCCAGATTTTACTACGTCGTTTATTATTATACGAGCCGCTGTAAATGTTGGCAAAAATTTATACGTAGTTCGTGGCCTAAAAATATTATCTAAGACGCAAAGCTAAAGTGAGAAAGTCAGTATTCGGAAAGTTTATGTAAAGAGGAAAAAAGATAATTTACTTGATAAATAACTTGAGGCTTTAGACACCTGTCGTGCTAGTTTTGGCTGTTTTGTAATTAATATAAAGATTTAAGCAAAGATAAGAACTATATATTTATATGGTATACGTCTCATTTACATTATTTACTGTACTTACAGTATAGTAATATTTGTGTTACCTTTTTTATATTAAAAGCACAATAAATGACCCGTCACCTCAAGAAATGGAAGAAATCCATATGCTGCATTAAATAATAAAATCTCTTATTAGATGCAGAATTTATACGCAATTTTGAAACTCAATTATATTTTCTCTTATAGTTGACGATTTAAGTAGCAGACTTTATTTGAACACTGCACCAATATTACAAAATACCATTACAATTCTCACGAACTGTTAATAATGTAATTTATTATATAGCTTATAAATATAAGCCTGCATTGAAATTTTTATGCGATTACCCATGAAAACTTTTGTAAACTAAAGTACACGCATTTCAAATAATTCATCACCTGAAAATGGAATATCAATAGTTACTTTAATACATTCTATTATTTTGTAGAAAAGAATAAAAACTATCAAAGTGAACATCGTAATCCGTAATAAAAACCTTATATTTTATATTCCTATAATGTTATTGCGCTAATTAAATACATAATTTATTGTAGATTGTGAAAGTGAAATATTTAATCGTACATTAACAAGCAAGCCTTGCGTTTCATAATGTAGCACTTATATTTATTAAATGACAATTCAATTAGTGCTGTAAAATTGGTCTACTTAAATTAGGTTTACAGTTTTATTATATTTATTAACCCCCAGGACTGATATTAAAATAAAATGCCGCTTATTAAAATATGCTGCCGCATCATTTTGAGAACACAAATATACAATGTTACAGACTTATAAATTAACACTAGCTGACCCGGAAAAGGTTGTTTTGCTATATAAATATTTCTAAAATTTCTTCAATTAGCCACCCTTATCATCTTAAGTTATAAAAAATAACTTAAGACCTATTCTCAGACCCTCAACAAACACTTTGACAAGAGATTTTTATATATTAGATTTTAAAGTAACTTACTTCCGATTAGAAAACTATTTGAATGAAATATATAGTACATTCTTTAATAAACTATCGTAACCTTGTTTTTATCTTGTTTATAAGACATAAAATCGTAACAGTTGTATAAAGATAGATAAAAGTTCGAGCCTATAAACATTTCACTTTATCATAAACCAAGTACCTTTAAGGGAAGAGATATTGAAAGCAATTCGGTCGAATGAACTGATAAAGCCATGCCGTGCCTTATCGCCACTACGATGACAGCCGTTGGCTTAACGCGGCTATAAACACCTATACATAGCAAATGGAAGTATTCACCTGGCATGTACTGGATTCATGCTAGTTTATATGAGACTTTTAAATTACGCGTAGAATTTTATTAATTAAAATTTTTATCGGGTTTTTTTAATCAGGAGGATATATTTAAATTGTCAGCTATGTGGAAAATAGTGTTGGACCAGTACAAACTACGGTTTTTGTCTTTGAAACAAATCCTCGATACTGTGGATAATATACGGATAGTGAAAAATTTTCCAACCAACAGCTCACTGGGCAGCCCGGCAATTGAGTCAGACCCTTTTAAAACGTTGAATTAATCATTATTAGGTCAGTTTATGTTTCTAAAAGTACTTTTATTATTTATTTAACTATTGTTTAAAGGAATACGATTGATAAACTCGATCCTGAATTAATGAAAATAGCTTAGGCTTAGGAGGTAAAATGCAACAAGAATGTAAAATTTAAAATACCAAAAATTAACATAACTAATACATCCGATACAAAAATAATAATAATATTTCTCTCAGGTTTAAATTTTATTTAACACAAGCTATACCCGCCACTTCTAACGCGCGGTTCTTTTTCAGCTAAGCACAGAGTACATTGATCAATCGATTAGTAGTTATGTTTTTCGACTGCTTCTGAAGAAAATTGAGATCGTCTAAAACTGCAAACGAATTAGATTCACTCTTGGGTCCAGAAACACTGGGATTGCCTATTTGGCGCTTGTTGAATTCAATTTTAAATATTCTGGAAACTACAGTCAAGCGACGCAAACAACTTAAATAAAATAAACCATAGTAATGGCTGTAGTTTAATCTTCTTAGATAAAATTTAATACAAGTTGAATTCAACGTTTGCACGTTTGCTTCCAAAAATGTGTCAGGTAAGTCTTAAAAATCCTGGAAAATTTTAATGAGAACATGTGAATTATTTTATTGGAAGTAGCTGACCCCGAAAACTTTATCGCCTTTTAAATAGGCTATAAGCATGCGTGACTTTAGCTGTTAATTGCATTGGATGGCGGAGTACCAAAATTAATTAATGTAAAAAAAACCTCTGCAAGTTTTTCCGATAGTATAATATATATTATGATATGATAACAAATAAGAGATCATTGAAATATGTTCAGCCCAAGTTTCATATGGTGTAACTAACGGGATTTTATTATATTTTTTTAAATAAACTGTGAATTAATCCCCCTTTGTTATTCCCCAGAATTCGATGCTAATTAGCGCCACCATCCGATGATGCAATAATATAGCATGTGCATTTTGGCTAATATTTAGTGTTTGTGTTATCTTTGGTGTTAGTCATACTTTTCCAGGATGATTTGAACTTACGTGATGTGCGTTCAGACATACAGAAGGAAAAATTTATAAATTGTTTATTATCGTTATTCCCATGTGTTTATCTTTCCAAGGTCAGGAAATATAAATGCGAATTACCTGATACGGGCCGTACCAAGTGTCTCATAAACCGGCGCTCTACGATGCCCTGACATACTAGCAGGGTGTGAAATTACCCTTATTGCTTTATTGGTATTACGGTAGATTATATTGTATTGAATGAAGAATTGTCACTATTGTCATAATTAAAGTACTAAACTAACAGCAATTTGTGTGTTACATCTGCGTTCTAAAGCCTACCTTTAACATGAGAATATAGGGTAATACAACGTCTGATGAACTATTAAGGACCCGGTTACCATAAAAGGCTATTAAAGCATATGTCAGAGACAGACAATGCTGAATGGGCAATGGCAACAAGAGGTAGGAGAACAGAGTAAATACACCTAGGGAAATGGAACGTAGTAGGGGTATAGCTATTTCTAAAAGATTCATTCTGGTTCTTGAACTAGTCTTCTGGAAATAGCTTATCCAAAATCAGCTGAATACATACTACTTCGATTCAGAGATATATTAAGACGGTGTGTAATGTTAATAAATACTAATGATATAACGCTCAAGTTATATAATTTCATTTCATATAATCTCTATTGAATTAACGAATGATTGATATATTCAATTAACATTTAATATCATTTTGGATTCTATATTTTTATGTGATATAACGTACATTTGATATTCGTATAATACTCAGATGATATGACAAACATTTTCTATAAGGCCCGTTCGTTCAAGCAGGCATGTTAAATTCAGCAGGCCAGGTTTCTGTCACTGCTTCAGCAGTTCCACGCAAACTTATCGTCACAAGAGATGGGACAGACAAGACTACATGGTCTCGGTTTTGTAACTCGTTTCGTATTACGCTCAACAGTTTGGTTGTAATAAATGTTATAAATACCTATTTTCCAATTATTTTGTCCTTGGTTTTTCCCTTCTATTCTCTTCAGAAAGTCAAAGTCAAAGTACAGTCAGTCTAGGTATATTACATACTCTTTTGTAAGTCAAGTTTGTAGAATATAATTAAAGTACTGAAACGTATTGAGTTATTAGTTTAATATTAATAATAATAGTTAAAATATACAATTCATAAACTTCCAAAAAGTTGTACTATAGTTAACGGTCAATTATTTAATATAGCATTTAATATAATTTTTATATTTTAAATAGTTAATCGTGATTATGTCAATAAAACTGCTGTTTGAAAGAATTTTTCGATATTTCTAATATCTAATGACTATTACCATGTGTTTATTTCATATAAATAAAGTTTAGTTTACTTCTTTTCTAAACTAAAGCTAATGCAGACATCGCAAGTAAAACCTGTGATGATCAGAGTCCAATAAATGAAACATCAACTCAAATAAGCTATTACAATGCTATGCAATCGCAGATCTGAAATAAGATCGCGATTCCTTTGAACACTTCTGATGATATAGTGATATAAAATCACTGGCCCTGATTCTCAAGTACACACTTTTATCTTAATTGAAATGTAGAACATCTCTTTCTCTCAATATCAACACAAAAAAGAAAGCTGTCAATAAACATTAAGAAAAGTTTGTTGTAATTTGGACCTTATTAATATCCGTAATATACAGGTTAAGAAGCCCGTCCTCTATTCCTTCTGAAATTGTCTATGGTCACTATAATATCCGCCGAAATTTAAAGGTTGTAATAATAGTTTCATTTCCAATTGTAAGGTCGTTTTAATATTTTGATTTAGTATAAATCTGCAGAATCGCTCCAATATGATTTTTTTATATTCATCCCTATACTAAGTGTCAATTTCGGACCATATGATCTATCAACTACGAAATGAGTCAACTTTTATATAACGCGGTTAATAGGAAGTAAAATTATTGTGAATTCTAACTACCTTGATTAACTTGAGTTACTATATAAAATATCGTTATAATCTACCAATGAAGACTGAAATATTAATCTACTTCTTTGTTGCCTTTGATGACAGAGATGGTGCCAGAGTTACTCAAGCTATTTTCGAAGCTTCCGACATCATTTTATAACGGCCATTATATTAATAGCAGCTGGCGTATATAATGGCGTGACTTACTATTTGGACCTTTCGATTTTCTGCAAAATTTATAATACCATGTCGTCGCCAAATAATATACGTACATAGTTAATGATTTAACTAAACAAATAAACTTATCCTAGAAACTTGGTCATCGATTCGTATAACACATATCACAATCCTCAAAATTAAAATATGTTTGTGTCTTTTTTATTTAATAATATTTCAGCAATACGATTAATCTAGAACTATCGAGGAGTTAAGTCGTTGCGTCAATTTTTAACAATGAAAATCAATATAGACAATTTAATCTAAGACTTAGAAAAGGGGCCTATCATTAACGACACACATAAAACTGTCAGAGTATCATTATTAGAACAAAAAGAATAAGTGGAAGGTGCTTGGAGTCAAACAAAAAATCGGTAACAAAAATAATCTCGAAAAGTCGTATAAAAGTTAGTCCTGTGCTGACACGCTAGGTTCGTAATCAATTTCTTTCATTTGGTATTATCGCGTGTTTATATCCCGCCCCAGGGCATGACTTCCCCATCTAAACATTATTCTAATGCTTTTGCGTTTGAGCATTTTAAAATTTGTTATAACGAAGTATGTCTGATCGATGCCACTTATATGTATGCTAGATGCCACTAGTATGCTAACATACTATTCTAAAATAGAAAATAAGAATAGAATATATCTTTATTGTACATCAGGCAATTCAAGAAGAGAATTACACAAAAAAACCTTTAACTAATTTTATTGTTAAACTGAATTTATTGAACATTTTGTATCGATACAAACCGTCAGTTACCTGAAGCATACCGATGCAATGCTTGTGTGTCATCTAAATAGTACCTATAAATATAAACTAGATATTTTGTAACCACGATAGAAAGATTTAATGAAGACATTTTATGAAAAGATAGCTACAGTATAATCCTTATAATTATTGTAAATCAATTAGTCATAAAAACTATGAAGAAAAATATAAATAAGTAGCAGTAAGTAATTTAAAACTCACGAAAGTCAAGTTAAGTTAATTATAAAGTAAATGATTTTAATCGAATGCAACGCGCAATACTTATCATGAGAATCATGCGAACTCTTAATAATAATTATAATGAATTTCAGAAAGATACTCTCATACTTATTTCGCCTATTGATATTATTATTATATTTGTAAAAGTATATTTAGCAGAGATGACGGACTGGACATAAAGTAGAACTATTGAAATATATAAATGAATCGATTAAATACTACTATTGATAAATTCGAAATACATTGTAGACCCTCAAAGTCTGCACGTACATATTTAAACCTATACTTCAAACGATCTGTATCAGGTAAGTACAAAAATAGATTGTCATCATTATTGATTTTGTACTACTGTCGCCGTTTAATCCCTCGGTAACTAACAGAGAGCCCGAAAGCCTGTCCTATCGACAACGGAGCAAAAAAATTAGGTTCACCCTAATTTTTACTCATTTTTCCAGACTTCAGCCGAGATTCAAGTACTAAGAAACGGGCATAAATACCTAACGTTTTGTCTGTAGTCACAGCTACGAAAACTATTCTAACATGAAACAAAGGTCAATAATTAATTTAAAGAGGTAATAAAAATAATAGTTACTTCATACCGTTAGTGTCACGCAGATTTATTATTTTTGTGCGTAAAAAGTATAAACTTTTTTCTATCTCCTAATTAAATTAAAATTCTATTCAAAACATACTTTATCACATCGTAGGCTACAAATGGTCATAAAAAAGAAAGCTATAAGACCGAGCCTATGACATAGAAAAACCCGTACCTATCTCGATGCAGCTTATTGCTAATGTCAATTTCATAAAAAATAAATTTCTCATTTTATTATACCGAGTTCCGAAGGAAAATCTTTGCGGACAATTTCAGTGATGTAAAATTTTATAGGACCATGAATTTTATACTATAAAAGAAGATTATCATAAAGATCAATTTCACAAAACTGTTAAGCTCAATTTTTTTATATAAGGACCGACACTTAAGCGGACGAACCAGTTTTAGGTATATATTCTACCTAGATAGTTATATTTAGGATGGAGGCATAATGAATAACTTGGGCTTTAGTTACATATTGCCAGTAAACTGAATTGATCATGTTGATCTAGATTATCTTGAACTTGATCATCAATCAATAAAATACCACAAACAAACACTAGCCTATAGGCGTTCTATTTCTAGGTACAGAACTTCCAATAAAGAGAACGAATTTTACAAGAGTTTTGTTAAGCTTGGCAATAATAATTAATTAATACAAAACGAATTATTTACTTGACCCCTTCTGTATCAACCATGACCAAGATTTTGTTTTCATAATGGAAACCACTCCATTTATTTGTCTTTAAAATAACTGAACGCCAAATTAAATATCCGGTATTATTGTCGGCGGAAATAAGACATGCTTTGTTTCAGACTATCGCAGACGGTGACCACAAGAGGTCTGTCGTTATGAAGGGTAGTAATAACACATACGTGAACTAATATTATAACATTAATAAATAAACATTCAAGTTAAACATTCTAGGAGTCAATTTAAGAAGTTTTATACAGTAATTCGTGAATTCTGTAGTATTGGCTAAAATTCCTTATTGTAGTAAATTAAATCATTGTGGCATCTAATTATACGTTATTTACAAAATCAAATAGTCATTGTCAAGACTATAAAAACATAAAGTGGTGTTATTATGAAACCCATTACAAAATAATTACCACAGGGTTGTTACGGCTTGTGCACACTGTAATAAAAACGTTCGGTAACACATCAATTAGGTTTAAGTTAACCGCCGATTATACTGCTGGCCTTTATCATATAGCAGTAAAAGTATTCTATATTTTACAGGGAAATTTTGAATTTCTACATTTATCACCAAAACGTAGATCCATATAAGATATACCGGGTTACGGAGATTAGTTGATTGTGATATTGCTTATCTTCAATTATTGTATCTGCCATCTGGTAGAGGATGCAGTAACCCTGTTTATTACCAGTTGGCAAATGTGGACGACTTTCTTTATACGAACATGGTACTTGGATATTTATAATATTATTTAGCGTATCTCTAATGTTGATGTACATATTTCTTCACCACAATAAATCAAGCAAAATTAACACAATCTCTAAATTATGCGGTAAGAGTATGTAGATGACTTTATGAATCGTGTTAAA
Source organism: Acentria ephemerella (assembly GCA_943193645.1). NCBI lineage: Eukaryota > Metazoa > Arthropoda > Insecta > Lepidoptera > Crambidae > Acentria > Acentria ephemerella. The sequence goes on along the minus strand of OW971877.1, from coordinate 7,244,501 downwards.
AATAATAAAATTATGATATTCGATATTCAAACTTTAAGGTTTTTAAGCAAAAGACAAAAACAGAGAATTGGTTGGGTAAATATCATATAATACCTTTCTATCTCTAATTTTTAATAAATATATCTGAGAAATCTCGACTGAACAGGCAAAATACTCATCACACACTGTCCGTAATTCTACGTGTGCATTTCCTTATTGACTAAACGTTTATTGAGCATTCGCTAAATGAACAAACAATAGCATCGAGAATGTCATGAAACGATGAAAGCAATTAATGCTGAACGTTGCTAAATCTCGATGCAATATGTAAATGTCGATTGCTGTCCCGCCGTTGTTAAGTTGAAAGCATGTAAACCATCTTTCTATTATTTCATGAATGGAACTATAACATTCTGTATTAATTTTATCTAATGTTGGCAATGGCGACCAATTTTCGAACGATGCACGCAAATTGTCAATATGCAATTGGCAATTTGCAGTCTTATGCTGCGTTGTAAACATTTCATAGTACAACTGGTTTAGCTATTTTCATAATTTTTTAAAAGTACAGATTACTTTCAGTAACATATTATTTTGACATAGAATATATACGGAACCTTTTTTATGCATTCATGAAAAAAAGCAAAATTATAATGCTAATGATGAAAACCATATTTGATATAACATAAAGTATTAAGCAAGGATACATTATTTTTTTTTGTAAATTTTAATTAAGTATTTATACAAATTATTATACAAATTATAAATTAAACACTTTATATTCATACTGTCAACAAAAAAAAATAAACACGTTTAGCGATTAATGAAACTTATGATACAGCTTGTGATTTTTGAACTCAACACTTCGTAGTTATTTTTCATTAAGCTTAAATATAATTTCATGTGTAATATCAAAAGTGATTGAATGTATACATATATTTATTTATTTATTTTATTTATTTATTGTGGTTGAGACAACCTACTTTTGTTTATCTGGAAGTCCGATGTTCAATTCTAGGGAACAAACATTTTCGTGGATTGGTTGGTTTATGAACTTTATCCAAGTCCGCCTGCTACCATTATCTTACCTAGGTAGTATTATAATAATTATAGCAGCATTGTGGTGATCCGGCTGTTGGTGGTAAGATAACCAGTTCCTCTGTGGTTGCGAAATCTGGGTGTAGTTCTTTCCATCTTCAGCGTTATCTTCACTTACCATCAGGTAAGATGATGACCAAGAACTACTCTATTAAGAATAAAACAATTGCGGAGAGCACAGAACCGATAGGATAGGCGATCCTTGATTAACTTGGTTCCTTTATCCTTGGTTCTGCTTATGTCCAGCAGTGGACGTTCCTCAATAAATAACAATGATGATCTGTGACCTTACATTAATATTACTTGCGAAGACTATGCAGTCTATCCTATTGAACTTTTTTATGTCTATTGTAACAAGAGAACTGACTTTTCTTTAAATTCATACCCAGACTCATAAATATCAGATGTTACAAACTAGAGTCCAAAAAAAACTTTTCTAATAATACATCTTGCAATGGATGAATACACTCTAAAATACTTTAACACACAAAAGTTCTTACTATAGTGAATGAAATATTTATTTTCATGACTAAAACATTAGAATTATATATTACTATACGCCATATAAAACTTATATTTATTCGTGAAAATGTGTCTTACAAATATAATAATAAAGTGAATCATAATTCAGATAGTCTATATTAGATATACATATCTTCAAAAACATAAAGAAAGCTCATGAAAGGGAACATTTTAGATTCCAGCTACCTAGCTATATATTTTCTTTTATAAATAATCAAAATATATCTCAGAAATTGGTTATTTTATAATCGTTTTAGTAGAAAATGAAGCAAGAACTTTTTTTACTATATGTTTTCCTCGGGAAGAATTACCCAGAAAGTAATTAGCATCTCTGGCGTAACTAATTAGGATATACTTAGAACAACGGCCCTCATTTCACGACTATTGATTCGAGACGAAAAGCAATATGCCTATGTCTGCGGCTGTATCACTTTGTTGCCTGTTCTATCTCTATTAGCTCAACGAGTTATCACGGTTACTGAAACTATGCGTTGGTTGTTGCTAGTAATAAGCAAATAAATGATATCTAACCATATCATTTTCTGTAAAGAGTATTATTACTTTAGTATAATAAAAGTCTCTTGTTGCTTTACGTCAAGTTTTTTATTAGTCAATTTGAAATATACATATGCTGCCATAAGATGACTGCCGTTGTGTTGGAATCGTTAAAGTATACGCAAAAAGGTAAATTAACCATACCTGTAAGGGGTTGTTATTTCATTTATTATAAGTTTTATTGTTGAATTAAATATTTTATCGTTATCTCCTTGCAACATATCTACTAATATTTCCCCATCACTACTAAAATTCAGCAACATATATACAAGGCCAAATGCCGTTTAACTAATAAACCAGTAAGGGAATTAAATTATCATTGCAGTTGCGTAACAGGAAAATACTTTGCAAACCTTTCGATTTAAAATAACCAATATTTAAAAAAAATTAATCTTATCAAGTTTTACTTTTAGCCAATATTAAGAGTTCCTATTTTATTGGTACAAAATATGATTATGGTCAAAGTTAGAACTCTTATAAATGTTATAAAATAAGAAAGTTTAGAATACATATGAGAATTCATTATATGGTCGCTTTACATAGTTACATCTAGATAGAGAAGTTCAAAGGAGTACCTATAGTCCCTTAAAGTTTATTAATAATGTAGATAATTACAATTATAGCAGGTAGCGTCTAAAAGTGTAGGAGACTGTAATCAATTTTATAAAAAATATAATGTGTTGGACCTTCGTCGATCTTAAATATTAAATTATTAAAAAACGTTAAACGTTGATATTAATAAAGCTTAGATATTCATACCTTTCAGTTGTGTGACGGGAGGTAATATAACGAGTTGCATTGTAGAGAACCAATCGTCCGATGAGGGCTACACTCTGTAACAAAATTAGAAAAAGGTTAGAATATATCAGTGTAATAACGTTGCTACAAGTATATATAATAGGTTGGGGAAAAGTTTCTTTATATTTTATATTAAAATTCAAGATATTTTTTTTTAAGTTTAATTAAAGTACATATGTGCTGTAATTATCTGTCATCTGTCATCTTGTAAGTAGAGACATGATCCCGTTGCTGTAGAAATTTTGAGACTTCTGATAAAAAGCAACAAGTGGTTTTGGCAGTCCTCTCTTGATGTTAACCTGACACTGCCTAAAGAATTCTGAACAGACCGAAACAGGTGGAAATCTAAAGGAGCAAGGTCAGGGCTACATGGCGCATTAACATCTTCCAGCCATACTCTCTTTTTACTCAGTAGCTAAATATGTGGTCAAGCGTTATCGTGATGAAAGACCACACCCTTTCTATTAATCAATTCCGGCCGCATTCCCTCAACTTCTTGCTGTTATCTATCAATTGTTGACCGTAGAGATTCTAATCGATGGTTTTGCCCGGCGGTAAAAGTTTTAATGACCCTTCCAATCTCACCATAGACACAACATCACCTTATTGCGAGTTAACCCAGATTTTGCCACAGTCTGTGAAGCCTGACCGACCTTTGACCACAACCTTTTTCGCATGTTCTTGTCATACGTGATCCACTTTTCATCACCAGTTATCAATCTCTTCAAAAACGTTTAAGTTTCATTACGTCTCAATAAAGAATCGCATATACGTAGTACACGGTTCATTAGGATTCTTTCAGTGAGCTCGTGTGCTACCCAAATATCGAGTTTTTTTGTATACCCAGCTGTTTTCATAGGGGTCAAAACTGTTTTGTGGTAAATTTCCTAAATATTAGCTAAAAAGACTAAAAAGAAGGCTAAAAAGACCCTTTCCCTGACCTTGTATATTATGTAGGCACATTTTTATCTCGAACCTATATTAGCCGACCTCAATATAAAGTGCCTGTGCTCTTGCTAGAATAGAATTTTCAGGTAAGAACCCTATAACGTCAACATCTAATAGATACCACAATAGTCTTTGTTTTATCTGCTATACGCGTACATAATTTTATATATTTACTTATTGACCCAGTGAACTTTGTACCACCCATACATAATCTGCCACAAACGCAATACATCAAAAGTAAATTGAAGTAGCAATCAAAGAAAAGACAGAATTGAATTAGCACTTCAGTTAGACCATTTTTTGGATTTGGTTGGAATTTTCTGTTGTTTTTTTTTCAAACTCAATTGAACGATCAAAACAAATAAAAATAATTCAATTTGGTTAAGCCGTTAACAGCTATTAATTTTTAGATACGAAGAATAGATACTTAATAGATACTTAATTTTAAAAAACAATTTTTTAAATTACTTGTAAAGTAAAAAGTAATTTAAAAAATTCTTTAAAGCAAACTCTTTAAATTTTCAAATTATAAACTAGCCTTAGTGTCATGTAAATAGATATATTTTATTTATTATATTCCTATAACACCTATATAAATTATAGAGATTACTTATAGAAATAAGCAGTACCTTTGTACAATTCTTTAATATTCTGTTGTGTCCTTTTAATTGTCTTTGTGTGTACATAAATTGTTAAATAAAATATAAAAATAATAAATTCAAAATAAATAAAAAATACATTTTTTTATTTAATTTAAAATAAAGGTACATATTTATAGGGGTTTACAAATAGCGTTGAATTATCCCACAATTCCGTATATTCGTGTATGAACACATAATTTAAAAATATTGTGAGATGTGTTTTAATAGAATTTAATGTCTGTCTGGTCTGATAAATCGAATGTAATATGTTCTAATTCTCCAAAGTAAGCATGCCTGGAACCTAATCTTAATTAAATAATCCAATTAAAACAGAAATGAGGGAGCCGTAGCCACAACTTTAATTTATTCCCAGGATCGGAAACAAACACTCCTCACTGAATAGCTATGCTAATAATACTTTTCCTGTGTAAAAGCCTCTACTTAGATTTCCTATGAGATCACAAAATGTTTAAAACTTTGGCCAAAAAACCAAGTTTAAGTTCGATAATAGAACTTATATTCTTTTAATTAGAAAAGCGCAGAAATATAAAATATTAACTTTTAAATATTCAAAGATTAAATAAACAAACAATACAAATACATACAAAGAAGACACGCAAAAAAATATCATGGTTTGACAGTTTTGAAAACAATATACGTCAAAAACTGTTATATTCTTTTTTGCTTCTTTAAAACTTTCTTTAAAACGCTTCAATAGGCTCCCTGGAGCATCTATAATACATATAATACTCTGAAACTCACTGTCAATAATGCAAAAATTTATATTCTGTGTGAGGCTGTGGGCTTTCTTTATATTTATATTGCTGTAGAACTCTGAAATATGATGATACCCTAGGATATAATCAGTCTACGCAACGAATTTCGATAGAATTCCAAGAATTTGGTTAATCTTAGATAATGAGGGGTGATTTCAAGAAATCATTGCTCCACCCGTCCTCCCCCGTTTCACAATAGAAGGCTTTCCATGAACTTATTTATACAAGGTGAAGAAATCAATTTCAATATCTATCGAAATCAAATATTTGTTACTCATAGCAGTCGGACGAAAGAGAAGTCGGATTGTCACCGCTGTCGCTTTCATATAATTTAACAACAGAAAAGCTGTGGCCTCGCCAGTAAATCGTATGATAATGATAGCAGAGTTTCTGTTATATAATAAGTCCTTTTTAATTCTAAAACGAGATAATTAGTTCTACGTACAATTGTCGTATAAATCGTAATCTAGACAGTTTGAATCTTATCGTTAACTTATATAAGTACATAGCACATATATATGTATTATATGTACTATGTACTTATATAAGTGTGTGTGTGTGAAGCCCAAAGTGGGTACTTAACCTTAAGTAAGTCCCTGTAATGAATCGTATCAAGCGTTAGTTAGAATTTGTCAGTTGCGTAAATGGCTTAAGCCATTCATACGCTCGAATATTGCAACTAAAGCTTAGTGTGATGGACATACACTGGAACCAAGAAGGAAAGGTGGCTCCAAGAACTCTTGGAGCCACCTTTTATCAGCCTAGATATTTTATATTATTTTAACCTTATTAACTATCAAGAATAAAATAATATTTTAAGGGCCAAAAATTTTCTATTAATAAATATAAGGATTATAGCCACTAACATCCAAATCTCAAAATTTCAGGTCATTTATAATATTTTAAATCTCATACGATGGAATTCTAAAAACACACAAAACTTATTTACATAAAATATTTCACTCTTTATAATATTAGTGTTTTTAGTTAAGCTTCAAACAAGGATGGTATTTAAATGTTATTAAATATTAACATTAGCTTTTCCAATCAACATCCTCCATTATTAAAATAAGGAAGCAAATTCCCTTTGACCAGCGATATCCTTCACTGAACGGACCTTCGTGGTAATAAGGTATAACCGAGGCATTTCCGGGGTCCTTTACGCACGCGATGTCTTTAACTTCCGGTCAGGCCAGGCGGGCTGTGGTCGTATAAAATTTCCCTTTTTATGACATTAATGACCTCGAATATTTGGTTATGACGTAAACTTTCAGTAAATGCCAAAGAAATTCGAAATAAAATTTAGATTTACCTTAAATATAAAACAGATTAAACTTCTTTATCAGCATTCACAGAACTCTAATTGTAATTTAATAAATTATTTATTTATAGACTGTATGAACATTTATGGGTCGTTGTTTTAATAATCTAACGCCTAAATCAATGACAGATCTACTGCAAAAACAATTCTATTGCCATGACATAAGGAATTATTACTACCTCGCAACGTCGAAACATTAATATTGATTTGTACCACACCTCTAAAACGTTTACTACGGCATCCGTTCTGATGTTGAGAATTAATTTACGCCTTCTGAATAGACATTTAATTAGAAAATACAGGCATTTCGATAATACAATATGTATATGAATGTATACAATATGTATTATCGAAAACCATCTTTGCATAAGGATGATGCACAACAATTTAAATAAACATAAAGATAAAATTTATACAAGAATAATTTAAAGAAAAGGTGAATCTAAATAGTTTAAGGACCGACAAATCAGACACCATTCTTTTTTCAAAGTCATTACATAAAAAATTCCACGCGGGCTATGATTCAAAGAATAGAACAGATAGCCGATTGTGACGCAACATATTGAAGTATATCCTGTTCGCTTTGTATAATTTACAATAAATCCATAAATAATATAAGATTTAAACCTAAAGTAACTTAAACAACAGCACCAAAGTAAGCATGCGACGCCAATATAATTTAAGCCAACTAAGACTTTCATCATTGCTGAAACATTACTTTTTACTTTAGAAGTCACTTTATAAAAAAATATGAACAGCATTAAAAACCAAGAGAAGAATCCCGAAACGATAGTAACATTACAAAACAATTAGGCTAAAAAGTTAGGGACGCTTTTCACTGCGCAACCGACCGTCAGAAGTGGCAGCATGTGGTCAGAGACAGGCGGGGTCTGAGACATCACTACTCAGCAATGAGTGACATTCAGCGCTGAATGTTATTTAACTGTTAGTAGAAACTGTTAAATAAGTGTATACTTAAGTTACCAACGAGATATTTACCGTGTTATTTGTTTTTCCTTCATTCAGGACATTTCTAAGCTAGTGCATTTTCATGGGTACACTGACAGGGTAAACTGCTGAAACAGTGAGTAAAGTCAACTTCAGTGCGAGCAGATTCATCGATCCACCCCTTCTGTTGACCCATGCAATTATCGATACGCCTACTATCAGACTCATTCTTACTACTGATAATTCTAATTCATTGTTTAACGATGAAAAAAGTGCTTTACCAAATTTAACAGACACGTATCTTTATATATTTTACTTTATTCAAAGTAATAAACGCAACTTACTAAGAACAATAAACGAATTCTAATCAAAACGTAGCTTATCTCGTTTTACATCTCTTATCAGTGCAACAATATGATTTCACAGGGAAAAACTAATTTTCGAAGTGTCATGGCGAAGTCTGAACGAACACTGGTAAAAAGAAATAAAGCTTACAAGAATTGCCATTTATCATGAAACTGTGACCGTGGCTCATCCAAGTCAAATAAACTCACCTTTGCCACGGTAACTTAAGTAATTACAATTTTCACCGAGTTGAGTATCTTTTAAAAATTGTTGATTAATTTGTCGGAGCAAATATTCGAGTGGCAGACGCCGGAAACCCTTTTGACAAGAGCTCTGTAGTATTAGTTAAAAAGTGAAAACGTCTGCAAATCTCGTAGAGAAGGCTCCCGAGTACAAGTGTTCCACTGAGCCGTCATCTTCGATGCTCTAATTTAAAAAGCCTGCTACATCACTGAGTTAAGTTTTAGCTGGCTTATACTGTTTTGTTACTTTTTCGTTATTTGTTTGTACATCAATTTGTACAAAAAGAGATATAAGCTACTCATCTTCACTTTTTAATTCGTAATTTGAACAATTTTATAAACTATGTTGTCATTAATTACATTTAAACAATTAAAAACAATCACAGCGGAATTCCACTTTAGTTTCGAGTCAAGTGACTTTATACCATATTCTTCGCAACATTTAAATATGTACGTGGGCATAAAATATTTTGCATTAGTGATGATTGTAGAGTTTACCATGTTTTTCAAAGTGCTATCTGTCAAGGCAATGTTCTGTACAAACAAATCAATAGCAATAAAAAAGCAATAAACATTTTATGGGGGCCACAAATTATATAATATGCTCTCTTACAAAGGTCTGATTAATACCTACACATAAAATTTCAATATTTTTGAAATTACTGGAACATGCAGTGCTTTTTCCAATCTTAGTTTGTTGCTTTTTCAAATATTTACTAAAAATATGTAGTTGAGTTTATCTTTAAGATATATTTTTCTGTTTTATCTTATTTTATTAGAAAGTGCACTCAAAAAATTACTTAAAACAACTTACTAGAGCAGTAACACAAGAAAACCCCAGTCAAAAATTAGTTCCACGTTTTGAAGCAGCGCTCACAATCTTGAAAATGTAGTGCACTCTCAGATTTAAGTCTGAGTTCATTTCGTTTAACGTTGTAGGATGGTTCGCTTAATGAAGTGGTTCCCTTTATACCAGGTGGAACAAGCCTACCCGGGAGTGGTTAGCCGGTCGACCGGTAATAGTTTGTGTTGGTTTAACCTTTGCTCTTACCTTGTTACGGGATTTAGCCCTGAATACCGCCGAAGGACAACACATAACGACACCGGTCCCAATTTCATTTATTGCTCGGCCATAATGTATTAAAATTTGCAGATTCAATGGTCAGATTATTTTAGCAGACGAATATAAATATTTTGGTTAATATTGTGTATATCACACAGTTCACACAATGAAGTGACATATTAATAGTTATGGTTGTGGGTGGTGTAATCGAAAGCATAAAGATTGTTGGTATCTATATCAATAACATATAATATGTATCTATATCTAATAGCTAAATTAATAGCTGCGCTCTCGCCGATACCGCTTTAATTAAATTAATATTAATAATTGAAGATTTTGATAATAAATTTACTGTGACGATAGATTAATTATCTGATAAAGCCTTCAATTAATACTTCATACAAGTTAAGTGAGAAACCTGTCGAATATCCAATCTGATTTACTTAAATTTTTGATGTAAAACGTTATACGATCTATATCAGATTATTTAAAAACATATCAGTCTGAAATACACATTCCTTCCCCATCTTACTTGAAACTTATGCAAGTTATAATAGCATTGGGTAGAAAGTGCCACTCGCATAAGTAGCGAATGCTTTATCATACTCCAGTGTTCGAAGTTGCTTTGATAGAAACTTTGATTGTTCTATCGAGATACAGAAAACCATTTTGTAATAAAATTTTGGCTTTCCTATGATTCGATATAATAATGGTTATTACTAAGATTTTACCGTACACTCATTATTTATAAAAATATACCTCTCCTTGTAGCAAAAAAGTTATACTTCAGAAATAAACATTTATGTACCCGCTATATGCACTTGCTACATGCTCGCAAATATCTCAATAATTTATTAGAAAATTTAACTTAATATTCCAATCAAAAAATTAGAAATTTTGAACAGTTTCTTTTTTTTGTTTGTGTACACAACTATTTTACAAACCAATTAAATGACATCAAATTGTCTACCAGTATTACAAAACCGACTCACTGTTCTTTCCAATTCCTGAACGTTCACTTTATATCGATTGACGGCGGTTAATTCACTTCATCGTAAATGCAGAACTCATCATGATCTATTTTTGTGCTGCTGTTGCCATTGATTTCATGCTGTGAAGTCGACGCAGTATTAACATTTTACAGGCCTTGGAACATAATCTATAAGAATATTTAACAGAAAGATATTTACTAACATCGTTGTTACTACAAGCTTCTGAGGGCTCACTCCAGCGAAACATGCGAATAAATCATTTATTTATTATTACTTGTCACATGTATACATAGGTGTTAAAAGAGTAAACTAGAACATTGAGCACGTGACACAAAGGATCGCAAGGACACTGCAAATTTAGGAGAGCATAACTGACCTAATAGAGATGCATAAAATTAATTTAGGCTGTTGTACTTTTATCGCAACGGGTCGATTATTAATCTTATCTGCAAAGAACTCATTCAACGTGTAATATGCTTTTTAGAAAGATATGTTTTAAGGTTTTTTGGAAATGACTTTACATTTTGTATGTCTTTTATTATATTGGGAATATTATTATAGATGTCTACAGACCGACAGTATGGGCCTGATCTGACTAATTGAAGAGTTTTACTCGACGGAATATTTAATTTATGTTTATATCTGTCATTACGTCGTTAATTTGGTATTGGCAGAGAAAAGATACATATCATATTTAATGAATTTACAAGATTCCAATATATATTAAGATAGCATGGTCACGAGAGGTTTTAAAGTAATGACCGACAACATCGGTCTAATTCCGATCTTTTGTTTTCGTGTTATATTTTTCGAACTAGGCCCTTTATAACTTTTTTAAAAAAATATTCCGGTAATATCCTCAATATCGAATACTTAGTTTTCTTCTATGTATCAATGCCCTATAAATTAAAATTTTTGCCCCAAAAATAGTAAAATTATTTTTCTACTAAGTTTTTCTTCTAGATTTTAATAAATAAAATTATATATACGACACTCAGACTTCAAAAAAATCTTCCGCTAGTGGTGCTGACCACTATACAAAGCGAATTCCGATTCTAATTCCCTTTCTTAGTCCTCGATTATCGCTCTTTGTCTCCGCTCAAAGGGCCACTTTAAAAGCCTAGTTACAAAGTTCCCTCGCTTACAACTCTTAACGTTTTTAATAAACGACGCTGTCGGAATCTTTTAGGGGTGCCTGAATCTTTAAGGGGTCATTTACATTGTTAATGCTCTTGACTTGAAGTTTCATGTAACCTACTAGATACTAATATGACATAGTCTTTGCATTTAATCTTCTTATCTTATAATTTGGTATATCGATCTACCTTCCAAGCATACTATGGTATGCTTACCCCAAAAGAAGTATTTCCAACATACGATAACATTTATTATATTTGTTATGTGTTTATTAATTTATCTTTACGCAAAAAATACTAAGAATAAATATATCAAATAAAAAGACAGTTGGGAGTTCTCGTATTGCAACATGAACCATGTTTTTAAAACACGCTACTAAAGATTTTCTAAGAATCTATCTGCAGTACATTTTGCTTTCGATAAAATCTACGCTTTTGATAACATGCATTATATTTATACAAGATCAATAATAAATAAAGGACTGACCACATGGTCACGAACGAAAAGTTGTTCAACGTGTTTGCATTATATCTTTCATATGTTAAATATAAAAGATGAATCAATATTAAGGTGAAGCGATATTAAACATTGTTTAAGTACGTTTATAAAGCGTTTAGAAGTTAGTAAAGTCATGACAATCATATGTTTTGAAAATTAGAATCGAAAATGCGAGGCAAATTGATGCAAATTAAAATTAAAAGCCTTTGCTGTTATTGCAATGCAGTCTGACGGTTTGCATATAGACTTGCAACTCTGCAAAAAGCAGAGACTGCTCGTGAAAACGTCATGGGCACGGTTGTGTAGTAGCAGTCGTAGCTGACAAGAAACTAAGTGGCAGTGTTTTGTGACCCAGGGTTGGCAACCTACATATAGTTGACCTCTTACAGTGTTAAAAAGTTATAAGCCTAAAATCTAAACCCTCCCTATATTAAAACGTTTATAAAATACTACCCATTAAAAATATTATTCAAATTGGTCGTCGTCATTACTTGTTTAAATAGTTTCTTTTCGCAAAAAAGTTTTATATCTTGTTAATACTCTATTGTACACACACATCACAAAAGTATAGAAACAGAATAAATTAATACAAGGAGCTCTGGCTTCGATAACGTACATAAAGCAACTTTCGCCATGGTTAGTCACTGTATGGGTCAATCAAAATATGTTATCGATCTCCTCCGCGCTTCGAAAGGCACGCTAAGCCGTTGGTCCTGGTTGATACGTCTACCGATTTCACCCATCAAGATATTTCATTATGATATTTGGCATTAAAAAAATATTATTTTGAATAGCAAATATTTGCTGGAAGAATATAAGTTACCCCAGCTTAGAAAACAGGCGCACACTTCTAGGCATTGACACTGTTAATAATTAACAATAATAAATTCGACTACATTAGTTTGTATAATTGCTAGTATTTTGCGGTACCGCGCAGTGTACAGAGGAGAAGGGTGCATATGTGATTGCTGTGTGCTTTGTTCTGTGATTGCTGTGTGCCAAGACATGTGATTAACATCTTATTCAATTTACCTTTTTAATTATTAAATTTAATATTTTTTTTATTTGTTTACCCTTATGTTACTTCGTATTTGGTGATTAAAGTCCCAAAAGCAAGCTTAGTCACATTTATTTTAATATAATGATACTTTTATCGCGTATGTATTCGTTATACCTGGAAGAGATCGCTTTTAGCAATAAAGTCGCCCTTTGTACAAAATTAGTTAAAAGTTTTTTTTTGTGTATTTCTCTTCTTGAACTGGCTGATGTACAATAAAAATATATTCTACTCTATTCTATTCTATTCTACATATACGTATGTTAAAATATGGAAAACACAAATATTAAGTTAAGAGGATGGTGTGGGCTTCGCAATAAGCAACATCTGTAACTAACACATAAGATGTATTAATGTGAGTAATGTTTATAATAATAAATAAATATATTTTTTTAGTTTAACAAATAGAAATGATTGAAAATTTGGTGATTTCATAACCTCCATTTTATGAAATCCGTATAAAAGCCCGCACTTAATAATAAACAAGTGTTTAAAAAAATCTTAATAAACGAATTAGTCTGGCATTTTAAATTTAAATGTTTCTTCCTCAGAGGTTGACATCACGGCATTCTCGAGGGAAATTAAATGCTACATTAAAGTTATTCTAAGTTGATGGTAGCTAGTAGGCACTTAGATCTAATTCCGCTTCTTTATATGAGTAGCAGCTTTTTAACAATTAATTATTAGAGCAGTAGTTCTACGAAACGTGAAATCTAATATTTAAAAAAAACTTGTGTCACAGTGTTTGTTATCGGACTCTACAACGGCTTGCTTGATTTTTATGAATTTTTTCCTCTATATTTGGTAGGTCTGAGAAAAAGTCTTAGGCCATTTTTTATACGAATTAAATTTTGAATATGAAAAAATCTAGTCAGCTTCATAATTATAGGCACTATCAAAATCTAAATTTATATAATTCTGTCTTTATATCTTACAATAAATAATTTCACATTTTTATGTATCATTTTTTGAGGATAACCCTCTTTATTTTTTAACTTTCTTAAAGTTAAAGTTATTACCTACCATTTCATGTGTTTGCATTACGTTATAAAAATAATACGCAACAATCCATTAAACGTAGATTGAGCTGCACGATAAAGTAATACGACTTGTATGCGGACAAGCATAACAGAAGAACGTAAATTAAATAACCGATATTGCGCCGTGCTAATTAGTCCGGCCTCAACAATCAAATACGCTTTATTGCATAAAACGTAAAAAATATTTTCAGAAATGAATATAGATAAATAACAGCAAAGGACAATCAAAACGTATTTAAACAAAAAGTATTTTGTCCATCTTACAGGCTCGCCTTGTAGCGAAGTTAATTTGATTATTTTAGAAGTGATAATGGTCCGTGTAAACAAATATTTAATTATAATTATTACAACAATAATAAATATAACTTGGTCATATGCCAAATATTTTGTACCTCGAGGATACCCCTGCCAGTAGTAGGATGGGGTTCATCAAGAACATGCCGCGCGTCGGGTCGCCACCATAGATTTTCTAACCACACTGATAAATTTCATGGCGATGGATTAGATTTTCTTTTAGTGATGTTGCGTTTTTAGAATTTTGAGAAATAAAAAATATTCGTTTTATATTGTAATGATACATATTTATTCTTAGTTTTCACTAAACAAGCGAACACCTCAGATAGCCAGATCTCCGTCAGTGTCTACTGTGAAAAATATTTTTTTTACTATTTCAAAAAATAATTTGTTTTGTTTTGAAAGAGAGAGAGTGAGAGTGCTTTTATTGAACTGAATTTGGGCGATTTATATTCTCACGATGGGGTCTAATGACTAGGCAAAGAAATGAATACCGTGATTGTTAAGAATTGTTACCAGTACTGCGAATAGCTCTACAGATCACTAGTCGGTATGTAGGAAAGAGTCATCCATTCTTAGAAAGATTAAAACATGCAACAATGATATTGCCAAACGCAATGCTTATATTGATGGTGATGATGGTCGCTGAATACGTGTTTTCCTAAATGGCGGTTGTTTAAAAATGAAAAGATTTTGTTATGATACCAAGTACACCTTCAATATTGATAAAAATATTATTGTATATGATAAGTACATCAGATCCAAATAAAATCAAAAAGCGAGTGCGTCATTGTAAGGATAAAAAGACATTTAGTTGAAAGGTAAGATAATAAAGCAATATTTATGATACCTGAGTAGTACGGCAGTATTATTTTGTCTCATTTATTTTACAGGTTGTTTACAACTTTATAATAAGATTAAATACGCTCGTAACCGCATGTAGCGATATTTTTGTTGCAGAGTACATTAAATAAATTTGCATATAACTTTGATTTGTCGTTTATATAGTTAAAACTCTAAATATAACTAATAGATTGATAAACATTGTCAAAGTGAGCACGACATAGAAGATTTAGTAGGCTTCAAGTCAATTATTTCAAAATTACTTATTAATAGATAATTTTAGAGTGAAAATGGATTTAAAGACATCAATTCCTTGGTTTTGTTAGTTATTTTTGATGCAACGCAGCGCCACTTTAAGAATTGCATGTGCGTTGGAAACAGAATTGCAATTGAACTCCGTTTTCGGTTTAAAAAATCTACTCACCCACAGATGGTAAAATCAATATTTTAATTGAATTATGAATATGATAAAAAGTCATCGTTAATCTGTTTCAATATGGAACATAATTTTGAGCCCTTTTAATACTAAGAGTAATATCTTAAAGTGTGTCAATAACTACTTTATTGATACTGCCAATTACACGATAAGGACTTGTCAATTACAAATAAATCTGCACTAAATCAGAATTCTATAGTGACATTGAGCGATAGTACTTACTTACCCTCCTGTCAAACCTTCGTCGACAGTCTGCAAATCGTCAAAAAATCGGTGGAACCCTTCTTACTGTCGTGGCTACATTTTATCAAATCACTTGCTTATGTTAAATATTATATAAAATATTTTCCGTTTCACATTTGTCAAATTTATCTTGCACAATTTAGTCTTTTCACCATTCAGCAAGACTTTTGATCGTCACGCAAGTAAGAGCTGATACAACCCAGCTCTATGTAGCACCACCTGGACGTTTTTATTGGATAAGTTATTTTTTATCTATTTATATACCGATTTATGTAACATTATTTAATTTTACTTCCTTTCTTTGTTTCAAAAATGTCAAATTCTTTTACTTCGTATTTTATTTTTTGGCGAATACCCGTAGTGCTGTCCGCACGAACTCAACACTATAAATTTCAAGAGATTTTCAAGAGATGACATCTACTTACTCTATGACCTTAACCAAGAAACAAAAGAAACAAGCTCTTAAATCAAGAAGATATTTATAGATTTTTCTCTTAAAGTACACATTCTAAATTTAAATGTTAAATTCAAAATATCTCGTTCTTTTCAAATTAAGAACGATAAATGTCTTATCCCGTGACATTTAGAAAAGAGTATCCAATTATGACCACAATGGAGGTTGTAAAATTCAGTTTGTAGAAATCATCTCTATTTATTCAAGTTATTTTACAGGTCTAAATGTTTATTATCTTTTTTTTATATATAATGGAGAATGGGATATTTTGATTCATTTATGTTCAGACAGTACTTTCGAAATCGGGCCCAATAACACTATGCACTAATATCCTTATTGATAACAATCCTAACTCAATTATTACACTATTTGGAACGGTGACTTTGCTACAAAACACTTGTAAAGAATTAGATATTTAAAAAGTTAGCTTAAGCTGTGTTACTTTGAACATAGAGTATACAATGAACAGTTTGTGAGGTACAAGTCTAGATAAAGTAACATGCCACGTGTGGCACAGTGCCAGGCTCTACTGTGCTAGTCATGTAGCGGCCTCAGAGACCGCTAGAGATGTCTACGTGCGCGTAAATATTATCGCAACAGAACAAGGGTATATATATAACACTGATGTTGATGCCAGAACTGCTGTCCGATTTAACAAACCCCATGGTGTATTTAGATGAAATTTTAGACGACATTCATTCTATGATAGAAATGATGCTACTATCCAATAAACAATATTTATTATAATATTCAAACCGCTCCCAATTATGGTATTTTATAAAAGCATAAAATAAAATTTCACTAGAAGTACATTTCACTGTGTTGTTTTGCGTCATCTGCATACCAGATACCGGCGAATATGCATTTTAGTAAGGGCATTAAAAATAATATTTTTCTTACTCCAACTCAATCCCATCTTTGTGGCTTCAAGCCAAAACTAGCCTGGATTTAATGTGGTGTGAACTTTTTGCCGTGCCAAATGAACTCTGTTGACTGCCAATGGAATCAATGGTCAAAGTTTAATCTATTCAAAGTTCAATGAATGTAAATAGCTGCCGTTAATATGAACAACATTATTTTATTAGCTTATGCACATAGACATACTTTGTTGACTCCATCAGGTCATGGCAGGTCATGGTCAGGCATGAATTTTAATTAATCCTTAATAATATTTATGGTTTGCCTTTTTTAACAATTCACCTGTAATTTAGTTTAGTATTAAGAATATTAAATTCTTCAGGGTCTAAATTTAATTAAATAAAATATACATATACATTCAGGTTCAGTTCGATAAACATTCTAAACCTGTGTATGTATTAATAAACTCTATACTACTGGAATACAACATTTTGTAAAATTAAAAAGAATGTATTTCTAACTTCTAAGTTATACTTACTTGTAGTTAACACTTTAATTTCATTCTCATGTAATAACACTTAAGGCATTTTCATTCCATATATAGTCCTATTGACGTTATTTTTGGTAGTACTGTAGAATGTGGCAAATTATAGATAATTTCATAAAATCAAAACTTTTAAATAGCAAGCAAACAGAAATCAGTCAATCCAATCTTCAAAAACAAACAATCTTTTCAGCTATATATATATATATATATATATATATATATATATAAATGCCAAATTTACTACCAATACCATAGTGTGCAATACTTGTAATGAATATATTGTTAGCTGTTCACTTACAATGACTTTTATTGACTTACATAAATATTTTAAATTTGGTGTTTGTCATCGATATGTTCCCCCATCACTTAATAGCAGTATCTTCTAACTGAAGTCTATTATACACGTCAGAAATGAACCTGAATCATTATATTTCTTATATACGTCGAAAGGTTACTAAATAATGCAATTGCCCTTTACACTCTCAACTTGCGTCGGGGGGCATTAACGCAGCTAATGAGGATGGCAACCGCTAATGAAGCACAGTAAATTAATCACAGTAACTGATACACTCTTCTCTAATGGAAGCGTTTTGGGTTTGTTTCAATTTATCTATGATACAATTTAATTGTTCCCAATCAGAGAAATTAAAACTACTTAGTTATAGAACATATAATAAAATTTGTTTCATAGTTTTATATATTAAAAATGTTACCCAAAACATTCATTTATTTCTGTACGAATGATCACGGAGCAATTCTAAAATACACTTTGTTATTATTTTTAAAATATTTTTTTTAAAAAGCTCAGCAAATGGATCGACACCACCTAATGATAAGCAATAGAGGAGTCCATATGTGAAGAAGCGCTTTTTCACGCCTCTTTTTTTAAAGGAAACCATATTATATGTAGAAGGGAATACGGCAAAAGGAAAATGGGAATTGGTCATTGGATCAATTTTTTATTTATTCCCAATTCTCTATTTAAAAATTTACCGACAACATTAGTGATTTTACAAGGAGGTATTTTCGTATTCCTACAAACATAATTCATAGAAATATATATATTTAAAAAAAAACACTTTTTAGAAGAAAGGTATAAAATTGTTCTAAAATATATTTTTATTATTATACATTATCGTCCGTGGACTGACTCTTGAGTCAATTTAGATGAAACGTATTCCGGAAAGATACAATTTACGATAAAAGGAGAGGATTTCTGCACAACTTTTCGGACGTCAATCACGCACTTACTTTCGCCGTCTTGACTTTTACTAACTTTATTTACAGATTTATGAATGCACGGAAACATTTAATATAAATAAGGAGATTTCGGAAAGATTTCATATTAGTTCAAGGGAATATATTTTGCCGATATTAGAATTGCTATTCAGAAATTTGTATTTACAGGATATAAGAAAGCTAATATTTTCCGCTCTTTGGAGTACCCAACCAATCCAAACCTTATGGAAGATCGCATTCAAATACAGCTTTTGAAGTATTGCTTTTGAACTGTGTGTTACATACTTAGAGCTGTCTCTGTGCAAACTTGCTACACGTGTATGAGTAATACTGTCATCTAAACGATGATTTTGTTATTTCACAATTAACTTGATTTACGGTCGAAAACCAAAAAGGGTACGTGAAATTCTAATCCTCCTTAAAAATTTTCGATTTTGAAATCGCTCATTTTTACATACTTTAGTTATTTTAATATAATAAATAAAGAATTAAAGAGTATAAATGCTTGCGTGCCTTGCCTATTTTTTCAAGGAAATCGTAAAACAAATCACTAGAATAACTTGTTGCCTTTTCATTGTATTCTTTTTAGTTTATTTGATAAATTTTATTCACAATTTTTATAAAGGTAATCTTCTAATACTCGAATAGCTTTATAATTAAATATAAAACACGTACTAATTGCCTTCATCAACAGATCCTGACTAGGTGAACCACCACAAGATTAGATTTTGTATTTTATTTTATTCGATGGAGTATAGATATATATATATATATATAGATAAAAAAGAATTGTTTAAATCGGTACACAATTGACAGACAAAATCGGTTAACATACATACAAAAATATACATATATACCTCCTCTCTTTTTGAAGTCTGTGAAAAATATTCTTGTTGGATAATTTAACCTGTCGCATAATTAAATATTTGAAATATCTCAGTAAATATTTACTTATGTAAAAAACAAGAAAATGTTACATCCCTATCAAAATAATTTATATATAAACATTGACAAAGTCACACCCACATAAAACCAATGCACACACAACACACTCGTGCGCTTTTATATAGTTATTAACTAACAGTTTTTCCTATACGATCTTTACATATTTTCGTTTTTGGTTTTACTACTTACGTTTTGATTGTATTTCTACGAATATAGTGAATAATATATAGTCTACTATAATTCTGTTGTAGAAGAGCGATGATTCCTCGCAACAATGAAATTATTTGCTGAAAAAGAAGTTATAATTATTATGCTGAGATATCGTATACTATATAACTATTTGATTTGGTACAAACAAGAAAAAAGCCGTACGTTTTAGTAAATTAAGTCCTTTTTGAAATTTATAATGAACGAATGTATTTATCAATAAATAGCTAGGTAAGTTAAGTCCACGTGACGCAGTTTCCCAAACAGAAACATAAAAGCCTCTCGAGCCGAAGCTGACTCAAACTGAGAACAATTGTTATTTCGTATCGTTAACGGCAACCTAATTTTGCGTGCATATTATAACGAGATAACAAAGAGAGGCCGTTGCTTCACTCACTAACGCCAGTGTTACTTTATTGTTTATTTATATAAATTATTTACAATTATTCTTCGTATTAATTTTGCGTCGTCGAAGGTGTGGAAAACTTTTTTATCAAAGTATTTCTTACATTGCAGCCTGTTTCCCTCTGACAGCGGAACACAGGCACAGGAATTCTGCAGGAAAACTCATGTTTATCTTTGGGCTGTACATTCATAACACAACGTTCACCACCATTACGTTCCTCTTCCAACCTCAATAGTTTAATTTAAACTATTACTTATAGCTCAATAGTTTTCAATATTATAATTATATTCTTAATTATTTCAATTTTGTGTCTCATAAGAGTATGTAATGTACCTAGAGTAACTAAATGTATTTTATGCTTGACTTCTTGTAGATATTTTTATAATATGTGTGAAATAAAGTATTTTTATATTGTATTAACACCGTCAGGTTGGTCAAATGAGGGTTGGTAAGCGAAAGCAGACGCATCAAATCAAAAAACCGGAACAAACGTCTTACGGAACACTAAGATGCTTAAGAATACAACATTTTCATTTACCTATCCGAAATCAGTCAAATTGCAATAAATTGAACCTTTAAAAAGTAATAACAACCTAACCGTTTCCAAATTATAGCTTATTATTCAATCCATGACATGCTATGATCAATAAATCTAATATCAAGTATTAAATTCTATAACGCGGACGTTTGAACATGACATTATTACAGACATTACTTTCACAAACGTGTTCATTATTGTGATTATGGTTTTGACTGCTTTATGTGTAGGTATTAAAGAGGGTAACATAGACATTACGGAACTATAAACCTACTACTTTTAAAGTAGAATCTGTGGAAAAAAGTGAACGTATAAAATATCTTATTTACACTCACACCTAATATCTAATACAAGCATCAATTAGTGTTTTTGTTGAGAATACTAAGATTATAAAAATAATACAAACGTATGTGAGAAATGGGAAAAAAGGAAATTTTAAAGCAATCGAGTTACATGGTAATTCAGCACAAACCCTACATTCATTCTTTGAATAATGCAGTTAGTGAACTTATTTCGAAAACTATAAACTCGTTCCTATGGGTAGAATCAAACATTAGGATATGAATAATAATACTAAGTAAGATTTAGTTTCATAAATTGTTGACACCACAAGCAAGGGATCATGGACGCATGAATTAGTAAGGTCATGGGCTGCTCCCGATAAAAATATAGTTCTCGCGTCCAAAACCTTCCCGTAACGTACACAAGAGATCTAATTTCTAAATGTGAAGTTTTCTTTAGATTACTATATACAAAAATATGTTTGTACCTTATGTTCAGTTCTGCAACACCTCTTATTATGACTTATTTTCCCATGACGCGACTGGAAATATATAACGATTCAACCTCAAAAGCCTATATATCATTCAAAAAATAATTTATATTATGTTTAAAAGAAGCCTTTGTGTCGTAGTTTTGTGTTGATATAAAGTCTGTACTAATATGGGTATGTTAGTACAGACTTTATATCATAGACTTTAAGGACTCTTTTAGTACCTTAATCGATAGGGTATCGATTAAGGTACTAAAAACATTTATTCAGTTAAGTGCACTGGTATTGAAAAAGACCTGACCGATCAAAAGTGACTGACGGCAAAATTTCATATCATAATTGTACAATACGGTCATATTGGTCATAGGCCTATAATTTGCAGTCAGTCATGGCCATCCTCAGTTCCTTATAAATGTTCCTATTTGACGTTAATTCTCGGTATTCGTTCAGAAAATGAAAATAGAACTGATAAGAATAGAAGAACTTAATTTTCAAAGTTCGTATTCGGTCGGTAATGGTTCGAAATTACTGAATAAATAACGAATGTAGGAATAGCATAGTTTGGACATTTTTTACTAAATAATGACTTTCAATATTTACCAAAAATAAAAAGTTATACTTCTCAATATTTTAAACTTGTACATAGTTATATCTTGAAAAGGAATAAAAGAAATAGTATAAATTCAATTTAAACAAAGAAATTAAACAATGTTAAACTAAACACTTATTTACGTATGTTGTGCCGATTAAAAACGCCATTATGTGTGTTTTACGCTTATCTCTACATGGACATGTCTTTATCGATTTTTTTTTATCTCATAATAATTTGCGCTCTCTCTCGCCCCATATTTTGGGATTGTGTCACTTACATCCCTTCTTTATATTCTAAGAGAGATAATAAAAATAACACTGAATATTACAGTTGTTACAGATAAATGATTTATAAACCATATCTATATAAACTAATATTATAAGACTGAAGAGTTTATTTGGGTGAACGCGCTGTATGGAAAAAAAAATTTTGTGTTGGATAATTCATTTATCGGAGATAGTTATAGGCTATATAACATTTGCTACAAATGAAGCCGACGCGGGCGCAGCCTCGTGTTGAAGCTAGTGGTGTATAAATAAACGTAACTTGGCAGAGTATACGATTTGATTTATAAATCTCTATTAGCTTTTTATAATTTGAGTCCAAATTGTAACAAGGTCTCAACATAGCAAGCAACAACGATCAAAAGACCCGTGTCGTGTTACAATGAACGAAAGCAATTTCTTTATCTGTTTTCTCTGAACACGACTTATATGAAATTCCAAAGTTGATTGTCAGTTGTGATGTTGAGTTTCAAACGAAAACATCGTTTCAGAAGAATATAAGTTTTCCGTCTGAGTGATAATTTGAAACTCAAAGGCGTTTACCTTTTTTTTAAAGAAATCTGCTTTATGATAAATGTCAACGACGCCTATATTTGAGAAATTTTATATATATTTTGTCACTAAACCAAATGATAAATTTATTTAAATGAAAATAAATTTAGTTTCCTTGGAGATTATATAGTACCTGGAAGAGATTATTTAAAGAGATTGTAATGTGTGCACTGTTATTTTACCACACAAATCTGCTTAATTGACTTTGGAGTACGCATAGTTAAAATCTTGGCGTTAACTAGACTTTTTTAACTTATACTTACTTCTATCTTTTGTCCTCAATTATGTAAATGTATGTATGCAACATAGAAAAATTATTCGAAAATTACGAAAAGCAACTCCCGAAGAATGGGAAAAACTTACTTACACAAAAGACGAGAATACCCAATCATAAAGTTTACAAAGTGTCCTTGTAATAATGTATTAGAAGAAGAACTACAGAGTAATCTTAATTTATGGAGAAAATCAACCAACTAGAGATAGCTTTAAATCATTCACGATATTTGCTGTAGCCCGACCTTAATTAGAAAGTTATCCTATTCGCATATCAGACCTACATTTTAATTATAACTAAGCGACCGTGATATTACGTCATAGTCGCTTACTGTGTAGTGCCCTAATATCAATATTGTAACTAAAGCGTAATATTGCATATAATAATAAAGATGTCGTGAAATTCAAAATAATTAAATAAAATACTGTTGAATACAGGTTTGACTTTATTTTTCTTATCCATGTAGAATGTTTCTATTTAACCGACTTCAAATAGGAGATGTATGTTCGCCGATTACGCCCAGATTTCTGATCCGATTTACTTTCATTTTTCGTTTGATAGTTGCCTTTCGGTGGGACCAAAAATTTGATTTTTTATATGAACAGCAATAAATTAAAGATGTCTGATCTGATTAACGTTATTCTTTTCTTGTTCGATGCGGTTTTTAAAGTCGCGTTGAATTTAGACATATTATGTAAAATTTATTATATTGCAAATATGTTGATAATTATATTAATGTATATAATAGTTGAGGTAATTGCATTCAAGCCAAGCCCACGTCACGAATTCGTTATCGGCCGAACATGGTGAAAGCTACTATCTCGGTAACTATATAATTGTCTATTACGATAATTGGATATTATTTGTTTAAGCTACATATCGAAAGTTACTTATCTATATATATTCGCTAAAACATAAACATATTTGTTTCATTCACGTCATTATTTGGTTATTGCACTTTCCTTCTAATTAGTATTACTCCTGTCCATCTAAAAGTTATCTGGAAGAGATTGCTCTTAGCGATAAGTCCATTATGGCTTGTACTATTAATATAATTACTTAATTAATCATTATTTTTATACAACTGTATTGATGTGCAATAGAGTATTATTCTATTCTACATATTAAATTCTTGACATTAACTTTGTTTCAATTTTTCATATACCGACTACCTGCAAACCAAATCTAAAAATGTTGTAAGTAAACGAAACATTTAGAGTTGTAAAAACTATGACTCGATTTATCGGAAATAAAAACTTTCATTAAGTTAACCTTACAAGGTTCCTAATATTTTAACCACAATATTAAATGTGGTGCAATAATAACTTCCCATTTTTAATTTTTTCATTCGGAAACCGT
This sequence comes from Acentria ephemerella, assembly GCA_943193645.1. Classification (NCBI taxonomy): domain Eukaryota; kingdom Metazoa; phylum Arthropoda; class Insecta; order Lepidoptera; family Crambidae; genus Acentria; species Acentria ephemerella. The sequence continues at coordinate 7,219,698 of OW971877.1, read as the reverse complement.
ATATTTTTGCACGGTGATTTATATTTACGATTTTCCCAGTATATACTGCATGGATTTCATGACATTAAAAAGGTGACATTTCAAAAAAAGAATCAAATTAGGAAAATTTTGTTTGGCACTATTTTTCATTTGTTTATCTTTATGTAAAAATGAGTGAATCAAATGAAGAAATTAGATTAATTTTAAAATTTTATTATAAAAAACAAAAATGCTACGAAGGCCGCGAAATAAATTTGTGACGTTTATATACTCTTACTCTTACTGATAACAGTAGCACAAGTGATTTCAGCGTTTTTGATGTAAAAGATGCAACTCGCTCTGCTCGCCTTGTACGGATAAAATAAACGCTATTTTTGATAAAGTGGAGCAAGATCTGCATATTAGCCGTTACGACATAGTGTAAGAACTGGGAATTGACTACAAAACATTTTCAATCCATTTGAAAAAACTGGGTATACAAAAAAGCTCGATTTTTGGGTGCCACACGAGCTCACTGATAGAAACCTAATAAACCTTGTACTTATTTGCTATTCTTTATTGAGGCGTAATGAAATCGAACCGTTTTTGAAGAGATTGATAACTGAAGATGAAAAGTAGACCACGTATGAAAAAACCTTACGAAAAAAAATCGTGGTCAAAGGTCGGTTAGGCTTCACAGACTGTAGTAAAACCTGGCTTATCTCGCAATAAAGTGATGCTGTGTCTTTGCTGGGATTGGAAGGGAAGCGTTCAATACGAGCTTTTACCGCCGGGCAGAACCATCGATTCGGATCTCTACTGCCAACAATTTATGAAATTAAAGCAAGAAGTTGAGAGAAAGCGCCCGGAATTTATTAATAGAAAGGGTGTGGTTTTTCACCACGATAACGTTAGACCACATACATCGTTAGCCACTCAGCACTTCAAGTTACTTCAGAATTCTTTAGGTAGTGTCAGGTTATCTCTTGATTTTAACCTAACACTACCTAAAGAAACCCAAATGCCAAAACTACTTGTTGCGTTTTTTTGATCAGAACTCCCAAAATTTCTCAGAATGGTGAATCTGGTTTGAAACTTCATATTTTGAACAAATAACTAAGCAATTAATTAAACCGCTTGATATTTTTTTTCAATTGGAAAATTGATGACCATTTTGATTGTGACCAAGAGAGTTTGGCTTAACAAAAGACGGCTTCGGTTAAAGTAAGACAAAAGGTTAAAAGTTGGCAAGCATAAGAAAATATACGTAGTGCAGTGGCATTTAAAGAAAGGATAAATTTTAGAGGGAAAAACTTATAATAACATTATTATTTTATAGAGATAAGTTTGACAATTGTATTACATACCTCATTTATGTTAATTTTCGATAAATCAATTTGTTTGACGTGATTACTTTGTTCTACAAGACGTACAAATAATGGTATAGTTCTTACATTTTGTGCTTAATTAGCTTTCTATTCATAACATTTATATGATTTATATATACTCCTTCCAGCAAAAAAACATTGAAAATATATCACTTTCATATTACTACTCCACCTAACGAAATATACAAATTGAGCATTCCTAATAATTACGAAATATATTAATTTGATGGACTTACAATCAACTATGATAATATTAACTTTGGTCACATTGCGTCATGTCATATTAATTCTTTAATTACTGTAATTTTTCTACGCTTCGAAGTTCACTTTCGGATAGTCTCCTGTGGACGAGAAGTCAGAACTCCGATCATAGTTCCGGATAGTCCCTAAGGACTTCGTTAAGTTTATATTAGTATGTTTTCCATTGTTGTCTCGATCATAAATATTTAATATTGCTTATATATTGTTGTATAGCCCCACTGTCAACACGGAAGTATCTTACGAATAAATATAAATTTATGCAATGTTTATAATGAAAACCTTAAAGGTGTCAATCATCAATCAATAGAACTTTATAAAACGAGTTAAACTGAAACGACTGTAAAGTAAAAAGAAAATAAAGGAAATAAATGGTGTGAATATATTAAGTAAAGGTAAATAATTTTGGTTCCCTTTCTCGTACCCAAAATAGAAAGAAAACAAGTTTAAATAATATTTTTACTGAATCACATTTTTAAAAACTAAATTATCCCCTATTAATGAGTTGAACGCTTCTAACAATAGAGACAAAATGTTGTTAAATGTGGATGAAAAGTTTCGTCACTATGTACAAATTAATTTATGTACAGCACTTCAAGCGTAACACTTAAGTTGCAAACTCTAATTGCGATGGAATAAGCTAGCCACATATGTCAAAGTGATACTTGATATGCAGTTCTATGTACACAGAAGACTAATAATAAAAATATAAAGATAATATATGATTTACGTCATCAAGTCATAATGATGGTACTAACAATATTTTTGTTATGAAAACAAACAAACGCCATTTTAAATAGGATTGCTGAAGAAACGGCGATGAAAGAAAAGCACGTTAGTAGTTATAAAATAGAGGAGTTTGGAATCGGATCAATGTTTTCATTCCGGACACAGACAACGCAAACAAAAATATACACTCACAATGCTAGAAAGATGTCGTACACTTACGACATCTTCCTAGCATTGTGACTTTTAAATATGTGATCAAAAATAATTTAATCGCATTTCGTAATCGTAAAGGTAATAAATTATTGAGGTCTTTATTTCTGCTAACCAAAATTTTTACGCGTTTAAGCGTTTCTGCTTAAAGATCTAAAAACCAGTTCATCTTTCAGTCTATCTGATAAAAGAGGGTAAGAAATATTAACGATAGAGGATATTAAAGAAGCTAGAACGTTACAAAACTCCTAAAAAATTTGATAAGCACAAATAGATTCATGAATGTTCAAGATGAAGACATTCCTACTGAAATTATTTGACAGTACCTAAGTTTTAATTTTATTCTACCGAGTGTCATCTATATATTTAGCTACGAATATTATTTATTGGTAGCAAATTAATAGAAGCCAGTATATTATATTTACATATCTCGAAATTTAATACCAGAAGTAATACAATTAGAATAATCTACACATAAAAAATAAACACTTCTATTATAGAACGTCATAGTTTCAAAGTATAAGTGTCAAATCTTGTAATTTTATCATTAAATTTATTTGAAAACCTAATGCATGAACGAAAAAATATTACAAATATTAATAATTAATGTGAAAGCATGGGAGTAAGTAGCACAATGAAAATTTATCATTCATCGTAAAATAAGAATGTGGGCATAGCTAATTTGTATATGTCAGTTCAACCATTTTGATGCTGAGGGAGTTTCTTTAACGCTTCTTCTCCAAAACCAAAGTATTCGTCGAAGCGGTGGTAATGTTAAATTTTGATGATTTGTAAGATCTTAGTAATCAAACCCATTTTAATAAAGAGCTATTGATTTTAATTAAGACAAATTTCTGTTACTATTTTCTTAAGTCACATTATTTTCATATTCTTTGAAATATATGCGACTGTTACCACACAGCGACGTTCTTACGTTTTTACAACGACGTAATTACGTTATACCTATATTTCGGTATGATTGACGTGAAATTAATTAGAGGCTAGTATTAACACACGCTTTATTCTCGAAAGTAAAGCAAAGCCAAATTTATTGATCGGTTATACCTTTATTATAATAACAATTACTCTCACCAATCACTAGGCCCGAAATAGGCTTAAAAATAACAGTTTTCTATTATATTAATTGCCATAGAAAGATTCTATGGCAATTAATATAGAATCTACATAGAATCTACAAGTAAATGTAGTTCTTCACATTCAATCTTTTTAATTTATAAATCTAGTTTTTAAAACCTCTTCATTATCGCTAGAACATTTACTTAACCTTTGAATTTTCATTACACTCATTCCAATTACTACTTTTATGTGGTTATGTTAAGTAGTTATGTTAATAAACTATTGTTAACCATTTTTATAACTATGTTACTATCGTATACGGAATATACGGAAAAACAATATTATTTTAACACACAAAAAGTTTCAGAAATACTTTATTGACAGAACAATATTTCATCTGAGTAATGCGTAGATAAGTTGTGTTAATTAATATATAAAAATAGTCATACTTAGGTACCCGCTTCATGACCTGGTGAATTGCGTCGGCAAAACCCAGGTCACTCCAATGAATCGCAATGGAGTTACCGAGGAGTTTTAGTAGGTATTCTCGGTGCCACTTTGATGAGGCACTAGGTGAGCCCCACACACTTCCGCTGCGTAGCCAGTGGCAGGCAGCTAAGTCCGTGAACGGATTCCTTAGTATTCATTCCTCGACCAAAAAAAGTACAGTACCTACAGTAAGTAAAAGTACCTACTATATAAATTATATGAACCGTCCTTTTAAAAGAATCAGAAGGGGAAGTTGAATTATAGTTATATGGAAATATAGAAATTTTTCTTGATCTGACCGAGAAGAATTCATTGTGTATTTTTCATTACCTTAATAATATTTGATGAGGCATCCAAGCTAAATGAAAAATTCGGCAAAACAGACTCATTTTTTATTTACCTTCTGCAATATTACTTTTTCTGTTGCGTATCATTTACCTTAAGATTGCATGCGAAATTATTAAAGATGACTGAGAAAATTACTTAATTTTTAAACAGGCAATTTCTTAAGTAAATACTCCTTATTCACATGGTGTTGGTTAGTTTTGTATCTGAAATAGACATTTTATATCGAAATATACTTGAAATATCTTCATGTATTGTTGTTACTAGCTAGGTAATATATCTAGGTATCTTTTAAATATTGTTAAATTTATTTTCAATATACATAATTTCAAACTATATGTTTTATTTCTTGTTTCTTGGATAATAATTATAAAAGAATTAATATCATAAATGCTACAAAGCTTGTCCTCTCTTAATACCATCCACAACAGGCATTACTGCTTGTAGTACATCACCAATCAATCATCAACAACTACTTAGTAGGTTCAACATTTATTTAGTGTGTGCATGCAGTTGCCGTTACAACCTAGACCACCGTGTTAACTTGCCTTCCTCAGCACGGTACAGCTCTAAATGACAAATGTTGACTCATCTAGGGACCATCTTAACGTACATAAAATGAAACGGGTAGTTTTAAGGTGGTAAAGGAACAGAAAGCACCAAACCCTACCAATACAAATGATTGGCGACTATTATTCTATTATGAATTAGGCTCTATAGACAATATGCTAGCTTTATTCCTAAGGCCTATATACACTTTATAACATCGACCGAATACTAAAAAGAAATATAAATTTTGAGTACTACCAGTCATAATTTTGTATCGTATAAGGAAGAATATGTAATAGGAACTCAGACTATAATTCAGTATTGACCGTTTGATATGAACGGAAGTATTTGTATTTAATAATGATTTAAAAGCATTAACGTTTTAAAGTTCGTGTAAAATAAAGTCCAATACATAGGTTTCGGAAGTATGACTCCTGTGTCAATCATATTATAATTATGAAAATGGTTTTAAAAAAGAAGAATGGGGATAAGGAGCTTTGTTTTTTTAATGTCCGCTGTCTTATGCCACCCTAGCTCTATTACGACATTCACTTCGCAACTTAGTAGCTTCGCCACTAATACAAGTCATCCTGCCGTCAGCATAATATTTTCACGAAAAGCTTGTGTTACATGCATTATTCATTTCCACATGTATACATCGTAGCTTTCAATTAAAATTCATTTAGTTGGTATACAGAAGTCTGTTGTTTGATAAAAGATGCTCAAATTATCAATACTGCTCCATTGACAATTTATTAATATTATTTTTATCTCAAACAGATGTACATGAATTAATAGTCTTGAAACACCAGCAATATCTAAGAGTTTCGGAAACAAAACATTTTCTGAAATTATGTCTTACATTGTAATTAGATATTGTTAATGATTAATTATCTCTCCTTAGTTATTTTGAAGAAGTGGTTGATTTTGTTCGTCTCATGTAGTAAAATTTTTTATCATAATATTATGAATGCTTCAGCTGATTGATAGAGAAAGTGTTCAACTGGCTTATTTAATGATAATATAATTAGATGGTACGACTTTTATTAATCTTATAAATAATAAAACAAACAACTTATTTTTTGAGTAAAACCATTACACTCCGATAGGTGTGTAATTGTTTTACTAATTAAAGGAATGTTAAAAAATATATTTGACAAATAATATACATATTACATCGTTTTTTAAATAATATATAATATTTTTCTTTCTGTGGACTCATACACCTAATAATTTATGATTTATGAAAAGTACAAGAAGTAATAAATGTCTTAAAATAAAATTTTATGTAATATTATCAAATATAAAAATTGCCCGAAATACATACCCACTGTGCATATAGTCCCGAATTAATTTTAATAAAATTTTGGTGCTATTAACACAGTAAAAAGAATTAACAATAATATAAAACGTTACGTTACCAAATAGCATGACGTAGACGTATCGCCACCGCCCAAGGTATTAGATAAACACTAGGCTCTCTCACATATCATAGTATTTGCACTATAACAATTTTATTTTGTTTAAATTTTAGACCGGTCCGCGGCTTCAGTGCCGGTTCCACGCGCACTGTCTCACGTGTTAGATATAAGTACCCGTTTATATGTAGTGTACACTTGTAGGCAGCGGGTGGTGGTCGCGTGGGCGTGCGCTCTGTCGCTCCCCGCAGTCTCGACTGAAGCCCTAGCCGAAGGGCGGCGCGCCTACGCTCGATACCGGCGCCTTCCCGCCGCCCTCCCACATTGCAAAACCTATAAAAATTCACTTGTTTATCGATAAATTTTATCAGTGATACATATCAAAATATATTTTACCTCAATCAAAATACCTTACTTCAAATTAAGATGTATAAACCGCTCGCAATGAGAGATTGGATTTAACAACCACGTGTAAAATTAATGCGGAATTCGTTCATAAAATTATTTTTTGCTTTTTTAACTAATCACCATATTTACCTTATTATATATTTAATATAATCTTTACAATATAAATTATTGCATTTTGTAATTTATTTTTTAATTACAAAACTAAATAATTAACTGGAATATTATTGTCCAAAACATTGAATAACTTGAGACTTAGGAGATACAGGAGTCAAAGGAAAATCCAGATTTGCCAGAAAAGTATTAGTTGAGGGATATCATTTTGTTAATTTATTTTTATTATCCTAAACTGTCTTCTCTTCTCAATTCAACAAATATTTGCATGGGTGTAATTTTTGTTTTTGGGTTGGTGGCTGGCTTTTTGTCTTTGGTCGCTTGGCTGGTTGTTTGAGCAATAGCTCTATCACATTTTATTGTACTCTCTATTGGCTTTTGCAAGACCAAGAGATATTGGGAACCTATCCTAATAATAATTTTGATTGTATTTTATGTTGGAACGAAGATAGGTAACACGCTAATTATTTTCGATGAAACCAAAATAGATTGATAAAATACAGAAGATTTCATATGTACGCACTGTAACAATAGTCGTAGCAACCGTAGCAAAACCGTAGTAGCTTAACACGTCTCTCTCTATAGACGCCACATTTTAGTCACAACTGCTAAGAATGAACTGACTTTTAAGAAGAAAGAATCTTTGGAAAGTTACGAGTGATTTTATATATTATTTTCTGAATGAAACTGACCAAAAATATAAAAGGGTATTTATAAGATTCTTTTCTAATTTCAATACTATTATATTTTCTCTAAAATGTATTATTTACATTTCAATATATTTCTACTATCTACATGGGACCTTTTTGCTTATTTTAACTTAAACATAAATCGATACCGGATAGAATGGAGAATAAATGGTAATCATCACTTTAGACCAAAATTGTAGTTTCCGAAAATGTAAAGCCAGGGGTCGAGCACCGAACATCATTGGAATAATTCAGTATTGACATAATCACCGATTGCAGTACGGTAGACTTTCCCGATTTAATCTAAGGCTATTTAAAGTGGTGATTTTAAGATTATATGACTAGGCAATGCCATGTAGAAAGAATATAGAAGATACTTATTTCAATTTTCATGGATATTTACTAGTATTGACTTCAAAAACTTTTACGAAGTATATTTCAGTGTCTGTATTCGGAATCATTAAATGTTATGATATAATAGTCTCAATTTGTTACTTCTTTTAAACTAAAAATCGTATAATCCGCCTTCGTATATAAAAGAATAGAAATGATTATCCTTTATACCAGTTAGCTGGCGCTTACATGCAACAGGAAATCTTTTACTCCTCATATGTTTTACAGCAGTTATACGCTACTCGCTTATAGTAATCATTTTATTTTAAAATATATCATAATATACTGATTAGTCAACCAGTAGAAACGGAACAACCGTGAACTACTGAATTAATTACCATGCCACGGTCGTCGTTATATTACTCGTTAATTTGTAATCTGATGCTGAAATTACAAAGTGTGGTGTTTGTCAATAGCGCTACGCCCCATTTTGGTCACCCAGATTCTCACGTGAACACAACTTTGAGTGATTAATTGTTACATTATACCTAACAATTATTTAGTAATTTGTCTTTACGGACATGGACCGTTGAAATCTAAGTGACAATAAAAGTGGTTAAATTTATTATTTTTTAAATTTGTTATATATACTTATTTAATATATTTATTTAATATTTGTATATTGGAATACTCTTGTATTGCAGATACAAAGAATCTTATCGAACTAGGTACGAATCATACGAATTCAAATAATATATTCAACAACGCCTAGATAAGTCGGTATGGCGCGTCCAGAACACAATATTCGTTTTTAGTAATGTACACAGGTATCACGGAGATGTGAGGTAACAGATTGGATTGGTAACATTAAAAGTCCAATCGACTGTACAAGTAACTTATTATTTTATATCTCAAAAACAGCTTCGAATTCAGCACCCAATCTGACAACACCCCTGATAGGTGCGCTAGGCCATGAAAGTGGTTTACTAATTTAGATTATGTCTCCTACAACATAAAATCAAATTTATATTATAGTATCAAAAGTGAAACATGACCAATTCAAACTAAGAAACTTTTCGTTTGGAGAAACAATACCTATTGAATAGATCGATCTACAAGGGGAAATAACCTATGACTTGCAAGCGACTTTTATGTATACACATAACCTATCTAGAAATTTAACCTATCTAGAAATCTGAGCATTCAATCTTAGGGAGACTAATTTTATGGAAAAGCGTATTAACAAGCGACCATACAAAAGTAATTTATTCAAAATAACACTAAGTGGCCTTCAGAACACTGCCTTGATATATTTTTTGTCCGTTTTTAGTATTTTAGTCTACAGATCCATAGAAAAAATTTTTATGTCATGTCTGTGATTATTTAGACTATTTGCTCCATTGTTTAGCAGTTGCAAAATCATACAGCAACAAAGACACACGTTAACTACTGTTATGTATCTGCATTTAAAATACTTACTACTACTTAGCCATCCGCGTTTGTTCTCATATAAGACCTATTTAAATAAATAGTGTTTATTGTTGGCATTACTGGTGCACATAATGCAACTCCTTGTTCGCGTGTTCTGATACCATCACTGCGCCACAAATGTAGGGCATTCTCGCTATTGCCATTCCCACAAATTACAAAAACGTAAGGATGGTTTAGTATTTAGATAAAGAAAGAATTATAATGGTTGACTGTTGATAAATCGTTAAGTTGACGTTGACATACCTAAGTCGTAGAATCGTAATTTTTATTGAATAGTATTTAACAATTTTGTATACGACGGGAATCACAAGTTAAGTTAGTTGTTATTGAGTTTGATATTAGTATATATGGGAATGTAAAATATGCCATTTTTGCACTTTAAACTAATTATACATGACTTGGGCACAATTTTTCTTTTCAAGACGCGTCAATGAACACCTATCTTTCCTCCCTTCCATAAAATAGAATGTAATTTATTAATACATTTAATTTTAGTCTGTATGTATTTATATATATTATATCTGTCTACACATTGTGTATACCAAATTTATTATTAATGTCCTTCTCACAAGTCTGCTGGCGGTAATTTCTTTTTAAATAAACAGTACCAATGTACTCATTCTTCTGTATACGTTGTATTTTAGTTATACATAAATTTATAAATAATTAAATAGGTTAAGAAAAATATAATATAATTATATTTAGGTCTGCAATTCAGAATAAAATTTAAATACTAACAAATTTATTATATGAATCACCCCAAGACTAAATAGCATGCAACCTCTACACGAACGAACCCATTCGCCATGTTTTCGTTAGGCAAATACCTACCTTAATATAAAATACAGCCGGCTAATAGAGTTATAAAAATATGCAGAATCGTTTTGAAAATTACAAGCTTAAAATAGAAAAGAATGTGGCAAGCAACGTATACCCCATAGTCTGGGATTTAGGTCAGGACGGATCTTTTTTTGCATTTTATTTAAATCTCTAAGTTGTATGTATTATACTTAAATACGCCTAATATGTTTGTGTGCTTATGTTTGAATATAATACACAAAGGTACTTTAAAATGAAACAAGTACCTTAAAATATTTGACAAATAAAATATTGAGATTATAATAATATAATATTATTATTTGATGTTTTATATATCAAATAACTTCGATTTAAAAAAATGACAGGATTGCGAATCTACTAATTTTCACAATTAACGCGACCACCCTTACCACTGAACTTTAAGATCATTCAGAACTCTATTATTGTTTGGTAGCGCATCGTACACACTGTATAATGCAAATTTAACATCATATTTTTTTTTACAATTAACGTAGAATGTTCGGTCTCGTAAAAATGTTTATTTCAGTTTACTGGGTATAATGTTATATCCCAATTATTAAAGTAGATAACCTTCATTACAGTGGAACGGTAGCACTCACCCGTGTCAGATAACACAAAGTGGTGGAGGAGTAGGTAGGAACATGGCGGAGGCGTTGTGGCGGCTACGGCGAGGGAAGGTTCGCTTGTTAACAGCTGTCGGAGATGACGCAGATGGGAAATATCTGACAGACATAGCTCCGGGTCTGCTTCTTGATGGTAAGCATTTTTAGAATATCCTCAAAATATTATTTTAAATCAGCAAAAAAATTAAACATTGTGTAAATTATCTTTTTATGTTACTAGTAGATTTTCTTGTAATTTAAACAAATGTATAAATTATATATAGGGACGTGAACTAAAAAGTAATTAAATGTTAAAAATTTGTTTCAACTAGTGTACTATGACGATTATTTAAAATGTTATAAATATTCTATGTCATAGTTAACATTTAATTGTAGATGGGAGTTGACTGTAGGTATACCTACCTACTTTGTAGAACCCTAATATACTCCCAGGAACTTCGAGACAATCAGATCCTATTTGGATCTGGCTTGTAAGGGTACAGGTTCTATCTGCTAAATTTAACACCAATATGTTAAATTCAATTTCAAAATCAGGTTAAATAACCCCTATAAATATAATAAGCAATAAGTTTGGGGGGCTACTATGTTACGAATACTGTTGTACTCAGAAGACCTTTGTTAATTTATTTATTATATTTTACCACATTGCATTTTACCACATGTCATAGTATCGGCGTCCAACTTTGGACAAGATCATCAAGCTGTAAACAAAATAGTTATATATTACTCCTATACTGTCTAAAAGTTGATGGGATTTTGTAAGCCGAATATGAACTGAATTTAAAAAACTCCAAAGAGTGGTAAAATAGTGGTATTTATCACTTGAAATTAGAATTTAGATTTTATTTTCAATAAGAGGGTATAAAATGCTATTATTATTTTTTGTTGAATGAATGTTTTTTCAGTAACCCAGATAGAAAAATAGCCTGACTAATATTTAGATAAGTTTTTAATATAAAATTGACATGTTGTCAAACAGTTTTTAAACGGTAACACCTAATTGTACAGGAATTGGCAAATGTAGTTTAATTGTATAATATATTTGTACACTTATTGAACATCGATTTCGTGCCCTCTATTCGTTAATTTCCTCGAGAGTCTTAGAAGAACCTGCAAGAAACTCAGCAAGATTTTTCCCTCCCTTTATGTCCCCGTCCCCTTAAAGGCGTTATGAATAATTTGAAAAATGTTCACAGAGTTACAAAAATTTAATTTAAAAACAGATAGCATGTTTCTGTGTGTATAATAATTACGAAATAATAATAAAACACTTTTGTTGATGACTATACCCTACATTCACTGCACTTATATAACTACAATATGACTGCAGCAGTCCTATAGTCACATAAATCATATATATTCTTATTGAACTCCATAATCCCATTCATCCCAAAATAAAACCAAATCCCTTGGAAAGTTGACTGTTTTATTGATATTGGTCCTCAAGCAATAAAGGTTGATAACCAAACAGTTTCGGGAGTTCATGTTACCTTTTAATTTGAAGTCTTACTAGGTTACCATAGGAATTCTATTATAAGGGAAAGTTGCTGTACGGCCGACAACTTTCGATTTAGTAACGAATCTACATCAATTTCCAATTAAGAACTTTTCTGCCTCCATTGGAAGTAGAACCAGTCAAATCAAAACAAACTTTTTGTTATAAAAAATAATGATTGCCTACTATTAGCGCTCACCATTTTAACCATAAAATAACGAAAACAACCAAAATTTGTTTTCTCGAGCTTTGGAAGGCATATTAAGCCGTTGATCTCGGTTGTTCAGGCAACCGCTTTCACCCACTAACCCGCATTGGGCCAGAGTGCCACCACTCTAGATACGTCCTGTACTGATGGGAGAAGCATACGATGAGTTTTTGTCATAACACCACTGTTATGACAAAAACTCATCGTATGCTTCTCCCATCAGTACAGGACGTATCTAGGCCGATGATGAAAATAAGAATAATGTTTAAAAAAATGTAAGGTTGGCTGGAAGAGATCGTTCTTAGCGAAAAGACCGCACATTGTGCAAATGTTTGTATATATAGCAAATATTTGGATGATACTTTAATTGGTCTTATTACACATACACATTTAACTATGTAAACATATAGTACATGTTTTTCGTGTTTAATATTTATTTATTTAAAATTTACTTATATAAAGAATAAGTAATAAATTAACTATAAGAATATTAATATTAATTATATATTATATTAATTATAAGTGTATACTTATAATTAATATAATATATAATAGTAGTATTACTGTTATAATAATTATTATAATTTTCAGGCTGTGTTATAAAGGGAGGTTGTACCGCAACGTATGCTGCTATTTTGGACTCCAGTGGAGAGTGTCTCTTGGGCCTCGGAGATATGAGCTTACATAATAATATTACTATTGATTTGGTTAGTATCAAAAAAACCATTGTTTGTACCAACTAATTCATAAAAATGTTATGAAATTATCAAATACCTAGAATTTATTTGACAAGTAGTTTCAAAACATATCTATAGCCAATCTATCGATAAATGCAATGACTTAATAAAATGTTACCTACGTAAAATCCTTTTTATTGTTATGGAAGGGCTTAACCAACTTATTAAATTACCTAGGCTTATATGCTTAGGATTCCTCAATTCGATTCGGTGCCACAATTACCTATGTAATAACTACTAAAAAGACATCCAGACAAAATTGCATTACAAATTAAAAACCCAGCATATTGAATTACATCATAATTAGTGAGTGGAATTAATTTCGGTTGTATTATTTTTATAATAGTCATACAGGCATAAGTATCAATTTATATTGCTGATGACTACAGATTACATTCCCCCACATATTCTGAATTATATATTTTGTAACAAAACAGCTATTTTATTCATTAACAGGTGAACAGACATGTCAAGGTGCTGGAACAGGCACCTTTGGTGATTCTCGATGGAAACATACCACAAGCTACGATGGATCATATTTTAAAGCTCTGTAATGAAATGCAGAAAACAGGTAAGATAAGTACAGGAGTTTTAATTCTACTACAGAAATAGAATAAATACATATAACATATAATAAACTCTAATTATAATAAATAATAGGGAAGGCAATGTGTGTACGGCAACACCATTATACGAGCGTTTCTGCCCCGCCCACTAATTACGAAACACCCAATTTTTATTGCTTAGTTCAGCGATTTTTACGATTGGTATATCTATACTCATTTTATCTTATGCCCATTACAATACAAAATTACTCTTACTGAATTCCAATACAAAGGGTCTAGTACTCTTTCGATTATCGCTAGATGAAAAATGTATTGGATTTGACAATTACGCTCAATAGTTAAGTGAGAGCTTATGTAAAGTCCCAAAAAAAATTTTATATCCGATTGAGTCATTGATCATGGAGAGGCATGTAGAAATAGACGACGGGCACGAAACATCAGTAAAGAGAAGGGCCAATGTATAGGGGCATAACAAGGCATACTTCATTGACGAATTGGGTACAGAAGCGTTATATATTCCTCGTTTCAATATTGTAGGTAACTAATAAAAACCAGTATCAATTCTGTATTTTGATGATATCGCAAAGCAAATTTATCTCTACCCTTGCTAGATGTAAAAACAAAAACGCAAAAGGAAAATATTAGTTATTTATTTATCTCAGTACAAGGTGCTTATCCATCAAATGGTTATAAAAATAGGAATGATAAATCGGACGGATTAGATTCCAACTAAATTCATATAATTACAACAAGATCGCAGCGTGAAGCAATCTACACTTCCCGATTTACTAACGTGCTCGTTTACCTACGAGTATGTAGAGTTACACGAAGTTGTTTCCCGCCGAGGAAACGTATACTAATTTGATGCGAAGATATATAAGTGTCGGAGAAAAAAAAACAAAAAACGAACAAATTAATTTAAAGTATTAAGAATACTTATGAAAAGTCACACGCACAAGACTTAATAATCTTTTCTCTTTTATGAAGTACATCTTTGTGGACATGACTGGACAATGATCACGATGATAAGAACATTGACAGTTTTGAAGTGTGTAAAAGTCTAATTTAACGACGGAGTGAAATATATGTACACTGCTTTACAAAGTCACTTGTTGTAATAAAGTTATCTAATATAAATTAAAATACTAGATTTAAAATAACTTAATTTAAAAAACTTAACTAAATATTTTAAATTTGTTTGTCATAATAAAGTCATAAGCACCGAAGAACTAAAAAACCTCATGTTTATTTTAGTTCTTCAGTGCTTATGACTGCTTATAGCTTAAAATACATTGATATCAAGTCAGATCCTAATATTTTATATTTAAAAATAAATGCGATTGCGTTAATTAGATAATAAATCATAAGGCACTTCAATAACACCATACCATGTAATATTTTTTATCTATCAGTTATAACTGATTTTGCGAAAATAATAGTTTTAGAGATACATAAGACAGTCTTATCAACTTACACAATTTATGTAAAAGAGTAATGTAAAAGAGATTACTTAAAAATTGTAATGATTTTCATGAAATAAAATAAAACTAGGCACACTTCACAAAGTAAATTGTTATACAAAAGTTTCTGATATAAATTAAACTATTCTATAATGCCCCAACTTGTCAATACACAATTTTGTAACTCATTCATTTTAGGCTCACTCATTCACTCAAGTCCTTTGATCTGTTTCATTTTATGACACACTCCTTACACTTTTCCAACTTTCCATTAAGTGATCTGTTCTTATATCACTTTACAAGCCTAGGTATTAAAAACTTTTATTTACTTTCAGTTAATGACTGTTTTTTTGCTATATCATTAAATCTATGGTCTTGTCAATTAAGTACTACTGTGGTTGTAGTTACTGTTATCAAAGTTCTAATTCACAATACAGACCCTGTTACATCTTATCAGAAAAACTATAGCATATAATTTATAATTTTCATGAAACACTCCTTAGTGTAATAACAAAGCCTGCTTTAAATCATCTTTGTGTAACTACAATTCATTTTAATACATTCAATATGTGGTCTTTTGTGCTAAACTAATTCCAGTTAAACAAATCAAAATCTAGTGCTAACATGCAAGATGAAATCAAAGATTATATACTGTCATGATTAATTCCAACCCTGACGATGTTGCTGTAATTGGTCTCGGAGCTGTTGAAGTGCATGCTCAGGTTGGCTGTGCTGCATTTGAGCTACAAGATTTCTAGCTTCAAGACGTAACTCATAGAGCTTTCGTGATTCCAAAAATAGAAGAATGGCAGCAATACCTAGGTGATAAAAAATATATAACATTTAACTAATTACCCATGCTACACAAGATGTAATATCTGTTATTAAGTAAATCTGCCCGATTTTAATAAGTATTTCAAAACTGATTAATAATTGACGGCTCATCATCAGGTATAGTGGTCAATACCCCCATAAATCATGGCCAGAGGTACAAAGATCTCATCCTGGTAGTGGCAGATTTTTGTATGAATCTACAAATATTTGTTCACAATTCAATGATATTTAATGTTTGTTTAGTATACATATGAGTATCCATATGTTTCCTTTTTATAATATTAAAAAACATATAGGTGTGTGTGACCAATATAATTATTTTTAAATCAAACCAACCAAATAATATGCAGGCAATAACAGCAAACGCATATGACCAGGAAAGTACATTGAATGAAGGATAGAGCAACCAATCACGACGGTAACAATTGCCTCCAAATACAGCTACTGCAAGGAACAGGAACCCACCTAGAAATTATATTAAATAACTCATGATTATTTGCTTTGCTCTCACATCTTTATTTCAATTTAGTGCATAGAATCACAAAGAAAATATTGTTAATTTATATAAACTACAGAGATTTTAACTTACTAGCAATAGACACTGAAATGAATGAAGCAGTAACAACTATCCATTCATATCTCAAGACTGGGCGTAGGGGCCAGCGTACTATGACACAGGCAAGTAAGATCTGGGCAGTGAAGGACAGCATTAAAGATAATGTCACAAAAGCTTGCACAGACATCAACCACCCTGGTAAAAGCCATTCTCTAATAACATAGAATTCCTGAAAACAATATTATATTTCTTTTTTTTAAAAAGTCACTGACCAATTTTATATTTGACTAGAGGTTTTAAGATTGTGAAGAAGACGTCATACCTGACTAAAAACATAATGACAGCCATGAAAAAGCTTGTCAAATTGATAAGATGGGAATCGAAAACGATCAAAACAGTATTCCCACAGTCCCATGCGTTTAAAAGACGAAAACATTTCTGGATAGGATTCGATCCAGTATGGGCCAGCAAATGAGAGTAGAAGGAACAAGCCTGCTACATATGTAATACTGGCTCCAATCAAAGTGGCATCTAGAAAATAAATTAAACTTTAGTAACACATACAAGCTGTTGCTCTAATTTTCATACATTTTATTGACATTGATTTCAACCCCATATTTAAATATACATTATAACATTGTATGATTATCATAATAACATTGTATGATTAGATATGACTGTGTAACTTTATACGAGAAATGCATTTGGAAATCATTCCGGTATTCCAGACAGTCGTGCTCAAATAAGGGCGTGCCCAATATGTCTTACTGGATGCTTTTGGATATTCGTTATCCGCCGCCGTCATTTTTGAGTCTCGTCGGAGATTTACGAACAAACAAAGATTCCTGTCAATAATAGATACTTTGAGTAATTAAAATTAATGTTTACTAAATTATCACAATAAAAACAATCGCTTGCAACTTTTTTAATGACAGCGGTGACTGACACTGGATTTTTTTTTGTTAAAATCTCGCTATTACAGGAAAAGCAAAGGAAATGAAGCCATGTCTTATATAATTATTTATTTATTTATGGCATCAGGATACCGATATGAAGTATATCTTTGCACAATGGAGTTTTTGTTGACTAATGGTAGAACTCGTCATTTTCGCGCATTACGCGTCAAAGACTCCTTTTTTTTTTGTTTAAGTTTGCCCTATTATACCGAAGGCAGCTGGATAACTGGCCCATATAACCGTTAGTAATTCTTTATAATTTATGGATCTGAGACACAAATGTAACGCATTTCTTTACCTTGTATTTCTTACCTAATTGTATGTGCTGCCAATTTTTGATGACTACCTAGAAAAAATAAAGGTATATGAAATACAATGATAATGATTTGATTAAATTAAATGGATATAATGATACATTTATAAGAATGACATGAAGGTAGTGATGAACTATCCTACAAACCAAACATGCCTGTAATATGACAGATGTCTCTCCGTTTAGCGATCTTGGTAAGAACAAAACGTACTACACCTTTTAGTCCGACTGACAGATAACAGAATCGGGGCTATGTAAAACTCTAAAATAATATTTAAATGAGTATCGATTAGTTTGTTTACTCATGTAAAATTCTCAGCTACAATTATTCATAATAACAGTCTTTGCCTTTCTTCGTTTAAATATCAATCAGGCGTAAATCTGTATATATATAGCATCTCGAATTTTGTTTATATTTTTGTTAGTCTTGTGTAAAAAAAATTTACACTAGTTAATTGCAGATATCTTTAGCTCAGAGCACTTATAAATATAAACACATTAGGTATCGTCCTGGTATTACTATTCGCTTTGGCTAGACCAAAAATGCATAAGATTTTTACTAATTCTCGTATGCCTCCTTTTACCTTTAAGCGATAGCCGTTATATAATGCGTCTAGTTTGCCAAGAGTGCAAGAGTGCAGTCTTTGAATAATATAGAAAAACTACGACCAGGTAAAGAGAGTAACACAGTAACAAATTTTTGTTAAGAATTCAGGGAACAGCCGAAAGATTCAATCCATTTATTTCCATTCTGATAAATTTTGATCATAAATAAATGAAGAAATTGTATACATAAAACATACTTTATTAAAAATACAAAATAGAAAGATGGACGGCAGTTATTGAGATTCTTAAATTTAAACGTATTAGTTACAGTGTTTTTTAATCAGGATATATTTATTATAGTAGTTAACTATTCTATAGAACTATTGAACAGGAATCTACTATCTTAAGAAGATATACACAACACATTGGTACTAAAGAATCTTGTAACTTGTAGATAATATAACATACAATTTGTCTTTAAAGAAAATACGATTCTTAAATATATAAAGCTTTAGTTTAAGACACAATGGTGATCAATATTTAGTAAAAAACACATTAATACAATTAACAATTAATTAAGATAGATAATCTTTATTTTTGTAACATTTTTTAAATTGCTTTTTAAGATATCGATCGCATTCTCTTAACAGTTTATAATATAACTTACGTGCATTTTTATTGTATTCGTTGGTAAAAACATAGAGGTAGTCTCTAGTACACTATAGAAATGAAAAAGGAACTAAAGTGATCCTATACCAGCGAGGTCTTACACTGAGGACTAATAGCATTTTAAATACAATGCAAATTCTCAAAAGTTTGATTAATTGAAAAACCAACCTAATTATTATCGGAATACGATCGATTTTTTAATTAACAAAACTTTTTAAGAAAAACTAATTTAATGTTTAGAACATAATCCTGAGGACATTTGTTGATATGTTAAAAAAATCACCAAAATAATTAAAAATTTCAGTAAGGGTACATGGTAAAAGGGACTATTGATATTAAAGCCGTTTTGTATACAGTACATGTGAATCTAGTAAGCATTTGAAGATCAAGTTACTCTAAATTAATGGACGGATAAAAACAGTTATTAATTAATAATATTTTAAATTACATTACAATATTTGCGCGCAGTAAACTAAAAGTTTAGTACTTTGTCATACTATTATAATGTAAACTTACAGGAATAACTGCAACTATATGCAATATAAAAATCACAATATTTGATGTGTATCGTACCAAATATTAAAACTAAAGTATACTTACTTATTATTAATTAATTAATATTCGAGATTATACAATTTAAATTGGCTTCATTTACATTTTACAACACACTGTTTCAATCTTGTTTGACTGCATTGAAATAAATTGGCCACTGGCCCTTGTTGGTATAAAATAGCTGAATGAAGCTCACTGGAAAGAGATTAAAGGCTATGGCAGAAGGCAGTCGAGATAAGCGACTTAATATTCGAGTTATGTTGTTATCCATATAATATAATTCAACCCAGGGCGTTATAGTTTATTACATACAGATAACACGTGTATTACATATAGATGTTAAAAATGTTTCAATGCATCATATGTATAAAAAAAATTTTGAGATACATCAAAATCGAAATCCATCAATTAATACAATAATGTTGATTCTGAGTAGATGTTCTAACATTGCAAAGTCTCATTTAGCATACTAACAAGATAGAGAAAGCTGAGAAAGGCCACAACACTTCAGAGAAGTATCCCAGAATCTTACACACTTACAATCTCTTCACTTATATTTCCTTAAATATGTAGACTAATCAACAAAAACACGTGTCAAAATCATTTACAAATTATTAATCATACGATCATGGTCTGGTTCAACATGTAAGATTGATTGATTTATTTTTATTCCATTCATTTCACACATAAAGCTGACGCAGACTAATAAATTTTGCTTAATTTTATAGATATTTTTATAAAAATTGTCTTTTTTTGTATTCTACTCGAAGATTCATTATTTATTCAAATACCTTTTTAAGTAGAAAAGTCAAATATAAAAACGAAGTCCAATAGGCGCTATAGAAGACAAACTAAAACTCAGCACAAAACATTTGAGTGTCGCCCATTAACACTAATAAATCGTGTAAAACAGAAAGAAAATAAATACATACCTTATGGTACTCCTTTAGATACATAATAGACACTAAATGTCTCGTGATAAAATAGAGTCAAGGATGTTAATTAGTACACTCGTTAATTAACGCTAATTACTACTCAATTTATTAATGCTTAGGCTCGTACTCGAGTTCGAATCTAGCTTGGGACTCTTTAATCTTTTTGCGTTTCTTCGCTTGTATGTTTGCTTCAGTCAGGAATAGCGCCGCGGTGACAAGGCAAGCGACTGCACCGACCACGCCGAGACCGAACGACCAACCTGCAAACAATCATTAGATTTAAACAAATAATAGTGTCGTATTTTCACTCGAATTTAGTGCACTCGACTGGGGAAAAGCTCCACTTTTTAGAAGGTAGCCGAAGCCTTAGATACTTTTAAGTGTCATGTTCTTGAGTTGGAAGATGTTTGCGCAAATTTCTATACTTTTGCAAATAGTCGTGCACGAGTATTATTGCCATTATAGAAAGAAAGAAACATTTACTGATTTGTACAATACAAAAATAATTAAAACAATAATTCGCGTTAGTAATTCGTGAGTAGTTACAAACTTCTATAAATACTGTCAATTATCGATAGTTTAATACCCATCCTAAAATGATAATCAAAAATCAAACCAACAGGTATATCGATAGGACTATATACAATATCGTTAGCCAGTATTCATTTGTCATAGGCCAGTAATTGATGTGACTGGTGAGTCATAATCATTGACCTCGTTACCTTCTTCCCCCAAGGAATATATTACAACAGAATATAGATAGTCTGAAAAGTGGTACTAATAGTATCGATTGATCATCTATATTTTATACATTTGACTTGCAACACTCAGCATCTATAATATACCTTCCTAAAATGCTTTGTTGTCTGCGTTTTGTATAAAGCTGACCTCTTTTATCAGTTATTTAAAAAACTTATCCTACGCCAAAATGTTTCTTATAATAAACAATAGGTCAAGAATAATTCAAAAAACGCTTAAATACACCATATCCATAATTTATAAACATAATATATTATAATATTGTATTTGTTATCGTTCAAAGCAAAAGAGACTAAGGGTGACCACACCTCTCCACGGTTATGTAGGCTAATTACACTTACAGATGATTAAGCTCTCGGTGGATAGGGCGCTTGGTTATATTAATGCAATTGTTCATAAAACTATGTAGCTACGAGAAAGACTTATTTGATTGGATGCCTAATATAATATTAGTCAGTTTAAATTATAATCGACGTTTTGGAATGTTTTAAAGACTTTTGGCACTACATAATGCTTAGCAGTTCAGTAAGAGTAATTTGAACGATGGCAGAGTTTAACAATTTAAAACAAAATTAATAGGGCACACAAAGGTTGAGAGAATTGAGAAATACAGTAATCCCGGTACAGTAATAATACAGTAGGTACCCTTATAACGCGTTTTTATATTACACGATTTCATTCCCCGTATAACACGGGTATTCCCCCATATAACGCGGGGATTAATATCTTTATCTGTTCAAGAATGAAAGTCCTCGACATTAAACGCCTGTTGGAAAAATATTAGTATTGTAAAACGCGTTATACGGGAATACCCCTATAACGCGGAACCTATCTACCGCATTGTAGGAGGTATTACTGTAGCTATTTATGAAAACAATCGCTGCAGCGCTATGTCCCAACAACTGAACTATTGAGTGTATAGGGGCAACTACAGCTCAGACCTAAAATACATAACAAAAGTAATGAAAAACAACGTTGGGGTAATCCCCTTTTTCCTTCTCTAGAACTGGACCGATTTCATTATTTTCTTCATGTAAGAAATGTTCTAGTTGGGTAACTGTTTTGCTGTTTATAATATAATCGCCAAATTTGCTTGCTGCACGTCTGAACGCAACAGAAAATCTGTCATTGTTTAGTGTTTTTGATATTCATCTCCATGAGTAATGAATTTACGGAATAAGATAAACATATGGTCATGTCAAAAGTGGCCATAGCATTTTAGGTAAAAATATTGTTCTAATAGCATACTCAAAATAGAAACAGGGGACTACGTTTGTATGGAAAATCCAACAATGGGTACTCTTTAACTTAGTAGATATGAGATTATTGATTTTAATAGGTTCTGTTTTAAAATGTGACAACGATCATCTACTAAGTTATAAACCGTTAATAAGGATATAGATACATAACTAACCAACGTTTGGACGTGAAGGTGGAAGGGCCCTAATAGTTTTACTTCGTTATAAAAGCTATACATATTTTTGTTCAAATATTTTTCAAATATTTATATTTTAAATAGTAATAATACTGTACAATAACTTTATTTCAGGCTGCAGGTTTAACATGTACTCTAAAAAAATTAAGCCAAGATATAAATTCAAATCTTAATATTTCAATATTTACCCAAATAATTATTGGGATGATCCGGCATCCATCCATCTGTATTTCCCAATGATGCAAAAACAATTACTGCAATCACGCCGCAAATTCCTAAAACAAAACAATAAATTATTGAGTAGTTCATGATAAGATTGCATTTCAACGTCCAACAAAGTAATAATCGTTTACCTGCCCCCAGCATGATATATCCAATACTTTTTATTATTATCACGAATCTACTTTGATCAGGTCCACAACAGAGGAAGAATATTAGCACCAAAATAGTCGATATTAAAACTCCAAGTAAACATAGAGTGAAGAAAAATTGAGTCGCTATCATGAATCCTGAAAATAAGTTTTGTTGTATAAAAAGTCAAGCAGGTATAGTTATAATTCATATAATTTTAATAAAAAAATAAATCCTTAAATGATATAAACAATAAACAACAGCTGGATTACTGACCGGGAAGCAAGTAGCCACGTATTTTGTCATATCCTGTAGTAAATGGGTCGTAGACCCACCGACATCCAACAAAGAAACGTCTTTGATATTGATCCAATGGATCAGGGAGGGATCGGAAGCAGTGACTCCATAGACCCAATCTAAAGAAAACATAGATATAATTAGTTAACAACAATGGATAAAAAATTTATTACCAATATTTCTATTATTTTTAAAAATATTTTTATCATTTTTTTAATTTACATTATTTCCGTGCTGTGCAGAATTGTAACTTCTGCTTGAACTACATAAAATGAAAGATATTTTTTAAACCAATTTTAAAGTTAAGTAATATATTGTTTTCATATTTTAAAGATATATTGTACAATATTTACAAATTAAGTTCTCTTTATATTATAGTTAGACATGTATGTATTATGTTCTATACTATAGTTAGACATTAGCATTATTAAACGGCCTCTCTATAACGCAGCGGTAAAACCGTTTCCTACAATTATGTAAGTATTAAGCAAAAACTTACCTATCCAACCTAGCACTTCGTATTCTCGAATCACTGACCAACCAACTAGGCGTACCAAATGCCAATGCCACAGTGACAAGGGCGATAACGAACACTCCAATGCCACAATTGCCTGCCAAACTTCTATTCTTCATTGTCTGAAATAAGAATTAACAACAATCTTAAATAAGTCACCTTCCGAAGTGAGAAACTAATTACGGGAACATGTACAGACAGAGCGATTGTTTCTCATGTCCATTAACAAGTGAACGATCATTTCTACGCGCCTGTGTATAATAGGTACTTGTAAACTGGGTGTGAAACAATTTAAAATTACAAAATTTAATCGCTGTTAAATTATAAAGCATTTGATCACAATCATTAACTTAATAAAACATTGATTTTGTTTAAATTATGAAAAAAAATCATTATAATCTTCTAATTTCTAGTAAAATCTTTGATATAAATAATAACGTAAGCTTAAGTTATAAATATATCAAATTTCGAATTGCTATAAAAGTGATACCAAATAAGTGAAATGAAATTTGAGCTTCGAAGTTTAGTACCGGTACGGAGGTTACGGTCATAAGAGATAACCAGATACTTAAATCAGCATTTAACCGTATCTAGCATTTAAAAAGTCATAAGTGTTAGAAGTTCTTACAGATTTAGATACATTTTTATACTAGCAAGCACAGCAAATAACTTTACTCCGCATCATTGAAGACAGTGAAATCTAAATGCAAAACTAGCGTAGTTTAAAGGCACCAATAAGAATAAGGAAAAGTGTGTGCCAGCACAGATGACAATCTTTAAAGGTTCGACGAAAAAATGTCTTTATATTCAATATCGCCACATAAATTCACCCACGAAGTTTTTTTTTTTTTTTGGACTGACTAATACTGTTGGCCGCAGATGGCCTTTACAGCGTTACCGGGGTTTTAAGGAGGCGAGAACCTTGGAGAGTCCTCAAGCCTTAAGGGGCGATTCGCCTCTGGAGGAGTTCTAATCGATAGGCATCACCTCCGGGGGAGGTGTCCCGCTGTCTCTTAGATTCTCCAGGGCACTCGAGCCATGAGGGAACCCACAAAGTGATTTCTTCACTTGTTTCTTTGTCATTCATTCATCACCGGTACACGTTTTTCTTTCTTCATATAACATAAGCTCTTTTAAAAGAGCCGTGCAACTTTTTGGGCCGGCAAGGTGATCGTTGTGGTTTCAAAATCATTTCTGACACTCACACCTTTTATCTAGCCCAAATTAAGCATCATTAAAAATTTGTGTTATGGATACTAGATAACGGAGAAATATGGTTAATAATATGTATATAAATATCAGAAATATACTAAATAAATACACAAACATTCATGACTTGTGAACAAATATTCTAACTCATCATATACATATCTGCCCCTACAGGGAACCCGGAATATCTGGCTAAGTAAAAAAGGGTACTGACCACCCAACCAGATGGTCGTCCAAAATTATATGACGTGTTAAAATACGAAATACAGTAGTGTAGAGAACATAACAAGCTATTTAAAAAAGTTTCGTTTTTACAGCTACACAACAGAAGGACTCATTTTGATTGCGTAAGGATCAAATTTGAAGCTTAACTTTATAAAAAAAAGAACATAAACAAACCAGACAAAACATCTGAAGCATCATGTCATCTACAGCACTATTTTTCTAAATAATATTAAATAAAGCTAAGTTGTAAACTTTACAGGAATCAAGTCACGAACCAAGACTACAACCAATAAAGGCCATAAGTGGTATAATGTTATAATTTTGTGGTGGAGTCATTCGCTTAATGAATCGGTTATTATTCATGAACTAGGTAACTAATGTACTATGAGCTTAATGACTGTCAAGACAAACGTGGCGTAGTCAAGGGCGAGTCTAACTGACCAACAGTCACACTATTAGAAAACCTTTTAGATAAAATAGAATCGGTTTTCAAATTTACAAAATATACTAAGTAATTAGGTAAGGTATTTTCATATATTCAAATAGTAACAATTTATTGGCCATACATAATAATGCTGTTTATCAAATTTTCTATTACCGACGTGGAAGTAGTAAAATAGACTAAATTTTTCCATAAAATCCAAGACTGTGCCAGTTTTTATTTACTCAAGGTTCTATGCATCGTATGAATGACCAAGAGTATGTCGCAATACGTATGCGCGAGTGGAGTGTTAAACAGATATGTAGTAACATTCACCAAAACAAAGATACAATGCTAAAAAGTTCACACGACTTGCTCACTGTGAGAACATACAAAATATAATAATGCATTTTAAGTACTTCAAACAAATCAATGTAAACTGCTGAAATAAAATAAGCTCTTTTAAAAAATAATTAATAAAACTTTTGCGAAGATTCAAATCATGAACATTGTTTTATTCTTAGGCCTATAGTTTTCCAGATTTTTTTCCAAGGAAATTTACGATTTTTGGTATTTATTCTACTATAATTTTTATTTTGATTGTACACTATAAAAATAATAACAATACGATATTAGTCTTGTTTTTGTGGTGCCCGGCGACTGATTCCAAACAGTATCAGCAGAATATCAGTCTTTGACACAACAATATACGAAGCGGGGGCCAATTTGGTACTTTTAGGGTTAAGTAAGCTTTAATGTTTTTTTTTATATAATGTAGCAGGAACCAAATGAATCTATTCTATTTAAATATTATGAATAAAAATAGAACAGAATGGGACCGTCTGGTTAAGCGATCAGTACCCCGTCTACTGATTTAGTAGAGGTTACGCGTTCGAATCCCGATATGGGCAAGCTTTTTTTTACAAAGAGTACAAAAATTTATCTATGAGTCCTGTGCCAGCAACGAGACCATTTACTACAGTTAAAAATATACACATATAAACATAGAAATTGCATACATGAATTGAGCAGGTCTCAAAATGTGGGAGGCGTTTGATTGGCCTTTACAAAAATTGTTTTCGTGGGTAGATTTAACTGTGGTTATTTTGTCTGCCTGTATATCTTTTAGATTCTTGCAAAACCTCAAAGCATTGTCGATCATAAGGTACTTTTCACCGTAACGTCAACGATTCAAAGCGAACGCGATTGCGGAGCAAAGAGTTGGGCCGATGTCTTCAACCGCTCTCTTTTCATTTAAACCCACGCTATATTATGTATATTAAAACTCCCAAATCTAAGTCTACCGTCAAACTTGCATATGGCAAATGGCAACACTAGCTCCAATGCCACACAAAAGAGAAAAAAATCAACATATCTTTATTTAAATAGACTCATTTACTAAGGTATTTTAAATCGTCAAAGTGGTAAAATATTATTTTTGGGGGCAGTCAATTTTGTGATTAAATATTTTGAATGCAAAAATCAATTCAATAACTGTCCTTAGCTTTTCTAGAGAAACCATGTGGAAATGTGCTAATTATTTTGCAAAGACGAATTTTCTCATTGAGATATTATTTGAAAATACTAAGTGCCTCCTAAACCTTTTTTAAATTCGCTCTAGTCGCAGGGAATGAAGCATAATGAGGTTGCCAAACTAGTACAAAATTCTCCAATATTTGGCGCATTAAAGAAATATACATGAGTACTTTGGTTTTATTATTGCGAAATCCCCTGTTATTTCA
Source organism: Acentria ephemerella (assembly GCA_943193645.1). Taxonomy (NCBI): domain Eukaryota; kingdom Metazoa; phylum Arthropoda; class Insecta; order Lepidoptera; family Crambidae; genus Acentria; species Acentria ephemerella. The sequence continues at coordinate 7,192,002 of OW971877.1, read as the reverse complement.
AATAACAAAACCTAACATTATTAACCCAATATTGGAAGCAAGATTTGAAATATTTTCAATTATTATTACAAATGTGCGCTTTTTTTATCGACTATCACTCCTAAATCACGAATATCATTCCTAAATTTATTTTAACTTAACCTATGAAGTACAATATTTCATTTTCGCCCATACCATATAAAATAACAATTTGCACAGTTCATTTTATAGAGCCGAAACCATTCCCTTGTTGAATGGTTTAGGCTCTATAAAATGAGCCTTCATCAATTTCTTGAAGCATTATCTCTGAAACATTATCTTGTAGTGTCAATAACTCTACTTATTTTTAGATCATCCACTTTAACAATTCCTTTGGAAATACCATATAACCTTACTAAAAATCTTTATATCAATTTTTACATCAATATCAATTGTTAATTGATAATTTAGTGGAAAGTTTTTGTATTTATCATGCTTTGTATTTCTACAATTTGTTGACCCATATAGTAACATAAAGTATAAAATAATAAATGGAATTATAAAAATATCATACTACAAAAATAAAATACTGTAGAAACTTGGTGAAATCAATAAATAAAATAAATAATAATAAAGATATACCAGATTAAACACACTTTAATTTTCTATGTACCTGTTTGAGTATAAGAGAATATACAAAAATGTACAAAGAAAAGTACAGTAGGAAGCTCCACTGACCAGATTCAGAGTATAATGTCACGATGCTACTCTTAATATTATTAATTTGTCAAGTTTGTAAGTTGTAAAAGTAATGTTACTTAATTTGTCTATTTTCTTTTTAATTATTACAGCGGGAAAATAAGTAATAGATAATAAAACAGGTGTATAAGAGCAATAAGAGGTTTACCTCTTATTAATCAATAATTTATGTAATAGATTATTACATTAACTAATGGATCTCAATTCATTATTAGTTAGATTTGATTATAAATTTAGAGAATTCTTGTTTTATAATCACCACACAATCATATTTGTGGTAAATATAGTCTAAATAAATAAAGTTTTGTCCTGTAACATGACAATAGCACTATTGATTTATAAGATGTTATATGCTATGTAGGGCAAGAAAAGGGTTTTGTAGTAATTAAATTGCAACAATAATTGATTTTCATTATCAGGTTATAATTTCTTACAGATCATAATTTAAATCATGCCAAACATTGTTTGTTAGATTAAAACTACAGCTGTAACTTTAATATCAGATCAAACATTAGATAGAATAAATCAACCTAACAAAATGATACTCCTTAACAGGTTAATAATATGAAACAACTTTCAGAAATATCATAAAATTAACAAAAATATACTGCATCAGTTACGTATTTTACATTTTCACACTTACATGCTTATTCAAAAACATTAATAGTGCATCAATTTAATCAAAAAATCAATTTAATCAAAAACTCACCACTAAAAAGTAACACTTCACTAATTATTGTTAATTAATTTTATATTTAAAAGTTTAAGTTCCACTTTAGTAATTATATTTTAATCGAATGTAACAGAAACTTTGTTTACGATTCACAAAGAATAATAAGAATCAACAACCTCCTCGACTGTCTATTTTGTTCGTTTGACAAACCGAACAATTTGTCAAATGGGCGTTGTTCCTCTATTATTATTTTTTTCCAATTATTTAGCCTGGTAACTTAGACCTTTAAGCCATATCTTCATTGATGTTATTTTTATATTTATTTATGGCTCCAGGATATTGGTGCCCCTCTATTATTTTACCGGTTTGAAAAGACAGATTATTTAAGTAGAGAAATAAGCTATTTTTGTCACAGATTACTATGCTGTTTTGTATTTATTGTCATAATGTGGTGCGTTCGCTTGGGTTAAGATTTTTGTTACAATGATTAACTAATTTTCACGGAGTAGGCATTTATCTAATTTTTGGAATTTGGTGTTGTTTTGAAATCGACGTGTGCGGGTTGCAAGCGATCTGTGTTAGGTCTGTCGTTAGCAACAATTAAGTGAATCATTACAATAAACATCGAAGTGCTATGTTTAGTGTGATTCACTGAGCATATAAACACTACGTTCTGTGTTATTATTTTATGTTTTGTATTGGGTTGAAGTAAATTATTTTACGAAAAAAAACCTATTTTTTTATTAATCACATTTTTTAGGAATACACAATCCATTATCTATAACTTTTCAGTGTGAGACAATCTTTTTATCATTAGGAACCGTATATCTGTCGTCGCGATTTACATTAATCATAATACTCATAAGTATTTACAACGACATAAAAACATACTGGATTATAACTTAAGGAGTCTATAAGTAATGTATATGATGTTCATGGACTATAGCCTGACCCACATGCCTTGAGAGCCATATCTGATAGGAACGGGCTTTTACAGCCCGTCTTACTCTCTCTGCACGGAAGCCGAGAAATCTCAGTCTGACCGGAAACCTAGTCCTACCAGGCAAAATTATACCGGTCCCTATCCGTTCGGGAGTCCGAGAGAGAGCTGCCGTTCGAAAACCACTAGGGGGCCAACCCCCACAGACCTCCAACCACCCCTACAGTCTGCCCATGGCTCGCAATTGATCGATCACCTACCAACTAGACGGTCCCAACCGCCAGTCACAGATGTCGCATCATCACTACTCCGTGGTCCAACCACGTATGCCATGCCGTCGGCGTAGTGCGTCGATGGCATGGCATACTACGACCCCCGGCCATGACCGATGAGAGATCACTTAGCAGTCTCCCCGGCCACTGTTCTACATATCAGTCAGACCATACCACATGAACTCACAAAGTTCCTTAACTAAGCCATCAGGGACTTACCACTGTACTATACTTACGCACCTCGACTCACGAGATACACATCACAAAACTTTTCTCACCGCCTTCTTTCGCGCCATTCCCCGGCTCTCCGCCAGCTTTCGGTCCACAGACTGCCAAGCAAGAACTACCCGCATCTGTCAAACAGACCACAGAATAAAAATATAATATTGCATTGTTGCCATTTCATAAATACAACTTTAATACTAACCATGTATAATTAATTACTCACCAAGAAATGGCTATTCGTGGAACTCCACGACAATATCATCGATAAACTGGCACAATTTATGATTATTAGCTCCACGAAACATATTAATATATTATACCGCTGCATCTGTATCCTACAGCCTTACTAAGATTACACTGAAGTGGAGATGAGAGCAGCGGAGCTGTGCTGGGTGTGTGTATATTAACAACAGAATTTGATAAAATCTCCGCTTCGCTTCAGTAAGTTCAGTTAGTAGTCTCAAAAAGCATCCTATGCCGAGAAGTGGAGCGGAAAGTAATTGAAATCATGACACTGGATCTACTAAAATCAGTCGTCTCGAAGACTCAGCCTAACCCCACATAGCCCATAACTCGTCTCCGCACTAAACTGCTACACAAAAATGAATACAGGCCATGCGAAACTCCTCTTAACAGCAACAGGCAGCCTTAACCGACGGAATTGCATAAAATCCTCCCCGCCTCAGTAGATATTTAAATGTACAATTGCATTTTTCTTTAACCTTTAAAACTACAAAAAGTTATAACAATCATCAGCAAGCCCATTCCATCATAGTACGCTGAGCGACTAACTTGTGAACCAGCTGCACTCTTATGTCCATGTTTCTGTACAATATGTCATTACCAGCAGGATTAGTCTTTTGTCTTTAGGCTCTGTGGAATAGGCGATATATTCGAAGGCCGTCTCGTCGAGTGGTCAGTATCTCTGTCTACTAATCCAGAGGTCCCTGGTTCGAATCCGGTAGGGACAGATATTTGTATGATGATTACAAATATATGTTTATGAGTCTTGGTTGTTTGTACGTTTATTTAGTATATTTCTGATATTTATTTACATTTTATTTTCAATATGTCTCCGTTACCTAGTATCCATAACATAAGCTCTTAATGATGCTTACTTTGAGCTAGCTTAGCTTTGGTCTAAATGTGAGAAATAATATTATTGTTAAAAATTGAAGTTATTAATCTCCTCCTCGAAAGTAAAAACTTACTCAGTTGTAGAGTTTGCGCGAGTTCTGTGTATTTATGAACAACATCTTAGGATTACTTTGAAGAACAACTGGTTCCGACGTAAGTAGTCCTCTCAAAACCTAAGCAAATCAAACACTGCCCGCATCCAGCGAATACCCGTGCCCCGTGTCTCCCAGTGTAGACATATGGCCCACTGCCCCTTCAGGTTCGCAATTCTTTAAACGTCGATGAACCTATTTTTTAAACATTAGTAATCCAAACATAACTGTAGAAACTTTAATATCTGGAATCTCCGTCTAAAGTCCTCTATCACTCTATCAGTGTACAGACCGAAGAAAAAAGTTAAAAAAGGTGATTTTTGTGTTCTCCTATTCGTCTTGTTTAGGCCTGACTAAAAATTGAGTAATTATAATCAAAGTACCGACTCACAATCCCTAGTTTTATTATATGTAAAATACTTATAAACCTTTTTTTTCATATATATTTTTATTATGGCCGAGTCCCGGCACCGATAGTTGTTCCGGCCTGATAAATTTCTATCTAGCAAGGTAGGCAACTTATACACGTATGTACTTACCGTACAAGTTTGCTTTTTATTTTTAAATTTGTTGTAATCCCCGGGCAGCGCCCTGCAGAGCTTCGCCAAATGAAGCACAGCACGCCCCACACGTGGTGCTACTCCTACATTTTTACGACTAGTACAGCGCGTGGCTAATAAATATATGACACCCAGCCACTACACGTAATCGGATTTTTCGGAGACGTGGACTGTGGTTATAGCATTTGAGACGTTTGACACGGGCCAACTGCTTCTGAAGTATGTATGTAATCGGTCAGTATCGCTAGCTACAGCGGCAGCAGGACTCGCACTAGGGTTTGATGTTCGTATGATAAACACCAATACTCAGGTCATGGTTGTTTACATTTTTATGTTTGCATATTTCTTATATTCGAAGATAAAATATGTATTATATTAAATATGTTTTCCACAATCCATTATCCTAACAAAAGTTCTGATTGATGCTTATTTTTGGTTAGATAATAGGTTCGCGCCTGGCGCGGCAATAGGTGTGCTAAATAAATATGGAACGTATAGCATATACCTATACTCAAATGCTCATTATTTTAGACGTAATAACATTATTGTACTGTTGTCATCCTACGGCGAGTAAAGTCGTCTCATTTAGGAAGCGGTTGTGTCCTTTGCTGCCAACCTCTATGGCTTGTTTGCCATAAAAAATTTACTAGATCGTAAAATAAATAATTATTGATTATCTATTTATTACAACAGGGGTGACCTTTTGGTGCATCTAGAAATATAAAAAGATCAGCAGAGCAACACAACTGAACATCAGCGCATGTCTGTATAATAAATATTACAACAGGGGTGACCTTTTGGTGCATCTATGAAATATAAAAAGATCAGCAGAGTAATACAACAGAACATCAGCGCTTGTCTGCACTTACCATGTCTTATTGTAGATATTATATTTATATGTTACAGGCAAATTCACGAATTTCATCCATCCTGGGGGTCTAAAACGGTAACATTGTATGAAACATTTATAAATTAATTCATTTGCAGATTTGTAGCAGAAATGCTTTTTACACTTTAAAATGGCACAATTAAAATATGAATCATATGCAATTCGTTTCATATTAGAATCGTATTTGACGTCGATATTACTACACGTAAAAAAATATAGTGACAAGACTGAATCGTAATTTTACGGTTTTCATTAAAGTAATAATTTTCGTTGATATTACAAAAAAATATGTATTAAATGTTCCTTATGTATTAAGTATTAAATATTATCAATTAAAAATACTGGAAAATGATATATTTGTTTTAAATAACTACTCTTTTGTTGTATGTTTTTATGATTTTACTGGCAATAATGCTGTCTGTCATCATACTAGTTAAATATCGACATGTTAGATGGCGGTGTTAACATAATTTATTGGATAATTTAGAGTTTGCATAGCATGTTTAGTTTATAAGTTTCGTTCAAGTGTCGCACCGTCGATAGAAATTGCCAAGAATTAAGTGTTTTGTTCTTTCGTTGTCGTTTGTTACGAGTGATTTATATACGAGTGATTATGCTTAAAAAATAATAAGGAAACATTTTATAATTAATTTTATATTTTATTTTTTATATTTTATTATTTTTACATAACATATAATTGCTTCCATTCATACCCATGTTTAATTTCATTTCGTTCTTGCCTATTCTGAGGAAAATGTATATATATTTGTCTAAAATGCTCATTATTTAAGGCCAATGTCACAGCACGAATACAATTGGATACACTAACTTGGTGCATTTTATGATGAGCATTAGATCCGATAAGCCTCTGATAAGAACCAGATGCATAAAAACTCAAAGTAGTTAAAACCTAAAAAAGAAATAGATTTTTCAAAATATGTTCTCATTATTCATAACTACATAAGACCAAAAAATATCAATTAATAGATACTTACTTATTAAGTCTATAAAGTCCAATAAACTCTGAGTCAGGCATTTTAAAAGCCAACTCCAAATGCCTTAGATCAGCATTACGCCGTCTATATAAAAGAGCTTCTTCAAGACCGGCATGTTCAAGAAAATTTTCATAAAGACCCAAGTCTGACATTATTTCCAAAACTTGCAATTATTGCACTACCGGGCGACAAAAATAAAATAAATGGAAAATATGAGAGCCAGATGTTGGTCAACTAGTAACATCTTACAATTCACGAATTTGACATAAACAGCAAATCATATAAGTGTGCCATATTACGAATTCCCATACAAAACTGTCATATAAGATGATTTGCAAATTTGAATCGTTAATGTTTCATTTTATGATTTATCAAATAATTTAACATTTTAAGATTTTGAAAATGAAACATATTATGAACGGAATATGTAACATACAATGTCACCGTTTTAGACCCCCTGATCATTAGCTTGTCAAATAAATATTCATATTTGTCTGATTAATATTTGTTTGATCTAGTGAAAATAGGTGAGCATCAGCGCCTGTCTGCACTAACCAAATATTTATTAGATAAATATGTATATTTTTCAGAATTTCCAAATATTATAAATTATGCGTCCTTCATGCAATACCTTCATAGCGGAGCGGGGCGGGTAAACATTCTGTTTGATCTTATGGTAAGGCCCTTGAACTCTAAAGGAGCCTTACATTATAAAATCAACATCAAACGCAATGAACGGCACACTATATATATTCATATAGTGCCGTTCATTAAATTGGATGACCATTTACTAAGCCGCATGTCGCGGGCATGGGCTGGCACTGGCGAGTTCGACTAGCAGCAGAGGCATAATATGACTCTTGCCTATACAAGTGAAACTGTATAGGTTACTCAATTTCAGATTATTTCCGTAATACAGACCAAAAATCTTTTCTTAGTATTTTTCTTTTGTGTAATATAATATTGTTAACGCCATTATGGTTATGGTATGATTCTAATATATAAGCATTTAGAAATGTCTCGTGTATTAATTAATATGAATTAGCTAATCAATAAACCTCAATGCGACTGGAATCAAAGCAAAAATATTTTTATATTTCTTTTGTTACAGTTTTCTTTGAACCAACAGACCAGAGAAAGGCAATAAAGCCCATCCTTGCGAAACATTCTTTGACATATGCGTCACCAAATTTGTTGGAACTGCGTGCAATGGCTACTTTTATGAAACCTGATCTAATATTAAACACTTCTGATGACATACAAGAGATACTGGAGTTATGTAAAATAGTGTCTCAAGAAATCAGAATTTTAATTATAACAGTAGGCTCCAAGGGTGTAATAACAGTAAAAAACTGTTATAATGAATATATAGAAGCCAGATTTTACCCTGTGCAAACTCTAAAAGCAGTAGAAAATGTGTCTGGTGCAGGGGATTGCTTTGCAAGTGGGTTTATAAATGGAATTCTTAAAGGTTACACACAATCTTGTTGCATTACAATAGGTTTCCAAGCAGCCAAATTTGCTTTGTTGTCCAAAGACACTGTGCCAGGAAACTTAAATATAGATATTACCCCTAATGAAGCAAGTTTTTCTACATTAAAGCTTGAACTTCATTAAACCCACTCACGTCAGGCTACAGCCTGTATACCATTTCTAAACACGACACATACATTATTACATTTCATCTTGGCGAAATTGACCATTTTGTTGATATAGTCAATTTTAGTACAATCAATACATCTTTGCTTACAGGGTGTTGTCATATCAACATGTAGTGCAAATTTATGTTAAGGGAGAGTAACAATTGTATGGCTTTGATTTCAAGACATTAATTATTATTATAAGCTTAAAATAAATAAACCATTGTAAAATTTTTAATTTCATTATTTATATAATTATTTTAACTATGGTAGGTGTAAAAACTATGATGTCTTTTTGGTAAATATAAAGATTTATAAATTATTTTTAAAATTTTGTTTTAATACAAAATCATGTTGTATTTGTACATATTTGCATAATTGTTTACTTAAGTCAACTACTTGATAATTCTAAGGCACTATAATTTGTTAGTAACTCTATCCCATGCACACCCACATGACACAATCATAAACTTTTTTAATAAAAGAGACAATAAATTTACAATTTATTACAATAAATGATTATATAAAAATAATATAAATGAATAGTAATTAGTAAATCATTCATTGATGAGATTCTTCATTTTTGGATTGATTAAACAGTAAAAACATCACTTAAAGAGGACGGAATAATGTTTACTTAAATTTATTTTTTAAGAGAAAGGACTCACTAAATGTCCGTGTGTCCAGATGAGAAACCGATCTTTCTTTCATGCATGGAATATGAAGATGGATCACGACTTTGCATTTCATGTAATTTCTTATACTTTTGTACCCTAGCTTCAACTAAAAAGAGAATTCCAGCAGGGAACAAGAATACCACTCCAATAACCCCTAGTGCATAAGCCCATCCAAGATCATTGTGTTCCCAGTTTGGCATCCAGTCACGACCATCACCTCTTGCTCCAAATATTATAACAGATATCAAACCAGAAAATCCTAAAATTAAAATAATTAATTATTTTAACTTCATATAAAATTTAAATTATATGTAAAAATGTAATTAATTTATAAATACCTCCAATGATTAACACTGTACCCAGTGTAACTAAAAGTGTAACATAGTTTTCATCATCTTTTTCCTTCATAATATAAATTAATGACAGAAACATGGAGACTAAAACACTACACATTGTTATGGTAAAGAAAAACTGCGTGGCTATAAAGAAGCCAGGCAGTAATATGTCATGTATAATGTAATATTCTTCTTCAAATATCCACCAACAACCTGTGAATACAGTGTCATACCAGTGATGTACTTCTTTGAAGCCATTAAAACAAACCTCCCAAAGACCTAAAACAATATACAAAAATTCGTTCAATATTAATTGTAATTAATACTTATTACAATAAAACTTAGAATTAAAAACAATACATACCAATTTTTACAAACTTTGGATTCTGTAGCTTTCCGTCCGTAACCAACCAATACGGACTAACAAAAGCAACAATTATAAATAGTGATGCAAATACAAAAAAACCTAGAGCAAATAATCCCGTCTTCGATTTAGAAGCCATATTTATGCCTTTGTATTACAAACTAAATAGAGAACTAAATTTCAGAAACAAACTGTTATTTATATTTCTAGTCATAAATTTTTTAACTTGGCTGACTTTTTTTAAATTATTTGGCCTGGTAACTAAGACCTTTAAGCCATATCTTCATTAATGTAGTTTTTATCTTTATTTATGGCTCCAGGATACCCTTGCTACGTGGCCCTGCTATGTAGCCCTTTGCCCTATGGAGTTTTTGTCGACTAATGGTAGGCCCCCTTTAATTTGTTTATAAAAATGGAATGCACTGAAAAATCTCACGTAAGTCACTAATCAACGCTGAATGATGTATTCTATGTATTGCATGACATTATATGATTTCATTCTCATTTACTTATCATTTCGTCGTAATCATTATCATAACATTCCATTTTCGTATCATTTTATCATAATCGCTTACATTGCATTCCAATTTCAAAAAAAAATCTCGTAAGTCATTAACAAAATAGCGGGGCCTACCATTAGTCGCCAAAAACTCCATGGGCCAAAGGGCTACATTGCACCAGTATCCTGGAGCCATAAATAAAGATAAAAACTACATTAACGAAGATATGGCTTAAAGGTCTTAGTTACCAGGCCAAATGGAAAAAAAACCGTCTTATTTTTTTTTACTGTACACGCCCTAAACCCTTTTCAGGCCGGCGAACGCATTTTTGATTTATGTCTTAAAAAAATAACAAAAATCAGTTATTAATAAAAAAAGGTTTATTTCTTAGAAAAATAGGTGGCGCCACTGGAAAAAAATTAATAAAGTTATTAATTGAAATAATTGAATAAAAAAGCTCTATCGCGTCTTTTTTGCGCTTTAGAGCGTTTTTCTTGATCTATTGTTATTCCGACCAGGTCTCTTTCCTTGCAATTAGCGAAGGGATTGCCAGAGAGCAGCGGATTGTTTGCAATAGAAAAAGATGTTGTTTGTTTTTCACTTTTGATACTTTGTTTAGGTTGTTTACACAACAACTCAAAACTTTTCTCTTCAGTGAAATTTTCAAATGGTGCACTGTTCATAGGAATTATTTCTACTCAAAGTTTACTTTGAGAGAAGAAAAACTTCTGATTGTAATTAAATTTTTCATTGCATTTTATACAAATTTTTTGGGGTTAAAAAGGGTTGAGATCCAATATTTGGGTCAAAAATTATTTAATAAAAAATTTTCTTCACTCAATTTGAGCCTCGGGTGATTAGGTTACGTGTAAATATGTAATATAAATAAATGACCTTATTATTCACAAGTAATGCACACCGGACCTTAAGGTCCGCCCGGCCTGAAAAGGGTTAAAACGAGATTCATACGTGTCGATCTGCCCTTTTCTAAAATTCGGATTTTAAAATGGACTGTGTAGGTGAACTTATCTGAAAATTAATCCGCTTCGTTCGTATTCCGATTAAATCTTTGGAAAATCGAAAAGCTCTGTTTAAATGAACTTAATAGTTGAATACTATTATATCTGTATTTGCCAAATCCCATACATTATTAACTAAGCGATTCGACTGCAAATAGCATTAATTTATTAATTAACCAACTCCAAAAAAAAGAATTATCTCAATTCGACTATATTGTTTTTATTGGGTATACGAATGGCGATATTTTTTTTACTATTAAAGTTATAATAACCAAGCGGATTGCAAGACACATACAAAGTTAATGACAAGCAATTTAAAAAAAAAATAGTTTACAATCATATTATTGTGTGAATCTCTCTAAATAACTACCAGTCTACCACTTATTTCTCAAAGTTAGCAGAATAATCTGCTGTATCCCTGCATCTCTATATTTTAAGTAGAGTTATAAAACTTAAACAAATATTGGTGACATTGAGACAATGGAATGATATTAGAATTTTTAATCTTTCACAACTTTTGCTTTAATTTAATATTATGCCTTCAAATTTTTTTGTGATATATCATTTAGAACTTTATTTCTTTCTTCTGACCATACACCATTACCTGTGAAATAATGCTTTTTCTCTAGTATATATAAAATTAAGCTCAACTTTTGTGACTTATCTAATCTATTTACATCCAAACTGCTATGTAAATTATTGTCTGTCTTTAGATTAGCATTTAACAAATTTAGAGTATCCTTTATTTTACTCCAAGGATACAGTAAAATAGCACAATTTTCATAAATTTCCCTGTCAGTATATTCTGCAGATAATTGTTGATATACATATTTTACTTGAAGTAACGGTATGTTGATCCAATAGGGATGCCTTTTAATTATTTTTCGTATTTCATTTGCACTAAATGTCTTTCGAAAACATTGTGAAATACAAAATACCAGATCTTTACCCTTGCCTAATCTATCTCCAGGTGCTTTTTCAAAAGTCTCATAGTGTGCTGAGCTTCCTGATAAAATATTGAGACTCAAGCACTTCTTGTTATTACTGTACAAATTCCTCAGTCTTTTCATAGCTGTGTTTTTATAATGAATCATTTTTAAAAATCTTGGATGCTTGTAAAATATATTAAATTCTGGAATTTCTTTGGCTTGTTCTAATCGTTCTTTCACAGTATCAGGCCCCAATGTGTAAATATCAAAACACCTTACCTGTGCTTCATTACTAATATCATATTCATCTAATATTTTCTTTGTTTCTACAAGAGAAGCATAGCTTTTCATAGCTATTTTGGGGCGTAATCTTATTACTTCCTTTACATCAATTCCACCAATGGTGCATAATTTATATATAATGTGGTTCAAATTGTCTGAATCAGCAGAAATTAAGTACATATTACTTTTTATTTTGTGGTTTGGTATCATTAGCACTGACTGTAAGTTGTTAAGAGTCCCATTAATGACAGCCAGCGGGCGGTGTTTAATTGTCGGGTAAGTTTCTATTGCTCTAAAAAACTCTTCATTTATCAAATCTAAAACTAATTCAAGATACCTTTGAATTATTTTTAACCGCAAACTATATAATGTCATTTCATTAATGTCACTATAAATAGTAGTAGTTAAGGATGTTGGCCACTGAGTCATGTAACTAGCCAGTTTGTTTTCTATATTAATGAATGGTTTTATGCATTGTGAACTTTTTAAGTCACCAATAGTTTTCTGTTTCATAATTTCCAAATATGATAAAATGTGTTCAGGCGAAATAGCATCAATTCCACACTCTTCTAAAACTTTATACCTATATTTTAATGTTATTGGTAAAATACTGAAAAGCGATGGTGTACGTATTAACACTTTTGAGGAAAAACCCAATTCCTTTAAAGTTTTGATTAAAATTTCCATTCGTTCGATATTAATTTTTTTTATGGCAGGGTGCTTAAGGCAAATGTATTCTGCTTTGCTATCACTTATTTTAAGAATTCTGCATAAATTCTCTTTGGTAGTGTCTATTGTGCATAAATATTTAGATAAAATAAAACTGGGTCCCCGATGGAGGAGACCCACTCTATAACTTCTGAGTAAAATCATGTACTTATCTGAACCAAAAGTTGTCATAGAAATAAAATAATATAAAATGATTTCTATAGTTCTTCAAAGACTTTATGTACTCTGTAAGACTTTTATATTTTCTAAATTCATACTATTAACTTTTTATGCTTCTGAAACTATGTCGATTTCACTTCAAAAAGTAAGTAAGTATGTTTATTATGGAAAAGATATATTAATATAAAAACATTTTGCCACTTTACATCAGCTTATATCAATAAAAATCACTTCAACAAAAAGAATACTTTTTGTTTCGTTCGTTCTAAATATTCGTCTACAATTTTCTCCCTTTTTTTCTTGTTTTGTTTTTTATTATTTTTTTGTTCAAATCTCATTATAGGGTGAGCAAAGGGAACTGAATCCCATACAACCACATCTTATGTGATAATTTCGTTATTTCTGACTCAGGAATACGCGTGTAATGTGGAATACATTTTAGCCTAATATTGCACGTGATAATGATCAGTTTTTGCATGAAACCATCAATTTAATTACAAAAACTTCACTACAATACAAAAACAACAATACGAAATAAAATATACAACATTTTATCATAATCGCTAACATTGATTTCCATATTCAAAAATTTTCTCGTAACTCATTAAAAAATGGCAGAGTCTACCATTCATCGTCCAAACTCCATAGGGCAAAGGGATACGTTACACCAGTATCCCAAAGCAAAAACTACATAAAGCCTATATACATAGAAGCCCATACTACTTTGGCTGTATGAGCTTTGGTTGTCTTTGCCTTCCCTGTAATACGAAGAAATTTAACAAAAAAAAATAAAAATGCTTGTGGTTTGTAAAGATGTCTCGTCGTAGAGGACTATTGTATTCTTTGGTTGTGACTATGACAGTTGGTTATTTGACAGTTTAGGAAAAATGGCGACTTTTCTACCTCGTTCGTTTGGTCTTGCTGAAACATACATTTTATTAAGAAATGGAGGCAAGGTAATAAGAAATTTTTATTTAGTAAATGTTTAAATTTGATAATGTTTCTTGGAAGAAGTCAATACTTTTTGTACCCTAATTTTGTGTCATTATATTATTCTGAGAGCAAATAAACTCTTATTTCTTTTAATAGTTTTGAAAATTCCGAATAAATAGGTTTTTCATATCCTAGGCTTACATTTGCTCTAAAGAAATTTAATTAAATAACAAACCTTGACTTTAATATCAGTTTATATTTATAAATTTGACCTTGTCGTTTTCAGCTGTATTGTGTCCTTACGTCATCGTACATACTTCTCTACTTATTTTAGTTTCTATGCTATTTAATGCTTTGTACAATTTATATTATAAAAACCTGGATTCTAATTCGTTATAAACTGTTCATTGAATGTATTGATTTATATTGTAATATAAATTTTATTTTCCTTTATCATGTTGCAAATTATAATATATAGACATTATTCAATACAAATATTTAAGTCTGTAATCAGTGGTGCCGCATGTGACTCCTGTATAATTTAGACAATAATAAACCAATCTGTTTATTGTGATAATTGATGCCATGTTTAAGAATTAGCTATCATTTAGAGAAATATCAATCAATTTTAATAATTCTTTTTGGGATATACAGAAAAAGGTTAAATAATATGAATTCGAAGAAATAAACATAGAATATCAATATTATAATATTTTTATTTGGTTTGGAAAACAAAAATTGTAAAAAAATCTAGCTAAACTCGCGGCGATTTTGCGCTGCGTCGCACTTTTCAATACAAATCGTCTCAGTGCAAAATCGCTGCTTAGCACTGTAACGGTTAAATAAAATATTTACCATTTTCATTAATTTCCTTTATTGCTTTGGTGAATTTCATAGTGACGCATTAAAATGTGATTATCTGTTGACAATAAGAAAGATTATATATCTCCTCAGATCAAATGTAGTTGTTAATTTCAACTAGATATCATTGATTTCAGGATGTATCACTAAAATCTTAGCAAATTTTGAATTTTAATAAAAATTTGAGCTTCTGTCAGGTCTCAATTATTCACATTCACATTCTTATTGAAGCAAGTATTTTGGATTATACATAATTTATACCTTTTACTATCATAGAGTTTAAGACTCTATGCTACTTGTCTATGGCCAGTACAGCTGTGGTAACCAGTGCTTTCTGATTCCCTAGTAAAATGTATGAGATTGTGTAATGTTTCAGAATCATTTGCCTTAAAGTGAGATTACATTTAGAAAGATGCACTGACCTAACAGGATCTAAACTGTCTCCCCAAAAGGCATACATAGCATGAAATGTGTAAAAAACTCAAAGTATCTATTAATAAATCTGTAATATCCATTTATATTTTAAAGTCAAGGTTTGTGAGTCTTATTTATAAAAGATTAAACTTCAATTTTTATTCTAAATTAATAATAATTTCTTAATAAAATATTCAAGGATTGATATATCAGACACTTTTTGACTATATTGACATACCATTTATTCAGCTTGAAATTAATTTTTAATTTTTAATATTAATACAATATAAATGCTTGCATGCAAATTATATGTATTATTATAATCAATTTGACAACAGAAATTTTCTTAATGTTCTTAAAGTTCTATACAGTGTAAACTTAGAAACACATTCTTAGTGGGTTATTTCATTGTTTAGGGAAGATTCTCTTTTATACTTCATACCCAACTTATCTTTCCTCTAGTTACTGGCAACAACATCAGCAAACATTATTCCAAGCAAACAGCAAGTCCGTAACCTTAATGTACATGAGTACATTAGTTATACTTTACTACGAGATAATGGGATTCCAGTGCCTAAGTTCAATGTAGCCAAGACCAAGGACGAGGCAGTTAAGTTTGCTAAAGAACTCAACTCTAAAGATATTGTACTCAAAGCACAGGTAAGTGCTACGTTATATTGTACCTAATTTAACATGATTTGAAGGCTTGCAAAATATGTGCCAGCCTTATCATTTTATCCCAGTAATATTACATACAACTTCACATGTAACAGGTCTACTATGATAGGCAGCTATCATAGCTATCATTGTTTCTCCTTGAGTCTTTACTCTTAATAGAAGCAGTCAAGAGTAGAGACTCAAGGAGTAAATGTCCCCAACTCTTTAAGGGTCAAATAAAATAACAATAATTTTTAAAACCAGTTTTTAAAAACATTTTCTTAAGAAGCTAAATGCTTCATTGAAAATATTTGATCTTAATAATTTAGTGCAGCTAGAATAAAATAGAATAGCCCTTTATTCATACAAATTATTAGTACTATTTATGGATTATATAAATTTATATTACAACTACATATGCAGTTAAAAGTATTACCCATTTAGTAGCTTCATACATATTGACCTGTTGTTATTGCATAATTTTAAAGTGTATGCTATGTATTCAATTCTCTCATTTTAAAGTATGTTACCAAATTGTAAAAATATGGAACAGTGTAAAATATAATGTCATAACAACTATGTAGTAATCATTTTTGATATACTACACAGTTTTTCGTAAAATAACCAAATAAGTAAGCAACATAAAGTACTCAATCATTAATATTAGTAAGGACAGTAAAATAATGCATTAGAAAATAAATTTTGCTTTTACACAGTTTGTAAGTTGTGTGAGCTACTACAGAAAATTTTGCAGGGCCTTGCAAAGTTACCCCCTATATCTTATGGAGTAAATAAACACAGTAGTCAACTACAACATTCACTATCACTTTTAGGTACTGGCAGGTGGTCGAGGCAGGGGATCATTTAAAAATGGGTTGAAAGGTGGTGTCCGAATGGTAGACACGTAAGTTAATTGTTTTATATAAACTCACAATATAACATGTCTTATTCTGCAACATGTATTCCTTAAATAAATAATGAAATGTAAGTATATAAAGCCTTATTTTATATTAATTGAAAAATTAATATAAAATAAGGCTTTAATTAAAAATAAGAAAAAAAATTGAAATTTAGTATAAAGTAATAAGTTCTATATGTTGCATGTATTTTTTTATTTTAAATAAAACTAAGTAGAAACAATTGTGCTTGAATAACATTATCTCTATACTTAGGCCGGAGCTGGCGGGTGAAATTGCCAGTAAGATGTTAAAGCAGCTCCTAGTAACGAAGCAGACCGGAGCCGCCGGTCGCATATGTAACATGGTCATGATCACTGAAAGGAAGTTCCCGCGCCGAGAGTTCTACGTAGCCATTATGATGGAGCGGAGTTTCAATGTATGTTAACTAATGTATGATTTTATTTTATTAAAAGGCAATGCCAGGTAGTAGAAGAGTAAAGAGTATCCATAGAGTTTACCAGACAGTGAACAATAGCTCATAGATTCTTTGGACATGACTTTACAATGGTTGATCTCTTAGAATATTTGTGATTATTGTCATTAGCATTAGGCTTTACTTATTTTATAATATTATATTTATTGTTTAATTTATATATACATATGTGGTGAATAAACCCTATAATGCTAATAGATACACTACTTCAAAATCTTTACGCTATATAACCTAAGAACAACCATGGCAATTGTTAAACTTGTAAAACTATAAATTAAAAATATTTAAATTTTCATTGTAAAGGGCCCTGTAATCATCGCATCGTCACAAGGCGGCGTGAACATCGAGGATGTAGCTGCTGAGAACCCTGATGCCATCACCTATGAGCCTATCGATATCGTCCAGGGCATCACCTCTGATCAAATTGAACGTGTTATAAAGAAGGTAAAGAATAGTCCTTGAAATTGTTATTAATATATTATTTATTTGTCTTTTCGAATATGATGCAATGAATAAGGTTTCTTATTAAAAAACAATTTTCATTGTCAATTAAACATTTCTTATCTTTTATACTTTTAAACATTGAAATCTTGTAACCATTCTCTGTTCCCCTTTGTATCATCTATTTCACATTTAGTTCATTGTATTTTTAGCTTTGTATTGTCTGTTTTATTTTTTGTATGTGAAATGAAGAACATTTATTTATTAATTAAAGTTGTGTGTAAAATGTAAGAATTGTTTGCGTAATCGGAAATTATTATTTTTGTTTTTTAAAGATTAAAATCATATTGCACTTTTTGAAAATAATTAAATTTTTTTTTGATGATATTTATTTAACCCTACCATCACTTCAACAATATTTTAGCTGAAAAGAAGCAGCAGTGCAAGAAAGTCCTCCAGCTTTCTAGTATATTGTAATTTATTAATGTAGGTATCGTTTTTAACCAATTTTCGTCGTTCGTTCTTTAGTATCAATAAGAAATCTTTTAATTTTCGAAGCTTTCATCCTAATGCAGAGTTATCATTTCCAAATCATAATTTCAATTAATCTCATATAAATTTCATTGAAATGGAATTGAAGTCCATGACTGTAAATGTTATTGACCTTATAGAAAGTGGAAACAATAGTTAGTACAAATAATCAATATTTATCTATGTTTTGTGACCTCACAGTGACAAGCGACAATATTATGTAAACATAAACACTTTTGTCGTCTAGTTATAACTGATTAAAAGGGTAAAAGGTCTTCATGATTCAAATTTATTAATCAGTGGTAGTACTAATGTATTTGTAGTATTCTATATATTTAATGAATGTTTTCATTTATTTTATAAAGTGTTTCTCTGCAATAGATTGGCCTAGAGGAGCGTATGACTGAAGCCACCGAGCTCATATCGAGAATGTACGATTTGTTCGTCAAGAAGGACGCCCTGCTGATTGAAGTGAACCCTTACGCCGAAGACGCAATTACTGGCAAATGTGAGATTTTAACTTTTAATATTGAAAGTAACATTAGCCTTCATATAGGTACTTTTATTTTATTTCATAATGGTATTATGATACAATATTGTAATTATTTTTATAGTTTTCTGTTTGGACGCAAAATTCCGATTCGACGACAATGCTGACTTTCGGCAAAAAGATTTGTTTGCATTAAGAGATACTACACAAGAAGACCCTAAGGAAATCGAGGCCGCCAAGTACAGCTTAAACTACATCGCACTTGATGGTAAGTAATGATTGGACAATGCACGGCTTAATTCACAAACAGAAGAAAGTGAACAATGATATATCCGGAATACATTTTTTAAATTCTGTATTTATAAAAATACATGATGTAAAAAATGGTTTCCATGGTTATAAAAAATACGTATTATAATCTGATAAAAAGTTTATTGAAGAACAGATAGATTTAAAAAAAACTGGACTGAAGGGAATTCAAATCATAAAATTTAATTAAAACTGTATTAAATCAATTCCTTATAAATAACAGAATTAGTAAACACTAGTCATCATAAATTTTACAATCTTTTCACATATCTTACTAAATGCCTTGTGACATATATATCATAAAGAAGATATGGTTGTATGTAAAAAGTGTCATATTACCTACTTTACGTCAGGCACGTAGAAGGACAAGAATATCAAGTATCGTATTTCAGGCAACATTGGGTGCATGGTGAATGGCGCTGGTCTCGCAATGGCCACCATGGACATCATCAAGCTGTACGGTGGCGACCCGGCCAACTTCTTGGACGTCGGCGGAGGCGCCACTGCGCAGGCTGTTGCGGTAATGACTATTATTTAATTAGATGATTATTCTTTTTAAAAAATCTGTTGACGTTCTTAATCCTAGCTTTAAATTATAAATCATATAAATTTCCTTCCCAGGGTTGAATTTTGACATTTTCCACATGTATATTTGCTTTATAAGCAAAATGGTAGAAAGAAATAAATTGTAATAAGAGAAATAGTAGTAAAAGTAGTATAATTCGGAATTATTATATGTTTGGGTTCAATAAAATATCTACATTTATATATTATTAATTTTAAAATCATTCAAAGTCCACAATTACTATTTATACACCTATTTATAACACCACTTTTTTCTTCTTTTAATTATGGAAACTGGTTTTCATAACTCCTTAATCTAGGGAATATTTGTAGTATAAGAGACACTTATTTCCAAGTTAAGGTAAACTGTTTACAAACTAAATTGTTTAAGCTATAACTTGGTTTGTTAACAGTTTTATTATTAGCTCAGCCATTAGGTCATTATTATAACTAATGATTAATAAACATAACTTTGTGGCTTATTAAAGAATTTAGAGAAAAAAGTCCTGCAAAGCCTATTTGAGACGAGTTGGGATTTTTTTTCTTATCTCAAATAAAAAAATAAAATTTTAATTATAACTGAAACTAAAAACCTAAAAAAGTATAATATTAAGTTAAGTCTGAAATGGCTTCCATACATGTAGCTACATAAGGACATATATATTTATAGTAGATGTTTATCAGAACTAAATTTTATCAAAGTTGATATTAAAATGATTATACAATATCACTAAATGAACCAGATCAATAATCAATATGACTAGAAAGAAGCAATGCTTTTTGTCTGTAAGACAAATTATGTAACAAGACAGTGGAATTAATATAGCGGTACTAAAATATAGTATTATTATGTTAGGTTGTTAAATGTTACTTAGATATGTATTACTAAAGATTGATATTTCCGTTAACTTTCCGACCCCTAACCCGCTGGTTGGCGGGCACACCTGCCCTAAATAGGTATCTTTTATATCTCGTGTGTTACACACTCGAGAATATATTAAGCTTAACAATTATCCAACCTCATCATAGGCAATTTTATTATAAAACTGTTTTTTAGTTATTAGTTACTATTTATACTTGTACTTTGTTTACAATCTTGTAGTATGTGTGCCCATTGAAATTAAGGAACAAGAGGTTTATATACATCAATTAATATTTAGTTATTGTTGCAGCAATTCTATTTAGTTAAAGCCTGCTGATAATTATGTTACTTTTATATATTAGGAAGCCTTCAAAATCATCCTATCAGACCCGAAAGTATCAGCCATCCTGGTAAACATCTTCGGAGGCATCATGCGATGTGACGTCATCGCCGAGGGTATCATCAACGCTGCTAAGAACCTGAACATCCAAATTCCAGTCATCGTCCGACTTCAGGTTAGAACTAAAATAGTGTTGTAGTGTAAATTTTTGATAATTTTAATTTATCTATAAATCTTTATTATTCAACAATATAATGAACATTTAATATAGCAACTATGGTACAAAGGGCGATTCGGCTCATCGCTTCAAGCGATTTCTTCCAATGGATGAACGGGAGTAATCTTAATAAAAAAAAGGTGATATATGGTGATGAAATGTGTCAAAATAATCATTAATGAAAAGTATGTCATTTCTTCACGAGTCCCGGTTTGTTGATAAGCCGAAGGCGCGCCTTCTACAATAGGGACAAGTGGAAATGATAATTCCGCAAGTGAATCGAACGACGTTTTTGATACATTTGCAAAAAAATAAAACAATGAAAATCAGTTGAATCCTTGGACGAACAATTGTTGAGAGTTATGTTAAAAACAGTTGCCATACACCTTATCATATGATATTTATTTACTATTCATGCATTTCGTAAACTTGACCTTGAAAATTATGCAATTATTTTTATTACATTACGTGTTCCTCGTTTGTCATGCTAATTGGAATTATTAATGGATCTTTATTTGTTGTGTACATATTTATTTGTACTATATGTAGTTACTGACTTGAGAATAGTAAGAATATTCTGATAACAGTTACAAATCGTGTGAATTAGATAGATCAGATACCAGTATGTATTTGAATTCTAACTTCACTTATAACACTTCAATTATAACCATCAAAGCACCTATGACTTTAAAATGATGCCCAAACATTTTATCTTTCTGATCAGATCATCTCATATTTAGGAACTAAATACAAACTATATTAAATATGATAAATAGTAACAAATTTATCGTGTACTCAGATACGTCACATGACATTCGCAAGACATTGCGATATATTTTTTAAGTAAATAATTATTTTCGTGATTTCACCATTTACCTTCTTACTTTTGGAATTGTTAGAAATATCGACAACTAACAACAAAAAGATGCATCGCTTAAATCCCGTAAATAACTATTTTCATGTAAATGACCATGAGTCATAAATATATATTTTTTGAAGTTTCCTTTATTGTGTCTTACCCAGACACAATTGATTGTTGATTATACAGAATCATTTAAATGAACATTATCTTGGTTATCCATCTCATCGAAGCTCATAATTATCAGCTTGTATTTATCAAATAGGTGTCAAATAAATCTATAACTTTTAATGATATTTTTTGTAATTTATTAGGCTTGTCAAGATAAAAAAAAGTCCCTTTATAAGCAGAATAAGAAAATAGACAAAAGTTATGATTAGTTTGTTATAATTATATATTTGGAACAGGGTACGAAGGTCCACGAGGCGCGCAAGCTTATAGCCGAGTCCGGCCTACGGATCGTGCCCCGCGACGACCTCGACGAGGCGGCGCAACTCGCCGTACAACTCTCGGAGATCGTCACGCTCGCCAAGAAGGCCGGAGTTGAGGTCAAATTCGATATTCCTAGAGTATTTTTAGAAAAGTAAAGACACCTTTACAGTATTCTCATCAACTCCAAAACAACACGATATTATGACATTTGGAGTAGTTTCCGATATCTAGACTATGTTACGTTCTATATTAAATACTGCGACTTGTACTCATTGTTCTTAAATATGTCTACTTTACAATATTAATTTAAGTAATTAGTGTCTCCGTTAAATGTAGTGCTTTTATTTCTAGTTAGGTGCCAAATCTTTTTTTTTTTCAATTTACATTTTATAGCAACTTTAGTTTATATTTTGTGATAATCGTATATTTTGAAAGTTATTATTCTGTGGATATATTAGTGTTACCCTTTATAAGTGAGCGTCGCCGAAGTTTGTAACATAGTATACGGGTTGTAAAACAACAGTAGTTTAAGAAATAATTCATCATTTATTATAATATTTATTGAATTTATATCTTTAGTCTTGTTGATTATTGACTAGTTAGTTCAAATAAAAAAGTGGGCTCTAATAACTAAATATGAAGAGAAGCTTTCATTATGAATTACCACGTGAGAAAAGAGCCCGCGGTTGCTTATGATAATGATAGTTATCTTTGCACCGCTTGTAATTGTGTACGTACAAAACGTTTTTGCACGATAAGGAGTCATTTGTATAAATGTACAGTCCTATTCCAGACATACAGGTCAATACTTTATTTTATATGTTATAGCTTTTGTAACAATTTATTATACATAATAGAAGAGGGCATGCTTCAAAGGCTCCCCGAGACGTGTATCGACGCAATAAATATGTATTTGTACGTTACGTACTGTGTGTTCCTTTGTAAATAGCAAACTATTTCATGTAATTGTATTTTTAAATACTAAAATTATTAGAGCAAATTTTCTCGGAAAGTTTAAAGTACAATATTGTAACAACACTTTTAGTATAATTTATTTATTGGCTTATGAAAATACCGTAAATAAAGTTAATTTTAGATCTGACAACTTGTTTGAATTATATTTAGTAACCCCAGTCTAATTTATCACCATTTAGAAAGTAGTGGGAAGTAGTCACATTGCATCGTTGTTGTTATAGTTAATAATATATGCATGCATGTTGGTTTAGTAAGGAACTTGACAAAGAACATGAAACCGACATATAAAAATAATAATATTAAAGTAGTGTAACAAAAGAAAAAGCTAAATATTCAAAATGTTTGTAGTTGTTATCACAAACGCATTTGATGTAAAAGTTAAGTGCATCTCGTTCTTCCAATCTGAATTCAAGAGGGACAATCCTGAAAAAGCAAGATGCACCTTGAATGCCATCTAAAATTCTTTTCAAAGGAAGACCTTTTTGAAGTCAAATATTTCCTATAGGAAAATATACAGTGCATACTGAGCTTTATATTTTTTCTTGGCCTGTTCCTAGTTTAACCTTAGAGATATCTCAACTGTTTGGTGACATCTACTATATCTTATCTGCCACCGAATTTATTATTGTTTATCATATACTTATATATTTACTTATATGTTTTCTTTTGTTGTATTGAGGATAAAAATTTTGAATAGAAAAAATAAAGCGAATAGGATATGAGACCATATTATAAAATTCATTTATAGGTCGCATTTACGCATAGTAAAGGCGGAGGGGGTTCAGGCGGCAATAGTGGTACCTGCCCCTAATAAATCGTAAGTATAAGCTGTAAGTAAGTAGTAGTTGGTGAATTTTAAAATGGTATTGAAAATAATTTTGAAACGAAAGATGCGACGTGAGCGTTAACCCCAGTGCGTAATTTGGTCTAAATCTGCCAAATTTAAAATGTAAAACCATTGACCTTAGAGAAATCTTTTATATGGACAACCTTACATTAGTGCTAAAATTTGTCTTCAGGTATACGAGATATTGCGTTTCCTGCTGGGGTAACATTTGGCAGAATCCTGTATCTCTATTATACGTGCGCTTGTAGCATGCACGACTAGCAATTTTTGTTTGTTACACAATTAGATGTAAAAAATAACAAAACATTTCAAGAATTCGCACATTTTTTACGATTTTTCCAATATCTAAAGAGTGGCACCACTTTGTAGTATATTTTTAGATTTTATAAGTGTAGAATTTTTTATACCTCTAGAAATAGGTATTCTTAGCAAAATCAAAGAAGTAGTAATTAAAAAATATTTAAAGATGTTACAAAGATTGTAATAAAGCATAAAACACGATAAATAAGTTATTTGCAGATAAGGATGAAGAAAAATACTCCATGTGAAATGATTGCTTTATCAAATAAAAACATGGAAGTACAATTTATTAAAAATATACATATAATATTCAAATATTGAATAACGAAATATTACTTAGTTAATAAATTTTAGTATTGCTTTATAGAAAGAGGTTAGTGAATGGGAGTGTTTCTCCTATTATAAGAAAACTAAAGTTTAAAATAGGGCCGACGGTCTATACTTACTAAGAATAATGAATATCTTCTTTAAATTACTTTCTTGTCTTATGGCAGGAACTAAGAACGAAACTAACTCATAACACATGAACCTAAAAAATGAAAGAAGGAAGTGAACTATCTGACGTCCGAATATTGTACGTGTCTGAAAATAGCAGTATGGTATGAACTTTTTCTTACCAACTTAACCAAATAAAGGAGTAGTTTCTGTTCACACACTGTATGTATTTTTTTGTAATTATTTTTTATTCGATACAAAATAGAGTCAGGATCTGATTATGGGATCCCAGGGCAATCAAGGACAGCCTTAAAATTTTATGGGTACGAATTACATGGTTAATATTTTTAATAAAACTTTTCGCTATTCTGACGGTCATCTATTTTTGAACTTCTCATACCTCTCAAATTGTGAAAAAAATTGTTTTTTGCTACAAAACTAAATATCTACTTCAAAACAGTAAAAAGGCAAAAATAATTCAATTTAAGACTTTATCCAATTTACAATAATTTTTTGGAGTGAATCTTTTCAGAAACGAAAAGAAAGTGGAGCTCCGACTCCAAAAAAAATATAAAGTGGATAGCTTCTTAAATTGAATTATTTTTACTTTTTTAATCTTCTAAAGACCAGTTTTGTTTATAACTTTTTTTAATGAGCAGGAAAATAAACTGAGCAGGTAATTTACATCTTCGACATATAAGAGTTTAAGAGGATCTATTGAACTATATTTATGTTTCAGAAATTATGATTGGAGTTTCTTCCAACGAACAAGGAAAGTATAAACTTTTTAAATCTATTTACTATTGTTATCGATATTTTACTAAGTGATATTTATTTGCTCAAAAGACTTTGTGATTGCATAAATCATTTTTAATAAAACTGTACATGATTATATATTTGTTTTTTGTTATTATATAGACTAATGAATTATTATATAATTTGAAATGGACATGTTTCATTTATAAAATAAGAATGAAAACAATGCCTATATCTAAACATGGAACTAAGTGTAACAAAATATAATTACAACTAAATTGTTCAACTCAACAAAGATTGCACTCAAACAGCATGGGTAAGTGTGACAAGATTTAAAGAGGGCATTGTATAATATATACTATACAACTTCTTTGCTAGGCGTTGATATACCTAAAGCTTCTTCGTATCCGATTTTAGTTTCATGTTTATCTGGAATAAAAATAAAATACTGTAATAAAAAACTTTTACTTATACTACCTTGTTATTAATATTTTGTACGAATATTTTTATAGTTACTAATTGAAAAAAAATTGAATAATATCCTAATTTTTTTTGAAAGAGAAGATGAAGTTAACTTTTGAGTGTCTGGATTGCGTCCTGTATAATTTTTGCAACGAAATATCGTTGCAAAAAAAATAATGAGTGTTGTATATCAGAAACTAGTCCGTATCCCTCTTAGGGAGAATAAGTCTGATGTAATGGGTGTCAATCATAGCAACCATCAACGAAAGAGAGTATATTATATATCTGCCCACATTCATTTATATGAGAAAAAAGGAAATTTCGGCATTGGAGCTTAACGAATCTTCTGTTAAACATTACTATGAAAAAAATATTATCGATTTGCGTCGTATTCGTTACTCGGAAGTAACAGAAAAGACAATACAGCAAATTGCAAAAATAAATTGTGGTTAAATATTATGAAAATGCCAGTCTGGTTCGTAAAACAAATGTACAACCATTTGGGCAGGGCAATAATTCCCTTTCACGTGTGAGTTTATTAAAAATTAATTTGAAAGACAAATCATTATTAAATAAATAAACCAGCCGTTTTTTGTGGGAAAGAGTTGTACGGAGAAGATTTTTAAATCATTACGAAGTAGGTAGAACAAATTCATTTGGCATTCGTACTAATGTATCGGAAATTGTTTTTATACACTTTCCAGTATAAGTATATATTGTTTTAAGTAAAAAGATATTACATTCTATTTTTTTTCTAGAGATGCACGCTATATAAACTATAACTCTCAATTATAGTTTGGCATACAATTATTCATCTACTTAAATATTATTGAATATTAACTGTAACCTTTTTTTGTGTCCTGTTAAATAATAATAAAAAAGAAGCGTGCGAGTTCATAGAATGCGTTTACTCCCGAGTAGTAGTAAATTTTGGTGTCCTACTTTCGACGAAGGAAAGTTTAGGCGTACCGTATTGTAATTTTATGCTTAAAAAAGTGCATGATGTTGAAATCTATCCGCAGTTATTATAACAAATTACTGGGGAAATATCCTAAGTATCATTATGATTCTTATATTGTCAAACTGAAAGTTTTATAATACATATTGACGTTTATTATATTTGATTATTAGGAGAATCTGTGCTTTGATTGCATTATAAATAATGTTGTAAACTGAATTTACCTTTCTTAGACGATCTTTTCTTTTTAGATTCTTTCTCCTCCTTCTTTGCCTTCTTATGTTTCTCAGTCTTAGCACTCTTCACGTGGTTGTTGACCGCTATCTCTTCAGATTCGTTAGACACGTGTTTACTGCTAGGTTTGTCTATATCGCCTATGAGCAAATTATCTTGCTCTAATTTACTTTTAGAAGTCTCCGATAACATAAGGTCCACACCCTTAGTATGCTTAGATTTTTTTTCTTTCTTTTTCTTGACAGACTTGTCAATGGAATTCTTGTCTGAACTTTTGTTCTTCTTTGATTCTTTTGACTTTTTATTTAGATGGCCGCTTTCTGGTGAAGGGTATTGGTGGATTCTAGAAGTAAGTAATTCTTCTTCTCGTAATGGTCTATAACAAGAGAATTAATCTAGTAAGTGATTTTACAACAAGACAATGTGGAATTTTCAAATCTAGGTCGAGGTACTACGAGTCATTTGCTGAGATTTATATTAAAAAAAACTAAAAATTATTAATAAACTGTATATAGAAGCCTCAATAAATCTTATTGGACTTCCTCTTTACTATTTGACAAATAATTCAAAAAAATGTTTATGAGTGTATATATAATAAAACTCTCTCTATGCACTGTACATTAGTTCCTTGAATATGGACGATATATTTAAAAAAGGTTTTTTGGGAGGAATTTGTTGGGCAAGTATAAAAAAATTATGGGGTATTGAATCAGCACAAAAAAATTAAAATACTAAATTCCCAGGCATAACTGAATCTACAAAAACGTAACTTAACGAAAATAAGAATACAACGAGCACTCATCTCTAAACCAATTATCTAGTCCAAAGTAAGCATAACCAAGAATTGGTGTTATGGATAATAACAGATAAACATATTTGATATAATACATATTTTTTAAAGATACTTTCATGCATATATACAATGACGAGCATCTGTCTCGGCCGCGGACCGAGGCTCGAGGCTCGAACCCGGCCCGTGTAAGGGATTCCTCTCGAAGAGACGGTCGTCATAAAAATTTCATTATGTTTTCAATAAAATACAATAATGCATATGTAATTTTAATAAGTACTGAATAATAATAATATAAGATTTCTCACACTCACACCTTGTGTCATGGATACAAGATAAAGGCACGTGAACAGATATTGATGCTCATTCGTGCTACAAATGGTTCCCCATTGGAATGACTCACATCTCCAGATCCAGGTCGAGGGCGCGGTGCGGGTCGTAGGGCGGCGGCGCCGGCTCGTCGTCCGACACCGCCGCGCCTTCGGGCAGTTCACCGCCGCATTCCACCGCCGGTCGAGACACATTCTCTGCCTCTTCTGTTACAATAGATTATTATATATATATATTTATAAATAATTACGTCAATAATAAATTGATGCATTTTTCATTAACCAATCGTTTTTTTTTCACTGACAATTATATTATATATTACACTTATTGAAGCTCAATCTAAGCCATCAAAGAAAATCTACCGGACACTAAAAAATAGAAAAAAATGTTAATGCAAAGAAATCGATTGGTAAATGAAAAACGCATCAATTTTATATCATATTCAACCTTGTATATATTTTATTCGACCTTGGTACATATATATATATATATTACTAGTCACTCGCGTTGCGCACATGTAGTCAAGAGCCATATTTTTTTAACGTAACCATACAAAGTTGTTTTTTACAATTGAATTACTTCTTTAATTATTTCTTTAACATTGAGATTCTGAAAATATAGTGTCCTTCTACTTTGTATAAAATATAATTCATAAAGTAGACATTTCCATGTGTGTTTAGTGTGTGGAAAGTTATTTTTTTCTGCAATAGTGCTTTTTTCCTGCATATAAAATAGAAACATATTTTAATCAAAAAGTTTTCCGTACAACATTTTTGTACGAATTTACTCTTTTACATCGTAAATACTATAAAGATATGAATTACAATTAAAATATATATATTTTATTATATACTCTACTGGCAATAATTGTTCAAACTGTAATATATTATCTGTCGGTTTGTTAACCTAAGCCGAAGACGCGGATCAACTATAGGAACAAATGGAAAAAACTTGCCGCACTTGTATCGAAATATACTATAGTGCAGTGGTAAAATAAAGTTAACTGAAAAAGAACAAATTAACAATATTTAAAAATGATTATAAACTAACCGGCACTCTCAGAATCGCTGCTGTGCGCCGCCTTTTTGCTCTTTCTCTTTTTGGATGGCCGTTTTTCTTTCTTACTTTTCTTTGAACTTTCCTTCGATACCAAGTACTTATCCGATCTTTTTGCTACAAATAAATAATCAATTAAATATTTGTGAACCATAAAGTTTTTGACTTTTGGTAGGATTTTTCAGAGAGCAATGTCAAAACACACATTTCATATGTGTATTGTATATATACTATGAACAGGCAGAGTAGTATATGACCCTCATTGAAGTAAATATAAAATATATAGTGATTAATAAATTATTGGCGTTTTAACTGTTAACGATTTTTTTATCAATGAAAATGAAAAAAAAGAGTATACTGGTTTTAAAAGGATAATAATTGAAATACACATTTATTTGGGGCCAAAATTGTAAAGTATCATGGATCGGACAGTCAATGGCGTCAAACTATCCTGAAATGCATTAAGTGCAGAAATAAAAGAGGCTTAGATATGGTTGCAACGGCTCGATTCCTTAGTCATACTATTTTATTAAAAAACTGAACAACTTACAAGACAATAAAATGAGTGTAGGCAGGATTTGGTACGTCTTTTTTATTTCACATATTGTATCAAAGTGTTCTTTTGATCCAATATTATTTAGTGACTCTCTGTGGGTTTTTTAGTATTTTTTTTTTCATTCATACATTTGTATTTTTTTCTTTTTTTTTCGAAAGTCGTAATAACTTTACAAGGTTTTAGGATATGTTGCACTGATATCCCAAAACTTCAATAAATAAAGAAATTTCATTACCTTTTTATAGGTAAAATTGAACATCTTACAAAAGATTTAAACAAGCATTGTGCTCACTATGAATTTGCAGTGGAATCTCTAACGCGATCTCTGCAACAGGTATGTCTTCTTGCTGGTAAGACCGCGGGGAATCGCCTTTGAGGTAGTGCGGGTTGTTGGCTTGCTCTTGACGACGGGCCTCTCGTAACTATAAAGAAAAGGACATTATTTAATTGCCGCGAAGAAATAATTTACTCACCATAGAAATACACACACACACACAGGTTTCATATGCGTCCCATATAATAATAAACTTTATTGCATGCAAAAAATACAGAAGGAAATAAACAAACACAAATGAAAAAATAGGCGACCTTATTACTTAAAAGCAATTTCTTCCAAACAACCATTGATAATTAATTAAACAAGAAAAATTATAAATTGGGTTCAGAATTTATGCAAAATGAAGAAATTAAATTCATATATAAATTAGATTATATAGAATAATGTAAAAAATAACAACAATTTCTCCTTGGTCGATTTTTGTATAGTCAGAACAGTGGATCATGCTAAAATGTTGGAACACCAAATTGCTTAAATAGAAGCTTCAAACATTTATTAGACGAAGCAAAGATTTAAAAACCATATGCAGCTCCTCCGGCGTGAACTGCGCGGTGGGGCGCTGGTCCGGCGCGGGCGCAGCGAACACGGCCGCCTCGCCCTCCTCCTCGGAGCTTGAGCTGTCTGATGACCAGCGCTCGCGCGACAGCCACTGATCCAGATTCAGACTGAAACATGGCTTATGATGAGACACATACTGTTGAACGTTGTTCATTATTGTTATATTTATTATTGTTCATTATAAACAATGGGGCAATGGCTTGTAAAATCCAATTGAATTTTAATTATCGCCAAATTTATAAATCAAAATGAAATAAAATTGTTAAATCTAAGTAGTTAATATGCATAAACTCAGCGATGAGAAGAAGCATAGACTCCATGTACAATATTATATATTTCGCATAGTTTAGCCAAAAAGAGGCAGGGTATAATAGTGTACTGTAATTAGAAAGTGTAAAAAACTTACTCAGGTGGCATAGGTACTTTTTTCTGAGCCTTTGGCGCTACTGGTTTTAGATCTCCGTCGAACAGCTCCGCCAGTTCCTCTATCAGGCCGCCACTGAAGCCTTTCGGACCTTCACCGTTCGTTTCTAAACTACCATCATCAACTAAACCATTGCTGTGGATAAAGTACACATTAAAATAATTTGATGATATCACTTTTGATTATTGAATAAGTTGGTAATCTTTTCACATGCATGTCAATTTTATTATATATAGAGCAAGATTGTATATTTAGATAATTTATTTAAAATTGTCAGATTATACTATTCAGAGTCTGCAGAACATTTTAAGGAAATGAGTCCCTTATTTTCAGGAATGTACATATTCGCTATATCAAGCAAATACCTTTGCTCGTGATCTACGAGCGCGTTAGATTCCCCAGGATTCAGTCGTTGTAGCAGCAGCTGCAGCAGCGCGTGCGCATTGTGCGCTCGCTCTTGCACTTCCATATCTTCACTGCAGAGAAGGGGCCGCATGCCTGCCAGCGTCTCGCGGACCACCTGATAGTAAACAGCCTGATTAAAATACGAAATTCGAGCATTCTAATTAAATTTATTTATTAATATTTTTGCGTCATGTGCTTTGATTATCAAAATACTAGAAGTTAAAAGGGAGACCCAGTAAAAATTGTATTTGAGATCGAGTTGTTTTATAAATGTAATAAGGTTGGTTATTCAAAACAGCTGTTAATAAATCTTAAAATATGTTTGGTTACAATTCATGTTCCCAAAAGAAAGCATGGATTGGTTTCGAATAAGGATTTGTATGTGATATTGTATTTAGTATTTTATTGATCTATGGTCATGAGATTGAACGCTTTCCATAATTTGTGATAGCACCAACCCGAAAATTATCTCCAAACGTACCCACAATCAACGCTATCTCAAAAAAATGTTATAACAAATAAAATGCATCATATGACATGAAATAAGCTACTAACGTATTTGCTTATAAGACGTTGGTTTTATAAGCAAATCCGTTATTGTTGGTATGTGATACATGTTAAAATTTAACGTCTCATAAGCAAAACTATCCGTTGGCTGGTTATTGACAGCCAGTATAAGTAAAGTAGCTGACCGCAATGGCGGCGGCGCGGCGGTGGCCACCAGCAGCCTGGTGCCGCAGCAGCAGGCGCGCGGCCAGCTTGAGCGCTGCGTGCACGCACACGGCGCGCGCGCGCATGTGCCCGCCGCCCACGCCCGCGCACACCAGCAGCGGAGATATCGACTCGCGCATCACGACCTCATCCCTGCCGAACGATGTCTCACTTTAACTATTTCGGTAACTTTATAGGAGCCTTACTAAATTTTACTTTAACATTTTAATTAATGTTCAAGATGTTTAAAAATATCCAAACAGAAGACATTTTTCTACGTGGGGTATAAGAAACCAATATAAATTAATTCCTCTATCTCAGCACGAACACACTATTATAAATATTCAGACACAAATTCAATGTTATTTCTTTCCAGAATTTTTTTTTTGCGCCATCTAATGAATTGGACTTTTTTAGACTTGTTAATCCTGTGAGCAGTGATATGTCGTGACTTATAAATAGTCACTCGTTGGTTGGTTGAAAAATACTAGTCTAGTTCGAACTGGGCATTACGCGTATGTAATAATGCAAGCTTCTACAATCAGAGTTTTAAAAAATAAAATATGAATAACTTACTGGCAATATTCGGCGAGCACGTAAGCGGCGGCATAGAGAACTTCCCTTGAAGCGGGCCCCGGCAGCGAGGCGGCCGCTCGCGAGCATATCGTCGAACATTCCCGCGACGCGAACTCTCGCACATCCGCTACGCGAGCGCCCACCTCAGTTAACTGTGCGGCTATGAGGCAGCCTGCAATATACAGACTTTATTTTAGGAAAACCCATATTTATTATAAATTAATCAAAGTCAAAGACAAAATATCGTTAATTTAAATAAATATGTAATAATTTAAATAAATGTGTATGACAATATGTATGACAAAAATATATAAATATAATTGAAGGTATGACACTAATAACAGTGATAACTTTAAGAAGTTATTATCAGGGTTTATGTAACTTATCTGAGTTTTTAAATTAAATTGGGTATTAAATTAATTATTCTAAAATTAAACTATCACAAATATGCATATAGGCATATTAGCCCTACCACCACTTCGGCGAATAAGTAGCTGCAAACAAGTTTATGAAAAATTAAATAATGTTTACAAAATAACACGATAAAAATCCGTAAAATTGTCCAAGCTATAGAAAGAGATATGAAAAATATACTTACCTATTTAAAGAAAATATGAGTTTTTTATCTCCATAAAATTTTATATTTTATCCTCATAAGCGTACTACTAACTTGTAGCCTCAATCGTATAATATCGTTCACTAACCGTTCTATTATCGTTTAATATATTTATAATATTTAGACTAATTATTATAATCACCCATTTCTTCGTTATTTATTAGTTTTAATAGTGTCAGTTTGAGAATAAAATCATGATAACTATAACTGCTGCACACATTGTCCTTTCTTAATTGACAATGCTCGGCGTCATATAAAAGATTTCAAAAGTTAAGAAATACCCACCGTGTTTAGCGCTTGTCTCCATTTCGGTAAGTTCGGCGAGCACGGTGACGTACCACTCGAAGTCGACAACATGCTGGTAGTTGTTCTGTGAGCAGATTTCAATCATTCGCGTGAGCAGCTCGTCACGGTACAATGTGCCTTCCGCGCGTTCCATGTGCATCATTAGCTTCTTCACTATCTCCATTAAGTTCTTCTTCGATACCTGAAATATGCAAGATGTTTCATCTGCTTGCTTGGCATTCTTTTATATTAAAAACGGAGCGGGTGATCTTTATATCACCTACAAACTACCACTAACGCCATCTATTTAATGGAACCCAAAGTAGCGAATGGAGAAATGACAGTTTTAATGTTTGTTAGCAAGTCAGACGATTTTCCATACTAAAACAACTATTTACAGTTGTATATTTTTAATTTTCCCAGTTTTTTTATTTTTTAACTAACCCTGCATCAAACCGACTAAAACACAATTAAATTATTATAATTAATATATATTAAAAATTACTTATCAATCTAAGGTCTATAAATGACTGTTAAAAATGATAACGGCATTATTATGGCATCTAACTATATGCCAGTTACAGTAATTTAATGTCTTCTTAGTTAATTAGATTATCTATGCTATAAACTTACCATTCCATATAATAATCCTAGCGCTCTAAGCCTGATGGATTCGTCTTTGTCATCGAGGCAAGCGAGGACGAGATCTTTATGTGCTTGCACAGATTTTGGATGGGATTTCAATATTCTCGACATTGCCAGCAAACCCAAATATTTTACTTGAAAAGGATTATAAATACCAATTAGAAATATAAAGCGTAAGGTCCAGATGATAAGGATAGTCTAAGTATATATTAATGATACTTTAAATAAATTGTTACATACATTTGAGTATGTTTGTGTCAACTGTGACAAGATATATAAAAATACAATATAATAAATCTTACAATTTTGGTCACTGTCTTCAATGAGTATCCTAAGTTTCTGGACGCAAAGTTGCACGGAAGCGGCATGGCCGGGCATACCGCTACTGATGCTGATCAGCACCGCAATCACGGTATTGATACACTCGTACAGCAACGACATCGCAGACGTACTGGAATTGAACGTTTTTGAAAATAACATTAACATATACTGCTCACGCCTTGGTGGCTATCGCAAGCCTAAACTAAAGTATAATATAGTAAATATAATATGAATGCAACTGATGATCAAATCACAGTGTTATAGAAATATAAGAACGATACAAACTTTAATTCATTTCGAATTACTTATTAATATAGTAGTAAAATTTTTTAAGGACAATAAGAATTAATATCAATATAGTATATACTATAACATTATACTGCAATTAATGGAATATGTGGTAATTATTTATGGAATATTTATCACATTTTAGAAAGCAGGAAACAACTATTATTATAAGTTTCATTCAAATACTAGCAGAATTTGTAAAGGCAAAAAAGATACTAAAATACTAGGTGCCACACATGTACCTAAAGCTAAGTACTTTAATGCGAACTGTAACTGTAGCACATTTTTTCCAAATATCACAGTTTACCTGGTCATCGTGTATCGAATCAAAGTTTTTATTTTTTAATGATAATTAAAGGGTTCACCGAATCCCCCTTATTAAGGCCTCGTAAACAATTCAACTTTAATAAATTGTAGTAGTTATTTGTATCAAGTTATTAAAAGTTTAATTTTATACATGTTTCTTGGGCAACTTTCAATGTCTGTTTCCTCAGAACTCAAAGATTTTTTAAATCTTGCCAGAGCATTCGAGAGTCATCCGTAGGCCCGACCGTAAAGTCAATATAATATAGTGAGTATGATTGACGGGATCTTATTATATATATTGCAATTATTCGATGTTGATTTTCACCCTTCTTTTAATTAATATACATTGTGGAGACGGCAATATGATATAAAAATTAAAACATGTACAAAGTACAAAAGTGTTGAGGTTTTTAAATACCTAGATTGCCTTTATTGTTCATAACATTAATATGCACTAATACAGTCGATATTAATACAGTCGTTATACTAATACTAATACAGTCGCCTCCACGCTGTATAAAGTTTCACCCATTCGATACAGTCGTTAAATAGTGTGCAACAGTAACCTTCCGCAAATAAGTACCCAACAACTTAAACAAGCCTTGTAATAATGAAAGTATTATTAAAAAAGCAGTGAAAGCAGACGGTTATTGTAAAGATATTTTTTTAAAGTATTTTAAAAGTATTTCAAATGACTTGTTCCAATTCCCTTTACCCCATAGAGACTAACACAATAACATAAAAATAATTTAATGTGTCAATTGTTGATAACTGACTCACCTATGTATTAAATTAGTTAATGGTTCTATCAGTTTCTTGCCAAGTCGAGGCTCTAATGGGGTTAAGGCACCAAACTGCAACAAACACAATGACACTACATAAGACTAGCTTATGAGCAATGAGTTTAGGCAAAAAATGATTTTTAGTGTATCATTGTGTATACCATGTTTCTAGTAATTATTCCGAACTCTACCTATCATGTTGCTCGTTTTTGATATGTATATCTATGGATGGCTTTGCTGAGGAGGCGTTGAATTTTGACATAGGTATTTTACATGTTAAGTATATCAAAATTAATACCTTCTTGTAAGCAAAAAAACGCAATAATATTTGCGTTTCAATTTTATAAATGGCTTAAATATATACCTACCTAATAAATTATATCTGCAGCATAAATAAAACAAAATGTGAGATGTGCCATTCAGATGTGTCATTCATGTGTTTTAAGATTTTCACTTTATTTTCCAGTTATTTGTGTAAAAAGAGAGCTGGGTTGGAGCTAAATTAAACAAGTTTTAAATGGTGAGGCAGGTGTGGTGAATTGGACTAGCAGCTATTTTTGTTCTTTAGCCTTACTTTAGGTACCTGCAAATTAGGTCTATGAGGCTTTGAGTTATCTTTCTTCCTATATCTGGTTCATATTGTGTCATTAAACCAAACTGTGGAAAGTCAACAGTAACAAAATTAGTTTAATCTATAACCATGCCTTTATAAGAAAAGCTTTCAGGAAATTTTAAAATGTTAAATGGGCAGTCTAATTTAGTTTCACATCAGCTGGTTTTAGCGCAGGTTTTTTTTAGTGAAAATTGAATGCTTAAACCACTAACACATACTTGTCCCAGAAAAAACAAAATCATATTTTCCCAAATCCCATTGCACACGAGTAAACTGTTGCCACCATATGTGACCCTTTTTATCCTTTTCTGACCCTTAAATGAGTCACAGTGGTAAAGCTACACTAAAGAATAATCTTATCAAGTATTGAATTAACCAAATGAATTGTAATACTGGTTAATTTTTTTTTTTTACCTAATATAAGTAAATTTTAGTGGAAGATAAGCTTCATATACGATTTCTTCATTATTACTGATACGATACTTGCCATTTCGTAAAAAGTGTAACATATAGTTGACTTTCATAAACATAAGGAATGGTGGCATGATACTCAAACTTAAGATCATAACATAATTCTGCTGGCAAAATATATTAAAAATACACCCTCTTCTTCACTTCTCGTATAATGCTAAAGAAACAATTAAAATAAAACGTCTTGAATGTAGTCAGATAAGATAAGCATGTTTACAATATTTAATTTTTGTCTTCTTTAAATAAATGTACTACAAGTATAATTAAATTCAGTTATAGAATTTTTTTTATTATCAGCGAATTCATATTAACTCAAAAATGTATAGTATCTGAATGGTTTGCTTTACACAATATATACTCTCTAATTTTTTATAATTAAAAAAAATATAATATCATACACTATCCTGTAACTTATAAACACTTCAATGCTGTAAGGTGATTCTGTAAAGTTATTATAACCAAGCTTCATGGTGTAGAACAAGCATAGAGAACCTCAAGACTAAATTGATCATCTATAGCTGGATGGAAGAAAGTCTTATTATTATTGCTGTTATCCCAATATGAATAGTAGGTATACAGTTGTTGATACACACACATATAATCAAATTGTATTTTAGTATAAATACTGGCACAATAATAAACATTAAACAAAAATGTTTTGTATAAATGTGTTGATAGTTGATAAGTTGTACTTAAATTATTTATCTCAATCACAGACATGATTACATAATGTGACTATACTGAATCATTAAACTAAACAAAATATATTATATCATACCAGTTTTATGATCTTGATGAGCATCCAATTGTTTGTAGAAGTAGTCATTAGTTTAAAAAACACTGGAGCCAGTGAGAGGTAATTTTTAGGATTTTTCCTAGCTAGCTCACAAACTACATTCACAGCGGCTGACTGAACACCTAAAACAATTACCAAATTGAATTGACTAAATCACTATATATTTATATATAGTTCAATGTTTATGACTTTAACTGACTTGGGCTTTTCATAAATGATATGATAATATATCTGAAATATAGAAAAAAATATAAATACATAATTATATGCAAGTACTAGCCAGATAATATAATAAACTTACAAATTTATTAATGAGATATAAAAATGATTTTAGGTATGTAAACTACATTAAGTACACATGCCCACTTTACCAGGATCAGGGTCTTCAAGTTTTTCTTTGAGTTTAGGGAATGCTGGTCTTAGAGCCTCAGGATACCTTAGAAAAACCTTGTACATCATAAGCACGGCCTTCATCCGTAAGTATGGTTTTGTTGAGCTCATCTATAAAATATTATATGTTTAAAATGGTTTTATTTACTTGCACTTAGCCAGTAAATTACACAATTATTTCAGGTTTTCTTTATTTCAAGATGAACTTTACTCTTTGATGTAATGTAGTTGATGAATTAAAGATCAAAAGAAGTACTTACTAATGTCATAATATCATTGGCAAGATCTCTTGCCAAGTCATGAGAAATAAAACAACTTAGGCCGCTAAGGGCTAATCCAGCCTCATATTGATTCTGGGCATTCAGATCTTTCCGTATCATATTTGTAGTGAGCATAAGTAATTCGGAATCAGCATGGAATGATTGACTGGCAGCCAAATATCCAATTCTTTTATATGTAAATTTATTAGAACTCATTACTTCTATTATGTTGAATATTGCCCATGATATGTCATATCCTAACATTTGAAGCTGAAATAAAAACAGTGTTTTAAATTTACTTGATATACATATGATTCAACAAAACAACTATAATTTTAGAATGTAAAACACAGATAAAATGCAAAGGATTAAATAGAAAATAAACTCTTTTCATACTTACATACGTAAGTTTAGCAACAGCATTAGATTTCACTGCAATGTTATCCTGGCGCAGTTCTACTTTAATTTCTTCCATACATTGTGCTATGTATTTTGCCTGTAATAAATGTATCATTCTACGTAAGTACTTCAAAATTTTATTATTAAATAAAACGCATGGGAATTAATAACAATAATATAATTAAATATACCTCGTTATCTTTATTGTTTCGTATACCTCTCACTAGGTCTGTTAGATTTTTATCGAACATTCTCTCAAAGTTTCCTTTGACTTTTTTCAAAGCCATGTTGACTATTTATATTTTACAATCATCAATATGAATTTTTCAATTATTCTATGCACATTTAAGTAAAAACAATTTTCATTGAAAATGAAGAATTTGTCAAAATTGTGACCGACTACTGACATTTCTCTGAACTGTGCAATGTTGGCATATTTATGATGCGTTCAATTGAATTGAAAATTAATATTTAATCAAATTAATTCTCTTAATATTTTTTTCATTAGAAGGGGACCTTAAGTGAAGATAATTATCAAGTGCCTCAGCCCGACATCAACATGGTGTAGGTAGATAAAACAGTTATCCACCTGGCCCAAAAAATCACGACAATCAGCCACGAAATCTCTTTGTGCTATAAGTTCAGTTGAAAAAAGAATCAAAGAAGAAAAGCTTTTTTTGCTTATAAAAAAAAGCTTTTTTTTCTTTAGAATATAAGAATAAAAATATTTAATCTATATTTTATATTTCGTGAGAGTGACATTGAACGGGATATTAAAAATGTTATGAGAAGGTCCAATTCACATTGCTGAACGCAGGTCAAACTACTGTTTTGACATTTGGTCGACAAGTGACACAATTAAAATAACGAGCGGAGTTTTTGGCGCGTAATTGTGCGTATGTTTCACTTCAAAAATTGTGTTGTAGTAAAGTTTTTGTTATGAAATTGATGTAGTTTCATGCTAAAAACAAGCGTTTTATCGTGCAATCTATGAAATACATCTTTCAGCATTGATTAGTGATTTACGTGATATTATTCAGTGTTATATCTCCATTCATTCATTTATAGGGTAACTTCATTTATTTATGATCATTGTATCATACCATTCACATTTGGATATCATTTCATCGTACTCGTTAACATAATATTTCATTTTGGTATCATTTACAAAAAGTTTTTATAAGTCATTAAGAAAATGGTGGGGCCTACCATTAGTCATCATAATGCCATACATCGGTACCCCGAAGCCAGGAATAAAGAAATAATCACTTAAGATATGGCTGTATGAGCTTTGGTTTTCTTTGCCTTCCCTATTACAGCGAGAATTAAACAAAAAAATATATTTAGATTTTTGTGTTTATTTATATATCACAATGTATGTGTTCTCTATTTAGTTTGTGAATGTATGGAAGAAGTAATATAAACAGAGTGATATCATTCTTTAATTTTTTTAATAAATAAACTTTCGTACATTCCTTATATCACTTTATAAATAAAGATTTAAATTGTTGTAAAATGATAATATTCATAAGCGAACTTCAAAAAGAACACCTCAGTTTATTAAAAGGGCATTCAACTCAAGGTTTGGTTATAATAGAAAAATAATTACTGTAATTATGTAGGTACTTAATATTATCTTGCTTATTTATTTTTGATGAATTCTCTGCAGTTCTTGTGGATTTCTGTAAACTCGCCATAGATTATCTCAATAATGGAATAAACCATATGAAGTATGCTATAGCTGCGGGTAAGCACTTTTACACTATCTTTCTAACTAAATATAAGATAAACATCATGTTGAATTAAACGAAAGCCAAAATTTTTATTTGATATTTTCCAAAAAAATTGTCATGTCCAAAGTTTTTATAAAAATCATTTTTATCATTACTTTTTTTTAAAGACCATACACATATTTTACGCATTACATATCACATATTTTAAAAATCCTTTTATAGCCTATTTTAAAATTCCTAATAATTTAACAATTATTTTTACTTCCAGATAAATTAGATGTGCCAATAAATGACATAGAAAATTTAATACAGGCTCTCATTTATCTTCTAATTGAAGCATGTCAGCATGATGTATGTATAACAATAATATTTTGAATTATCCTTTAATTTTAACACAAGTTTAAAAGAGGCAGTAATTAATCTCTAAAGCAATGTGAATAAATATTGAAAGGTACACATATTATTAATTATGGGGAGATATACAAATTTTAATAAATAATCATTTAAAGATTTATCTATCTAATATATCTAAAATATATTCATCTAATATATCTAATGGTTTACCTTGACTATTCTGGATCATTTGTTCATTCTCAGCCATTTACTCTTTCTTTATTTTGAATATGCTTATCACATCTTTAGGCTGTGATAGAAAGACTGTTTTTTATAATATGTTTTGTTAATGCGTATGGTAGTTGCATATGGCTCAAAGTATTCAATTAGTTTAATATTTCAGTTATCGGAACCAGATTTTAGATCATCACTAGCAATAGCTGGGTTGGCAGGAGAACATCAAGAAGTATTGGTTAAATTTTATGCAAAGAAAAAAACAGAATTGGCGAATGCTTTATACATTTTACACCAGAAAGATCTAACATATCAAGATTTTACCTGGCGATTTGAAGTTCAGGTAGATAAGAAAATTATTTCATCTTTTATGGTAAAGAAATTAGAGTAAGCAGAGGATGGTTCAATTATTAAATAATTGACATTTTTACAAACCTTTTATTCAACCTAACAGAATAACTTTAACATTTATAATATTAGATATCTGCAGTCTATGAACACACCAGCTGCAAAATTACCTTATATATTTATTCTAAATTGAATATTAAATTAACTTAGTAAATTAATTATAATTGAAATGCAGCATAAGGAAATAATTAAGAAAACATTAAAATACATATTTGTAATATTAGGAAAAGTTTTTGGTTTAATTACAATGCGTTGTATGTTTAACATTGCTTCTTTTAGTTTTACGACTTTGCTTTTAGTGTGCAAACTGGTCCACCCTTGCATCCTGATTATTAATGAATAAATTAAAAATTGTCATCAATAATGAGCTCTCAAGCTTGATCATGAGAGGTCATGCTTAATTATTATAATAGACACTTACTAGTTATATTGCTTTATCATATAAGTATCCTGCACATTATCTATTATGAGTAAAAATCAAAATCAGGCAATAGAAAGGACCACACCACTAACAACTGGCTTAAATCATCATCCTTCATTTGTTAAGTGGAGCCGATAAACTAAATTTAACATTCAAAAAACTGCCTGACAGTATAAATACCAAATATTTCCTAATATTTTATTAATTGTACACTCAACGTCATATCAAGTATAAGTGATTTTTTATACTTATTATTATTGTTTTATTATTGTATTTTATACTTTTTTTACTCTTTTTAGGTATCCAGCCGAAAGTGTGATGAAGAAATTAAGCCATCAGTCGCCATGGATTTTGTTCTAATGACTTCTAAGAATTTTTCACAAAGTAACGATACAAGCAGGTCTGACTTTATTGATAACAATTTTTCTTCCAGCCATATCAATTTACCTGTTCAGGATGCCAAGAATGCTAGTCAATGCCAAAATGTTATCAATCATGTTTTGCTTCAATGTGATTTACCAAATTTAATTCATATGACTAACAAATTGGATGAAGCTTTGAAAGAATCTAAAAGTCAACATGTGCGTAAAGTGCAAAGAATTTTATAGTTGCTAAATGCTATTTACACTAAGTATATTTGGAGGCTGAAAGATGTATCATATTATCTCAGCCATCGCTACTGTGGATAGTAAGTAGTAAAAGTTTCAAAAATATTAGCATCCATAATATAATGTCATGCTTTGCTTTTGGAGAAGTATAATATAACCACCATTATTAGTATCTGACCAATTAGGCTTTATATCAAACAATATCTATGTTATTCTAGATTTAAAAATTTTTTGTTTGTTATGTCATTATGTGATGTTTATGTACATAAGAAATTTTTAATACAGCCCCTCCGGACTTTATACCAGCAATTTCTGTAAAAAGATGAGTTTTTTTTATTTTATAGAGATTATTGTATTATAATGTGGCCCCAAAAACTGTAAAATCTGTAGTACAACGAACAGTAATCTTAAATTTCTAACAATATCAATATGAGGTATATTGGTATAGTTAGTGGTTTAAGATTACTCAAGAAGTTTAATCTAACTGAGTTGGTAGTATGTAACAGTATTATACTGGACAACCGGTTATAGCGACAGAAATCAAAGTCATTACCGAACAGATGTCTGAGATGACCACCCAATCTAAGGCCCTAAACAAAACCATTTAAAAAACATAGTTCAACTCCGGCTATAAGGGTGTCACACCGTTACCGACTCTAAAACCTTTACAAAGTGCTACATACGCGGAAAAGGTCAAAGAAAAACCGACCCCAAAGACCAACCACACCATAATCGTTTCATCGACAGACCCCACTAAAACCGGGGACAACGTGATAGAAACGACTAGAACAACTTTGGACTTCAAGACCACATGGGTTACGGTAGATAGGGTTCGGAAGGCAAAAAATAGCAAGGTGGTCCTAAGCTGCGAGAGGAAAGAGAACGCCAAAAAACTGCAAGAAAAGATCCGCAGCAACAACACCCTCAAGGTCAAGGAGGCCATCAAGTCAAACCACCTAATTAGAATAAACAACCTTATGGCTTACCACACAGACGCTGAGATTGTGGAAAATATCAAGGCGCAAAATAAAAAGTTGTTCTAAGACTTTAGCGCCGAGCAATCCGCGGTCCGTGTGAAATATAGGAAGAGAACAAGGAACGAGCTACAGTGCCACCCTGTCCTAGAAGTGTCCCCACAACTCCACAAGCGCATGCTCGAGGCTGGAACGAGGCATGGCTCGAGAATCAGAGCCCGCTAATCAAATGCGCAAAATGCCTAAACTTCGGCCACACAAAAACACTGTAAAGAGAGCCACCAACTCTGCAATTATTTCGGGGGAAAACATGTGTGGCACGAGTGTAAGAACCGGGAAGGGGGCAACACACCACAGTGTAAAAACTGTATAAGTGTAAAACAGGACACGACTGGAATACAACCACACGTGGCATTCAGTCCGCTCTGCCCGCAATGGCAGTCATGGGACAGGATAGCTCGATCCAAAATCGCATACTGCTAAGAACACCACACGCGAAAACGACTCAGTCACCCAAGTAGGAGGCGGAAACACAAGGCTTAACATCATCCAAGCCAACTTGCGGAGGTCTAAACAGGCAACTGCAGAGTTACACCAAGCAGCGGAGAAGAATGGAGCGGCAATAGCCTTAGTTCAAGAGGCATACCGAATGGAACTCGGACACTGAAAACCAATTACTAAGATTACAATATTTGAAAATAGAATAGAGGGTAATATGTTCCTTGAAAATAGTATACACAAAACAAACTTAGATCAATGAATTGCAGGTTATAAAAATAATCTAACCAGAAACCTGCTAAGCACCAATATTAATTTATTTTGCCATGATCTCGCTTTAAATATTCGACAACAAATATTCGCAAATTC
Source organism: Acentria ephemerella (assembly GCA_943193645.1). Lineage (NCBI taxonomy): Eukaryota > Metazoa > Arthropoda > Insecta > Lepidoptera > Crambidae > Acentria > Acentria ephemerella. Next base: position 7,147,106 of record OW971877.1, on the reverse strand, counting down.
GACCCCGAGACGACTACGAAAGAATAAGAGATGAATTCTGTGGATGGCCAGATTGTGAGATTCTTATCACTGGATGCATTAAATCTCTCGATAAATTACTCAGTCAATTATCTATCAAACCTAATTAGCACAAAAGCAGGTTGAAAGTAGAAAAGAAAAACAAATCGAAATTTTTACATATTATGAATAGTGTTCAAGCGCTAATGAAGTTTCTTTCAAACTATATTATTATTATTTTACATTACAGAATAATAGAAAATAGTACAAAGGTACTGCTTATTTCTATATGAAACCACTATTTCTACTTTTTCAATGTCACTTTTTCCATATGTGGGGCTGAGTGGGTGGGTAGAGGATCGTGTAAATATAATAAAAATATAATTAAAAGAGGGAGAAAAAGGGAAAGTAATGAAATAACAATTTTTTAAAAATTAAACTATATTATATATACCTTACATATATATACAAATACACATATACGCATAATATTGGTTTAGTTTAACTGCAAAGAGAAATAATGCGCTTTTAACTTTCTAACAAAGCCTTAGGTATAATCTCACATTGTGGGTGAATAAACATCTGGGACATAGATTCAACGTAAGTTTAATAGTTACTACACAATATACGACATTTCTTATAAATAATAAGGAATTTAAGATAAATACTTATTATTGTTATTTTATATTTCTATGTTAAAATGAATAAAAGTTATTAATTATTTCCACTTTTTATTTCTAAATATTTAAATTAAAAAGCATCAGTGTCATTTTTATTGGGAGCCATTCCATCAGTGCTAAATTCAGATAGATCTATTTCACTATCATCCTTGTGAATAATAGATTTTGGTTTCACAAATGTTCTGTGGTTGACAACGGGTGCTAGATTTTCAGAATCATCCAAGATTGAACTGCCCAAACTAGTATTACTCCCGCCCACGCTGGAAACTCTTAACATTGGTCCCGCAAGTATATCGACACCACCGACGATTGCAGTCGAAGGAGTCTCATTACGTTTTGCTAATTGTGATTCTATTGTTTGTGTTAGTTCAGCTATTTTTGGACTAGTCCTGGTGCTTATCCGAAGTTTGGTGTCGTTGTGTAGAGGTTCATTTTCAATGCTGTAATTGATTTATATTTTTACGTAAGCTATGAAATTTCAATATAATTATTTTAACATGAATCCATATGTTATAGTGAAATGCGTCATAAACATAACATTGACTTCATTTACATAAATAAATAATAAATAAGGAAAAATTTACCACTCAGTATAAATTAAAAAGAAAATTTACAAACCTAGATATGTCCCATTCTTCTCCGTCAAGATTTATCAAACCAAGTTCGTATTTCTCATTGCCGTCACTCTTCTCAGTAATACTCAAAGAAGGTGATGCACTTACAGACTTCATTTGTATTGCATCCATATCGAACAGTACTTTCTTTTTATTCAAAGATGATATCGAGGATGCATTTTTTAAAACACCCTTTGTTTGTCTGACATTATTAATAGCGTTATTTTTGGGCAAACTTTCTATAATTGGTATATTTTCCGAATATTCGGAGTTTGTTGTGTTTTCGTTGTTTTTAGCAGATTCCTTAAACTCCAAATTAGCATCAGATTCTTTATGAGATATATTGGTTACAGATTGAGAGCGAAGTAAATGGTCATCATCGTCAATACTATACTTACGGATGGTATTGTTATATTCCGAATTCGCTGAAAGAGGCCGTCTTGCCGGTGATTTTATTAATTTTTCTATCGACTTAGATGACTGTTGTATGACAGCTTTGTAATATTTATGATCACTTTTATCGGAATTGTCAGATTCATTATCATTTCGGTGGTCTGAATGCGGTGAAGAGTTAATTGATCGACTGATTATTTTTTCTGGAACTGGATTTTTTATGGTGTTCTTCAAGGTGAAAGTATTTCGTTTAAGCTCTGTCATATGACCTATTTGTGACTCGATATCTTTTTCTTTTTCAATTATAGGACTAGAATGCGTTGAATCAGGTGGTGTATTTAAAAGAGTCATAGCCCTTTTAGCGACATCGGCATTCAGTGATTGTCTCTTTATTTTTTGGTTTAATTCGTTCGATTTGACCAAAGACAAAGCTTTGCTTTTAACGTTTGATATAACAGATGTCAGATTAAAGGATTTCATCGTTCTATTGGGTGAGACATATTCTTGTGAAGATATAACTACTTTCTTTGGTAGTTTTGAGTCAAGATAAGCTAAAAGAGAATGCTTAGCTAGCTCATATGTTGAATTTCTCTAAAATAAAAAATATATTATAAGTTATTTATTTCAACCATAGTTTAATACGAGATCACAAAAATACAAAAGAATCTTTATAACATATGTTACAAAGCAAGTTATAATTACGTCTTTATATAGAACTTTAGCTCCGTAGAAAATAAAAATAAATATTAAGAGAAAATGTGGCGGTACAACTGCATGCGGTAGAATGAGCAAAATCAAACCGTGGAAGAGGAGTGCGTATACCAATTGTACCGAACATTTTTTTAAGGGGTTCATATTCTCTTTGGAAATAATACTATATAAAATAAATCGATTACCACCGTGTATCACGTATCCAGTTAGAGGACTTATAATGAGCAATGTGAAATACATGACATCGGGAATTGGTAAAAAAGTAAAGGGTGAATTACAAAGTTGTGTTGTTGTTTATTTCTTGTAATAAAATCACGGCTTTAAGTCATATGCATTGACGGTTGATTAGGTATCATAAAATTACCTTTACTTTAAGTTCGACTTGTTGTTGTATTTGGGTCCACTGTTTTTGGTAATTCATTTTTGCAAGTCCGTTATTTAAAGGATCAACCCCAGCTGATATCAAACGGTTATTCACTTCTTCCATTATTTTGGCTCTTACTATTTTAATAGGGCTAGAAAAATTAATGTTTAAGTAAAGCCTTAAAAATATAAATTAATTTACATAAATTATAAAAACACCGATATACCTTCCTAGATTCACACCAGAAATAATTGGGCCATTCTTTGTTGAGTTCTGATCTGTTTGCGACTTCGACTTTTCTTTATTTTTATATTCTCTAATTTTGTGATCTTGACTAATATTTTTATGCTTTTCCTGAATAAATGGTTCTTTAGACTTTAATGTAAATATCTTTTCTTCGTTATTTTCTGTATTTTTATGAGTACGCGTTCTATTAATTTGCTTGTTTTTTAACCTTGTTTTTATACGCGATAATGGAGTATTACGTTCCACGCTTGAAATATCTGAAGAACTAGAACTGGAAGATTTAATGTTAAGAAGAGCCTGAGCTTTAAGATGAAGTTGCTCAAGTGTTTGAAGATTGGCTTCTGGCAAAGGTGTACTTGCATGAGTTTTCTTTTTGTCTGGAGTAATTTTATTGATATCCTTAGATTTATGATTCTGAAATGAGTAAATTTTATTATTTAAATGTATCTAATAAAAAATACTATAAGTAACCAGACTTTATTACCGAAATATTTCTCCTTTCACTAATTAACTCTGGCTTAGATTTTTCGTTTAAAGTTTTTTGCAACATGGATTCCAATTGGGCGACTCTTTCCTTTTCTGCTTCAGCTTGTGCGCGTGATTCTCTAGCTTCATTTGCTACATCATTAAGCTTTTGAAGTAATGATTCATACTGTTTAGCATGAGCTTCTGCACGATTAACCAACTGCATCATTTGAACATCACTTTCGCTACGCCTGACAGCTTCTTCTTTTTCAATTCTTAATTTCTGTAAAACATAGTACATTAATAGAGAAACTATCTCCGCGATGTTAAATATGCACGTACTCCACAATACGTACGGAATCTATCAATTCTTGCTTTAATGTAAAAATTTCGGAACCTTGCTGATTTATAGTCGCATTTAATTGATCTATTATTTTCAGTTCATTGTAAGTATTTGCATTAGTTGTATTTATTTCTTTCTCTTTTAAAGTTTGTATTGTTTCCAATATTTCATTCTTTAACAAATTAATTTCTTTGTTATATTTCTCTTGTTCTGCTTTCTTCCATTCCTCGATTTTATCCAGAAGGTTAATGTCGTTGTCCATAGAAACTTCTGCATCTATCATTTCTTTAGCAACTGTTGCAAAGTTTTGTTGATCTGAATTTTTTTCTTCAATGGGCTTATTATCTGAATTCATCACGTTTGTGTTATTATCTTGTTTATATAAATTTTTAATGATGTCTTCCATTCCTCTTAATTTAAATTTTAGTTCTGATACTTCATCATGTAGTTTACTACTTTCTATATTAGTATTGATACTTTTATTTTGTATATCATTACTATCTTTTTGTGGTATCTCCGTAACATTTGAATGTCTTCTAGAGATATGACTTTTAAGGTAAAGTTGATTCATAAACACTTTGTCACAAAAGCTACATTTGTTATATTGGTTAGCATCCCCTGTAATGCTTGTGGGGAAAAAGTCACTCTTGTTCGTCAGAGTTTTTAGGATCATGCTTGCTATGTTATCATTCCCGTAAGGCAGTGGGGTTCTGTAGTTATACTTGGATTTTTTTTTAAGTTTTCTAATTTCTTCATCTCTATCTTTGAGTTCCTTTTTAGTTACGTCAAGTTCCTAAAATAAATAAATTTTATTGAATAACTAGATTTTTATCAGTACTGTATACAATATTTTCGTTAATATTCACGTGGACACACCTGAGCAAGTGTATTTATTTCCTCACGTAATACAAAGACACTTCTATCGAGGTAGTGTCTGCAAAATTGTTGATACTCGACTGCAAGTTGAGCCAATCGAAACATTTTTAACACGCCTTCATCCAGAATGCGTACATCGAACTCAGATTCCAAAATGCAGTCTAATATCTAAGCAAATTTATTAGAAACATTAGTAATTATGTACTAGTATCGCTAGTATATGGGCCGTTTTTGCTTGAATAGGTTCTTAAAGTTATTACTTATTTCGAACTTTAGCATACATTATTTTCCGAATTGAATTGAAATAAGAACTTTCTCTTTCATTTCAAAATTTCGCTCTCAAATTGCATACTATGCAATCAAAAAAGAATCGATCGCAAAGAAAGGATCGATTCACTGGCGAACTTCACTTCACAAACGAAGGTCAACAAACTTTCAGATATTACTTACTGTAGTTTTATAGAATATTAAAATATTTAACATAAAATATGAGATATTAAAAAAATGATTTTGTGACTACATTTTTGGCAAACTGAAAGTTAGCTTCATATCTATGACGTCACAATATGCTAACTACTCTGTTTATCAATAATACCTATGTAGGCTAGTATTTAAATACAGAGTAAGTAATCTCTGGTTGTTTTAGATATCGACAATAGAAAAAATCACATAGCTTGATATGCTGGACTTATTCAAAAAGCATAAAAGATGTTAATTTTTTTCCCCCAATTATTTGGCCTGGTAACTAAGACTTTTAAGCCATATCTTCATTAATGTAGTTCTTTATTTATGGCTCCAGGATACTGGTGCAATGTAGCCCTTTGCCCCATGGAGTTTTTGGCGACTAATGGTAGGCCCCGCTATTTTGTTAATGACTTACGAGAAAATTTTTGAAAATGGAATGCAATATAAGCGGTTATGATAAAATGATACGAAAATGGAATGTTAATGATTACGACGAAATGATAAGTAAATGAGAATGAAATCATATAATGTTTTAAATAAATGAACTTAAATGAACCCTACAAATGAATGGAAATGAAACACTGAAAAATCTCACGTAAGTCACTAATCAACGCTGAATGATGTATTTCATATATTGCATGACTTAACGATACTTTTTGCCATATAACACCAATTTCATGACAAAAACAACACTACAACACAATATATGAAATAAAACACACAGCACCAAACCGCCCCCCGCCATTACGCCCCAAAAACTCAAAAGATGTTAATTTCTGAGGGCAGGTCCACAGTCCAAAGTACCGTCTTTTATAATGATTGAATGTTGAATGTACTTTAAGTACAAAAATACAATAAATATTCCATCGATTGCATTTTTCTATGAATTTTTCATGTTAGAATTTTTTATACTATTATAGCTTTTTGTATTAGATATGAAAATGAGTAAACAAAATTTCTTACGTCATTTAGATGTTGCTCGATTACTGTAAACTTTCTTTCACGTATTAAATTTTCAGTATCAATTATTCCTGTAATATTAAAATAATGTGTTTAGAAAATATTATGACAAAATCAACTGTAATAAAAAATACGGCACCACGAACAAACATAGGTAAATTAACGAATTAACAATAGAGTTTAGTTGGTACGTTGACCGCATGTATGTATTACGAACCTAGGTTCACACTTTGGTACCATATCACACTATCTATTGCGTTTATTAGTTCTAATACTACTAGATTGTACCTACTTACTAACATTTTTATGGCCAATAAATCCGTAATAATAGATATTATTTTATAATTTCATTTCTTTCTTTCTGTAATATAGATACATTTTAACGGAAACATCTCTATAAAACGCTCTATAATGAACAAAAGGAAAAAACCAAGACGGGAGATTTCAGGTTAAGGTGTCAAACTTATATATCGAGCTCAACAAATCAATTGAATTTTATGGCATTTTTTATCATTTATCACAGAGTGTATGTAATGTAAGCTGTCGATCAAGTCATTGACATATATTTTTTAACATTCTTACTATGATACCCTTGTCGAATGTTGTCTTGGATTTTACACATTTTCTTTTAAAGGAAATTATTTTCCTCTATTCCGGAAATATTACTCACGTTTTATGTTTTTTTTTATAGAATAGTCTGGCTGTTTTTTACATCGCAGATTTAATGACTGTGTATGTTTATAAAGATCCTTTACCGAGAGTGTTAATGTTATCAAAACTTACTGATTTTATTCCAATCGATACGAATTCTTGGACGGTTGGCATTAAAAGTGAAACCCGCTTCGTCCGCTATTTTGGGAAAGTTATGGTGTAATTCGTAGGATGTCTTGCATGCCATTTTGTAAATATATATCACATTTCTACTTATTGTCCCATTAAAAAAGAGACTTATTTAAATATCAAAAGACTGTACACTGCACACAGCAACACTTTGACGTCGAAATGTTTACACTTGTTGATAGATCCGTTGCCTAGCAACTGCAACATAATGATTGATATGGTTGAATAATTTCATGGTAGGGTAGGCTTAAAGAGTAACTTCCAGCTATGATTGATGTATGTTTGCCCTTCTCTCGTAAATGTTATTAACATTCGTAATGTTCAAATGTTAAATTTACCATAAACTTTTGACTCACACTAATCTTAATATTAGCACCAAGGGGATAAGACAGTGTTTTATATCACGGGCAGCATTCTGAAAGCGAAGGAGTCAAGTCTGTCCAAGGCTAAGTCAGTTTTATCCCCGAGGAGCATACTCTACGTTAGAATCATTCGTATATAATCCGATGTTGTTATTTGTTCTGTCAAAAGGAAAGTAATAGCTAAGATATACAGCCAAGGTTTTTGTTAAATATTATTCATAGGATTAAATTCTCTTTGATATGTTGAATTTTAGCTCCAGAGATTACCCCTACAACCTAAAAAAAAATATTCACTCTTTAAAATTTTAGTATAGCCTACCTTTCCGCCCGCGGCGTCAACCACGTGGAATATATGGTTTTATCTTTTTTCAACGTTGTTGCGGGATATTGTAAATATTCCAAACAGTCTTTTGAAATGTTTGAAATGTATCAAAGCTTTTAATTATATACTTGTCTATGGTAAAAAACTTCTTTGACCTGCTATACAAATATTAAAATCATATAACTGTCTACTTAACCCAGCTTTCATTCAATTTTCGTTGCCGATAAACAGAGTAGTTTGCCTTCAATCTTAGAGATACCGAGTTTATTGCTGATGCTTATAATTTCTACAGACGAGACATCTAAGGAGTTACGTGTGATATGATATTAAATTATTGAATTAAAGGGGAACTTGAATAAAATACATTTTATGTGGTAATGACCACTTTGCTTCATATTAAACTTTATTGGTCCAAGATACAGAGCTTGTTTCGTCGTAAAGAGATCTATCGCAGATTCTATAACTAGAGGAGCAGTCTCACGGAGGGGGCGACTTGGCGTAGATAGTTTAACATTTTTTTTTTGTATTTTTTATATGCCGTCGGCCATTTTAAGCAAATGGAAGGTATAAAAGTGTGCAACGTTCAACTTGATACACAAAACGTGCACTCAAAGTACGCAGGTCTAAAAAAAGGTTTGTGTGTACTTCTGAATACTTCGCCCAGCACACGCTCTGTGCTCATGTTTATAACTTTGTACAAATGTAAATGTTTGCATATAAAAATAAATAACATCGCTTTGGCAGAAATCGTGTCCAATAGATGATCAGAGTCAGTATTTTTAGAGTGAAATTCAATCGTCAATTGTAACGTCGCGATCGTTTTTGTCATCAGCTGACAAATTGTATGGAAAGTAGCGCTTCTGTTGTGAAGTATTGGAAATAATTTTTATATGAGATTATCAGCTGAACGCAACTACGATCGCGATCGTCTCCATACGATTGAAACTCACACTACGGGTACAGGTATATTGTTTACGCGGTGGGCTTCTCCTCGGAGACGGCGGTGACGCCTGAGGCAGCTGAGCCACTCTCGTCCGGCGATGCCTGGCACGACAGAGACGGGAACTTCTTGTATAGTTCCGCGCGATACTTCGGGTGGCTGTATGGCATAAAAAAAATATTTAAGATCACCACAAACACATGGCCATGTGTTTTAATATTAATTAGTAAACTACAAAAAGTTTATATTAAGAAACATGTTTTATAAATGGCCATGTACCTAGTATGGCCATTATGTTACTTGTTGAAAAGTAGGTGCATAAATCTCAAAATTGCATTTTCTGGTGTTTAATGTTTATTGTGTGTGAATTGTATTTTTAACTCACCTGATACCGTATACAATAGGGTTATACACAGCGTTAGCCTTAGCAAAGAGCGAGCCCCAGATGGTGGCAAGAGGGCTGATGGGTGCGCTTTCGAAAACTCCCGTGTAGTTGATCACTAGATACGGGGTCCATGCCATGAACCACAGGGAAATAGTCATTAGCGCCACCTGTTACAAAATAATTTGATTTCGAACAATATTGATATTTTTGTTATTAAATATTGAGCTAATAATGATTAGTATAAGTGTTAATAATTTTTAATAATACCTTAGCTAGTTTGCATTCAGCACTGGTGTTTGCAGCTTCAGATGACCTAAGGGAAGCTACATTCATTTTCTTTGCTTGTTCTCGCATCGCTTTCTCGTGAGCAGCCACTGCCTATACAATATTACAGTTACATTAAATGGAAGTTAACAAGATGAGGAACAAAAGCGCATCTGTATCAAATAATTTAAGTACCTGAACAATGAAAAAGTAAGAGTAGATGATAAGCAAGAGAGGCATGAAGTAGACAAACACTGAGTAAATAAGGATGTAGCTGCGACTGATCCAGTCCTTGCTCAAGTAATCAGTTCCGCAGGCAGTCATGTTTCCCTCAGGTACGTACCTGTGGTAAAAATCTAATATCATACTATTTCCCAAAGAAAATAATTATAAAGCGTGCCAATTTTCAATACCGGTTCCAGCCGAAGAACGGAGCTAGAGTCCACGCAAGAGAAAACAGCCAGATTCCAAGAATGCGCAGCAAAGCACCGTTATTGGTCATAGGCTTAGCGGCGATACCCTTTACGATAACGTTATAACGGTCGAAGGCAATCATCGTCATGGTCCAGATAGATGCGCAGCCGAATAGTGAACCCGCACATGCGTATAGTTCACATGCTAGAGCACCTGAATGCAGATAAATATATGTTTATTAGGACCATTATTATCTAGTAGTCTAGAATGGCATCACTCAATACATTGAAAACTTCTTATCGTTTGAGTTGCAATGTATAAGTAAGAACACATATCTTCTTATATTTAATACGTACCAAATACCCATGTTTCATTATAACAGTTTATAACCATTGCCGGTGACATACAGCACATCATGAGGAAGTCCGAGAAAGCAAGATTAACAACTAGTAAGTTTGATGGCGTCTTAAGACTCTGTAATTAAAAATGCTGCTTAATATATATGTATTACTTAACTATTTAAGTACATGATGTTCAGGTTCAAACCTTGGTGCATGTGAAAATGTAGATGACCATTCCATTGCCCGTGATTGAGATGAAACCCAGAACGCCAATAGTAAAACCCAATAGACCATGCCACAGTGGATTCATGGGTGGAAACTGATACCTGAAATGGAAATATCGTCTACATGTTTTGCTGTTATGTTAATGACTTACTGAAGCCAATGTGTAAAGTGAAGTAAATTTCCATCACAATATTGCGATGTTTACCAGTGTGGATCGACCATATGCAGCATGTCAGGTGGCACTTTGTCAACGACCGTCTGGTTGGATGCGCCGTAGGCTGCTACCTGCCCGCCCCATGCCTGGAGCGCAGCCACACCTGGTCCAGGGTCTAAGCTAGCAATGGCCATCTTTACACGATCTCTGTAGGAATCAATCTGGAAAAAGAGGTTTTTGTACAGACTCTTTTGCTTATAGAAGAACTTGATAAAAACATAGAACTTTTTCTGTTATAGTTGTTTGAAAATGCTCCAATAATTAGATAAATCAAATCATTTTAATTTATTTTACCGGAGATGGAGGATCTCGTTAGCGTAGTGGCTCGAGCGCTGGTTGGTTTCGGATAAGAAATCAAAGCATTTTTCGCCGTGGCTGGTCCCTGGCATGCCAACTTTGCAGTTATAATAACCAAATCGCGAGTGATGCACGCAAAACCTGCGATTGCACTCTACCTCGTTAAATACTTGGCCCCATAAATTCTTTTCTCTATGATGGCACTTTCCCCCTTCTGGAGGGGGGGGGGGGGGGCTACAACGCCACAGTTACGATTTCGGTAAGGAACTTCATGCTTTTTGTGCTCGAACGGTTTTTTCTTTTAATTTTTTCCATTTGTTTTCAGGTTATTAAAGATAAGGTGTTCCAAACCACAATACATTTGCGTATTTAAGTTGAGCCTCTAGATATAAGATCTGCACAGTTAAAGGCATTTAGGGCCAAGCATCTGGATTTGTTAATTCGCAAATCTCGTATACCCTATTTGCAACAAATATTTTGAGATTTCTAAGATTATTGTTAATCTATCCCAAAACAACCGTGGAACAACGAATGAATGCATTGAGCTATTTCACATCGCAATACTCACCTCACTTCTCCACACAACTTCGAAGCAAATAAGGCGGCACACAACTCAAGTCGAGGGATAGTTATATTTTTTATTAGTTCTACCTTAGATTTGGAGCAAAGTTGCATAACAGTGAGTTGACGCAATGTATTTTCTAAGCACAAATATATGCAAGCGCCGTAAGCTACCTAAGACGCATCGCTAAAGTAGTGTTATTCTATGGACACAGGCTCATTACAAAGTAAGCATCTAGGAATATGAATTTATAAAAGAAAAGGCAATGCTGTAGTAAATATATTCCAGCTTTTTTGAACATCTTCGGGCACCATATTGTCCCAGATTAATTTGTAAATCCAAAGCTGTTGTTAAAATCTTTTGGCTAAGATAACACAAGGACTTAACAACCCGAAAGGTTAAAAAAATTAAAAAGTGACGATAATAAATTGGTGAGATGATCAGCGTATTCTCGAATAAATTCAACATATTGTGATTTAACTTGAGGTTATTTTCTAAACCGTTTCTCTAAAAGCAGAAATCGACTTCTTTTTAATGAATATGGGTAAACCTACAAATAATCTGCCTGAATCTGGACGGTAAGTGTGAGATAAAAAATGATTTTCACATGCTTTCTCGCTAAGTTTTATCGTAGGAGCACTTCTTCAAGTTACTAGAACTTGTCGAGTTCTTGATGACAAAACATACCCATTTTGTTATTTTTATCATTACAACGCATGACATTACTGTTGTTTCGTATGTCAGAGTATATAGGACCCGAAATAAGCCAACCTAACATGGACCTTCTTAATTGAGGATTATAAGTACCAAAAGAAAGTTTTTCATGGCCAAGAATGTCATAGAAAAGATCGGCACGGATTAGTATATCAATAGGCGCAGGTTGGTAAAAATTAGGACCTGCTAGCTGAATGTCGTTAGGGATTTTCATCTAATCAATTGAGGCTCTAGGTAATGTACTAGTAATAGCAGATAAAACTAAAACTGCTAACGTGATGTTGAAATGCTTGTATGATGATTTCAATTGCACGCAACTCTCGACTTTATTTGTAATGTTGGTACCTATACCAACGAATATAATAGCAAGATTATTATTAAACCGTAGATCCAATATTGCCTTTAGTTTTGTAGTCAAAAAGAAATTTGGATACCACAATCCAATGGAACGCGACAGCTTTCACTTCATTATTTTTGGGATTAACAATTATTGCAGTACATAATAAAACACGATTAATACCGTAGTTAGAATGGTTCACTTTTGTCACATCTGTATATTCAGTTGAAGTTAAGTGTACATTAGAAACTTAATTTGAAACATTGGGTTTATGCAACTAGACTTTAATATCCGACGTGGACCAATGTGACAGTCGCGTATAGTATGACCTCGTCTTAAACAATTAAGCCATTAATATTTTAATAGCCATTATTAATAGCGCCCAGGCAGTACAGAAATACTGCCTGATAGTAGACAGAATTACTGTTCGTCGCTGTGCTTAGTATGGTCTGCAAGGCCGACGCTGTGGAGTGGTCACGGCTGGAACCTTGCTGTGAGAAGCTAATGTTACTACTTATCTACGGCACGCAGAGCAACAGGAGCTGCTCAAGCATATTCCTCAAGATCGGTAGGAGCGTGATCGGGCGGGAAGGGTCCAAACGTGGCTTATTTGTGCCTTTCGGCAGCACTATAAGTTTACCTGTCTTCCATACCTCAGGAAAGATTCCCAAACAAGCCTCACAATCCATGCAATAATGTCATCGATCCAAAGACGCGAGTAAGCGCAGCCGTGAACAAAAGACAAACACAAATTTGGGACCCATTGTAGTTATGTATGTTTATATTTTGCGCAGAGTTCCATCCAAGCCGCTCCTGACACTGCTCGGGAGGACCGGTGAGAAAAGGCCGTTTGTAGGGCTAGCGGAACATCGTGCTTGGTGGCGCCAGTCTAAGACCGGCGGTCCATTGTCTATGCCGATGAAGGACAGGATTTAAACTGTGTTCGTTACGGCCCCCAAGGGGAGGCGCAACTCTCCCGACAAAAAAGTTTTTAGACATATAATGAGGCTCACGAAGTCTAGTATGAAGATGAGATCCAAACAACTCACCCGGAGTTCTTGTGTAGGGGATGGTCACCCCGAGATGGTTACTAGCAAAAATACTGAAGAAAATCGTCTGCACGAACTACTCCAGTTTTTAGTATACTATAACCAATCTCGTGTTGCGGCTAGATTGCCGAGGTTGCGGAGGCTACTCGATATATTTAGATTGACGAGCTTCTTTTATACTGTCTTGAGGATTACAAACAACGTCACAAAAGAAAATCGATATTCATAATAAGATACAGATATCTTAGAAGGTGAATGCCTACACTCATACTTTTTTCTTGTACAAGCAATAACTCAGGGGTGGCTTGCAATACGATAATAATAAATTATAATATTCTCACACTTATGTCAATTATCTAGACGGAAAAGAGAATTTAAAAATTATACCTGCTTTTTTACCTTTAGGTACCTAGCGGCTCTTGAACGAAATCCATTACGATTACCAATGAGTTATTATTATAGTAATTATTTTATTATTAGAGGGTAGCCATGCAAAGAGAAAAAGAGTCCAGAAATGCCACATTAGTCAACAATAATTTTATCACTCTTCTTTTAGAAAGTGCTTATAAAGGTTTATATCAAGCCTACCGAGCGGCCAATAAGTCCTGTCTACAACAAAATCACGCTTGACGCAGATGTTTCTATAATAAGTACCTAACATTTTTGTATACGTTTCATTATAGTTTAATGATTATTAGTTATATTTCTAATATTATCTATTAAATAAATACGGAACGCAAGGTCTTTATGTGATGCTTAATTTGGTGAAGAAGTAATTTGGTTAAGTGTAAGTGTAGGAGTATTATTATTAGGAAATAACCGTGTCGACGCAGATTTTACCTCGAAACGCTTAGGTACGATACTCGCGATCTTTATAAAAGAACTTTTGATACTGAGCTCGACGTGAGCATAAGTCGTGGCGTACTTAGATGTACAAATATTAAGTATAAGTGGTTTGGTGTTATTTCATTTAATGGTTTCCTTCTAAGTGTTTGCGATTTACTTTATTGTTCAATTGCAGACTAATTTATTACATAAGTAATTTTGCTAAGCCATGGAAACTGGATGTATGGAGAGAAAGCATAAAATGAAGCACTGAAAAACTGCATTATTCTTTAACCTTCCGAGCTAATTACAGGTAAGCGCTGTCTAGGCTGTGTGCGATGAGCTGCTTCTGTCGCGCCGCGAATAAATATGTAGCAAAATGGGTAGTCGCCAGTATTTAGTGGGTATGCTCATTACACCCCAGAGACTATCACATGAGCCAGCTTCTCCCTGGCTTCAATACTCATACATGGGCATAAAAATGTTTAGCTATTTATTTAAATTAGGGGGTCCACCCGTCTACTTTGATCTGCCTTTATAACGCGGATTGTGCAAGGATTTTTGTAAGATTTGTATTTACATAGGTTGCCTCATGAACACTTAGAAAGTTATAAAAAAATAGTTTTATTTCATAGTGTTAATTTGAATGTACTTTTTGTAATGCAGCCCTGCATTTTTACTTCGTAGCTAATATTGTTATGACGCTGCTAAGAAGTAGGTAGGTATTGAGTTAACAAGATTATGCATCGAGTGGTTTCGTACCTACAAAATTATTACTAATTAAGTAATTAATGCTTATTTTCAATTAGGTTCTGTTAACGAGCCGATGAATTTTGACTTAATCTTTTACGTCGAAATTCAACAGGCAGGATAGGTAGGTATAGATTGAAAGAGCATAGTATTTCTCTTAACCTACATAATATTATAGTGATACCAAGTACCATATTACCTCATTGATATTCTTAAGCCTGAAATATAAAGGTAAAATAAATTAAAATATGTGAACTATTAGGTGGGGGGAAAAGTCTTTTCGCATAAAGTATGTATAAACTTGTAATAAAATGTCTTTAGCTGTACTATTTGTATCTGGCTGGTTTTCATGACATTAAAAAGGTGCCATTTCAAAGAAAAAATCTAATTGGGAATATTTTGATGCCCACTATTTTTCAGTTGTTTTTCTTTCTTTCAAAATGAGCAATCGAATGAAGACTTAGATATATTTTAAAATTTTATTACAAAAAAGAAAAAATATAACGCAAGCCGCGAAACAAATTGTGACGTTTATAGACCTAATGCAGTATCAATAAGACACGCACAAAGTGGTAAAAGCGTTTTCATTCCGGAAATTTTGATGTCAAAGATGCACTTCAATCTGGTCACCTTGTTACGCATAAAATAGACGCTGTTTTTGAAAAAAAAATGGAGCAAGATCGGGATATCAGCAGTTATAGCTGAAAAACTGGGAATTGACCACAAAAAAGTTTTGACCTATTTGAAAAAATCTGGATACACAAAATAACTCGATATTTGAATGCCACACGAGCTCACTGAAAGAAACCTAATGAACCGTGTTCTCATTTGCGAATCGTTATTGAGATGTAATAAAACCAAACCGTTTTTGAAGAGGTTGATAATTGGTGATGAAAAGTGGATCAGGGATGACAAGAACGAACGAAAAAGTTCGTGGTCAAAGGTCGGTCAAGCTTCACCGATTGATTTTTTTTTAATCGGTACGGCGCGGGCTTTACCAAGCCCCAAACTACGACCCGAAGGTCCGCTGGCCTTGACACAGGCGCGAAGAAGATTA
This sequence comes from Acentria ephemerella, assembly GCA_943193645.1. Lineage (NCBI taxonomy): Eukaryota > Metazoa > Arthropoda > Insecta > Lepidoptera > Crambidae > Acentria > Acentria ephemerella. Next base: position 7,131,094 of record OW971877.1, on the reverse strand, counting down.
CGCATACGCGGGGCCAAAACACCCCGCACATAGCCGCAACTCCTCCGCCCTGCCTAATGTGTACCGTGCATGAGCCAAGCCCAACGAAACACTTGACCCATAACCACGGTACCCACCAAACAACCTATGCCAATTCCGCCCAACACTGGCCGCTGAATGGCCCGCCTCCTTAAAGGTAGCCAAACCCACGATCAAAAGATCCGTAAGCCCTTAAAAAGCCTTTCCGACAAAAGGCGACAAAGCGCCACGAGCGAACAACCGCTCCCCACTCACCGCCACAGAAGGCGGTTCGCGGGCCTTGAAGGGTAATTTTTTAGAGAGGTTTTCTTCCTCGCGACCCAGCGCTAAGTGCAATGCGCCGAGCCCCCGACTCCCACAAAAACGTGAAGGCTACGGAATTGTGTGGCCGTACAATGCCCGACGGCAGCCACACGGTGTCAGAGTATTGGCTAAATAGGTATCCCTGTCCTGAAAAGGACATGAATACATGAGTGCCCAGGGTACGCCGGCCGTACACATTTTGTAACCCACTGTTCGCGCCAGATGCAATAGCATCGAACGTGACTGGCGATCCCCCATTGCATCCAGCGCACGAGGAGGCTCTCTGACCCAGTACTCCATTGTGGCAAGACCTAGGTTAACTAGCAATAACCTGATGGTATGTTTATGGGGTGATTGGAAGGGCATTGTTCATTATGAGCTTTTACCGCCCGGCTAAACCATAGATTCGGATCTCTACTGCCAATAACTGATGAGAGTAAAGCAAGAATTTGAGAGAAAGCGACCGGAATTGATTAATAGAAATGGTGTAGTCTTTCATCACGATAACGCTAGACCACATACATCTTTAACCACTAAGCAAAAATTAAGAGAGTTTGGCCGGGAGGTGTTGATGCATCCGCCGTATAGCCCTGACCTTGTACATTCTGATTTCCACCTGTTTCGGTCTCTAAGTATGCAAAAAACTGCGAAGAAAAATGCGAAGAAATTTTTCCCCTGCCTATTACATATGAAATAAATTTAATAAGTTGTCGTGGCGCCCGAATAGAAGGCTGATTCTTTATCGGTACATTTGCAATAAAAGGTTGGGTGGCGCACTACACAAAAAGCACCGGAACAAATACTACACAACTGAATATCTTCTTCGTAAGGTCTGTAGGATCGCTCCATGTGCGCTTTTGATTACTTATGTATGATTGATTAAGCACCTTCTGTTGTCTATTTATTGAGTTAATTTAAAAAAGAGATATTTATTTACTTGCAATACACCAACACAATATAAATTATAACAAAATGTGTAAGGCCAATAGGTCCCTGACTCATCAATAAGCTGCAACGTCATTCAAATTCACCATTTTATCAAAATTTTATGTACGATGAAGGGATTCCTTTATATAATATTAAATACTCCTTATTTAAAAAAAATCGTAAATTCTGGCATAGTAATCCTATATATTATTAAAAATCATTTAAAATTAAGTTAAAATCATTAAAACTTAACTTCTTAAAAACGCATTTTTAATTTATTTTTTCCACACATTTAAAAAAAAAGAGAAAGTGAATCACCGACTCCAAAACGCATTTAAAATTTGATAACTTCTTAATTGAATTATTTCTTCATTTTTAACTTTTTAATGACGGCATTTAGTTTTGTTTAAAACTTTTCTGTTTAAAAACTTAACACCACTAATTTAAAGTTCGTTTCCACATAATTAATTACAAGAGTAATAAATAAAAAACCATTTTCAACAAGTATTTATTTCTTTTTCAACATATCAATAATTTATTTTAAAAAATTAATATATACCGGATATTTACAGACACTCACTTTTACTCACTGAGTACCAAAACTTTATATAATGTAGAAGCGTAAAAATAGACATAACTTTATTAGAACTCTTAGGTTCTTATTAAATAATTTTGGAAATTCACAAACTGACTTCTTTAACATATCCGCCAAATTATTATCACTATATTATCACTATACATATATATTGTATACAAATATTAGCCTTTTAATTATATCTTTGTTGTAGTGAAACCGTATATCGATATCCGTTTGCTATTTTCATAACTCTTCGAAATGCTAATAGCATTTATTATCCACATACAGAATCGGCCGAATATGTGCTCCAAAATCTTGAGCTAATCCTTTTAAATTGTTTTGTTTCTTTATAATTTATTGGTGTAGATTGATGAAAACCTTAACATTTATATGCATCATGTAGATCCATATGAGTAATGTTTTGTCCTGTGTTTAACGTGTAATTAATTGTTCCTGATAATTTTCCCCTGGTAAACTGATAGGATTTTACATTTGTCTACTCAAAATTGCATGTAAATAAATGTCCTAAGAGAATTCTTGGGTGATATCTGCTATCCTAATTTTACGCAACCAATTCAGATCTATTCGATCTGAATTGGTTGCGTAAAATTTAATATCATCCATATACATCAGATGACTCAATATATGGTTGCTATTGTGAAGTATAAGTTGTATTTGTAATAGTATTATTAAGAAGGTGTGACAGTGGATTAAGCGCCAAGCAAAACCAGACTTAAAACATCACCTTGGACAATGCTGTTAGAGGTTGTATATATACTTATAATACAGCCTGTATTATAAGTATGTAATCGTCTTGCGACAGATATAATTTTTGATTGTAGAAACAAATTGAATAGTGGTTTGAATTTACCAAAATAAATGTAATGTTTTCTGGTGAAAATTTTGTTTTAATTTACTTCGCTTATGATATATCTTCTGGATAGTGATTTCCAACAGACGCCACGCCGTATAACTATTAGCTCTGTAACTAAAAAAATATTTCTGGTGTTAATTTTCAGTACTGTTTGCCAATTTCGATAGAAACTCGACTATTTTAGGGTGTATTTTATATTCTTTCAGTACATGAAGTAACGAAGAGACAGAATCAAACGACTTCTGGAAGTCAATAAACATAGTATTAATACTCCCTTTTTCTCCTTTTCTGATTCAGTATTACTGTGTCTATAATCAGATGTTACTTAAAAATTAGATTATACTTTCGACAAACTTTCTGTTGCTCTGTCAAATTATTTTTTTCGGATAGATGTTTATAGACAACCTCACTTAAGCATGCAGTTATAATCTTGTAAATTGTTTGCAATCATATTATTGGGCGGTGTTTTGTGGGGTTTTTAGTATCAGTGTCTTTTGGTATCATGTAGGTTATGTCTTGTGCCTTGCCTTGTGTTATATATTGGTAATAAAGTGGGTTGGTAATAAACTGATTAATGAATTGTTAGGTATTTCACGACCAGTTATGCTTGCTGTACAAAACCCAGGTTCGGTCTTGTGTGGAGTATTGCTTTTACCTTTGGGATGGCTCCGCTCAGTACCTCCTCGATGCTCTGGACGGACAGGTTGCAGGGTCGCGCTATGCGTATTATAGACGATGCGGAGGTAACGAGCAGGGTTCCCAAACTTATTTTATGTAATGCCAACTTTGAGAATAAATTATTTTTAGCGCCCTCATTTTTTCACCTACTTAAAAACCACTACAACTTCAAATTAAATTAGTTCATTATTGTGACCTATATTAGCGGAGATTAAACATTAATTCTAAACGAGGCTTTTACTATAACTCTAAAACACCGACTGCATGAGCTCATAACGCCCCCATTTTTTGTCTGGGTCTCTTACCGCCCCCCTTCTATCTTCACATATGGACTCCTCTACTGCTTATCATCAGGTGGTGTCGAGAAATTTGCTGAACTTTTAATAAAAAAATTGTATATTTTTAATACCTATTATAATTAAAATACCACTGGTAAAATAGATACACGAAAGGCACGACTGATCCCGTAGCACGAGGATTTGGTCAACAAGAAGGGAACGACTATAGGAAAACCATTTGCAGCAGTAGTAAAGATGAGCACAGTAAGATTGTTAATCGCCCACACCATAAAAATGACATGAAACTATGTCAATTGGATATTTGTACAGCATTTTATGTACATAAAATTTTTATGTAAAAACAATATATTAGAAAAATATCTTAAACTCATTATAGCAGATAGTAATGAAAAGAATATTGTCGATAAAGTTAAAATAATGCTGCAAGATCGAAGAAAATGTGATGTCAACGCTATTTGTGAATAAAAAAAAGCAATTTATAGATTTAAACAAGCGTGAAAACAGTGTGTTACAACCTCTTAGATAATTTTATGATTTTTTACTTTTAAGAACTGCTGTCATGTCGTTGAGTTTTTTTTTGTTTCTTGATTATTGTGTCTGTGGAGTAATTTGTGGAGTTTTTGCATTTTCTTCTCCGATCGATCTCGCAGCTTATGTATTATAATTTGACCTGCGAGACAAAATACACAACACAGTGGATTTTAAATTGCATAAGCGATTGTTAGATATTCATTTTAGGAATGCCACAGCAGATACTAAAGAAAGGGAGAGAAAAATTACTCCTTAATATTTATGTTCATTTGATTGTAGCTTATAGATCGGAAAAACTTTTGGTAGAAGTTACTTAACGACATTACTTAACGATACTTAAATGGGACCAAAGAAATTTGTATAGAAAAACCAGACCTGACCTGCTCGGCATGTACATTGACCGAAGGTCATACACTGATTACAACTTCACGTATGGTGGGTGAAGATGTAACCGGATATAGTGATAAGTTAATTGGAGAATATTGTACATTAGAAGAAATTCCAAAAACCTTAATAGTCGTGCTGGGGGAGACAAAGTGTGTGTATTTATTTTCCATTCCATTCAAAGTACCATGGGAAATATTTAAGTAAAATGAATTTAAAATAATGGATGTATGTATGGACTTGAGCCCTTTGCCTTCCTTAATAAACGGGAAAATATGCCAAAAAATATCGAAGGTAGATAGCACAGATTACTTATCACATGTCAACAAAATTAAATAGGTCCTCGTAAGAGTAGGATATTTTTGCTGAATAGGCAATGAATCTGTGAGGTGAATTATCATTTCCAATTCAGAAGAAATGGATTTAATAAATGAAATTGATATCAGTGACGAGGAAGAAGAAATTACCGCCGACGCAGTATTAAAAACTCTCCAAAGTGCCTGGCAAAATGAACGCTTGGCGCCAGAAATTTTACCTCACAATAATGATATGGTCGAATGTATGCTTGGGCAAATACAGCACATGGAGCGAAATATAAACAAACTGTCCAAAACAGACCTTCGTGCATCCATTCATAAAATGGAACTTAGTCGAATAAAATTCATAATATGCAATTATCTTAGAACCCGTATAAACAAAATAGAAAAGTATTGTGTACATATATTAAACGAAGAAAAGCAGCGAATGGAAATAGGCACGAATCATTTAACACCTTCAGAATTAAAATATGCTCAAGATTATTTATTGAACATGGAGGGTCATTTGAAAAATATTGTTTTAGATAAGATGCCTGGTAATATGAAGAGGCTGGAAATGGATAAAATGGCTATTTATCCCAATTTACAAACTCATGTATTCTTAAAAGCAAACAGTACAGTTACTGGTGTAGTATTAGAAGACCTCATAGGAGATCAAGATGAAGAAATTGATCTTGAAGGTAACTTAAAGAATAAAAATGTTATCCATTTACTATTCTTAAATAATATTCATAATTGAATCTCTATCCTTTACCAAGTTAATGTGAAATCTTAATTGTTTCCTTCAAATGAATCTTACAGATGGCTCACAACACATCCTACAATACAAACCTGTAGCTGATTTAGTGAAAAATGGAAAAGTTCAGCTAGTATGACATTGGTTTCTTCAACTTTGGTAAAACTAAAAAAAACTATTTTTGGCAAATGCTGGCAAAAAATGGTTCATGTAGAAGAAATTTTAAAAAGCCAATTTAATATGTAAGTGTACATTTATTTCATAAGTTATGAAATGAAATTTATATTTTTGTGAAATACTTCGTTTCATTTAATTTCTCTTATAAATCCTTATAAATATGTAAAAAGTTTTTAACAAATATTTTTTTTATAAAAGTAGATCTTTAAAAGTGATACATATGGACAAAAACAGCTGGAAATAGAAATGAATTGTAAAGGTTGAAAGGCATTCGTCTATTTAGGGCACCAACACAGAATAAGTTATATGCAACATTGTAAGGTATCAGAGATAAATGCTTTTAATATAGACTATTATGTGAAATATAATGATAAACATGTTAATTAATTTATGTTAGTCTCTAAATGCAGTTTAAAGAACAGTCACAACTCATAGGTAATATATAGCCAGGTCCAACATAAAAAGAATGTACCTCAGTTATATTATTATATTGGATATATTATAACAGCATCACTGTCCTCTCACTATTCTAAATATCAATGGCTAACATTTATATAAATTGATATTTGATTTTGTTCAAGAAAAATTAAAATATATATATATGGACCCAGCACCAGAAGGCAGTAATATTTTGATCAGGTAAATCTTTATAGAGTTACATACAATAACAAATTTTGTAATTAAGTATTAGATTTTTAGTATTTTGCCTGAACAAAAACAAGGTAATAATTGGGTGTCAATAATTTCGAAAAAAAATTATTTTGATGATATCTAACATAAACTAAGATTTCTCTTCCATGTTGGGCTGCAGTGCGAGCATGGAACTTTGAATAACCAAATTTGACACTGAAACTGACATTATTCGACAGTTTATCAATGTTGACAGTGTGGATTTTTTAAATAATTAAATGATAAAGTTAACAAATTATATAGTCTCCATCAAAAAGCTGGAGATACTTAGCATGGACCTTTTTATTATATTTTTGATAGATAAACATTGTTTATTTTTTCTAATGGTTATCTTGTCTTTAATTCGCATTGATAAAGTTTTGTCAACAAAGTTATCGGGTTATCAAAATCAATTTCGGCTTTATTTTCTTGATTAACAATGAAAACAGATTGCGTAGGCGATGGATTGACTTATTAACTAGGCGACATATAAGAGATTATAATCCATTCTTTCATAACCTCTTCCATATTGACAAAGATTTGGCACATAATCTGACTGAATTTAGCCATGCATGAAATTATTAATACATTCAATTAATATTTCACCCAGATGTGTCTACATTATATTGGCCCCTAATATTGCAATGTATTTGTATTTTAGGAACAGCAAATAAGTTGAAACTGCAACTATCCATACTCTTAATATTGTTTTAATTTACTCGAAAGGTAGTATTGTCAATTATGTAGGCAATTTATAATTTTTTTTCTATCACCAACAAGGCTGCATATACTAAAAAATCTTCAAAATATATATCATTTGTGTTCTTAAGTAGAATAATCATGAATATTTAATGAGACAACCTATTTAAAAACAAAAACAGGGTTATTGAAAATACAACATAACAGGGATAAATCTCAGTAAATATCCAAATATCTACAAATTTTGCTATTTTATATTACTTTGAAATATTTTATATTTGTCGCAATCATAGTGAAAAGTATTGTAACACATGGCACTAAAATCCATTATAATTGTTTCTATTTACTTCTTTGCTTAACCTCATACAGTATAGTGGAAATTTTAGCCCCTTATATAGCATTCTACTATTTAGTAAGTATGGCTTTGGAGAAAAAGGTTGATTTCGAAAGTACAGATAATAAAATTATCATGATGCGTTTTTATTCAAGTATCCAAACAGGTTACAGTTCATAACGAAACAATATTATAAAATACTTAATAATTTACAATATGTTTTTTTTTCCAATATTCATTTTACCAATATTCTTATTGACATGTCACAAAAAAAACTTAACGTTGTCACCAAAAATAAAAGTTAAATTATTGATTAAATCATTACAAGTATGAGAACATATAAGTACTATGTTTAAGTGTTTTCTTTTAATTTTATATCTTTGCTATTACAAAATATATTAAAGGCAACTACGGTATACTTTAATTTTATGTTAAAATGCAACTGGTATAATTATACATAGAATAATGATAATATTTATAAAATGACAAAAAAGTTATATTTATACTTATTTAACATCAACTGTAAACAAATATGTTTTTGTTTACACATTCCAATAGGGGAAATATCTATTTAAGTACATACTAAAATATTTGTTCTAACTATAACCAACACATAACAAAAAATTGTAAATAATAATTTGTCCAAATATTGGTCCTGTTGAGTTTGTTAATAGAAGAACCAAAGCTAACCGACACATGAGCACCATCACTTGTAGTTTTGAATAGTAAATCACTTTTTTATTATCTTAATTATTTGATGAAAGTACGTAAGTTCGTACGTATATATTGAAATAAGATTGAATTGTTAAAATATATTTCTTTGAGGTGTATAACATATCGTCCAAATATATAAATATGTATAAAGAATGCAACTTAAAAACAAAATTCGCTTACTCAATATAATGCAATTAAAAATATATTATTAATTATGTCTAAGTATAAATAAATCTCAAAGTATTCAGTAACAAACTTTTAAGTATACTGTATTTTAACAAAAAACATATTTATATTGTAAAATGATCATCATTTTACAATATAAATATGTGACCTATGAACACACTAAGGTCAACCTTAACTAAAATATTACACATAGAACATATAATATCTGATCTGTCTGCTTACAATGCACAGACGAAACCTTATTAAAACTTTGTGAAAATATCTTATAATGCATTAATATGAACTGAATTATATAAAATGTAGCGATATCTGATTATACGACCAGAATCAAAAGTGTACATGAGGCTATAAAAAAACTGAAATTCCAATTTTCAATTGCAATAAAATAGTTCTAGACAATTAAGTAAATAAAGTAAGAAACATATAGATGTTTCATTTATCTTAACATAAGCTCTAACCAACAGCATAACCTTAGAATAATCGTTAAAATAATATAATTTTAAAAGTTTATTGATTGCAAGACAGATTATTATTTTATAATCGTCCCGTAACATCCGTAGGTATTATACCAATGTGCAATGTTAAATCATTGTTATGACATACATATAGACAACAATTAGTTCGGATTCTCAATGAACCTTTTAAGGTATAATAAATTGAAGAATCAGCAGCTTGCCGTTAGGTACCTATGCGATCATGTAATATTTCAATTTGATCGTTTTGGGATCATCGTTAACGTTATCTCGATACTTGCCGTTTATTATAATTTGCATTTTGACCTTAGGAATGTTTGCAATAAAACGCAAATGAGACAACCTATTTTTATAAACCGGCTCTACAGCATCTCGTAAAAATTAAATCCAGTACTTCTGGTAAAATATAATAAGACGGAGTCGAGTTTTCATTTTATTATTATAATTATAAACGGCCCACCGATGGGTACAGGCTTTCCTAAAGGGAAACACATAAGAAGTTTGAGCCATGACACCGCCACTGTTTATTCCCTTTGAACGCAGATTGATAGATAAAAGCAGTTGCCGTAACAACCGGGACAAACTGCTTAACGTGCCTTACGAAGAAGAGAGAACCTTGCGATAACAAATTCGGATAGACTCATCCAGGTGCCGACTTCGTTGTTGGCGAAAGTTGCTTTGTTAACGTATTTGAAAACAGAGCACTCGAATTATTACGCCATATTATGAAATAATTGAAACGGTTTATCATTCAATTGTATTCATACAAATGACATCATTATGATACTACAAACTTAAACATACATCGATAATCGTTATCTATTATTACACCAATGGTGAAATATTCGCATGCTTAGTAAGTAAATAACTGATACCGGCCTATTTAGTTCCGCCGATGTTAATTGTTAAATATGCGTCGTAATAAAGGGCGATTTCTTTATCACTTTACACATTCCGAGTTATTCGGCCAGTTTCTGAATCGAGAAATTGAAGTTAAGCACATCTCATTCTATTAAGTATAGTTTGAGACGTACTTAACTCAAATATCAATTCAGAAACTGATTTTGGCTCCAGACTGATTGTAATCCTATGTTTAAGTCCAATGCTTTAGTGAATATAAAATATTGCTAGGATCAACAAAACAATTCAGACAAAGGAATTTATTATCGCTTTATACAAATAAAGTATACTAAGGAAATTAAAGTTCAAAAAGAGCACCTTGCTTAACAAAAGGAAGCGATTCATTTATTTACTTATTAAGTCCTACTACTTAGTAATATTTATAGAAATATATTAAAATAAATAAAAATGTAATACGCATAAGTATATATACAAATACTCACCACAACTCTGTCCGAATCAGCAACGGTATGCAGACGATGCGCTACTGTGAGTACAGTGCAATCTGAGAAATATTTACGTATTGATTTCTGAATTAACGCGTCCGTACTGTGAAAGAAACAAATAATGACATGAAATTTTCTCCAAACAATAATATCTAATGAAGACCGCCGATTTTCAAACTCGTAATCTTGAAATTCCTTATATGGAAAGCTACCAATATATGAGAGTATTACAATAAAGAAAGCAAATTGCCAAAGCTCAGATCATTGTGTACTGATTTTATCTTATTATAGAGTCACCCTACACTATAGCATACGCTTGTCTGCTAGCCTGCATAAATTAACGTCTTACATTGAGAACACAAATGAGCTCTTTTAACGTTCGCGACTCAGCGCAGGCGCATAATGAAATACTATTCGTGTTATTTAGCAACGATCTTAAACAAATTTCAAAGCTATAGCTAGCATGATTAACTTGTCTGACAGTTGCTGGCTGAAATAATATATAAAGAATAAAGACCTACCATCAGCCAAATCTCTTTAAAAGACGGCTTTCAAAATACAATACGTCTACCAATCGCGATTATTTCTTCAGAAAGCTCTGGCTATCTAAAGAACTATCGTGCAGATTCAAGGTTTAATATCGAGTGCCCCGCTTCAACACAATATAGCACAGAAGTAAATGTAACTCATTGAACTATTTTCGCTTATACATTCCCTCCCGGCCCTCGCGATTATTGTTGGTTCCTACCCAGTTTTAATAGACAAAAGATTCACGCGAATTTAAATCGAGCCGCGCGTTTGTAGAATTATTTTCTTAGGGTTCTTTTGCTTCCACAATGTTCATACGTCAGAATACGTTTGTGGTAATAATCCCGCGGCGCGGCGATATTTCGTAGTGCAGGCATGCCCTGAGTAGTAGGAAGGCATGGACGCATACTTGGGACCGACGTTATAATTGTTTCTATTTACTTCTTTGCTTAACCTCGTATAGTATAGTGAAAATTTTAGCCCCTTATATAACATTCTACTATTTAGTAAGTATGGCTTTGGAGAAAAAGGTTGATTTCGAAAGTACAGACAATAAAATTATCATGATGCGTTTTTATTCAAGTATCCAAACAGGTTACAGTTCATAACGAAACAATATTATAAAATACTTAATAATTTACAGTATGTATTTTTTCCAATATTCATTTTACCAATATTCTTATTGACATGTCACAAAAAAAACTTAACGTTGTCACCAAAAATATAAGTTAAATTATTGATTAAATCATTACAAGTATGAGAACATATAAGTACTATGTTTAAGTGTTTTCTTTTAATTTTATATCTTTGCTATTACAAAATATATTAAAGGCAACTACGGTATACTTTAATTTTATGTTAAAATGCAACTGGTATAATTATACATAGAATAGTGATAATATTTATAAAATGACAAAAAAGTTATATTTATACTTATTTAACATCAACTGTAAACAAATATGTCGTTTGTTTACACATTTCAATAGGGGAAATATCTACTTAAGTACATACTAAAATATTTGTTCTAACTATAACCAACACATAACAAAAAAATTGTAAATAATTAGTTACAAGTCTAATAAAACATGATGCAACAATAATAGAATAGACAAACATTGTTTGTGACATAAAAACCATTTATCAAATATTTGTCCTCTATATTTGTCCAAATATTGGTCCTGTTGAGTTTGTTTAATAGAAGAACCAAAGCTAACCGACACATGAGCACCATCACTTGTAGTTTTGAATAGTAAATCACATTTTTATTATCTTAATTATTTGATGAAAGTACGTAAGTTCGTACGTATATATTAATTATATATTGCAATAAGATTGAATTGTTAAAATATATTTCTTTGAGGTGTATAACATATCGTACAAATATAAATATGTATAAAGAATGCAACTGAAAAACAAAATTCGCTTACTCAATAAAATGCAATTAAAAATATATTATTAATTATGTCTAAGTATAAATAAATCTCAAAGTATTCAGTAACAAACTTTTAAGTATAGTGTATTTTAACAAAAACCACATTTATGATCATTTTACAATATAAATATGTGACCTATGAACACACTAAGGTCGACATTAAGTAAAATATTACACATAAGTACATATAACATCTGATCTGTCTGCTTACAATGCACAGACATGCATTAATATGAACTGGATTATATTAAATGTTGCAATATCTGACCAGAATTAAAAGTGTACATGAGGCTATAAAAAAACTGAAATCCCAATTTTCAAGTGCAATAAAATAGTTCTAGATAATTAAGTAAATGAAGTAAGAAACATATAGATGTTTCATTTATCTTAACATAAGCTCTAACCAACAGCATAACCTTAGAATAATCGTTAAAATAATATAATTTAAAAAGTTTATTGATTGCAAGACAGATTATTATTTTATAATCGTCCCGTAACACCCGTAGGTATTATACCAATGTGCAATGTTAAATCATTGTAATGACATACATATAGACAACAATTAGTTCGGATTTTCAATGAACCTTTTAAGGTATAATAAATTGAAGAATCAGCAGCTTGCCGTTAGGTACCTATGCGATCATGTAATTTTTCAATTTGATCGTTTTGGGATCATCGTTAACGTTATCTCGATACTTGCCGTTTATTATAATTTGCATTTTGACCTTAGTAATGTTTGCAATAAAACGCAAATCATTCGCCAAATGTACCTATTTCTCTAAATCGGCTGTAAAGCATCTCGTTTTAAGTTTAATATAAATGTAACAAATTTGAAAATTGTATAATAATTATACTATATATTTTATACTTTAAAAAAATATTTGATAAATTCGAAATATATTATAAGTACAGACTACCAAATACATAAATAAATCTCAATATGAGAGAGGTATATATTACCTAAGTCCAACAGGTTTATAGAGTTTCAGAATTGTTTTCAACAAGTAACGTCAAAAATATTGATTACATTTTTTAGCTTTTAGTAACTTGATAAGACCATTAAGCTCGACCTTGCGTATTGTCTTCTGCGTCAACGAATTTGATGTGTTCGGAGTGTGCGCGCTTCGCAATTTCCCGGAGACTTTGTTCAGCGGCTGAGCTCATTTGTTTGACCATTCGCGTGAAGTGACCCTCTTCCATTTGCAAGAGCTCGTGCGGATGCCCACATTCTACTATGTGACCCGCTTCCATTACCTAAAAATTAAGATATAATTAAGACCCCAGGTCAGTCAAGTCAGGAACTCTAGCTACTTAGCAAGTGGCTTTGGGTTCGTATTCGTATCCACCAGTTTCGTAACACGCGATTGTGAGAGTTTATTATTATATTTATAATTCGCTAGTTTTCAACTTACTGTAGTACACATAAATATTTAAAAAAACATTTTTAATTATATATAGCCACATTTATATTATATAGATACATTAATAACATCTACGTGTGATACAGCCCAGTGTGTAATTTGCTCAGTGAGACAAAAATCACTTATTGTCATGTAGTAGCAGTGTGCGGCAATGAGAAAAATTAAAGATAATACTCGTGTGAAAACTTATCAAAATTTTTCATAATATGACTGCCAAATATTAAAAATTAAATCCAGTACTTCTGGTAAAATATAATAAGACGGAGTAGAGTTTTCATTTCATTATTATAATTATAAACGGCCCACCGATGGGTACAGGCTTTCCTACAGGGAAACACATGAGCCATGACACCGCCACTGTTTATTCCCTTTGAACGCAGATTGATAGATAAAAGCAGTTGCCGTAACAACCGGGACAAACGGCTTAACGTGCCTTACGAAGAAAAGAGGAGCTTGCGATAACAAATTAGGATTGACTCATTCAGGTGCCAACTTCGTTGATGGCGAAAGTTGCTTTGTTAACGTATTTGACAACAGAGCACTCGAATTTATTACGCCATATCATAAAATTTTAAAACGGTTTGTCATTGAATTGTATTAATACAAATGTTTACTGACATCATTATGATACTACAAACTTAAACATACATTGATAATCGTTATCTATTATTACACCAATGGTGAAATATACGCATACTTAGTAAGTAAATAACTGATACCGGCCTATTTAGTTCCGCCGATGTTAATTGTTAAATATGCGTTGTAATAAAGGGCGATTTCTTTATCTCTTTACACATTCTGAGTTATTCGGCCAATTTCTGAATTGAGAAATTGAAGCTAAAGCACGTCTCATTCTATTAAGTATAGGTGCGGTCGACATCACCCAACAGTAATATGCAAGGAATTTTACCAGTTTAAATCAACGGTGTCAATGCTGTTGTCCTCTTTTAAACTTAATTTGTTTTTATCTCGCTTTCTCTTTTTATTCTACTTTAACATGGAGATCGAATTAGGCGGGAGTTTAATAAGGGTTTAAGACTGGAGTTAAGTAAATTTTAGTCGGTGCACAAACAATCAAGGTCAATTTGTTTAAACCCATTTCATGATACTTTATTGTCTTCAGACTGATTGTAATCCTTTGTATAAGTCCAATGCTTTGATGAATATAAAATATTGCTTGGATCAACAAACAAATTCAGACAAAGGAACTTATTTGTAATGTTAATATTTATTATCGCTTTATACAAATAAAGTATACTAAGGAAATTAAAGTTCAAAAAGAGCACCTTGCTCAACAAAAGGAAGCAATTCATTTATTTACTTATTAAGTCCTACTACTTAGTAATATTTATAGAAATATATTAAAATAAATAAAAATGTAATACGTATAAGTATATATACAAATACTCACCACAACTCTGTCCGAATCAGCAACGGTATGCAGACGATGCGCTACTGTGAGTACAGTGCAATCTGAGAAATATTTACGTATTGATTTCTGAATTAACGCGTCCGTACTGTGAAAGAAACAAATAATTACATGAAAATTTCTCCAAACAATAATATCTAATGAAGACCGCCGATTTTCAAATTCGTAATCTTGAAATTCCTTATATGGATAGCTACCAATATATGAGAGTATTACAATAAAGCAAATTGCCAAAGCTTAGATCATTATGTACTGATTTTATCTTATCATAGAGTCACCCTTCGTGATCTATTTTGTCTTTGTCCTGGGCGAGCCGCATATTCAAGACACTATTCTAAACGTCACATAATATGACAACCGTACTTTTTCCAATCTTAAGGATACAACTTGATGTACTGCACTTAAATTTACATTTATTCTATACTTTTACTACGCAAAACGGTAACTGTGCATCTTGTGCTTTTCTGCTTCTTATTGCTTGTTTTTGTCTTGTAAACAAGCAACCGGTTTTACGGCAAACATGATTATTGCGTTTATCGTATCAAATCGTATGTTTGATAGTTGAACAAAACGCAGTCGAGACTTTAAAGAACTTACACGATAGCATACGCTTGTCTGCTTGCCTGCATAAATTAATACGGCTTTGAGAACACAAACGAGCTCTTTTAACGTTCGCGACTCAGCGCAGGCGCATAATGAAATACTAGTCGTGTTATTTAGCAACGATCTTTAATAAATTTCAAAGCTATAGGTACCATGATTAACTTGTCTGACAGTTGCTGGCTGAAATAATATATAAAGAATAAAGACCTACCATCAGCCAAATCTCTTTAAAAGACGGCTTTCAAAATACAATATGTCTACCAATCGCGATTATTTCCTCAAAAAGCTCTGGCTGTCTAAAGAACTCTATCGTGCAGATTCAAGGTTTAATATCGGGTGTCCCGCTTCAACACAATATAGCACAGAAGTAAATGTAACTCATTGAACTATTTTTGCTTATACATTCCCTCCCGTCCCTCGCCATTATTGTTTGTTCAGTTTTAATAGACAATAGATTCGCGCAAATTTAAATCGAGCCGCGCGTTTGTAGAATTATTTTCTCAGGGTTCTTCTGCTTCGACAAAGTTCATACGTCGCAGAATACATTTGTGGGAATAATACCACGCCGCGGCGATATTTCGTAGTCCACGCATGCCCTGAGTAGGAGGAAGGCATGGACGCATACTTGGGGTCGACGTTGGCGGTGGCTTCGTCAAGCACGAGCAGCTTGTTCCGCGCGAGCGCGGCGCGCGCCAGGCACAGCAGCTGGCGCTGGCCCGCGCTGAAGTTACTGCCGCCCGCCGCCACCGGCGCGCTCAGGGTCGTCACACTCTTCTTCAGTTCCACCTACAAACCGCATCAATGAAAGCCATTAACAATGAAAAATTGTGGGAAAGTAAATTTTTTGAAATGTCATGAAAACCAGCCAGATACATAAATTTTAGCCAAAGATATTTTATTGCACGTTTATACATACTATATGCGAAAAGACTTTTTCCCTGACCTAATATTATTGTTATTTATTAAGATCATAATCAGTTTTATAAACTAATTAAAAAACTAAAAACAATTTTCTACCACCATTGCTAGTGTTACTGTCTCAAGTGTCTCAGTCTCAGTGTCTTTCGAAATTAGAGCGCCCCACACAATAGGTGTGCGTCATCGTAATAGAAGTAAAGAATTTGTGCATGTCATTTTATGAAGATCCTGAGTAAAATCTGTTAACCGCGCAAGCTATGGAGAAAATTATTAATATTTTACTTATGTTAGCATTACTTTAAATTCGGTAACAATAAGATGTTTGTAGTTTAGTTAATTAACAGGTCGCGTGCGCGCAATGATCATGCATATCATATATATAACGGTTAATTAATGTTATATCATTCAAGATAAACAGAAGCTCATTAAATGACTCAACATTAGCTGATGATAAGTAGTAAAGGAGTCCATATGTGAAGATATGTAGTATATTAAGTTATGATGATTATGAAAGTCTCAATTGCACTGAGGTCATTTTGAATATGAATATAAAAGTCTCAATTGCATTGTGGTCATTTTGAATATTCATATTCAAAATGACCACAATGCAATTGAGACTTTTAATAATAAACGGTACAGATACCGCAACGGGAACAGCACCTTACATGATGACAGTCTTAATGATGCTTCAGGTAAATAACAAGGTTAAAACTACGTCCTTTACACCAATTAAATGTAAAATTACCTTCTGTTCATGATTAGACAATTCTTAAACGAAATTACACTAAAGTTGTAAATTTATTGTTTCGATCACCAATTAAATTCAGCAAAAATTACCTACCTTTAACTTACGTGACGTTAGCCATCATTTATGTTATATCACCGTGTATTTGATATAAAACGCGGATTACAATGGTTCATCATGATCTTTCTTATACGAACTAAATTGTACTACACTTGTGATTGGTTCCAAAAAAATTCCAACGAGTAGTTTTGCTTGCGAGGCGTTGATATTTGACATATTATTTATGAGAATTATGTCGAACTTTAATACCTATTTAGTAAAACTATCCATAAACCATAGATAAATTATTGAAATCAATACTTCGACACGCTCCAGGAAGCACTATCAATCGCATCTGTTTGTATAAAACTTCACATATCTAGAAGGTAAATAACATACTTTCTAGAACAAGCGTAAATTTACCTGTTCCAATGCTTTCCAAATATCTGCGTCTGAATATTTGTCAAACGGATCCATGTTGTAGCGTAAACTAGCAGAAAACAGAACTGGCTCTTGAGGAATGATGGAAATCCTTGATCGGAGATCCTGCAAAAAAATAAGGAATTTATAATCGCATACAAAGAAAAAGAGGTATACAAATTTCATATTTTGTTTTTACTTTATAATATCATAAGAATTACCTTGAGAGCAATTTCTCCTGTTTCTAAATCGTCAAGATATACGTGCCCCTCAATGGGAGCTAGTCGAAATAGGGCAGATATTAAGGATGATTTACCGGCACCGGTGCGTCCGACCACACCAACCTAGAAACATAGTTCATCATAGGATTTCAATTAGCTACTTAATGAATATGTATATGTGGATGTGTATATATATATTAAATATCAGGAAATAAATAAATATAGTTCATAAATAACATGTGCATTCACTGCGCCTTTAGAGGCACCCTCAGGTTTGTCGCTCCCTCATAGCTCGAGCGCTCTGGAGACTCGTAAGAGATACCTCCCCTTGAGGTGATGTCTGTCGATTAGAACTCCTCCAGAGGCGATATTGTTGTTAGTTTCAGTAGGAGACATATTGTCGTGCTTCAATGGACGGGAGATTGGCTAGTATGGAGAGCGATAAATAATTATGATCAGATCTCACCTTCCAACCACTTTCAATAACAATGTTAAGATTTTTCAGTACAGGTTCAGCATTAACTTCATAGCGTAATTTTAAGTCTTTGAACACAAGCCTCGCTCGCTGAGGCCAGTCTTTCGGGGCCGCCGGTCCGTCGTGATTTTCTTGCGGCAATGATGTGAACTGGATAAGTCTCTCGACGCTTGTCATCTGGGATATTACTTCTGTGGTTTGCTTGACGCCATACGTTACCATATTTACTAAGATTAAACCTTGACTAATAGCCAAACCGACGTTTCCAGATTTTGTTTGACCTGTGACAAAAAATCAAGCGATCAATTGTTTGATTGGAAAATTTCCATGAAGTATTAAAAGTTATTCAGTGAAGCACCCACATCTCAGGTATAATAAGTTTTTATGTGTATGAGTCCTAATAATGAGACTGGGCTTGTATGAATTTTGCCATTTTGGAATTACAATGGCGAAAATAAAAAACGGGCTTTGTGGGATGATGATGTGTATCGAAGAGAATGCTTTTGAGATGTTTGTACTATTTCCGTTATTCATTCTAATGAATTCTAATCTAGATAGTATAAAATAAATAACCTAACTTAATACTAATTAATACTGCATGTAATTATTATTAAAACTCACCATCGTCTAAGAATAAGAAGGTGTATGAAACAACGATGACATACAGAGCTGATACGAGACTCAGCCAAATTGAAAATGCCGTATTTGTGACCAATGTAGAATACCTGTTTCAAAATATAAATCACATATTAATAACTTAATAAACAAATTTACATATTTTTTGTCTACTTATGTTGAATTTTAACATAATACATATTAAAAACGTCAAAATTCGACACATCGTGAGCAAAACCATCTGTAGATAGATAGAAACGCATCCTCGGCTGAGAAGCGACGCTGGTTGGTTATCTATAAATATAAGAAGGTATATATTGTTTGTATTATGTAGTCCATTATCTAGTTTTTATATCACGTGCTCAAAATGACGATTACTTAAGGCTAGATAATTGTTGTAAATTTATAAATACGTTTGTTCCGCAATACAAAAAATCCGATCAAATGCTCCACAGACGAGGTCGTAAAGAACACTAGGCAGAAAACACTCACCAAGCAGCAGTGTGAACATCTTGTTTATCATCAAATTGCTTGCGCAGCATGTCCTGCGCGCCGAAAGCTCGGACAGTGGCCAATCCCGCAATACTGGCGGACACGTGAGAGAACACGGGACTTCGAGACGCACCTTCCACTCTGAAAAGAGGAAACTTCGCTTTAACCGTGTTGAATCCGTATTTAGAATAGTAACATAGATCTTTATTCGTAGAATAAAGATCTATGTTACTATGTCATCAATCATTTCAAAAAGAAATACATAGGGAATAGTTTACGAGTTTTGAACAATGCGCGATCAATAGTCGTAAGAAACGTCGTCGTCCTTGTCGTTTGAGTTCAGAGACTCAAATTTAAAATTCTAAAAAATTCTAATTTGATATTATTTGAATTCAAAATAAAAATTGTCAATTTTGATTAAAATATAATTTTAATTTCTATAAATTTGCTATAAAATTTATTACTTGTTCATTTACCTCAGTTTTTTAATAATTATTTTTCATTTTATTCTGTATTATCCATTGAAAGAAACTTTACTGATTTTTGTGCTAATTTTGTGTGTTGCTTATATCTATATTTGAATTAACAAATATCATTATTAATGTTTTACAAATATCAATAAATAAAAAGTTTACAGTCACTACATTAAAATAGCTATGAACTCAGTGTCAATGATTTCACTTAAAAACTACCTGAATTCGAAATTGCCAATAAATATATCAGCTAACCAATAAATTGTCCAGTTAGGTCTCAATTACGATTTACATTTCGTCTGCTATAACCATAAAACCAGGTACAAATTTATTAATGCATCAATCAACATAATAGTAAAGTGCGTGCTTATGGACTACATCAAAATTAATATGATAAGAGCTTTACGGATTAGATTATTAATACCTCGTGTATTGTATCACTACACACCACAGACGATTACGAGAGCAGATTAGTAAAAGCATTGGTTCTTAGGCGAAATTTAGATAAAAATATATAGAAAATCATTCAATTCATAAGATTTTATCTTGGGAAATTATTAACAGACCCAAACATATCTTACACAAACGATTGATAGTACAGAAATGCCTGAGTATTAGTGAAATCAAGTATTACTATTCTAGATACCTTTTAATAGCTTGTGCAGTGCTGAGGTAAACGTTGGTCCAGAAATACATAAGGATGGCGCAGACTACTGTAGTCACTAACATCAGGGGACTCACTATGGCTACCATCACCAATATACCCATCATCACCATTGTTATCTGAATGGAACCAAACATAATACCTATATAAAAACTCAGACGCTAATAATTGAAAAACAGTTGAAACCTATTTATTGAAAGCACCCAAAATTAAAATGATGAATACAGACATGTTTTTTAATTACCTGTATGCTATCTAAGTACATCCTTGGCAGTATCTCATCTACTACGCCCATATCCTTGGAGAATCTATTCAAGATTCGGCCAGACGCATTTGTGTCGAAGAATCTCATGGTAGCCGCTAGAATATTGTGGAACATCTTATTGTGTAGTTTAATAGAACTACACATGCACACCCATAAGAATAGCAGTGATCTAAAATTATTGATTAAAGTTAACTGACGGATATTATTAAAATACTAAGACGAATGTTACATCGTCCGAATTCAGTTGTTTAAAATTTAAAGGAAGGAAGGAAAGGATTCAAGAGTAAATACAAAAATTAAATAATTAATTTTTACCTGGCAGTAGTGAGAACCATACAGCCAACAATACCAATCGTCCAAATATATATATAATATGAATGGTCGAAGTATTCATAACCTTTCATTTTTTCCATAGTGATGGCGGTCTTTATCATAGTGTCAATTACAGTAAGATTAGGGTTTACTGTCGTCGGCGAGGATTCAGTAGCGGCTATAGTTGTCAAAGCATCCTCGGTTTCATTAAAGTTGGTTGCGCTATTTAAACTTGTTAAATTTTGTGCGTTTCTTACCACGGCACTAGAATGATTCATCACTTCGACTTCGTTCATCCTGAGAGGTTAATTAGAATGTTATTGTTGGAGCGTTACAAAGCATAACAAATTAAAAATATGAATTGATAATATATACCAATATGTGAGCCAGAGGTCACTACCCGATGTGATGACTTGAGCCATGATAATCGACAGAACGGTCAACGATAACAGGCACCAGTTGCCGCCAGCTCGGAAGTAATTTTTGTACACCGTAGCAGATACGCGCCCTGAAAAATGTACTTGCTCAGAAATGTAACTAACGTAATTATATAGGTACTTAATTTTTAAAAAATAGGTTAATAGGTAGGTACTTAATCTATAACAATAACGACGACGCGACATTATAATGAACATATATAGAAATAATCGCGAGTAACTTAACGAACATGGAAACTATGTATTACGTTACAAATAATAGAATTAATGTGTAGAAGTTAAAAGTTTCAAATGAACCGACCAGTCAAACGTAGAGCCAAACCGTATTCATGTAAAAATTAATGTTTCTATTTGGATGACATGTTAAAGCAATTATGAGAGATACATTAACTCAGTTGCTTTTGATCTTGTTTACTAATAAAGTCGAAATTGGGAAATAAGTCAAAAAGCCTCCTTCAAACTCTTGTACATTCCTTCTAGACGTTATTATTTAATGGTTTATGCCTATTACCAGTAGAAATTGTAAATATGTATATTTATTTTGGATTTAATAGAAGAGACATATTCCCGGCATTGGGTTAATGTGGGCTGTGGATGATGATGATGATTATAACTAGATATCAAGTAAATTTACCTGTTCCAATTAATTCTTCATCTTCAACTGGTTGCTCGTCGTCATTACCTATTTCGTTCATCGTAGACACACTTGCATGAGACTGTTAAAAACATAAAATAATTAATTTTATGTGGTTGCGTCTGATTCAATCTACTTTTAAATAATATCATAGCTGACCGTAATCGTAATATATTATGGTTAGAAATATCAGATAGAGAATGAAAAGGGTAATTAATTCACAACGGTTTAATTTTGACAATTATTTCGTATGGCAATTAATCATTTAATTTTAGGACCGCATGCAGCATGGCATGTGGATTTTTTAATGTTTTAATTAACATAATGTTGTGCTACGTGAACTATTGCATCGTGTTTTACTTTGTTCATTGGCGTTTCTTGAAGATTATTCTTGACAATCTTGGTGCCCTCAACATTTAACGATACTATGGGACTAGTAACATGAGTGAATAAATAAGTACGACAAGAAATAAAAATGTTTGCAAGCAATGTATTCTATTACAATTGGTGGACTTACAATGACCAATTTGCTATATGTACGTATGTATAATACCATATGTTCATAGCGTAATGCCCGCTGACCTATAAACAGAAAACTTGAAACAGGGCAATCTATGAAATTTAATTACATATTGTACCAGCTGTAGAGAACTGCTAATTATTAAGAAATCCAATTGAAATAATAATTATAATTTCTAATTTCAATTATCACTATTGGTAACGTAAGATAAAATAATTACGATGCTTAACTGCTTTGATCAACAATGACTAGCAGATAAAACTACGTCAAAAGATTAAAAACACGAAAGAATCATTATAAAACTAACCGTTTAAATTGACTCGCCATTATCTACCAGTACTTAAACAAACTCACCTATAAATTTTTACCTACTTTGGTGTTTTAATAAATCGCTTTTATTCATAATGCAATATACATCAGATTACTCAAGTGTTGAATATGAATGAATACATCGATAAATTATTAGGGGCAAAAACATAGTCCCTTTTGTTCGCCCAAATGCAATACTGACCTAGTGAAGATGTACTTTGATGTAACCAAATTCGATTTAGCTTTAAACGAACGAATAGACTGTATAGAAGCGTATCATAATGATGAACCTAAATACCGTTTAAATACAGTAGTCAAATATGTTCAAGGGTTATCAAAGTAAAATTTTATTATTTATTAATTTTATTATTTAATTTTTTTAATTATTTATTAAATTTTGTTATATGTTATAGACAAATATACTACTTCCTAAGACGAATTCCAACGAACTAACCCAACAGTAAATCAACCGAAAATAATAAAGCAGGGGAATACTGTGAATAATGTAAGAGCATCTGATATAATGACATTACTAAAAGAATACGCTACTGTAATTTAGTATAATTTGTTATAATTTTAAAGCAAGCAGGAACAAACAAAATAATTGATACCTATCATATACAAGATTCCGATAAAGCATTTAATAGATTTGATGGTGTCCTAAAAATTTATAAATAATGCAAAGCTTGGGATATAAAACTATTTCTACGCTTTATAATAAAATAAGATGCAATTTAACATAATAAATGAGTCTAAATATAACGAGAATATTCCATAATGACTTCATGATTCTTAATTCGTAATAACAAGTGGACGGCAAACATTCCGTAAATTAATACCCAGCGATTGACTATACTCCAATTAATTTGGACCGTTTAGTCGTTACGTAACATGATGTGTAATAGAATGTCTTAAAATGCAGCTCGTTTAGTTGTCATCGTGTAAAAAAGTATATAAAAAGTACAAAGGTTATTAATACTTTATTTAATATTTTATTTTATGTTAAAGTATGCACATTAAAGAAGAGCTTTTTAAATTAAATGGCTACATTTCTTCAAAACACTAAGTATTTTAATGAAAGTAACTTATGCAATGACTGTTAGTAGGTAGGTACGGTAATTTCTAGAATATGTGCAATCTGAATAATTGATGTTTTTTGTTTGTTTTTGATGAAATGACATCTATGTAACATTTCTATGATTGACAGTATACAGTCAATCAATCGACCTTCTTTTATTTCCTTACCTACTGTACCTAATTGTGAAATTTACCTTTGAAATATATATCATTACAAAACGAACTATCGATATGAGGAAACATCAGGCAGGAGTGACACATATCGAAAATATATAAACATGCACCTTTATTTTAAGTAGAATGGCTAAGTTTTCCAAATTTCATTATGCTATACTTGAAATATTTCAAATTTTTGATATTTATATAATATATAATTAAAAATTTGTTAGTCTTCTAGACCAGTTTTATTTAGAATTACAATGGACTGCAGGGCCGCAATAATCTTTAGTTTAAGATACGGTCTTAAAATGTAAAAGAAATATATATATATTATCTAAACGAAATATCCAGTCTAATTTATTTTTAACTTCAGCTCTTAAAAGAAGGTGTATAGCATGTATAGCATTAGCTAAGGTAACGGTTAAACAAGAGACAAATAGAAGTGTTTTAAAATTCAATAAATTTCAAGCATGACATTAAAAAATATTATTTATTACAATTTTATGTGGCTACTTGTTTATTTGCTATAGTATTTTTTTAATGTACGCCAATTTATTAATAACATTCAGTGAATCATTTATTTATTTTTTTTGTATGCTAGAATGGGCAAACATGTCAGCGCAATATAAAGAATTTATGTACTCATGTTTTCACAAATATTTATATCTTTATTTGCAGCTCTGATATGGTAAGCATACCCATTCTTATTAGATAAAATAATATATATAGATTATTGATGTGCTGCATTAACCAGTACTTAGATATACAAAACTTTGAAAAGATAAAAGTTGATTCAAATACAATTAAATGTCAAAATTGTTTGTCGAATAAAAGTTATAATTTAATATATGTACTTATCTCGTGTATTTATAAACTCCAATATAATCTAGCTAGTTTAGCGTGAAAATCAACAAACCGTTCACAATTTAACGTATTATATTCAGATAATTTATTGGAAACCGTCAAATTGTGAACGTTTGCGTCCAACGAATCACAACGCGGTGATTGGCTTAAGGTCTTGATTACTTTATGTCCCGCACCATATAAGTAAAGAAAATAGATATTCTAATGATTGTAATTGTCAGCCTATTCAAAAGAATTTACAGTTAAAGTTTACGCCGAAGTAAAATCTAACCAGTTATTTAGTAATAAACCAAGATAAGTTATAGTGATAAATAACTGTTAGATACTGAACGTAACGTAAGTTTATTGAGCAATCAGTGATGCATTTCGGCTCGTTGATAATTTATTGGTTCACATAACAGTACAAAGATTAGATAGATAGAAATTCTTCTTTATTGATTATGAGCTATCTGAAAATAATGAGTAAAATTGGAATAGGAAAAACAATAAAAAGTCCACTTTAAAAATACTATGACTATGGACAGCGTTGTGGATTAAAGGCATACAGTCAAATCTTATGTACTTCAGGTTTTATTTATAAATTCCAATCCAATTTTGGACCGTTTAAAATATCATCTGTAATAGGGTTTGTCGTTGTTCACAATACGACATTTAATGCTCTCGTAAGTTAGATTATAAACTGACGAGGTTCACAATAACACGATTGGTCTTTAAATGCTTTTAAACTATATTACTCTCATGATAATGTTAAGGAAAGAATTTATAATATTGATGTATAGTTGAATTTTAGTCTAAATGTGAAAAAATCCTGTTTAATTTTACCTGGACGGACATGGTCCTTTGTCGAGTCACTATTGGCGTGAATAAAGGCCCCGCCTCCTCGGGTTCTTCCTCCTCTAGCAGCTCTACGAACAATGCCGAACTAGACACATCCTCGAAAGTGCCTACGGTCTCTATTTCTCCCTAAAACGAAAACTTTGTCATTAACATTCCTACAATGTTTAATTATTCAATGTAATTTATTTATTTATGTACTAAAAAGCATTTATAATATTCATTAAATATGCTTTTTAGAAAATATTGCCAAGGCATGTTATGGCATCAGTATTGACATATTTCACTTATCTTCTGAATACATTAGATAAAGAAACCCTTATTACACGCCGTGAGATACAAAAATGAGAGATAATAGTCATTATTTCCAAGGCAACGTGATGATTCTTCATTTTTCAGCTGTAAATTTAAATGTTTTAAATTGAAAGGTGAAATCTAGAAAAACACTCCTATTTACAATTCATCTCGGTATACTTACGACTATCGTTAACAATAGTAACAATATAAACGTACATTCAACTTACATTGTGTAATATGACGAGTCTGTCGGCTGCTTTGAGATGGTGTAGTTGATGTGTTACGAGGATACGGGTAGAGTTTTTCAGTAGACCCATCACGCATTTAGCTACCAGCTCTTTACCAACATGTGTATCTACAGCTGACAATGGATCGTCCAATAAGTATAGGTCCGCCTATAAAACGTACAAAATTTTACCAAACCATAACAAATAGATACAGCATTACAAATTCGCAGTTCTATATTATGTTTACTGCACTTATTAACCAATCGATTACCGTTGGAGATATGTTACATATACTAGATACAACTTCAAAATGCTACCAGATATATTAATATTTAACATCCCATATGCTCTGAATTTGTTAGCTAATGCGCCGCTCAAAAACACTTATTTTAAGTGTACAGTAAAACCTAGATATACCGAACCTCTATTTAATGGACAGCGTATATCTCTTATAATTTGGACAAACAGAAATAATCAATCGAACAATTAAACAAAAAGGTTTTTGATTTATTTAAAACCTATTTTATATAACGGACTTTCGGCTTTTAAAGACACCCGTCCCCCCATCAATCCGTTACTACTCGTCCCCCCAATTAGACCGTCATATAGAGGTTATACTGTACTCGAATAACCCCGCGTTACTAAAAATCACTATCAAGTTTGTAATTTGTAGAAGACTTACAAAGTTATTGAACCATATATTTTTAAACATGTGTTATATATTAGTCGACGTTCAAATGATACAAAACATCTTGATATTTTATGATAATGCGAAGAAGACAAAGCGAGTAGACAGATTATTTGGTGACAATACAGTGAAACAGAGTCTATTAAATGTTTCTTACACTCACAGCTATTATCCAGATAAAAATAAGCATTATTAAGAGCTTGTGATATGGATAACAGAAAACAAAAACAAACATCCATGGTTAGTGAATAAATATTCGTTTTCATCCCAACGCGGGGCGGGTTAGAATCTCTGGCTATACTTTAAACTAGTCTGGCTAATCCATATCTCACGAAAGTCGTCAAACATTTGTATAGACAAACGTGAAATTGAAAACTCCTCAGTATATATATTTTACTTTAGAACGATTTAAAGTAAGCAGATAAGCGGTCTGATGGTAAGTGGTAATCATCGATCGCCGATAGAAATGTCGAAACCTCTTGAAATTGTTAATTCGTTCACATTCTGGAGTCAAGACATGTTAGTGCCTCTAATTCCCAAGAAAAACTGGCATTTCTAATCATTACAACCGGAGTAAGAAAGGTGATGATACTCAGATAACCTTTCAAGCGGGTATACTACCTAATTATTTTAATTAAACAGCTAACAACACAGCTAGCTTGTTATATAACTCCGATGATAATGGCAATGAACTTCATCTTAGTTTTATTCTCTATCCATTTCTACGCGACTAGGATAATTATGACCGAGATATTTTGTTAAAGCAGCAGTGTAACTGGTGTAACAGTAGGGGGTTGATATCAATAACATTTGGTCGTGCATTAATAAAATTGTCAAATCGAATTTTTATAATTCACCTGTCTGTAACAAGCCCGCGCCAGACCAACACGTGCCCTTTGTCCTCCACTGAGGCTAGCGCCTCTCTCTCCTACCAGAGTGGCGTCGCCATTAGGTAACTGCTCAAAGTCTCGTAGTAAACAGCATGCGGTTACAACCTTTATTAAAGAGTATAGTTGTTACACGTAATTTCAGAAGACAACAGTGATAGGATAGTCGTACAATGTCCTCAAAGCAATCGCGAAAACCACTTTATTTTTTATTTTTGAACAATCCCCAAAGCTCTTTTTAATTTATTATAAAGATGTGACTAATCTAGATGTTGTTTAATAATAATGACATACAGTGTATTCTTTTTGCAACGCTGTTATCACGGAACAAGTATTCAAAAGTAATGCCTGTTTTCGTCTATTTTTAAGTAACACAAAACAATGAACGTCGCGAAAACAAAACAATCTTGTTTTCAATTAGCAAACCCATGCGGCTTATTTATTATTTAATTGGTTTGAGATCACTGTACAAATACGTTTATGTTATCGCTCATTGTATGGAGCCAGACTTCTATAATTTTTATCTATTTTAAAATGACGTGTTCAAACCGCATCAAAAATGTCTACAGTTTTCTGTACAAAGTGTACATAAATTGAATACAGTCATTGACTACATTAAAACTGTCTATATATAATTCACTTTTATATAAACATTAAATTAATAAAGATGTTTACAGTGGATATTAAAATGATAATTGGCAATTTCTTTAAATTCTTACCTTCTTGTAGCGCACTGGATCGTAAGGTAAACCGAACAGAATATTTTGTCTGACTGAAGCCACAAATAGCCAAGGTTCTTGACAAGCAAACGAAATTCGAGCACCTCCCAGAGAAATCGTCCCTTCAGAGGTGGGCAGTTCTCCCAAGATCATTTGTAACAAAGATGACTGTTGGAAAAATACGCAAAAGATAATTACGATTTACGACGAAAATAAAATATTTCTATGTCCTATAATTTATCATACAGATCCTTAAAAAATTTGCTTTTGAGGTAGTTATGGTGTATAATACTTTTTCATTAATTATCATATTTAAGAAATAAATTTTAAGTTCAGATAATACTGTGTAAAAACACAGATAAAACTGACAAGCAGTGTCTACAGATATCACTTATGTGATAAATAACAAATGCAATAATCATAGAAGAAATCTCAAAGAGATTAAAATAATGGTTAGCAGTAAGAGGAGTCGGACGTTAATAATTATTATTTTTGCGCAAATCCCATCGAATATGGTGATTTTGATTCATTTTCTGCGGCTATCTCACATAACCCATAAAAAATTAAGAATTTCTCAGAATGAAGAAGATGAATGTGAATTTTCCGTTCTCTTGACAAAATGAAACTTTGAAGGCTATAAATACATTTCATTAAAGACAAAATTTTAAAAAGTTTTTACCTTTCCTGAACCAACAAGACCAGCTATGCCAACAAATTCCCCGGGTGGAATGGTAAGAGTAATGTTTCTCAAGGTATTCACAATAGAGTTAGGTTGCCAACTGGCACTCACACCAGTCAATACCAATGCAGTGGGCTTTACTTTTTCTGTTTCTATTTTTCCTTCAAATCCGTTTAACAAAGCCTTTGCCTCTTTTTCCTTAGCTGAGTTTAATTCTTCTAAAGCCAGAAATTCCTAAAA
Organism: Acentria ephemerella; assembly: GCA_943193645.1. NCBI lineage: Eukaryota > Metazoa > Arthropoda > Insecta > Lepidoptera > Crambidae > Acentria > Acentria ephemerella. The sequence continues at coordinate 7,101,229 of OW971877.1, read as the reverse complement.
AAAATTGGTTTATAGATGTTGACAGTTGGAAGAGCGAGAATATTAAAAATAGTAATATTAAATAAACACCTGTAAACGTCTTATAGACACTTTGGTCTCAGCGAGAAAAGATAAAGCCATCGGAAAGTAAATATTACAGGCTAATTGCAGGAGATTGAAGTACTGGACTAGGGAGAAAGTGATTTCAGCACGCACTTGGCCACCGGACACTACGAATGCAACAATTGTGGCGAAAAGAATAAATCTTTCAGTGAACACCATGAGTGCCGTAGAAAAGCCTTTAACCATAGAAGTTTTGCTAATGAATTTTACTTCTAATCTGAAAAGAACAATTTATTATTCAGAAGGTTTATTTTATTTTATTTTTATTAGGTAGGTTTGTTTTAGATGGAAAAACACCAATCCAGAAATAAATTGAGGCACTTAATTTAAAATTCAGCCTTTTGGCGATAGAGAAAAAGAGAAAGTTTTTGATTACTTTTTTTACACCCTAGTTAATATTTAGTGTATTAGGCAATGGCTTGGTACTTGGTACAATTTACTGTACCAAGTAATGCTATAGCTTACAGAATTAAAATTAACGACTAACTTCCTCAGTCTGTCCACGAGCTTCTCGAAAGGCTTTTCCCAAGCGTACATCTTGATGACTTGCACGCCGCTCACTAATTCACTCATTACCTTCACTCTCTCGTCGGTACGTTTAGCAATTTTTCCTCTGTAAACGCCTTGAAGATTGCTAAGATATACTAAAAAAAGTTTATAGCATTAACAATTTAAGAAAATGTACAGTAAAATTTTATTCATCTGAACAGCATTTTGAATTCATGTGCGTAGCTAGCATACTTTGGAGTCATAATAAAATATTAAAATTTATTTTGATATCCCTCGGACTTTACTCAGCAGGACAGTCAGTACCTGCTAATAATAGTGAACATATCACTTTGCCAGTCTTCTCACACTTCGAGCACTCCTAATTCATTAATAGTTTTGTGAAATAAAAAATCCTCAAATCTCTACCGAGTAAAATTGTAGGTTGATGATTTAATATGGAACATATGTAAATCGTTGCTATGAATATATACCTAATGCTTACCTTGCACTAATATGACTTGTATTAGAATAACAGCCAATGCAGCGAATGTGGCATAATAAACGTGCTGCCAAACCAAAAATGAAACGACGGGCACCACAATAGGCATCACCCAGATGTAATTAAGAAAAAGTGCCACCAGATCAAAGCGGTTTACATCATTTGACATCAAGTTTATAATTTGGCCAGTCTCCGTTTTACTCATGCCAATCCGATCAAGTTTCAGGATCTAAAAGTAGTTCTAATTGATTAGTGGGCAGCTTTCCAAAACAACCTTATTTTAGATTAAATATTTCTATTGATTGATAATTGCAAGAATCACACAAAGCCCTGCTTGCAATACTGGTTTAGTGCTTACGTTTATCGTTAAATATGCCTTATTTTTTTTTGCAACTCCGATTTACCTCGGGATATAAAGTCGAAAAACATTTTACATATAAAAACAAAGATATAGGTTGACAAGTAGGTAGGAAGTTTCCTATCCCACGGCATGATTTTAACCTTGCAAGTAAGGCTTCATAAATAAGAAACCTACTAGTGATCATTGATATCATAGCCCTTCACTACTGAAATACCAACCTTTCTGTACATCAAGGAACAGACAGCTATTCGAACTTTCATTCCTATGCATCCTTGAGATAATTGTAAATGATTCAACATCAAGGATGTTGCTACACTTAGGAAGTTCATAGAAAAATTGAAAATGTGTGCATACTTATATGTTTCGGTTGTTTTTTCACCCGAAAAGTAAGCTATAAATAAAGCTAATGTGTATGGTATTAATGGCCTGAAACAAAAACTCGATTAAGTTTTACCTCGAATGTTATTATGCATTATTGACAACTTAACCAAAGGTCCCGAGCTCGAATCCCGGAAAGGGCAGATATTTGTATGGTGTTATATATTATTCATAAGTTATAGATGTTTATGTTAAATTAGTATATTACTGATATTAATATACATCTATATTTCAATACAATCATAATACAAGCTTTTGAAGATGCTTTATTTGGGCTAGATAATAGGTGTGAGTGTGAGAAATAGTATTTTGGTAGAATGTGATGTTAGTATAAAAGCCCGAAAATAAAGCGAGCTATACCTGGATTCCTTAACCAGAGGAACTAGCTGTCTTACTACTAACTACCGGAAGCCGCACAGCACTGCTTTATTAATTCCAGATGTCCTTGCTGTTATTTATATTATTTATAGTTTTTTATAGACAACATTTGGTTGCTAAAAACTTAAGTGAACGACTATTCCAATCACTGCAATATGTCATCAAAGCAGTCCGTAAATATAATCATATAGTCATAAAATCCGCAACAGCTCTAGGAATGATAGATTATTTCATCAGTTTCGTGTTACTAATGACGAGGATTTCAACCGTTTGTTGTTTCATACTGAAGTTCGTTGGCTATCAAGAGGCAATTGTCTGCCTCGATTTTACAACCTTTTCAACTCTGTGATAGAGTTCTTGGAAACTAAAGATAAAGAATTGCACAACAAGCTCATTACATCAAAGAATTATATAGTTTACATGACTGACCTGTATAAATTGTTCAATGACATGAATCTCTAACTGCAAGGTGATGAATTAATTTTAGTTAAATTTAATTGAAACAAAAAAAGTCGTTGCTGCATTCGTAGCCAAACTACTTCTACACAAAAAGAATATGGGCAGACGAGAGTTTCAGATTTTCCGAATTTATCAATATCCTGCATTAATGATGATTTGTTTGCCTACTGCCAACATTTGAAAAACCTCCACATTGACTTTACCGAACGATATCAGGACATTTTGAACTTAAAAATACCAGACTGGGTGTTGGATCCGTTTTCAAATATCAATACGGCAATGCCACCTCAGCTGGAAGAAGAATTTATCGAATTGACAACAAACGAGGAAATAAAAATCAAGTTCAAAAATGGTTACCAACAATTTTGGCGACAAAAACCGATTCCGCGATTGTACCCTGGATTGTGGTGAATCGTTCAACGTTTCTTGATAGCATTCCCATCGTCATATTAGTGTGAACGCGAATGTAGTGCTGTGGCAGCTTACTAAAAAGTGAAATCGATTGAATGTTACCTAACGTAGCGACAAGCGACTGTTCTTGAGTAAGTTGGAACCTGATATCGACAAACTTATTAAACAGCACCAGATTCATCCATCACCTTAGATTTTATATATATAAGAATGAATTATATTTGTTTTATTTTGAAAAAATACTCTGTTTCAGTATTATAAAGATGCATTTCAATCATCATTGGCAGGTGTAGCCCGTTAAGTTGAAACCGTTGTGTATTACCTACTGCACTCAGGTTAAAAGTTTGGGAACCCCTGCTTTAGACATTCCATGACCCAAAAACCTTTTTACAGTATTGTAGATTATTGTGTTGAAAGTACTAAGCAAAAAGAATTTATTGACATTGGCATTAACAACCTATTGCCTATCCAATTGCCTATCCTAATACTGTACTATAATATGTATACTTACCATAGTATGATATAAATAAGGCCAGCAAACATTCCACACACCATGTACTCCAGCCAAAACGATCTGATTATGGCTCGAGATAGTGATGGTTTGTTACCGGATTGTCGAGCCCTTTCCATCTCATCGTACCATGCTTCCTCAAGTCTGTCACCTAGGCGACCTGAGTGGTCACTGTTTCTAGCCTGCCAAAGATCTTCAAGTTTAATAGTATGTTTGTAGCCTCTTCGGAAAAGGCTGAAACTCCATCTGTAAGACAGTAAACACATAAGTAAGGATGACAAAAAATTTATCAAGTTTTTCCGAGTAATTTTCTAGGGTATGAAGACAGAAAATATTTTGTTCTTCTAACAAGTGACACTAAGATATTAAGCAAGAGACTAAGATATTATTAAAGTCAGGGAAATATTCTTTTCGCATATAGTTGTATAAACTTGTAATAAAATATCTTTGGCTATACTTTTTGTGTCTGGCTGGTTTTCATGTCTTTTAATGACGGTGACATTTCAAAAAAAGAATCAAATTAGGAAAATTTTATTTCCCACTATTTTTCATTTGTAATTCTTTCAGCCAAAATGAGAAAATTGTATGACGAAATTTTGACATATAAAAATTTTATTACAATAAAGGAACAAATGCAACACAAGCTGCAAAAAAAATTGTGATGTTAATGGACCTAATGCAAGGTCAGTAAGAGAAGCACAAAGTTGGCTTAAGAATTTCACGTCACCCTGGTCGCCCTGTTAGAGATAAAATGGACTCGAGTTTTGAAGAAGTGGAGCAAAATCAGCATATCAGCAGTTATAGCTGAAGAAATGGGAATTGACCACAAAAAGTTTTGACCTATTTGAAAAAAGCTGTGTATACAAAAAAACTCGATATTCGAGTGCCACATGAGCTCACTGAAAGAAACCTAATGAATTGTGTACTCATTTGTGATTCTTTATTGAGATGTAACGAAACCAAACCGTTTTTTAAGAGATTGATAACTGGTGATGAAAAGTGGATCATGAGTGACAAGAGTGTGAAAAAGGTTGTGGTCAAAGGTCAGTCAGGCTTCACAGACTCTGGTAAAACCTGGGTTAACTCACAATAAGGTGATGTTGTGTCTGTAGTGGGATTTGAAGGGCATCATTCATTATTAGCTTTTACTGCCAGGCAGAACCCTCATTTCAGATCTGTACTGCCAACAACTGATGAGATTAAAGCAAAAAGTTGAGAGAAAGCGGGCGGAATTGATTAAAAGAAAGGGTGTGGACTTTCAACACAATAACACTAGACCACATACATGTTTAGCCACTCAGCAAATATTATGAGAGTTTGTCTGGGAGGTATTAATGCATCCGCCATATAGCCCTAACCTTGCACCTTCAGATTTCCACCTGTTTCGGTCTCTACAGAATTCTTTAGGCAGTGTTAGGTTAACATAAAGAGAAGACTGCCCAAAACTAATTCTTGGGTTTTTTTGATCAGAAGTACAAAAATGTTTACAGCAACAGAATCATGTCTCTACTTACAAGTTCATTACAGGACTTTGGTCTGCATGTTGTCAAGATAACACCCTCTTTTACTTATTAGTATTAGATTAAAGGATATGGTAATCATTCACCAGTCTTTTATAACTGGTGACTGTGGTCAAGATTAGATTTAAGCGTTTCTCTATGCAATTTTAACGACCTCGAAAGGGCTTCTACGTTAGTACCCTCAACCCAGATTTCTGGGAAAACGCATGTGGGCTGAATTTTGAGATGGCAAAAAATAAGAAGAATGTATTTTATACTTACGTCAAAAATAATTTTGAGAGTATGTTGGCATTTTCTCTGGGGTTCCTCTCTTTTAATATCACTTTTGAATCCATTTTAGGAAATCATTTATTTCTTAAAACGAAGGTACAATAAATCTCTAAAAGTACCAACAATAAATCTCTAAAAGTACCACAAGAGTTACACGGTTTTAAGGTGTATTTGTAATTTTAAACTGTTCTAAAGTTAATACCACGAATCAATTACCAAGGTAAACAGACGCCGATCGAATATTAAAGTTATTACATTTCTCAACAGTGACGCAGACTTAATCGAAATACTTGATTCTGTAGTATTATATTAATTATGCTTCGCTCAAATTATTATATACAATCATGTCCCGAAAGACAAAAACTGTGAAAAATATGTCACTTTTTCAATATCACAATAAATAACAATTAGAAGCAATTTTTTTCGATTTGGCGCAAATTGATATCTAGATTGAGACACAGTTTACTTCAAGCACAAGCCAGAACAAATTACAAGACACAACGAATACTACGATACCCGCAATACCAATAGTACACAGATTAGAAAGAGTATGTCTATAGTAGAGAGTACTAATTATGTAAACTTTAGATGTGAACCACAGACTACTTTATAGATTGGTAGCGATTCCGTTGGAACAAACTAGACTAAATTTAGCTTAAGTTCTGTCTGATCGCCATATGTATTCTGTAATGGACCAAAATGACAGGACTCAACTTAATTTTAATCTGACTGGTTTAAAGTTATTTTACTTACTCAACTTAGCTTTTCCATATTCTGTTGTACAAGTATTATGCCAAAATCTCCCTAAAATTAGAAGTGTCAAGTTAATTTTAGACAAAATGTAAATAGGTTTGGATTAAAGTAAGTCCGATTCAAACAACATACTTTTGGTCTTTTTTTCTCCAGATTAGCTTGACTTTTAAGCAGTTTTCTATTATATAAAAAAGAAGTTGGTAGAATTTCAATTATAATAGAGAATTTTGTATTCACGTATTTACATATTTATGACCAAATATCTTTATTGATATATAAATAGATAAATAAGTAAACAAGTACCTACAAGTGTCTTAGCCTGTGTCATAGTATTCAAATATTAAAATTATTTGAGAAGAAATTATAGAGAAAGATTCGCTTTGAGAATCTATGAAACTACTCCAAGACAAATTACGAAATTTCGCCTTCGATACTACTTTGCTTTACACTAAAAACAATCTTAGTAGCCCTTCCTTTAAACGAAGGTCGCATTTTAAAATATTTAAAAGTAGGAAATGTTGTTACTTAATTTTCGACCTAATAATATCTGTGATTACAAAGTTTCCGTCTAGGTTTTTTGTGTATTTGTTGTAGTAGGATTTTAGAGGTACTTAATTTGTTTCAATACACATACATTATAGATGGTAGTTTTTGAGATAAAGACAACAAAGATGAGAAAGAATATATCTACACGACACATGATTACCTTAAATGCAGTAGGTTTATTTTTTGTTTTGTATATGTAAGGCAGAGAAATTGCGGAATACTATTAAAGTAGAAAATAAGGCAACCCAACAGTTCGTTGTTCGTTAACTACTATTACTTTTAGAAGAATTAAAAAAGCGATATTTTACTTATTTCTTAAGGAAAATCTCAGTTTCATATCAATCAATTAATTATACTGATAACACTGTCAATTCAAACTAGATGCGCTAATATTGTCAAAAGCAAAAAACTAAATTAAGATACATGTGAATAGCGAAGGACTAAACCTAAATTTTAGGTTAATAGAGGTTTTTTAGGTGCGTTTATTTTAGATAGTGGTACAACGGAATCGCCACAAATATAGCGTTACCACTGTCACGTCTTATTTTATTTTTCTTTCTCACAGCACCTTAAATGCAATAGCTTTATTTTATATTTTATTTATTTAAGGCAGAGAGAATGCGGAATAGTAATAAAGTAGAATTTGTTTGAAAAAATGTGAAAATAAACGCAACCCAACGGTTTGGGTAACTCACAAATGTTATAGTCACTTGTTATTTAGTGACATCTAATAAATTTACTAAGGGTTATTCCAATTCATGTAGATCAATAGTTCCCAAAGTGGTCCAGGTCCCTAGGGGTCCACGGGAGACTCGACGGGGGTCTACGTTGGCGTGACAATAAAATGGGGGCTCACAATTCGTAAAAGGAAAATCCACGAAAGTTTATCTCCCTTCTTTTTATTTTTACCACTCCGAATGGAGTGTTTCCTAATGAAATAAGCGAGAGTTTAATGTATTCTTGTGCTGTGAGTAAAAGGGGTTAAGTCTAGGAACATTGATGTAGATGTTGCTTATAACATTTAAAAACTGTAGTTTTAATTAACTATAGAATGATTTAAGTTTTCAACTCAATAACATTGTGCCAAAATTTCCTACTATGTAATATTTGTACTTCTAATTGTAGATGAAGACACTGAAAAAGTTCAGTCTCTCTTTTAGATGCGGGGTAGCCCGCCTGACGTACGTTCAGTGGCGACAAATTGGATTAATCGAAATAAAATAGCATTTGACTTTAGATTTTTTATTTTGAATAGAAATAAAGTTACGTCTCCTTCTTTGTATCGGTCTTGCCACCTCGAATTCTTCCAGTTCTGCGGGCGGCGATGAGACCAACCTTGCGACCGGCGGATGTTCCTCGCTTGACAGTCGACGCCTTACCTATAAATAATTTTTGTAATTATTAAGGGTATTTATAAAAGATTTTTAATAGATTTGTTTCAAAACTGTATCAAATAGGTATGCTTCATAGACATAATATACACTTAATTCTAATAAGCATTTCCACTCTCTGACACCTCTTACAAGATTTATCCTGGTGTGGTTTTAAGAATGCCTTGAGCACATTCTTAAAACTTTAAAGCCTTTTAATCTCAATGTGTTATCCATACATCATATCTTTGTGACAAGTTGCAAGATGATGGGGCTTTCATTTAATATTTTTTTAGTTCTTCAGAATGTTGTGTAGTTGATTATAATTCCGTGACAAAACTTCCAATTGAAGATACAGCATAGTTGTAATTTTACTAATAATAAGTATTAAAATTTATAACAACCCACAATAACATCCTTCGGTCAATAACAGAAATGAATATACTTTTTATTTCACAATAAATAAAAATCAATATGGTAACACTTATTTCCAGTTGTTTAAACTTAAGTTAACCAAAATGATAAGGTAACACTAAGTCACCTATAAGTGAGCCATTATTGTATCAATAAAAATATTTAAAAAATAAAAAAGTAACAAGTAATATGATAACGATAATGTTTGGGTAATTTTTTAAATAAGGTTTCCTTGAAAAAGGCTAAATATTAAAAAGGGGATTTTCAGGTTACTGTATAATAATCCTGATGAAATATTTATTTGTCAATGAGTGTTCCTTAGTTGTATATGAGGTGCATTCAGGATTCAAGAAAGATAGATTACTATTATAAAAAAAAAACAGTCATAATACTGAATAACTAAATCTAGTATGCATTTCACACACACAATTATAATACAACTGTGTCATGAAAATTAAAAAGTGCTTACCAATGTGTTGATGATTACCACCACCGTGAGGATGCTCTACAGGATTCATAGTCACACCACGTACATATGGCCAGCAATTACGCTTCACCTTATACTTGTGGTAGGCTCGTCCAGCCTTCAGGATTGGTTTGTCAATACGACCACCACCAGCAACAATACCTAAAACACAAATCATGTTATATGAGCATGAAGATAACCAAAAATAATATTCCAAAGAATAAAATATTTTCCTCAGAAAGAGCCTCTGTGTAATCATTTATCTTCAGAGTAGGTAAGTATAAAGTCATCATATGCATAAAATAACAATTTTAAAAATATAAATATACATAATTACGTACCAACCATTCCTCTATTGCTAGAAGGCAGCACTTTCTTTGCACCCGATGGGAGCTTTACTCTAGTACGTTTAGCATCAGGGTTGTGACCAATAACTGTAGCAAAGTTTCCAGAAGCACGAGCTAACCGACCTCGGTCACCCATTTTCTCCTCCAAGTTACACACAATGGTACCCTCAGGCATTGAACCCACAGGAATAACATTACCTGAAATAGGAAACACAATTTTTTGAAGTTTAATAATTTATCTTTTTGTGTCGTCCATTTACCTACACATACCATTACAATGTCAAAATTATTAATGTAATTTTTACCCACTTTATTACCCAATTTATAAACACATCATTTTCTTAAAAATTGATTTGGAATATTTATATAAGGTGGCAAAAAAAAGTACCACCGAAATCATTTTTATTTGTCACCTTGAGTTGATATTTTAGATACAATTATTATTTGCTACATTTTTTTGTTGCATCGTTGCATATTAAATAACAGCCTTAATTTGTTAATGTTTATCCTGCCATAGATAACTTTTTCTTATTACTCATTATTGGAAGCCATTGTATATACCAAAGTCTAGACAACTAAATTTGATAACCTTACTATATTCCAATACAATACATAATTTAGCATGCTTCCAATTCCAACATATCCATTTTTTGAGAAATGAAGTACTATCTTGCCATATATTAACAATTAAATCAATCATCCAGTAATAAAAAACAGATAAATATATTACATTATATACTACTTACCAACTTCTAGGGTAGCCTTTTTCCCACAATACACAAATTGCCCAGTGTACAGACCTTCAGGAGCAATAAATAGTTCCTTACGGGTCTTGAATTTGTAGGGGTCCCTGAAGTGAACCACCGCCAACGGGGCTCCGCGTCCGGGATCGTGGATAATATCCTAAAAGTGTGCTACGATTGTGTAAACAATTTTTTTCTTATTATTGTAATCATAACCTCAAAATAACAATAATTTAGTCTTGATATAAAGTGATACTCATTAAAATTTTAAAATAAATTAAAACAAAACATATGTAACAATTGTAGATAATATGTTGGGTATATACCATTCAAAAGAACAAGCAGTTTGTACCTTCACCACACCCTTGATGTAACCGTGACGTTCAGCATAGTCCAAGGATCGAAGTTTTGGAGCTCCTTTCCTTTTCTTCGTGTGGGAAACGAAGACTGATCCGGCACCTTTACGCTGAGCACGTATTACACGACCCATGGTTTCTTTTACTCACTGAAATAAAGTTGCACACCTATACAAAAAATATACACACTACCACTTATGATTGGCCTATAGAATATCCTCCTTAGATATTGAGAATTAATACTGTAATAATCATTACAATTTAAATGGATTAAATTATTGCACAAAATTTACGTACAAACCACAGGGAAGTTTTTTTAAAGAAAGAACCACAGATTAGGAAGAGTCTCTAAAGAACTAGTGAAGCGACAAAGTTCTTTACTTATTTCAAATAACTGTCAAATATTCAATTACTTCAAGTAAATAATATATTCCATTAAAAATTTAAATAATTTTATGAAAATATATCTCATAAAATACAAGAAAAATAAATAATCCTAAAGTTTTACCTTTTTTTACGGAACAAAGACGAATCTATTTCAGTGCGATTATCAGATTCAATTTTTTATAATACTTTATTAAACAAATCGACGATACAAATATGCGTTAAAAGTGTAAGAATACATCAGGTGCTCTTTCTATATCCTAATTAATAACTCAATTTATAACCCAAAGGGATTTGACAAGATACACTTAGATAATCACACTCGATTCGCTAAGTGTAAGAAAGTATACGATTTGTAATCGAGTGTGCTGTCAAATCCAATATATGTTTCATAAAACGTTCGATTGTGATTATGGAAATACATGTTGCCTAGGCTCTCTGGGTTATAAATAGGGTTACTTAAAAGTCAGGTCATTGAAAGACAGCCTAATTATTTTTAATACTTTTAAGTACATCAAACCTCATTCTCTCATTAAGTAATGAAAAATGACAGCTAAAATTTGAAAAGTAGTAGTAGAAAATTCGTCCAATAAGGACAGGCAATAGTATTGCGCCATACAGGCAAACCTTCATTAATGTAGTTTTTGTCCCTATTTATAGGTGCAATGCCTTTGCCCCATCGAGTTTTGGAAACTAATGGTAGGCCCGGCTATTTTGTTAATGACTTACGAGAAAAATTTTAAAAATGGAATGCAAAGTAAGCGATTATGATAAAATGATACGAAAATGGATTGTTATGATAATGATTACGATGAAATGATAAGTAAATGAGAATTAAATCACAAAATGTTGTAAAATAAATGAACTTACCCTACAAATGAATGAATGGACATGAAACATTGAAAAATCTCATATAAGTCACTAATCAACGCTGAATGATGTATTCCATATATTGCATGAATAAACGATCCTTTTTGCCATTAAACTACACCAATTTTCTGACAAAAATAACACTACAACACAATATATGAAATAAAACATATAACAAAAAACCGCCATTACACACTAAAAACTCGCAAAAATTTGATAAAATATAAATTTCTGCAAAAAAAGTTATTATTAATGACACAAAGACATAAAGGATCAGTTCTAAGAATAAAATATAGTTAAATACTATACAGTAATCCTTACTAACAAAATTAGAACTATCAAATATTTCGATGTAATTAACATTTGTTAGTGTGAACTTCTTCTTCTTCTTCTTCTTTGGGGTTGTGCACTGAGCATATAAACACTACGGGGTTGTGTGTTTTGCTTAGGTTTATATTTTATAAAAACTATCTGGGCAAAGTGATATGATTGCACAAGGTATATTAATTGTGTATGAGAGGTTAAATGTAGAACTGTTGAGTTATCTGAAAAAAAAGACACAAATATATAGTAAATTTGTTAGTGGGTTAATGAGGACAAACCACTTATAATCTAATTTTATTGGTGGTCAGATAGTCACACACAACTGTAACAAATGGAGTAGGGATTTGAAGTTAATTGGTCTGGGGATGTATGGAGGGTGCAAATCATAAAGAGAGATGGCGTATCTAGAGCATTCAAAGAAAATATGATCTGATGTTCCTTCGTCCAATCCACATTCACATAATAAAGAGTCCTTGACCCTTATTTTGGCCAAATGTACCGGTGTGCATGCATGTCCCAATCTTAGTCGGCAGATTGTAGAGGTACAAGTTTTGGAAATGTCTTTATATTTAAAGTTCCAGTGTTTACATGGAATTAAGTCTTGAATGTTAGAATAAAACTTTCCTACAACACAGCGGGACTCATTCCACTTAATATTCCAAGCAGAAATCATCTGTTGTTTTGCCATTAATTTAAGGTCATGAGAGAATACTTTAAGATGTGAGGTACAGCCACTGGTAATAGACTCCTTCGCCATACAATCGACCAATTCATTCCCCTCAATGCCTGAATGACTGGGGATCCAAGCCAAGCAAACTAAAAGACCTTGCTGTACGCAGTGTGTGCGCAACTTTAGTATCGGAAAAATAAATTATTCTGTCAAAGTCAAAGTCAAAATACATTTATTTAGTCTATGGTTTTTTTTTTAAATTTCGCGTGTGTCGCAAACGTGACATTTTAGACTTGTTGAAAAAAGGCGGGAAACGTTCGATTGTGCGGGCGCGGTTTTTTAATTTAATTGAATAATTTATATAATTTATTGATATTGGTGGTCAGGGAAGTGCAATTTATTAATATATTTGTGTATGATAGTATATTTAATAATAGTTTTTATCTACACGCTGCTGTAAATTGGTAAGTTGTAAATATGAATGAACCTCCCGACCCCGGGGGACTTTGTTCCTCCGGCGGGAAATTTTGTCACTATTTCTAATGAATCGGGCATGGAAACCAATGGGTCCACATTGTGCCGTTCACTAAAACGTTCTCGTTTACATGTATGCAAACAATGCAACAAAAGAAGACGTAAACATCACGGATCAGAATCCCGTGGTAGTGGCATCAACTGTAACTGTATTGATTTGATATCTCTTCGTCAAGATCCTTCCGAATCCGTAACAATACCGTCCAAATCTTTACAAAATGATTTGGATCCATTTCAGTCCACGCCCACACAAAAAGATTATACTCCTGCTCCCACACCAAAAGAAGCAACCCTTGCACCATCAGTCACAGATTCCACTCCTACACCCACAACTAAAGAGTTCACTCAGTCATCTACACCTAATGCTACTGGTCGCACATATTATAATAAAGATGATATTTCTCCATATGTTATTCACGTTCAGAAAATTCAATCTAGCCCTAATGATAACTGTACACTTCATCCTGTAACTTTTGGAAAATTCTTAAAAAGAAACTCTGTAGATTACATTGTTAACTATTTAGCTGCTAATACATTTATTAATGATAGAAACCTCGATGTATATAGAATGAAAGCATTTATACCAACATTTAATATAACAAGAATGGGTCTTGTTCGATGTGTACCAGCAGAGTGGTCGACAGAGGAGAACATTTCTGTACCAGTAGGTTGCGGTAAAATCATTAAATGTAAGGCGTATAAATGACAAAGTTATTATTGAGGGTTCTCCATCATGGAAGCCAACACAGTCAATAGTTGTGACATTTGATGGTCAAGTTTTACCAAAGAGAATCTTTATGTGTTATAATGCTTTGCCAGTAGATTTATATATATAACAGTGTTACAACTGTTGTCGGTTTGGACATACCAAAGTTCAGTGTAGATCTAAGCCACGCTGCTTTAAGTGTGGCCTAGATCATACCAGTGATTCATGTTCTGTTGAAGAAAGTAATGCTGTTTGTTGTCATTGTTCAGGCTCCCATTTTGCTATTAACAAGACTTGTCCAGAAGTAATTCGTCAGAAAAATATTAAATTATATATGGCACAAAACTGTACCTCCTATGCTCTTAGCTTACCCGTAAGGCTACTCAATCTTATTTAAATATAGTTTCTTCTAGTTCTTCAAAGCCCGTAATTTCTAAAACAATGTTTGATGAAGACTATAAAAATAATTTGTCAAAGACCACTTCATATAAAAAGACTGTATTCTTAAAACCACATTCTCACTTAAAACTATCTGGAGGTTATGATGTTCAATCCCATAATGATATCATCAGGGAGGTGCCCTCATCTCAAAGCAATGGGTGTGACCTGAATAAAGATAATAATCCAAAGAATGAAGTCGCAGATTTATTTAAGCTATTACTTAATATGATTTCCCAAATAGATTTAAATGAACCGACCAATGTAGCCTTTTTAGTTAGCAATATTCGACAAGTCTGTAAAATCCAACAGTCTAAACAGAATCATATAATGGAATTGCCGAAGCATACATAATAAGAAAAGTGATTTAATTTACCTTCTTAACCTGTTAACCGGGGGGAAATCTCGTACGGTACACAGCTTAGACGTATCGTCTCGCCCGGTTAACAGGTTAACAAATTTAACCCTATTGTTTTTGCTCTGTCTGAAACTTGGTTCAAAGCTGATCATATCTTTAGAATTAATGGTTACATTATTATTCGTGAAGATAGGTTTGATGGGTATGGTGGTACAGCCATACTTGTCAAAAATTCTATTCCATATACTTCTGTGTCTAAACCTTCCCACTGTGATGAAATTTCTATAGTTGCTGTCAAAATAAATAATATAAGCATTGTATCATTATATATTTCACACCCCACTTTATCTATTTTAAATGAAGTCAATCATTTACTATCTATTCTCCCTAAACCATTTGTTGTCTTAGGTGATTTCAATTGTCAACATCAATCATGGGGAAGTTCAATAACAAATAATTTTGGTGAAATTTTAATAGACATTATAGATTTTCATAATATATGTATACTCATTCTATTCAGGTGCAGTTACACGTTATACAAAACCAGATCAAAGTAAGAGTGTTGTCGACCTTTCATTGTGTTCATCAGGTCTAGCTTCTTCCCTATCTTGGGATGTTCTTTCTTCTTCTTATGGAAGTGATCACTTTCCAATTATTATATCTTTTCCTTTCAATGAAAAAAGTTGTACTCATCACATGTCACATTTAAAACACATAGTCTCCAATAGAAGTAGTAAAGATTGGGAAAAGTATAAAACGAAAGTTCAACAGAAGGTTTTATTATTACCTGAAATAAATAGCAATATATCACACTGTGCTAATGAGTTGACTAATATTCTTTTAGAAGCTGCTAGTGAAGATTTTCCAAACAAAACCTTTTCCAATAAAATTCCATCTCTTCCTTGGTGTGATGCTGAATGCACCGAGGCTGTGAAAAAAAGAAAAATGGCTGAGAAAAATTATAAGGCTCATATGACAGATAGTTATTATGAGACATATCTTACACAAGAAAATTATTAAAAAAAAAGTTTGAAAGTAGCAAAAGGTTTTGTAGTTCCATTTCCCCAAACACTCACCCTACCGTGGTATGGCGTAACATCAAGCGTTATAAATGTGCATATAACAATGTTTCTTCATCCCCATTACCCAGTTCCTTCGGTGATAAGTTCATGGATAAATTAGCGCCTCCATGGGTCCCTCTGAACATTATTAATGAATCATGTTATTTGTCCCCTCATAATCATAACCTATCTGGTTTAAGTTCCCCGTTTACAATGAACATTTGATCAAAAATCGTTTAGAATGGTTTTTAGAATCCAAAGGGTTATTAGCAAACACCCAATATGGGTATAGAAAAGGTAAAAGTACGCTTGATAATATTTCAATACTTACGACGGACATTCGATTAGCCTTTTCTGATACCAACGCTGTCATAACTACGTTTTTAGCTATAAATGCAGAATATGATAATGTATTGATAGATGTTCTAAAAATTAAATTAGATTCTTTAGAAGTACATCCCGTTTTTTCCAATTTTATTGTAAATATGTTAACCGACCGGAGAATTAATATGTTCCTTGCAGACGCAAATTATACCCGAATAGCCAATAAAGGTCTTCCACAAGGATCTGTTCTTAGCCCTATTCTTTACAATATTTATACATCCGATTTAGAATCAACTGTTGTGGTTAACGACAAAATTATAATGTTACAATATGCCGATGATCTATTGATTTATATAACTCATTCTACAATTAATGAGGCTTTATCGGATTTACAGAAACGGGTTAGAACTCTCTGCACCCAAGAGTACAGTTGTCCTTTTTTCTCGTAAGCGTAGACCCCCAACATTTCAGTTAACTTATGATAATATTATTTTACCAGTTAAAGATCATTTTAAATTTCTTGGAGTAATTTTAGATAACAAACTCACTGGACAGCTTCACTGTGAACATATGATAAGTAAATGTGAGCGTCTTTTAAATATACTAAGGTGTCTCTCTGGAGTTTGGTGGGGAGCTCATCCTTACTCATTGCGGCTAGTCTATAATGTGCTAGTTAGAAGTGTTCTAGATTACGGTACATTCTTGTTAGAGCCAGGTAATATTACGGCTTTCAGAAAATTGGATAAAATTCAATACAAAGCTTAGAGAATTGTAACTGGGGCAATGAAATCTAGCCCAACTAATGCCTTACAAATTGAGTGTTATGATCCTCCTTTGTATTTAAGACGGCAATTTTTAAGTGACAGATTCTTCTTCCGTTCCATTCAATATCTAAATCATCCACTCTTTCCTAAACTAGAATCCCTTATTGCAAAAATTTTATCATCACGTTATTGGAAGCATAAATCGCGTCCGTGTTTGGTAGTTAGTTATCAAAAATACAGATCGTTATCCTCTCCTACATACTAGTTATTACCATTATTTAATGTTGATTATGAATCGTTAGTCCTCTCCCCGATTATACATTATAACTTGATTGAAATAAATTATAATTGTGGAATCAACCTAAATTCTGTTCTTCAATCTCAGTTTCATGATTATCATTATATTTTTTGTGATGCTTCTAAACGCTCTTCTTCAGAGCCTTTGGGAGTTGGTGTTTTCATGCACAGTACAAAGTAGTACAAAAAATCAAACTTCCCCCAGAGTCTTCGGTATATACTGGTGAATGCTTTGGCTTACTAAAAGCTGTGGAATATATTAGAATTATGAATCTTAAAAAAGCTATTATATTTTCAGACTCAAAGAGTGCGCTCCAAACATTAGATAAATTCCCATTCCATTTAAAATTAAAGTCTCCAATCATTTATGACATACATCAGCTAATCCATAACTGTATTTCTAAAGGATATATCATTCAATTTGCTTGGATTTCCAGCCACATGGGTATTGAGGGTAACATGGTGGCTGATTAGCTTGCCAAGGAGGCTATTGCATGCGGGGATTTGTTTCCATATACTAATTTTAGTCATGATTTATTTAATCTCCCGAAATTAACACTATCAAATTCATGGACTGAGCTTTGGAATAAAAGTCGACAAGAAAAGGGCAGATTTTATTCTCAAATTTATTATTAATTTATCTTATATGTTTATATGTATCAAATAATTATATTTATATTTTCTCCATATTTACCTGATCCCCAATTGATTATCCCAATCTTCCTTCCCTTTCCGAATAACTCGTTTCCCTAATTTTTACATGACACTGGCGAAATGCGCAAACCGCGAAACGTCATATATATATATTTAAAAAAAACGTGACATTTAGAACAGTATGTTCAATTTTCAACCTCACTAATTGTAACGTGAGATTCACTACCGGTTTATCATTTTACTATGTCTACCATACCAGTCACGTTGCGGTCATGCGGTCACGTTGCAAGCGGCGTGGATTGTTTAGCGTCTTATAAAAACTTACTACTGGTAACTTACCTACTTTGCATCATAAGTTTTGAACGGCACGGATACGCAATTCTATAGCAGTTACTTTTACCCTCTCCAGCGACGTATTATTATGTTCTATAAAGTGAAAATTCTACTAATACGTTTGTATATGTATAACAACAACATATAAGGTGAAACTTACGATTCAAAAGTGTTCCTAATAAATACAGCTGTGACTTGTAATTAAAACAGTGTAATTAGGCATAGGTTTTCATTCTTTTTTCTTTTATTTAAATTGGTGTATGTGTTCTTAAGACTGTATGATTATTGTGTATTTTTGCGCGAAACCTGCATTGGTATGTATATTTTTTTATTATTATTTTGTTTGATTTTATCTATATTACAAATAAAAATTAACACATCTCATGTATTAATATTATTTATTTATAGTCTTTAAAATGAAATAAAAATAGTAAAGCGTAGCCACACAATTCCACAAAGGAAGTTCAACAAAATAAAATGATATGGTTACACAAAATAAAAATTACTACGACCTTCTAGCGAAACTCCCGAAAATACACACAATCAATATTTATATTACTTTTGTTTGAAAACTTTAGGGGGACGTACTGATCCGTTTGTAGTTGGCCAAAGCCAAAAAATAATTGTGTTAATTTATTGAGCCATATAATCCATTTACTATTATATACTCCTAGGAATCTCGAAACTAAACAATTGTGGCAAGTCATTCAGTTAATCCACCCTAAAACAGCCAATTTAAAATTGATACTTGAACATATGTGTTTATCTATCACCACAAACAGGTTTGATGATACAAAATCTTGCACTATTTTTGTATTGAGTAATGTCTCCATATATTATCACAGAGGTTAGTTGACATTATTTATATGTTACAATACCAATGTTATGATTTTTCTTTAATACATAAATTCTTTTTTTTCAATGTTATACTAGGTGGGTGTTTATAAATACTATAATAAGACCATGTGGGTGACAACTTAAATATGTCAGCCACTGCAGAGACACTGAGAGCAGCATCCAGTGCACAGTCACACGGACCATCCACTCTGGCCTCCGTGCATTCAACTCGTTGTGCTGCTTCTGGCAAACATATAGTCCATTGGTTCAGGAAGGGACTACGCTTGCATGATAACCCAGCGTTAAGGGAAGGTCTCAACGATGCTGTTACATTCCGCTGTGTTTTCATTATAGACCCTTGGTTTGCAAGCTCATCTAATGTCGGAATTAATAAATGGAGGTGGGTTTGAAATATTATGTAATTATCTACTTATACTTTTACTTACACTACTACTACTTATACTTTTAAAACATCATATCAGTTAGATGTTGTTATGGTGGTGGTTGTCTGTGCTAAAATTCTGATTTTAAATGACAAGATTTGAGATGTTTATTTGTTATTACTACTCGAAATTATTACATTCAGTGTGATACCCCAATTTATTGTTTGACAATATTTAGATTTTTATTTATAAAATTTATTTATTTTTACCAGAGTAAATAGTGTGAAATATGTGGTGAAGTAAACTTATAAAGGGTATCTAACTGATATACTAACACATAGGTAGTTTTGAATATATTATTTATTGTACCTTGGTTTAGGAGCATAGTTAAATATTTGATTGTGTTTGATCCAATTGATGAAAATGCTTTTCATCACAGAAAACCATAACTTGTTAACAAGGCCAATAGCTGGCATTTTTTTATATGGCCAGGTGCTCTCAAAGTTTAAGTATCTTGTCTTCTCTGGTTCATCATAACTATTTTTTACCAAATAGATTTTTAAATCCTTGATAGGGTAGGTCTGGTCTTCATCTAACCTGATGGTAAGTGATGATAAGGCTGAAGATGGAAGCAAGCTACTCCCAGATTTCTCAGCTATAAAAGAACTAGCCATCTTACTTCCAAATGGCGACCAACTTAGTTAAGGCGGTGGTACCGGCTATGCTACCGGATTTAATGAAAGAATGAGTTATTATAAATAATGGAAAACTAAAGCATAGTGAAAGGAAACAATTAACCTATAATATAATACTCCACAATACGATATAGACTACTCATAGGGATGTAGCTTTAGTTGTATCGATGCGGGGTGCAAGTGCGAGTTAGCGCCGCGTCCGTCTCACACAAATAAAAAAGCTTTAATTGTCCTTCTAAGGCTAATCTTCACAAACAGCTGGCAATGGGGAAAAACAATAGACCTTATCTTCACTAGCGGCCTTTGTCTCCTTGTCTGTTTGTTCATGTCTCTCCCTGTGAATAATTTTATATCACCTTTGTGAAACAAATGGTACCTACTGGAAATTTTAAATATTAATGAAAAATCATTCGGAATGATTAGCTGTTATACCGCATTCATGGCGCCGTTAGAATCTCGACTTTGATATTCCTTTGAAAATCTTCAATCTTGTTGTAGTTTACTCAAACAAATTTGAACTTTTGCTAGGATTTTCTAAGGAAACCAAATCAAACCAATACTATTTTAAGGGTTATTAATAAAATTAACCAATACTGTTTTAAGTTAAAACCTCGTACTTTAAGTTCGTACGTCTATCATCTTATGAAATTACAAAAATACGAAATACCTCAGAGCAATAACCTATATCATCATAATTGAATGACGTACAAAATAACTTTTGTTTGGCAAACAAAAAACTTTTAATTGTATTATATTAAACTTGCCCTTCCAAAAGGAAAGACTGCGTAAAATTAAATTATTTATAAGCATTAATTCTTTCGTAGTGCGAAACTTAAAGGGTTTTGCTTCTTACAAAACGCTATATAGCGTAGCTATTTAATGACGATAACTTTTTGTCCCGATATAATATTTGGATGAAAGAAAGCTTAAATGTTGCTTCGGGCTAAGCTTCATCTACCTGTTAAAGCCAGTATTTATTTAAACCATCCGCTCTACTCTCCTATGAATATTACTATGTATTATAGATCAGTAAATTTTACCAATAGTTGCAAACATACCTACTTACCTAATGTTAGTATTATTATATTATATTGTGATAACAGATTCCTGCTACAATGCCTCGAAGACCTCGACACCAGCTTAAGGAAACTCAATTCACGTCTGTTTGTGGTACGTGGTCAACCCGCTGATGCATTACCAAAGCTTTTTCGGGAATGGGGTACCACGGAACTTTCTTTTGAGGAAGACCCTGAGCCCTATGGTCGGGTTCGCGACCATAATATTATCTCAAAATGCCGTGAAGTAGGGATTACTGTCATTTCACGTGTTTCGCATACGCTGTACAAATTGGATAAGTGAGTACTTTCTTTGGGAAAACTAATATGTAATTTATTTTATGCTCTCAACTTTTTTGGAACAATATAAATGAAAATCAATGTCTTTTTAGAATAATTGAGCGAAATGGAGGCAAGGCTCCACTCACGTATCACCAGTTCCAAGCATTGATTGCCAGTATGCCTCCGCCACCCCCAGCAGAACCCGCCATATCTCTACAAACTCTAAAAGGAGCCACGACGCCCGTCTCTGATGATCACGACGATCGGTTTGGAGTACCTACTCTGGAGGAGTTAGGTTGGTTTTGAAATACAACAATACATTTAAAATACATTTCATCATTTATAAACACATACATATTATGGTTTTAACATATATATATAAAATGAGCCTCTTTAAAAATAGGCGAACCATATTTCGTTCTGAAGTAATTTAATAAAAAACAGTATAGAGAATAAATGCGATCTTTTTATGACTATCATCCTTGATCTTTCAGGTTTCGAAATTGAAGGATTAAAACCGCCAGTATGGGTAGGCGGTGAGAGCGAAGCGTTAGCGCGTCTAGAACGACACCTCGAGAGGAAAGCGTGGGTCGCATCGTTCGGGCGTCCCAAAATGACTCCGCAGTCACTGCTTGCCAGTCAAACGGGTTTGTCGCCGTACCTCAGGTATGTACGTAGTTTATTAAACATTCTAATCAAGTAGTGGATGAGATTTAAAATGGAACTATATTTTTCATTGACAACTTTCAATATTATTCTTGGGGGGCGCGGTGAAAATAATTGTTCTTGAACGGTCTAGCTCGACATTGTACATTTATGGGCCTGATACTGAAGTACACACTTTAAATCTAAACTATTGTTTCTTTAAAGCTATCTAAAAATTAAAGTTATTTGTCTATTCTAATTTTCTATCTTGCTATCTTTACCTGTTATGTAATGAAAGGATAGTAAATCCCTTCCTATCTTTTAGATTTTAAGTGTCGATGAGTAGGCCCAAAATATGTGAGAACTGAAACTAGTTTTAATATAATTCTTTATTCGATCGGTTAGTAGGTTTTGATTTTCGACAAATAATAAGATACAAACTATAATGATACATGCATGATTATTTCTAGATTTGGCTGTCTATCAACACGTTTGTTCTATTATCAACTAACAGAGCTATATAAAAGAATAAAAAGAGTGCGGCCACCGCTATCCTTACACGGCCAAATTCTTTGGCGAGAATTCTTTTACTGTGCAGCAACGAGGAATCCGAATTTTGACCGTATGGAGGGAAATCCAATTTGCGTGCAAATACCATGGGCGAAGAATCAAGAGGCTCTTGCGAAGTGGGCCAATGTAAGTATCTAAATGATATGTAAAAAGTACGGGTTAAATTTCCTGCTGTGAATGCGCGGGAAATCCGAACGCTTAAAAATATTTAAAGGAGTATAGTGACTGATATTGACCCGATTCTGTACACAAACATTGAATATTTTATAAAGAACTGTCATGGCTGTAAATAAATTTTTATTGACGACCATATGATCAAATGGTGAGTTCCCCTACTTAGCCAGAGGTCCCGGTAGGGTAGGGACAGATATTTGTATATGTTTATAAGATAATATTTGCTCGCGAGTTATGGATGCTCGTATGTTTATGTTTGTAAGTTTATTTCTGGTATTTATATACTATGTATGTGTCTCCGTTGTCTAGTATCCATAACTCAAGCACTTAGCGATGCTTACTTTGGGCTAAGTAATAGGTGTGAGTGTGAGAAATAATGTATTATTATATTTATGTGTCAAACAAATTCAAATACGAAAAAATTATTAAAACTGCCAAGAAAGTATGATGCTCTTAGTTTTTCAACACATTTAATCTATTTTGCTTAAAATAAACGAAACACAATCTAGTTTTTCATTTACAGTCAAATGCACTTATATGTATATATATTTTCATAATATATGTTCATTCATATATTTATGAGTCTGTCCATGTACATTTCATTGTACTTGAATGTATATATAATACAAGTAAAATAATGTATGAGTTAAAATTAAGTTTAGTTTTTTTGATTTATTATCGTAGTTTATCTACTTTTTGTTCTATTGTAATATTATTTTACTTCATATTCATATAAGTTTTAACATAATTTCGACGAGCAAAACTAGTTATTTGTTTGATTCAACTAACTGCTAAGCAGAAATCAAATTATATGTATATCTAAGAAGAACGTAGATATTCCGTGTCAGACTAAATTCATTTGAGATGCTTGTTAAAGGGTCAAACTGGTTTTCCCTGGATTGATGCAATCATGATTCAACTAAGAGAGGAAGGGTGGATCCATCACTTGTCGCGGCACGCAGTGGCATGTTTTTTGACAAGAGGAGACCTTTGGATCTCATGGGAGGAAGGAATGAAGGCAAGCCAGATTGCATAATTATAATACGTATGAAAAACTTGCCTTTCTCCATTATTTTATTCAACTCAGAAAAAAGCCTCAATTGGACTTAAAAAAACTCAATTCAAACGAATTAAGAACTTTAGAAGACACCCTAAAGTTCTTAATTCTTTTGAATTCCAACTAGTTTTATTGTTGTTGTCATAATAAAGGTAATTAACTTCTACTTTTTTATGTAGTGTGGTAAGAGGAACTTTCTACTATTTAAACACAAAGAAAATCAATAGTGTACACGTTATTATACCTTTTTGTAAAACACCCCAGTAACTCCATTGCTCTTCATGGCAGTAGCTTGGGTTCTGCAGAGCAATTCAATACATCACCTCCAGGCAACCCAGCCTTACAACCGGGTTATGCGCCCGGAGACTGCCCAGAGTTACTTGGGCAATCTCTGTGCAATGCGTGCGTGGGAGCCACTCATACTTGCGGCAGCGCTTACACGTTATTAAAATCATCTCTTAGGTTCAAAACTCATTTGAAACAGTTTTGTCTTATATTTACATTATTTGATGCGATTTGTTGTCGACTTACAGGTCTTCGACGAATTACTCCTAGATGCGGATTGGTCGGTGAATGCGGGCATGTGGATGTGGCTCTCTTGTTCGTCATTCTTCCAACAGTTCTTTCATTGTTACTGCCCTGTGCGTTTCGGGAGGAAGACAGATCCTAACGGCGACTTTATAAGGTTTGTTTAAAATTCAATATGTTTTCTTTGTCTTTGTCAGATGTCAGATTACAAATAAATAAATGCAAAATATATGTTCAACATACGACCTTAAACCTAGTCGAATGTATTAGCGTAGTTTAAAATAGTAGATACAACAATAGCCCTTCAAAAATATTAGTGTTGTTATTGTTTTGTCTCGCAGTCGTGAGCACAGACATGCAGCCAATTTGTGTTGGAGATTGAATCGTGATACAATCGTTATTTTAATATAAGCAGTTTCTGGTAAAATAAAAATATGTAAAGCTATTTTCTGTCCAGTAAATTTGGACATTTGTATGCGATGTATGTTGTTTTTTATTTAGAAATTAATATTTATAGAACTTAACTTATTAAAATTTATATAATATTATTTACAGAAGATACATACCTGCCCTCAAAAACATGCCAACGAGGTACATTCATGAGCCATGGGTGGCCCCGGAAGCGGTGCAGCAGTCAGCTCACTGCACCATCGGCCGCGACTACCCCATGCCGATGGTTGATCATTCCAAAACATCGCAGATCAACATCGAGCGTATTAAGCAGGTCTATGCCCAACTCGCCAAATTCAAGCCGCAAGGTAATAATAATAAGAAAACAAATAAATGTAAAAGTTTTATTGACTTCATTCATTGATTGAATAAAAGACACGGCATTATTTAATCAATCTTTCTTAACATATTTTTATGGGAGCACTAATTTTTAGTTGAGAAATAAATCATACGAAATACAGTAGATATTATTTAGATATAAATTTGGATTTCAGAGTTGCTCTTACAGATAAATTTGTTTATTTTGTTGGTCAGAACATCTAAAAATTTGTCACACACACTGAAAAAAATCACGCACTAATATCGTTTCTGTAGATCATAATGTAATTTTTATTTTTGCAGCCATACTCAACCCACACACATTACAAAGACCAAATGTAATGCAATCGTCACCGAGTCCAACTTCGATAATAACAAACATCAACCAATCGAATTTTTTGTGCAGTCAAGCACCCGAGGCCCCGCCTACACCGGCGCAGCAGTTTATTCCGTTCAAAGACTCGAACGTGTT
The DNA here is from genome assembly GCA_943193645.1 of Acentria ephemerella. Lineage (NCBI taxonomy): Eukaryota > Metazoa > Arthropoda > Insecta > Lepidoptera > Crambidae > Acentria > Acentria ephemerella. Next base: position 7,075,673 of record OW971877.1, on the reverse strand, counting down.
TCAGCATCCAGATAACAACGCTCGCCGAGATAAAGCACAGTTGAAACAAGTCCTTATTGTACAAACAGAGAGCGCTAACCTAGCAGAAGAATCAGAAACCCATTGCAGGCCTCCGCTTAAGCAGACCTTTGTCGTTAATGGTCAAATAAACGACTCTTACAAATCGGACCAAGTCATAGGACACGTACAGGAATCCAAAAAACTAGAGAATTATAACTTCAAAAATTTGGCAATCAATAACTACACACAGGATTACACTAACATTCAGGAAGCATACCAAAACCAGCAACTACGTAGAGATGAAGTATATCCGACTGACTTAAAAAGTAATTTCAGTTTTTTAAAACCTAAATTCTACGTACCTTATGCAGATAACGAGATCAGACCAAATGATCGTCTGCAAAACGAGGCTACTCAAAGTTATGTACCTGTTTCTAATAGTCAAGAAGATAAGAAAGAATCGAAAAGTGAAACCAATAAAGACAAAGTTGATGCTCTTAATACAGAATCTTCATTCGAAAAGACTAGATATGTCTAATAAATGTTTGAAGTACGACACTAATCAGAAAAACCAAAAATAAATAACCGAGGAAGTAACTACAATAAGTAAAATAATATATGAACAATATTGTGATATGAATTATTTAACTGTTACTGATAAGTCTAATAATATGTCTACATGATTTTGGCGTAAGATAATATATATGTTAAATTTAAATTGTATTTAAATATATTTTATTACGGCGGCCCCTTGATAGTGTAAAAAATGGCCATATTGAAACAACAGATAATATTACACAAGTTATTCATCTTGATGTCCTGGTTGGGTCCTGACCCATGACGATTTTTCGGAGGGATTTTCTTAAGGCTAGGGGCAACCTGAATACAGGTAAACTAGGTGTTGTTGTTCGGAATACCAGACAAAAACAGAGCACATGGATGAAAAATTTTCAAGTTTTGTCTATGGGATTCTAAAAGTGGTAGTTATCTCTATTTCATATATTGTAGCTGAGTTTTATTCAGAACGAGTTCATACCATACTTTTCTTATGCATCAAGATTGATTGTTTTTCAAAATGTAAACAGATTAAGGTTTTAAACGCATTTTAGACTTTACGCCTTTCTTGAGTTTCCGTTTGTACGAACGCCTTGCTTGCAAACATAATCCGGTATTTTTGTGAGATGCGACAAGTCAACGTTGCATGCCACCGCAAGGAGCGTGCGCATGGTCATGGCAACCAAAAATGAAAAACTAAAATGTAAAAAAAATTAACTACATATAATATCACTAAAATGGACAACCATAGATAAATATCCATAGATAAATGGATAACCTAGTCTTTGCCATTATAGCTTGAGAAAACTGTCTACATTCTGAGTGACAGCCAAGCTGTGTTGAAAGCTTCGCATAGGGTCGATTCGAGGCTAATCCTGATTGCTATAAAAACGCTGAACAGGCTCTGTAAGCATAACAAAGTAAACCTTATTTGGGTGCCTGGACACACCGAAGTACCTGGCACCGAAAGTGCTATGGATCTTCTAAGGAAGATGGTCCAGGAAAAATATTATTGGACTTCAACCCTGGAATCACATCCAGTACGGTGCGAATGGCATTCAGGAAGTAAGTGGAGAGGAAGCAATCAGATGAATGGGATGGGATTGCCACTCTCGCACACTCCATAAGATTCATGTATCCATTTGGAGGCTTTAAGAAGTCTCTTTGGCCTGGGCTACTCCAGTCCAGATGATATGTCTGCTGACTCCGAGCGTACTTAGTAAGCACATCGTGGAGGTATTCCAGGACAGCAGGCACTAGGATAAGGGAAGCACAAAAGATCCCATTGGGTCAAAGTGCTTCGGGAATATCCCTGACCCTATATCAAGATAAGATAAGATAAGCAGTCACGCTAGTAAAAAAATAAATAATCACATTTAACGTTCCTAAACAAACCCCATCTTGGTATAGCCCATAGCCCTATATGTATAAATACACTCAAATTTTTCATTGCTTTGATCTAAATTTATATACTTACCATTTTTGGAACGTTAACAAGAGTGGAAACATGTTTAACATGTTTTGATGTGTGACAATAAAATCAACTAATTACGTGTGCGAGGTGCAGTGGATGAGACAGTAAATTAAACACTACGGAGGTCGGCTGCTTGGAGTAGGTATTTCAGAATAGGACCAGGAAGTGGGGATGAGAGCAAAATTATCTGATACAATACAGCCCTGACTTAGTTCTTCTTGAGAATTATTAATACGTGAGGGTGGCCCGGCCCCATGGCTTTCAATAGCGGAACATTTCATTCTTTTTCAGAATCAGTTATTATAACATGAATTAGAAGCTTCATGGTGGCCGGGCTCATATTATTTCTAAAGCTGTAAGTTAATATACAAAACAGGAATCTAAAGTGTAGCTTAGTATAAATGCTTCGAAAATTATTTGTTAATTAATTTCGTTTTGTATTATTTATTATAAAAATTAAATTAATTAGATCTTGTGGAATACCAACCAAAGAAGGATTAAAAGTTAGTTTTAGTATAATTGTTTTATTTACTATATAATAATTTCTTCTCAATGATAATTTCGTCAGTAGCCATGATTATTATTAGTTAATTTCCTATTGACGCAACAGTTTCCATGTGGAGTTTAAGAGCTTTTTTAGCTTTCCTCGACTTTTCAATAGGTTTGTCAACTTGGACTTTTGGTTTCCTTCTAGTCAATTCATTTTTCATGGTAGATATAATGGACATCTGAAACAATAATTAGAAATGTTAGGATTCTTCCTATTAAATTGATAATATTTTCAGACCCGTTTCACGTTAGTTACCAATCACTATTTCAATCAGTCCTCAGAGATAGTGCTTTGGATGCAATATGTGATATTAGTAAAAAAAAAATATTTATAAAATAAAATGTAAAAAATACACAAAAACATGATTCATTAACAAGTATTAGTACTTAAACTATAAACATCTGCCTCTATAGACTTTTGATTTGGTAGAAACGAATATTATACCTTTACCACAACAAGACACGTTCTTACTTATCCATACTTCGAAATGATTACTTAAACGTCTACTTCGTATATTTCAGCTACACAAAAAATCTCCATACAAACTAATGGTTTTTTATTCTGATTTAATTAATTATTATATGAAACAACAATTAGTTTCGATAATTTTTTTAATTTACTCTAAAAATTGTGTAAAATCGAAATTTCTACTTCAATACTTACAGTTTCAGGAACATGAACATATCGGATGTTACGAGCGTGTATAAATAAATTTTCAAATGAATATTCATTTCCTTGAGGGTCACAATAAATAGCATTCGCGAGTGAAATATTCATATAACTGCAAAAAATTAGAGAAAAAGGGTAAGTCGTTGTACACTATACTAATAATTCGGTAAGTCAAGAATATTCGTTACGTTTGCGTTTTACACAATATACTTACTTAGCTACATAAATGAACATTTAAAAAAATATATCCTACTGCTGTTAAATTACAAAATTGATTCACTATGTGATAGGCGCAGAACTGATATAAAAGTTGTCCCATTAATTTGGTTACAATTGAAAACTGTAATATTTTGTAAATAAATATTACAGTTTTAAATTTTCAAGACTATGGACGTTGAAAGGGAGGACCTTTCGTGTCTATTCTTCTCAGATAAAACCTCATTAAGAAAGTATGCTCTCCGTTCTTAATGAAATTGGCGTTCAATACGTGTAAATTATAAATCATCAATGTTGAATGAAAACAAGATGTAGAATTTAAGTAATATTGAATCACCTTGTCTCTAACAAGGCTACCAGAGTTTTAGTCGAGATTTTTGAAGCTTTGGAGATGAAATAATCATGGAAATACAAAAGCAATCGTTTTTGCTTTTGTGGCCCTATGCAGTCGTCTCACAAATAGGATAGTATATAAATTAATGGATGTAGGTAAATTAGTTTCATTAATTCTATTCTAGCTCAATATGATAAAACTAACTTAAATAATAAATACCCATCCACTGTCGATATGAGGCCACAAACATAGGTATCATTCCGAAGATCAATCACAGTATTTTGTCCTTGTAAACCTTTTACTAAACTAAGTAAAGTATTATGGAAGAAAAACTTTTCCTTTGAAGTACCAACAAACATTTCTAAGAAATCTGAAACAAAGATATATGTTTCATGCAAGATGTATACTCAGTGGTGGATTTACACTAGGGGCAGTCGGGGCTAGTGCCCAGGGCGGCAAAATTAGGAAAGTTGAAAATAAAAATTTTACAGTGTTATCAAAATTGCCCTATATTATTAATTGATAATACTTTTAAATATTTTTTATGTTATTGAATAGAATATTATATTATATAGATAATTTATATAATAAATTTTCTGCAATAAATTAGTTATTTCAATTTTTAAAAATTAAGATATCAGAACTATGAATTTAAGTAAAATTTCAGTGATTAGATGGGGAAAATGCCATTCTTCAGTGCCCAGAGGCGGCAATAAGTTTAAATCCGGCCCTGTGTATACTGTACATACAAGAATGAAGTCTATATATCAACCTACTGAAGAATGGGTGTTTCTATGTTTCAAAGCCAAAATTAAATTCTTTGTGGGACAAAGAATTTAATTTTGGCTTTGGTGCCCAAAGAACATAATTCATGATCCCTTATGAATTATGTTGGTTTCTTTAGTAGTTTAATCCATCCTAAAACAGACAATATTTTTGGCGAATGATTGACTTTCGTAACACATTATTAATTATTTTTTCTATATATATTAAAGATTATTGTATTCAATTGGTATATGTAATTGGAATTTACTGGATTAAAACAATAAGTTATTATTTATTACCAGATCAAAGTAAATAAATATAATAATTTACTAGTATCTCCTTGTTATATTTTTGTTTCTCATCACCCTCATAATAGCCCAGAGGCCCACATCCAGCGGCTTGCCTTTACCAGATGGACCAGATCCACCTTGTAAGAGGCGTACCAACGCTGCTTCTGATATGCGGCCACCACTGTGGACATTAACACCCCAACGGTCGTCAGTCCTCCCTGCAATATTCCCTGCCCTTTGCCACTTTAGGCTCACAATTCTTTTGGTGACCATCTTTCGTTTCTGATTTAATCACGCAGAGAAAATCCGAGCTAGCCCTCTCTCTCTCATCCTGTTGGGTGACTTCAAGTCTGATTATGAGGTCTTTGTAAGTATTGTAAGTGGCCACATCTAGGTTACTTGTCATCACTTACAACATACACATATTGAAGACTTTTGTCTTTTGACACTGCGCTAGTTTGACAGGTACCTAGTTTCTTATTGTGTATTTTTGGGAGAGCCCAATTTTGCCAACTATAAGTAAGTACAGAAATTATGCAGGTATCAAAAGTTTCCATTTGATATTTACCATGGTTTCATAATCTCTTTCAAGCCTCAATATTATTTCAAAGCGCCATAATACCCCAAAGAAGAAGAAGAAGAATATAATTTCAAAATGTTTCCAATACAAATGTCTATTTCTCTTGTGGTTAAATATAAAGGAGTTATTATTTGACCGAGGTATACATATTCCTCAACATAGTTGATTAGATTGTTATTGAACCTGATAGATTCTTGCTTCCCATTTGCTATAGCTTTGGTCTTTAGTGTGTTCATGACTAATCCCACCTGTTGTCTTTCTCTATCTAGTTCATTCAACATCATCATATAATATCATCTGCGAATCTTAAGTGTTATGACTATGGCAAAACCTGTGTTACTCATGATTAGATGATGCTGTGTCTGTGGTGAGATTGGAAGGGCATTGTTCATTATGAGCTTTTACCGACTAGAAGTATCATCAATTCATATATCAATTGCCAACAACTGATAAGATTAAAGCCAAGAAATTGAGTGAAAGCAGCCGGAATTAATTAATAGAAAGGAAATGGCGTTTTTTTGAACAGAAGTCCCAAAATTTCCATAAATAAACCAGCAACTGGAGAGTAACAGAATATTTTTAGTGCCTGGAGCTGGTCGTGCTTTGGGCCGATGGGGATTGCCTGGAGTCAATTGGGCAATCCCAGACCTGGCCTGACCTAGAACTTAGAGCGTAGGAAGACTCGCGACCACCTCCACCTTCTCACACCTATCTGTCTACACTGAAGAGGTGGTTAGATGATCCCCCTTCTGCTGCCTCTTTGTGCGAGAAGTATTGCAGGAAACGACAGCCTACCATGCCCTGTCACTACCTAACATAACTTTTACCATGGTTGAATTAAGAGATGGACTTTTAATTATTAAAACTAATAATGATTGTACCAATCAATCTTACCTAAGATACCTACCAAATACTGGCTTTGATTAATTATTAATAACACTTAAAATTAAAAACACAGCTTCAATATTCTATTTTAGCTATTATGAATATTTAAATATTTGGCATTAGAATTTCATTATTGTCAAAGTTCACATAAAAGTTAAAATTATCATATAGCTTGGATTGATTTGATTGTTTCATTACATTTCAATGCACAAATACAGCCAATATTTAAATGTATTATACTGTATATGAAACTCACATCTTTTCAAAATAACTCATATATACTTCTTTCTTTTACTATTACTTTTAAGGGACATCAATATTGTTCTGCTTTATATCAATATGTTTTAAATAATTCAGAAAATGTAATAAATTGGCATATTGGATTCTTTCCCTTTCACATACATTAGTGTCCAAAATTTCCAATCACTACTGGCAACACTGATGTAAAAAGAAAAATAGATAAGTTAATACTGAAACAAAGAATAATCACAGTATTTAACAATTTTCAAAAAGTGATCATATTGATCTTTCAAATGGTTTTTTATTTTATCATTGATTAAAAATATCAATATGGATTAACAGGTTGAAAATTTACAATTAATTATTTATTTTGGTTGTTAGGGTTTGAGCTGAAGGGAGAAGGGAGAGCATTTGAGTTTTGTTTAATTACTCTGGGAGCACCCTAAAAATCAGTATCTTGAAATAAACGAGACTATCCTCCATTCATTCTTTTCAAATTATGTACATTATGATAGTGAGACAGTGTAACTAACCTTCAATTATTATCCTTAACAATAACTAGTCTAGTGTCTGGTTGAGATTTCAAATCTAACTCAGCTCTGGTAATTCTCCATTCCTTATTGATATTTTCTGCCCAAAAATAATAAATTCCACTATCTTTTGGGCCACTCACTGGAATCCGAAATCTAGCTGTTGTCCCGTCAGAGAAGTTATTTTCAGCGTCACTTAACTTAAAGCGATTATCCTTAATAGGTTCGCCTAAAAAATGAACAGCACCGGTATGAGTTCTCAATTTCTTCAGGGCTGTTTTATAATAATCATACCCTCTAACTCTCTCCACTATTGCCGATTGTAAATAAAATCCTGTAGTCGTAACGATAATACCACCCCAAGCCGCTATTTGTAACAGAGTACGATTTGATATTGGCATAATATAATATTAAATTATTTTTTTTTTTTTTTTATATATGTATATGACGTTGCGCGGTTTGCGCATTTCGCCAGTGTCATGTAAAATTAGGGAAACGAGTTATTCGGAAAGGGAAGGAAGATTGGGATAATCAATTGGGGATCAGGTAAATATGGAGAAAATATAAATATAATTATTTGATACATATAAAAATATACGATAAATTAATAATTAATAAATAAATTATTGAATGAGTGAATTAATGAATGAATTAATTATTTTTAATGAATCATATTCTTATGTTATTCAAATTAAAAAAAGCTATAATACATTTATAAACCGCAGTATCATGTGTATGTAGCAAAGTGGCAAGGTTTATTGGGAATGGAATTTTGAGGGATAAAAGATCATTCCAAAAGGAAGATCTTTCATATTTTGGACAGGAAAAAATAATGTGATTGGGATGTCCATCATCGAGTCCACACTCACACCTAGGATTATTCAATACATGAATTTTAGCAAGGTGGAAAGGGGTACAAGTATGGCCTAACCTCATACGAGTAATACATGAGGTTTCCATCTTGCCAAACCTCATGTTAGCAAACCAAGGCTTTTTTGGAATAAATTCTTGTATTTGAGAATAAAATCTGCCCTTTTCTTGTCGACTTTTATTCCAAAGCTCAGTCCATAAATTTAATAGTGTTACTTTTGGGATATTTAATAAATCATGGCTAAAATTAATATATGGAAACAAGTCCCCGCATGCAATAGCCTCCTTGGCAAGCTGATCAGCCACCATATTACCCTCAATACCCATGTGGCTGGGAATCCAAGCAAATTGAATGATACATCCTTTAGAAATGCAGTTATGTATTAGCTGACGTATGTTATAAATGATTGGAGACTTTAATTTTAAATGGAATGGGAATTTATCTAATGATTGGAGCGCACTTTTTGAGTCTGAAAATATAATCGCTTTTTTAAGATTCATAATACTAATATATTCCACAGCTTTTAGTAAGCCAAAGCATTCACCAGTATATACCGAAGACTCTGGGGGAAGTTTGATTTTTTGTACTACTTTATACTGTGCATGAAAAACACCAACTCCCAAAGGCTCTGAAGAAGCGCGTTTAGAAGCATCACAAAAAATATAATGATAATCATGAAACTGAGATTGAAGAACAGAATTTAGGTTGATTCCAGAATTATAATTTCTTTCAATCAAGTTATAATGTATAATCGGGGAGAGGACTAACGATTCATAATCAACATTAAATAATGGTAATAAATTTGACCGGTATGTAGGAGAGGATAGCGATCTGTATTTTTGATAACTAACTACCAAACACGGAAGAGATTTATGCTTCCAATAACTAGATGATAAAATTTTTGCAGAAAGGGATTCTAGTTTAGGAAAGAGTGGATGATTTAGATATTGAACGGAACGGAAGAAGAATCTATCACTTAAAAATTGCCGTCTTAAATACAAAGGAGGATCACAACACTCAATTTGTAAGGCATTAGTTGGGCTAGATTTCATTGCCCCAGTTACAATTCTCAGAGCTTTGTATTGAATTTTATCCAATTTTCTGAAAGCCGTAATATTACCTGGCTCTAACAAGAATGTACCGTAATCTAGAACACTTCTAACTAGTGCATTATAGACTAGCCGCAATGAGTAAGGATGAGCTCCCCACCAAACTCCAGAGAGACACCTTAGTATATTTAAAAGACGCTCACATTTACTTATCAGATGTTCACAATGAAGCTGTCCAGTGAGTTTGTTATCTAAAATTACTCCAAGAAATTTAAAATGATCTTTAACTGGTAAAATAATATCATCATAAGTTAACTGAACTGTTGGGGGTCTACGCTTACGCGAAAAAAGGACAACTGTACTCTTGGATGCAGATAGTTCTAACCCGTTTCTGTCCATCCAGATTTTTAAAAGGCCCATGGATTTAGTTAAATCCGATAAAGCCTCATTAATTGTAGAATGAGTTATATAAATCAATAGATCATCGGCATATTGTAACATTTTAATTTTGTCGTTAATCACAACAGCTGATTCTAAATCGGATGTGTAAATATTGTAAAGAATAGGGCTAAGAACAGATCCTTGTGGAAGACCTTTATTGACTATTCGGGTATAATTAGCGTCTGCAAGGAACATATTAATTCTCCGGTCGGTTAACATATTTACAATAAAATTGGAAAAAACGGGATGTACGTCTAAAGAATGTAATTTAATTTTTAGAACATCTATCAATACATTATCATATGCTGCATTTATATCTAAAAACGTAGCTATGACAGAGTTGTTGTCAGAAAAGGCTAATCGAATGTCTGTCGTAAGTATTGAAATGTTATCAAGCGTACTTTTACCTTTTCTAAACCCATATTGGGTGTTTGCTAATAACCCTTTGGATTCTAAAAACCATTCTAAACGATTTTTAATCAAATGTTCAGTGAGTTTAATAAATACGGACGATAAAACAATAGGACGGAACGCCGCAACATCTGTTGGGGTTTTATTAGGTTTTAAGAATGGTAACACTGTTTGACACTTCCATGACTGTGGGATATTATTTGTAAACATTATAGTATTTATGAGATCAAGTAAATAATATAAAACTTGGTCATTGTTCTTTGTTAAAAAGCTGTAAATGACCCCATCCCAGCCCGGAGCCGAATCTTTGGAGTTATCTAGTACTCCTTTTATTTCATACAGTGTAAACGGAGAACTTAAATCAGATAGGTTATGATTATGAGGGGACAAATAGCATGATTCATTAATAATGTTCAGAGGGACCCATGGAGGCGCTAATTTATCCATGAACTTATCACCGAAGGAACTGGGTAATGGGGATGAAGAAACATTGTTATATGCACATTTATAACGCTTGATGTTACGCCATACCACGGTAGGGTGAGTGTTTGGGGATATGGAACTACAAAACCTTCTCCAACTTTCAAACTTCTTTTTTTTAAATAATTTTCTTGTGTAAGATATAGTATTAGTCATGGTCTCATAATAACTATCTGTCATATGAGCCTTATAATTTTTCTCAGCTATTTTTCTTTTTTTCACAGCCTCTGTGCATTCAGCATCCCACCAAGGAGGAGATGGAATTTTATTGGAAAAGGTTTTGTTTGGGAAAACTTCACTAGCAGCTTCTAAAAGAATATTAGTCAACTCATTAGCACAGTGTGATGTATTGCTATTTATTTCAGGTAATAATAAAACCTTCTGTTGAACTGTCATTTTATACTTTTCCCAATCTTTACTACTTCTATTGGAGACTAAGTGTTTTAAATGTGACCTGTGATGAGTACAACTTTTTCCATTGAAAGGAAAAGATATAATAATTGGAAAGTGATCACTTCCATAAGAAGAAGAAAGAACATCCCAAGACAGGGAAGAAGCTAGACTTGATGAACACAAAGAAAGATCAACAACACTCTTACTTTGATCTGGTTTTGTATAACGTGTAACTGCACCTGAATTAAGTATACATATATCATGACAATCTATAATGTCTATTAAAATTTCACCAAAATTATTTGTTATTGAACTTCCCCATGATTGATGTTGACAGTTGAAATCACCTAAGACAACAAATGGTTTAGGGAGAATAGATAGTATGTGATTGACTTCATTCAATATAGATAAAGTGGGGTGTGAAATATATAATGATACTATGGTTATGTTATTTATTTTGACAGCAACTATAGAAATTTCATCACAGTGGGAAGGTATAGTCACAGGAGTATATGGAATAGAACTTTTGACAAGTATGGCTGTACCACCATACCCATCAAACCTATCTTCACGAATAATAATGTAACCATTTATTCTAAAGATATGATCAGCTTTGAGCCAAGTTTCAGACAGAGCAAAAACAATAGGGTTAAATTTGTTAAGGAGGTAAATTAAATCACTTTTCTTATTATGTATGCTTCGGCAATTCCATTGTATGATTTTGTTTAGACTGTTGGATTTCACAGACTTGTCGAATATTGCTAACTAAAAAAGCTACGTTGGACGGTTCATTTAAATCTATTTGGGAAATCATATTAAGTAATAGCTTAAATAAATCTGCGACTTCATACTTTGAATTATTATCTTTATTTAAGGCACACCCATTGGTTTGAGATGAGGGCACCTCCCTGATGATATCATTATGGGCTTGAACATCATAACCTCGAGATAGTTTTAAGTGAGAATGTGGTTTTAAAAATACAGTCTTTTTATATGAAGTGGTCTTTGACAAATTATTTCTATAGTCTTCATTAAACATTGTTTTCGAAATTACGGGCTTTGAAGAACTAGAAGAAACTATATTTGAATAAGATTGAGTAGCCTTAGGGGTAAGCTTAGAGGCCTCTGCATAGGAGGTACAGTTTTGTGCCATATATAATTTAATATTTTTCTGACGATGTACTTCTGGACAAGTCTTGTTAATAGCAAAATGGGGGCCTGAACAATGACAACAAACAGCATTACTTTCTTCGACAGAACATGAATCACTGGTATGATCTAGGCCACACTTAAAGCAGCGTGGCTTAGATCTACATTGAACTTTGGTATGTCCAAATCGGCAACAGTTGTAACACTGTATAGTAGGATATATATATAAATCTACTGGCAAAGCATTATAACACATAAAGATTCTCTTTGGTAAAACTTGACCATCAAATGTCGCGACTATTGACTGTGTTGGCTTCCATGATGGAGAACCATCAATAATAACTTTAAAATTTAGACGCCTTACTTTAATTATTTTACCACAACCTACTGGTACAGAAATGTTTTCCAGGACCTCCTCTGGAGACCACTCTGCTGGTACACCTCGAACAAGACCCATTCTTGTTACATTAAATGTTGGTATAAATGCTTTCATTCTATGTATATCTAGGTTTCTATCATTAATAAATGTATTAGCAGCTAAATAGTTAGAAAAACTCAAAGATATTTTATTTCTCCCAATTTGTTTAACACTTCCATTAACAATGTGGTCTACAGAGTTTCTTTTCAAGAATTTCCCAAAAGTTACAGGATGAAGTGTACAGTTATCATTAGGGCTAGATTGAATTTTCTGAACGTGAATAACATATGGAGAAATATCCTCTTTATTGTAATATGTGCGACCAGATACATTAGGTGTGGATGACTGAGTGGACTCTTTAGTTGTGGGTGTAGAAGTGGAATCTGTGGGTGATGGTGCAAGGGTTGATTCTTTTGGTGTGGGTGTGGACTGAAATGGATCCAAATCATTTTGTATAGATTTGGACGGTATTGTTTCTGATTCAGAAGGATCTTGACGAAGAGATATCAAATCAATACAGTTACAGTTGATGCCACTACCACGGGATTCTGATCCGTGATGTTTACGTCTTCTTTTGTTGCATTGTTTGCATACATGTAAACGAGAACGTTTTAGTGAACGGCCCGATGTGGACCCATCGGTTTCCATGCCCGATTCATTAGAAATAGTGACAAAATTTCCCGCCGGAGGAACAAAATCCCCCGGGTCGGGAGGTTCATTCATATTTAAAACTTACCAATTTACCGCAGCGTGTGGATAAAAACTATTATTAAATATACTATAATACACAAATATATAAATAAATTGCACTTCCCTGACCACCAATATCAATAAATTATATAAATTATTCAATTAAGTTAAAAAATCGCGCCCGCACAATCGAACGTTTCCCGCCTTTTTTTTCTTCTTATTTGTTATTACACTTATTATGGCCACAGATTAGAAAGAGTATGAATGCGGGCATTTATGCAGAAAACGCAGATTAGTTCACTATCCTTTTCGTTTTAACCTAACTTTTAACTTTTCTTTTATTATGAGAAACCGTGGAAACAGGAACGTAGTAACGAATCACAGATAACTGCTATTAAATTATTACCCAGAATTATTATTATGGATTACTATATTATACAGATTTTTTATTTTTTTATTCTCTTTATTATAGGTAAGGCAATAGGAATTAAAGCCCATACAGCCATGTCTTATGTAATAACATCTTTATTACTGGCTCCGGGATACCGACGTAAAGTATCCATTTAACCGAAGGAGCTGTCAGCGACTAATGATTACATTTAATTTTTCTGAATTGTGATTTACGAGAGTATAATTTCTATTCGTTCATTTGCAGGATAAGTTCATTCGTATAATTAAATACTCATTTATGTATAAAATAAATATATTTGCTATGTAGTGCTATGTAGGCATGGAAATTATTAATATTTTTAATGAATTTTATTCAAATGATTTTTTTTATAATATTTCATATGTGAAATATCATAATTTTTTTGCAATGGCCTAATGTCAACTGTGCTACTGTTTGTTTTGTAATGAATTATGACCAATGATTGTACAGTAAAACTATAGGTAACTAAGTATATTTACACATTATTTAGGATATCACAAATAATAAAATAAACAATTAGTGACACTTACACCATACAGCACAATACGTTTCGAGCTAGAAATTATTGCGCTAAGAAACCAAATATCAAGCATGTAACGAAATAAATCCTACGGCACTCAGTTTATTAAAAGTCAAAATAGCACGTTTAAACTTGCCACATGTATTCCACTTGCTACATATATAATATAATAATCACAACGAAATATAAACTTTACGATGCTAATTAATTTAAATTAAATTTGTTGCTATTACGCAATGGCGCTAGTATCATGTATCTGTTACATTATATGTGTATGTGTATGGTTGCAAAAAATATCTATGTAGTGACCATTATTCTCCTCGTAGAGGAGTATTATATTCTTTAGTTTTTAGACATACTCTTTCTAATCTGTGGATAGTACCTTGTAGAGGAGTATTATAATCTTTGGTACGTATTATGCGTACTACGGTTTCTATTAACGAATTAATTAATTTAATTATTGGACACATAGGACCATTTTGATTGTGTGTATTGCTAGCTTTTTCTTCCATTACTAGATTTATAGTTAAAAAAATCTATTCCATTCTCTTGAACTGTTTATTCTGTATCAATAGCTGACATGATATTGGCAAAATGTTTTTAGTAATCCTTTGCAATAAATTAACTGATGACTTCTTACAATATTGGAATCTACCCTATATTTGTTTTGCCGTGTTTATTTAATATAATTAAATTTTGAAACGTGATTGTTGTGGGCCAGGTCCTGCACCAAAACTGATATTGATATATTGTTAATGTAGATTTTTTCTGTAATACTAAATTATTTTTAGGGTTTATTTTCCAGGAGTTGGGGTATTCATTATTATGAGTTCTTCAAGAGGTAACACTGAAAGAAAGAGACCACAGAAATATCAGAATAAAACAGCTTTTAAAAATGATTTACATGACAAAAGTCATAAAACAAAATTATTGAATTCACTTGAAGTATCTGGAGTTTGTAAGAGATGTAGAGACATAATTGAATGGAAAATTAAGTATAAAAAATATAAACCACTAACTGCTCCAAAAAAATGCACAGAATGTGATCAAAAAGCAATCAAACATGCATATCATTTGTTATGTGGCAAATGTGCTTGCGAGAAAAAAGCTTGTTCGAAATGTTGCAAACCTTTTGAAGTAAGTGTTAGAGTTGAACTACATCTGTTGACACTAAAATATAAATATATGTTCAATTATATTTATGGCTCATGTGATGCTGCATGTTGTAGGTACTATTGGCATAACCAATAGGTTGCATTTGTGTGTTGTCAATTGCGATTGAGTGCTACCATGTTCTGCCACATTCTTTTAACTTGTGATTTGAATAAACCTTATATGAAACCCCTATCTTAGGTGTTCTTTTAACAATGAATTTAACTAAGGTTTTGGTTAATATTAACATTATTAAAAAAGAATATTTAATTTACTATGTAATTTGTTGTACAAATATGGGCAGTATATTTTTCTAGACACCTGTCTTACTTTACTCTCTCACAGTTTTGCCAAAATAGTTCACCAAATCTATTTGAAAACATAAGAGTATATATTAAAAGGGGACATGTGGCCAGGAAGCTAGCAAGATGGCTGATGATCTCAATATGTCTGCTCAGGCAGTACTTTGATGAGTATTACCCAGGCATATGGATAGGACTTTCTGGTCCACTATTTTGTGACCAACCGTCACCAGATTTTAATCCCCAAATTGAGAGATAGGCCATTATCTCCTAGTTTTGGCTTCGTGTTGACATCTGCAACAACCTCTATATTGCTTTAATATTTTTATAGGATATCCAATTGGAAGAGGAGCAAGTGAGTACAGACATACAAAATATGTTAAAAGGTATTCCAGAAAGGAAACGTCGAAGTGTGCTGAGGTAAGTTATTTATCTTATTAAATTCCGTCTGGGAATAAATCATTCTTTGAGTTGTGACTTGATACAAAATGTTTGAAAAGGTTCGAAAAGAAAAACGATTATAAAATGTCATAGCTATGTATGTAGGGAGATATAATATATATGTTATTTTTGAGTAGTACCTAAACTATACATATTTTTTGATTGTGGAGTTGTCAGGAGTATCTGAATATGACAGTGGTATACAGGAATTCCATGTAAAGTGCCAGTGACAACGCTTATATTATTTGCGTAATTGTCAAAATCGTTCCTTATTGTTGCGACATGTGTCGGATCATTGCATGAAGAAAAATGGTCTTTAGATTATATCATAAGTTAGACTGTTATTATTTTATGAAAGTGCCACATACAATTATGCAAAAAGAAGTTTCATCTTAAATAACAATCTTATACAAATAATCTTATACTGGTATATAATACTGTCACGAGTTAGTGTCACAGGCCACAGCATATTTCAGGTCTAGAGATAAAATTCAATTTCTAACTATTAGTTAGTTCTGTAATATTAATTTTTATTATTTCAGGTTCATAAACAAACATCAAAGTAGTGAACAAAGAATGTCATCAGAACTGATGTCGCAAATAGAAGAGATGCTAAGTGCTATTGATCAAGTGTCTTTGGATGATGATTTTGATGTATTTTCTCATGAACATGATAGTAATGACGAATGAACTTAGTTATGACTCATATGTTCTTATATCAAATTGTTGTTTATTAAAAATTATTTTTATCAATTGTAGAACAATTATTCAGGGTGGTAAATTAGCGTATTCTGTGCCCTTCACATATCATGTTTTTGCTAATTTTGTGTGCCACTGACAAAGTATCGTAAATAATTCAGCACAAGAAGTAAAATTTCTGAACATAATTTATTAAAATTATTTATAACTTACAAAGCAATTATAATACACAATAAATACAATGCACCAGTAAATATTATGAAAGTAATGATTTTAGACTTATATGACTATTATACAAAAATTTACATTATAATTTTTTTAACTTTACAATAGTTTCCAGATTATTAAATTTGTTAATATTTTATAATAATAATTTGAACTTGACTTTCATGGACTAAATATTTTCCCAAATTCTTTGGAAGGTAAGATAGTCCTGTATTATTCAAAACGCACAGTGTAATGTTTTACTGAAAGACTATCATTACAATAATAGTTTTTATATATTTTTCCAGTGATTCATTTGAACGGAATAAATACAAAAATTTGCCTAAAATCTCCAACCAGCAATACTGTGACAGCTTAGGGTGTGCTTCTTTAGTGCACGCAAATGGTTACTGTCTGTCATGTAGGTATACTGGCGTAGTAGCTATACATACATCCATAACCAAGAATTCTCTCCATCGACATTTTAGCGTGTACCCCGGATAATTAAGCATAAATTAGCTATTAATTATAATAGCAGCTGCATCAGCGCTCTACGCGCGTGAAGACGAAAATTGAAATCAGGATGGTCTGTTTTTATCGAAAATTCATTTTAATGATTATCAAGTAACTCAATATTTATGACAAACGAGAAGGATAAAAAATACATTGAGATTTAAAACCACATGTAGTAAGAAGCTTCATAAAATTTACATTTAATTTAAAATTGATCACACCTTTATAAATGCCACTGAAATGAAAAATCAGCCATCATATCTGTACTAATTTAAATTATAGTACGTACTTAAAATATATTCCTTAATTTGAGTGAAAAGTGTCTCGAGAGTGCATTAGAAGATATTTTTTTTTCTAGATCGAATCAAGTTGAACGAATAATTAGCGAGTTATATGTATAAATGTTATTTTAATTATATTGACAACCTAATTAAGATATAATATGTTACTAGTTTCCGCAAAACGTTACTGAAATTGCATATATTATAATTTCGACTATTCAAGAGAAATAAACGTATTTTATATTGATTAAAAAATACAGAATATAATATCTAAAAAAAATATTGTTGATTTGTTGAATCGGGGTTTTAAATTTACCAATTTAAAAAAAAGAAATGTATATGGGTAACATTTAGGCACTAAAATTACCTAAAATACAAGTATATGTTGTAGGGAGCATCCTTCGTGCCTTGCAAAATTGTGTATTGGATTAAAGTTCACTAAATTAAAGTTATTTGGCAGTTCTAATGTTTGTAATCTTATTCCTCTTATATATTGAGAGAGAGAGAGAGAGAGAGGGATATATTGAATTTTTAATCCGACTGCGCCGTATGAGCTTTTCTGAAGGTGCAGTCTGGTTTCATAGGCGCTAAGATTTATTATCTTGTATTTTTTAAAGAAAGAAACGCCTTAGGGTCAACTCCGTTAACGCAGAGTCGAAACGGTAATCTAAAAGTAAAATAAGACAAATTAACTCTACCTCAATACTAGTGTTCATATTTCTCTAATAAAAACTCATATCGGAAAAAATATGAGCATTACGTTGTTAACGATGAATTTGCTTAGACTCTGTTGTAGCATAAAATAACCATTAATCATTAGTTATCAGTAGTAGTAACTATTTTAGAATTTTTATTTTATTAATTTTTTATTTATTTACCTATTTCTATATAATAAAAATTTGATGTGGTCATCAATTATAATTTTATAACAGCTTGTGCTTCGCGAGAACTTAACAATAATAAATAAAGTAAAATTGGTACGTATAAATAAGTATACTCCGATTTTTATCGACCGCCGCGTTATAATGGTTCACGAACGATTTTTAGTTGAAATTTTTATTCCGTGTTAATTATCTATAGGAATAGTGTAATTAATTCATCAATTTATGTTAAATGTTAAAAATTAATACAATAATTCTATAATTAAATAATGATGTAATTACAATTTGTATGTACATATATTTTCTTTAGTTATACAGATGTAAACATTTCAGTCCGATAAGACAAAAGTGTTCAATAATAAAGTTACAGTCACAAATTACAATAAATTAAACAAGACTGACATAAAGTCAATTAAAAAATGGAATTCAACCATATCTATTATATGATTATTATTATCATAATAATTACTCACTTCTTTAGGCATGATACTGTACCCTTTTCTCGCCGTGTATAGAAATTAAATCACTGTTCGTTATCTAAAATACTTAAAGTTAATATAAACTTCAATATTGTTCGAATTACTAATTCAACGCTAGATATCATAGAAGTCCGAGTTGCTGCAACTGAAAAAAAAGTTTAATAAAAGAACAACAACAATACATTAGCAGGACCATTTTGGATCAAGAAGGCATATATTTGAATTATATATATTATTTGTATTGACTTTTACGAATATAACATTATGGCGGTTTCCCCACCGAAACTGGCGCTGCACTCGATTTAATTTAAAATATTTTATTTAGCCAATTTTAGCACTTTGCTATATACTTAGAATGATTACAAGCCAATATAATACATGTCTTCGAAAAATCCCACATTTAGTATGTATATATAAAAAAAATTAAATACCAGTCTCTAGTTTCAGTGGAGGAGCAATCTTACGTGTTTATGATAAATTTACCTACCACTCCTTGACGTTCTTTTTCCTTTTGTAAAACGTTTTGTGTTTGTTTGTCATCAAACTTAACCACAGCTGCTAAAACCTTAGCCAGTGTAATAGAATGTGTTCCGGACCCAGTTAAGTATTCATACAGAACATTTCGTAAATATTCTAACTCTGTATTTTCTTGCAATGAATGCAAATGCCTCAGGCTGACTAGTGCTTCGTCTAACCTTCTCTCAAGTTTTTCATTAGTCAATTTAAGTTTTTCGTTATTGGTCTGAATGTGTTGCATGTTTCCATTGATTGATTTGTTCATTTGTTCCATATCAATTAACTTTTCTTCAAGTTTGTTCTTGTTAATAAGTAAATTATTATATTTTTCATTAGAAATAATATCATTCCCATTATTATTTGAAGTTTTTTTAGGTTCAGTATAACGCTGTGATTGTACCTGGTCTTTTAATTCAAGATTTTCTTCCAATAACAATGTATTCTCTCTCATTAAGTCTTCAATTTTTTCTTTCTCCGAAACTTCAACTTCATTTTTCAATTCTAATAAGTCATTATCTGTATTGAAATCACTCTTTCCTGTTGAACTTTCACTAGTAGCGATGAGTTCTCGTAATTTGTCGTTTAAAATACCATTTTCTTTAGATATTTTGGTCAAATATGTTTGAAGACCTTCTATGTCAGACTGGAGTCGTCTGTTATCTTCCTTTAAGATTTCATAATCATTACTTAAAATACGGTATTTTTCTATCTCGTTATTGTTTGACTTATTGAACTCCTGTAACTCATTAGATAAAGTGGTATTATTGTCTATAAGTGATTTAATTTCGTCTCTGTATTCTGTATTTTTTGCGGTCAGTACTTCAACATTTTCTAGTAAAGCTAAAATATCATCTTTACTTTGAGGGTCGCTGAAATAAACGCTCGCCGAAATTCTATTATTGAGATGATCATTTTCGATATTTTGGGTATCCAATGTAGGTTCTGTCTGTGTATTTTTGTCATCAGAACAAGCGGCAGTCTGTTCTTTTACTTTTTCTTTTTCTTTCATTTCCAAAACATTTATAATAGCATTAAGCCTATCTTTTTCGCTTACAATTTCACAGTGTGATTTACGCACTTCATCTATTTCTAGTTCAAGTGCTTTTAAATTATTAGTAATGCCTTCAGACTGATTTTTTAAAGTACTGTTTTCGATAGAAAGTATTTTTATTGTTTGATCTAATTGATGGATAGCCAATTCTTTTTCTTTAAGTTTTTCAATACCGGTTTCCATTTCTTTATTAATTAAATTAATGCGGGAAATATCATCTTTGTGGAGAACTTTTAATTTTTCAGCCTCAATATTTAAAGACTCATTTTCTTTTTCGATATTGTATAACCTTTTTTGTACAGTTTGTTTTTCATCTTCCAGCAGTTTTAATTTATCAAGGGCTGTTAAATATTGACTTTTATCGTGGTCTACACCATCTTGGAGTTGTTTATACAATATTTCAGCTTCATTAAGTTTACTAATCAATTTTTGTTTTTCATTTTTCAATACGTGTATGTCGTCGGTGGAATGTGAAAGATTTTCTTTAATCATTTTTGTTTCTTGATTTAAAGTAACAATTTTAGATTCATGAAGTTGGATTTCATTACGAAGATTCTTATTTTCTAGGGTTAAACAACTAATTTCTTGTAAATTTTTAATATGATGTTCTGAAATCTTTTCGAATTTACTTTGTAACTCTGAATAATCCTTTTCAAGATTTTCATATTTTGATTTTGTACTATTTTCATCTGATAATTGTTTCAAAATCTCAAGTTTTGATCTAATTTCTGGAAACAGTTTCTCATTGAATTCTATTTTGAAAACTTTACTAAACTCTAATAAAATTAGGATATCGTTTTGTAAATTTTTAACTTCATCGTGTAACAGTTCTGATTTATTTTTAAATACAATAAATTGTTGACGGTGAGCAACATTTTGAGCCCTTAAAATTTTTAAATTATTATTTAATTCTGCATTTTCACTTTGTACTGATTCATGATTAGCTAGCAGCTTTTCTATTTCTGTTTGCAATTTAACTAATTCTTCTCTTTCATCTTTAATTGCGTTTTCTAAACTTTTATATTTCGATTTCCAAAACTTTACTTCATTGAGTTTTTCTGTAGTTTGTTGTTCTTTATTTATTAATGAAAGGATATCATTTTCTAATTTTGTAATATGGAGACTCTTTTTAGAATTTTCTTCTGATACTTGTGATATTCTATTTTCTAAGTATGTATTTCGGTCTATCATTGCTAATTTCTCAGCAGTTTCTTGATTCATTTGTAACTGAAGACATTTTAGTTCTTCTTCACCTTTTGCTTTAAATTGTTCAAATGATTGGCATTTTTGTGACAGAGATTGAATTTCGATTTCCATTTCTAATTTTTTGGATTGATTTAAATTTAATTCGCTTATTTCTTTGTTAAATTTCTGTCGTTCTTCTTCTAGAAAGGTTATATCGTTTTTATAATTGCTAACAACTATATTCAGGGAGTCTAATTCCTTTGTAGCAGACAACAAACCATGTTTCAACGATTTAATTTCTGATTCTTTACTCTCCAATTCTTTGTGAATGCTTAGTTTATTTTCAGCTAAAGAAATCGCGTATTCTTCTTCTCTTTTACTAAACACATCTATTTTACTTTGCAACTGAGCAATCTCTTCTTGAGATTTTTGTAAATCGAATTGTAATGTTGAAATTTCTTTTGATTTTCTAAAGTCATAAGTATTGATTTTATTTTGTAACTCTTCATTTATATTGTCTAATTCTTGAATCTTTTGATCTGCTTGAGATAGTTGGGTCCTACTATCTTGTAATTGTTCATTCTCTTTCTTTTTATTTTCCAGTTCACTAGATAATATTTGTAATTCTGTGGTCATTTGAGAATTCTTCTCTTTAATAGTTTTAAGCGAATCTTTATATTTATTCAGTAACTGCTCCATCTTCTCGATTTTACTTTTAAGTACTGATTCATTTGTGGTTATGTCATCAGGTAATGACTTCACTTCGTTTTCTGTAGATAAATTAATTAATTGAATTTCATTTTCTTTATCTGTCACTTCTGTTTTATCATCTTTATTGTCGTTAGGGAAATTATTTCGGAGAAGTGACACTTTAGTTGACAAAGCTTCTATTTTCATATTTCTTTCTTCGATTTCTACTCTTAAAGCTTTCTCTAGGTGTGCCTAAAACAAGTATAGTAAATAGTACTTATTCATGATGTTAAATAAAGTATTTATAAACAATTATTAATTTTAACACTCGAATAGATAGAGTCTGACCACAGGTACAGGTACAGGTAAAGTATTCCCCCTGTATTGCCCGCCTAAAGGCTTTTATTTGGTGTTATTTATACGATGTCTAACAACTTAATGATCTTGACTTTAAAGGTTCCGTAAAAAATCATGATAAGGGCCAACGGTGAGCTTGTTCTGTTTGCTTGTTTCGATGAAAAATCGAACTGTGTAACCTAGAATTACCGCCACACTTAGTGATCGGACAGACTGAGTGTTTTCTATATGCATGTAGTTTGAGCTAGTTTTTTTGGCGCTATTGAAAACAATGAGCAGTATTTTATGATTTCTATTCAGCTGTGCACCGACTAAATATTAATTTAATTTTAGTGCAATTCTTTTATTATCATCTGACCTTCTTAAATGATGATTGCAATGTAATACAGCCTTATTTAAAATTATGCCCATTAAATAGGTCAAAAGTGTATGTTTCCTCTAAGTTTCTCACTAAGAGAACCTTTATGTATCAAGTCATATCATTGCTTTCTGATAGAATCAGAATAAAAGGAACACTGATAATGTATTTTAGATTTATGAAATGTCAAAATAATAGTGGTTATTAAATTTTTAATGCTTTACCCAATAATATTTCTCCATTTCTTGAACATAAATAAGATGTAGTGATCTCACTCATCTTTTTTCAATTAAATTGTCGCCTGTGCCATCTCTGTTTCAATAGTTTATTTTTATTTATATTAATAAATTTAATGGACTTAAAAATAAAATACCTTAGCACTTTGTTCCAGTGAGCACTGTTCTCTTAATTCTGAAATTCTACGTAAAGCCTTGTCCTGGGTCTCCACCAATACACTCTAAAAATAAAAAAAAACAATTTGTCTTAAATTTGGTCAGTAAATCCCTAAGACTTCAATGAGGTCATATAATTTATAACTTTCTTTGTAAGCGAGGTGATAAATGAAACTTTATTGAACTCGTTCGATTTTGTCCACACGAACTTATAGTTATCTACAATAAAAGGATTGTTATCTAGAATATTCAATACGCAATTTTAAATAAGGATATAATGACTTATATCCTTCACGAATTCACCTATTTTTGCAGTGTTGGTAATGCGCGAATGATATCTAAGAATTGGATATCACAAAAGGTCTGCACACTAATATATAAGTCGTAATAATATCATAATACAGTATAAACTTACTCTGGCTTTGGCATTTTCTCGTTCTAATAGTTTGTAGTGGCGTGCTAGATCCGCATATTGTGTTCTGTATTTCGTATATCTATCTTGTGTACGTCGATATGCCGCGTACAGCTGTTCTTTGGTTACGCGGTCAAGACTAAGTCCACCTGAAGAGAAACCTCTCTCCTCAGCTTCACTAGCAGACACTTCCATATCCGACTGAAATATGTATAAAAATATTTTATATAATGCTCTTTCTTTACTTAAAACTCCTGTCTTTAAAAAAGTACAAATTCCTGAGGGTATTTTAATATATATTAATACGTTTATTTATTTTAATTTGTTTTTTTTTATTAACCAAAAATATATTTTATTAAGTTAAAATATTAGTTCATTTTATTATTAGTTTTAAGTAAAGAAAGAGCATTATATGAAATATTAATTTTCCAAAACTATATTAAATTTATTGAAAAATATAATGGTAGCCAATCGTTTATACAGACAACAAACCTGTAGATGGTACATGGATGGACTTTCATAGCTTGGCAGTCTAAACGAGACATCACTAGCAAGGGAACTGTTTGATAGTCGCCTTTGCCTTTGATTCTCCTGAAATTTAATAAAAGGACAAGAATAAAATGTATTTCTCTTCACTTTGACTTGATTAATCGTTTAAAGATCGACATTGATATGACAATTAATTTTATTGTCTTAATATCAATACCTACATAATTATTTGAATCAGCTACAAAGCTGTCAGAATTCTGGATATGCTTAGGGTAGAAACACTTTTTTAAAATAAAACACGGAAGAAAAAACTACATCCATTAAATTCTTAACTTAACTGGACTTACTTTCAGAGGGCTAGACGTATGCTAGACGTATGCTAGACGTATGCTTGACAAACGTTAGTAAGTCCAGCTGTATTTTTGGTATTAAGTTAAAAAAGGACTAAATTGCAATGAACGCCAGTTGCTTAGCAATAGCCCATTCAATGTAATAGTCCAACGGTGAGTTCTATACTATATCCTTACATATGATATTGGCGTTTTTTTATGGAAGGAATATTAAGTCGATTTTTTTTGTAAAATATATTAGATTAATACATATTAACTTTGTACTATTGCCATCTCATTGGCATTTCATTGAACTGTACTAAAAAACCATGGGGCGAGAAACAATATAGGCGGTTTGGACTGCTACATTGAGAGTTGAAATTTTTTCTTGTGATAAGTTATTTAATATATTAAATTATGGAATAAATTGGTAATCTGTTGGACCAAGGTCTAGGGAGTACAGTGGACACATACATTAAAATTCTAGCTCCTCTAGCTTAGCGGCCGTGTGTTGTGCAGTGTGGTCTAATGTTGTCCTGAAGCAACAGTGGCCTAGACCTAGAGCGATTGATCAGCCTTTGTTGTTTAGCAGCTTATTTTCCATCATAGATTGCAGTTGCTGCCAATAAATAATATCTACTAATTTTAGAAAGCTATAGTGTACACCACCGGCATTAGTCCGCTATACATACACAGTAACTTTTTCTGAATCAAATTTCGCATGGGGTAGGATTTGGATGGTTCTCCGGACTTCAGCCATTGCGACGAGCATAGCGTATAGGATCCACTTTTAACAGGCAATGATCTGATTTAAAATCTGTTCATTATTGTGTTGATTAATTATTAGTAGATTAAAACAGATTTGGGTCAGCTCCAGATAGCATTTAATTCTTTATTATCCACTTTGGTCCACAGCCGATCACGGGGCTTGTTTAGAAGGTCGAAATATTCAGAATGGAAATGTTGGAACTAAAAATATATCATATTTTCGATGATAATGCGATGAAGGTACTTTTCCACCTTATTGATAAATCAAGTAGAATAATGTAGGTAGGCAATCTAAAATATGACAGTTGCATTTTGTAAATAGTAGCTATCTACCTCATCACACAACCTAATTTAAAGAATGTGTTTTATTTAATACAAAGACAATAGAATTCTTAACCAAAGATTAGATATTTCATATCACAGTAGCCAGTTCGACAAAACGCCAATTTCATATGTAAGGACCTAATAATTGGTTCCAGACAGAGTTTTCATTTATTTTTTCTTCATATTCACACAACTACTGTTTTATTCTAATTTCGAGTACAAGTAGTTATCTGTGCAGTACAATTTTTTTTATATGTGAGCTGCTGGTAATAGGCTAATTCTTTGAAATTTTTCTACCCAAATATAAAACATTGTATTATCTGAAAAGATTATTAATTTTAAAAAGCTGTGTAATAGAGATACAATAAAATTTATATGGAATTATGCACCATGCATAAAGTTACTTTGAACTGGATTGGTGGTAGTATTGATTTTATATAAGGCACATTAGATGGGAACTTTGGAATAATCATAGTATATTTTATATAATGTTTTACTCACCACCATATCTTGACCAGATGAAAAGTCCATTGGTTCTGATCCAGCAAAAGAATTAGGTTGCAGGAGTGATATGTCTTGGAATGTTGTAGGTTGACTGGTAGATGTTGATGGCTTGATGATCTTGGTAGGCTGACCATCTAAAATTTTACAATTTATTAAAATACTTTGTAATGTTTATAGTTCTGGTAATTGTTACAGTCACTCACCATTATCGCCAATGGAAAACAAATCACTGTTAGTGATATCAGATATACTGCTGGATGCAGATGTTACTGCAGCCTGCAACAGAAGAATTGTGTTGGTTATAAATAAAACCATGTAATAATGTAGACATGTATTGCACAAATATGAAAAATTATTTAATTAATTCATAAAATATTACATAAAATTCTATAAAACCAGCCAGTCCACTACAAAAACTGCTATTATAATATTATTTTATGAATTTTCAATAAGTGTAAGATTGAATTAATAAAACTGTATAATAACCACAAATCAAGGCATAATAGGTAATAATGTGTAATAATACTTATGAGAAAAATCATTTTAAAATTTGAATAGTGGTTTAGAGTTTTTATTTCACATTATGTTACTATGCAAATATGATTTAATTTAGAAGGAATAAAAATATCAGTAAAAATTTAAAGCACTTGATGCTTCCGGTTCTTTAAAAATGTTTAGATAATGTGCACAAAGGGCTTTTCTTAAAATAATGTACCCAAAAAACTATAGACATTTGTATGTCTAAAGTTTTTTACAATATTTTTTAATTGTAAGTAAATATCTCCAGCTAATTTACTTACAATTAGAAAATTATACATTCTTAATATCATTCTCTATAAACACAAAATCATAGATAATATACTGGTACAAAGGAGAACACATCATTATGTGGCATTAACACATACTAAAACTGTTTGCACAAAATCAATTAACCTACCTGGCATAATTTTCATATAATAAAATAAACAAGTTTTTGGAATTTATCTTATGACTTTCAGAAATTGTAAAGTAATGGTAAACAACGGGCTAAAAACACATTTAGAGACTGAACTACTCCTAAAGGCTGCAATATAGTGGATACATGCACACGAACGCACACATACAGACACACACAAAATGTACTTATATGATTATTTTTAATTAACATTATTTTAAAGTTTGCCTTTTTATTGTGTTATTATCCTAATATGTTATGTTATGGAAGAGTGGCTTCTTCTGGCACAGGTGTATTATTAACTCAAAAGAAGAAGTCAACCTGTGTAATTTTTAAGGAAAATATGGTAAAGAAATAAACATTTATTTATTATTACTATTATTAAAATATAAAACAATATAAGGCAATTAGAAGAAAAGACATTAAACGTACCTGAGCAGCTTGTGCAAATTGTTGTATTCTCTGAGGTGAAGATTTCACTTCCTCTGCAAGTTTATCTTTTAACTTTTTAAACATTTTAATTAAAAATAATAATACTATAAATTAGAATTTCAAATTATAGGAATGAAGATCTGAATACATAGTTTAATAGTTAGTTACAGAAACTGGACCGTCAACTTCTTCCTAAATTGTCAATAATTCCAATTTCTAGAATTGACATTGACAACAAAATGATTGCTGTTATGCAGATATTACTATTATGTTGTCACGTTGACATTAACATATTTTTTTGTTAAATTCTCACTATTGTTAGAAAACAAAGGGAAATAAAACCCATACAGCCATATCTTATGTTAGTTATTTCTGGCTCTGGAATATCGGTGTAATGTGGAATATATTACAACGGTATTCCGGAGCCAGAATTTGGCCTATGGAGTTTTTGACGACTGGCCAAATGACGACTAATGGCCTGCCATTAGTCGTCATTTTGTTAACGACTTACGAAAATGGAATGCAATGTTACTGATTTCGATGAAATGATACACAACTAGAAAGTTATATTAATAATGACTATAAAATGAGAATGAGATAATAAGATGGTGTCAAAAAATGAACTTACCCTACAAATGAACGAAAAGTAATAGAACACTGAAAAATTTCACCTTTTTGGCATGAAACTACACTAATTTCACAACAAAATTTCATTTGCATTACAAGCCAAAAAAAACGATTTATCATTATTTGTTTTTTGGTACGATGACTTACAAGATGATGGATGATGACTTAAAGATCAAAATGGAATGCAGTGTCAGCGATTACGATGATATGATACAAAATTGGAATGGAATGTTAATAGTTAGAAAGAAATACCACAAAATGCCGTATGCATTTTTGTATCGCGCCTTGGCTCTGATAATAACGCCAATTCCGCTGTAAACAAATTAAATTAAATTTAAGGATTTCGCATCTCTTTCATTCTAATTCATTAAGAAGGCATGAAATGACTTTTAGGAGCGTCAAGTAGACACTGAATATCCATTAATTTTTTGAATTATTATAATTGGCATGTTTTGTGATGCGTATTAAAATAAGGGAAAAATGCTTAAGATTCGCCATTTTAGAAACGTCAAATGACGTACTAAAATTTAATAAAGTTCGTATACAAAAGAATCGAGGCCAATTACTTCATTAGGCTCACGAATTCTTACGCGTGGCTCGATGAGACGGATGGTCTAGGTGACGTATGATGTCACTGTCAAGTGTCAAGTGTCATCAACATCAAACGCCAAGGAGAATGACCAACGCGTAGGTAAGTAGTCCATAGAGTACCTGTGATAGAGTATTTTTTGAGGCAAGACGAAAACTTTTAAATTTGAAGAAACCTGTGGAGAACAACAAGTTCTATGAATCCAAGAAGAATTGAGTAGCTAATCGTTACTAATAAAACCATTTGAGTCGCCCAGGCCCGGCTATTTGAGGCAATTTTTAACTGGCTTCTTGTTGGAAATTTGTGCATACTTACTTTTGAAAACGTAAGCAAGTGAATTACGAATAATTAACTTTTAATAAATTTTTAAATTTTTATTATTTGTTTGTGTATATTTTCCTGAATATGACTGAGAAAGCTATCAAGAAACCGAAGAAATCAGGTCCATCGGAAATTGGAAAATTATACCTTTTGGCTTATAATGCTATTCAGACATTGGGGTGAGAAATTTTCAATTATTATTACATACATACACATAAAGCTACCAAAATGTTTAAACATTTAATATGGCTAATAGAAAAATATTCAAAAGAGAATCTGATTCACAGCATCTTAGATTTTTGAAATAGTTTTTACTGCAAATAGCAATTAAAACAGTTGATTTTGAGAATAAAATATCTTTTATGCTGTTTTTTCTGCACAGTGAAAAAAATCAATACAATTTTATAAATTGTGTACCTAAATGTAATGTCTTATTTTGTCTTCTTATAGTAGAAAGCTTAGAGTAAATCAACACTTTTTTAAGAGGCACAAACAAATGAATGTGCTTAATTACATTTATAATTTTATGTAATTATTTTTTGGAAAAGCTACCAACAGAACCATTCACATGCTGAAATAAATACTTTACTTATTTATAGATTCAACTCAATGGTATTATTTAAAGGGGAAAATTAACAGTGATTTTTATTCTATATAATTTAATTCTTTGTTAGAATATGATTATGTCAAGCATGCAGAAAGAATGCTATTTTGTTTTTATACTCTTAGCTCTGCTTAGTCTCCCTTTTGACACTTTATAGTTTGTAATTTGGCTGTTCACACACTCACATAGGAAATTTACCATTCATGATTATAAATTTTTGCTTAAAAAAGGTGGGTGTTGGCAATAAACATAGAAGTTTTATCTTTTTTCTTAATTTGAAAATGCCACATTCAAGTTGAGACAAAACAAGTTGATCAAACTTTAGAATGTTTATACAAAGGTTATTCTTAAGGCCCAAAGTGACTTGACTAGGCACTATAATATGCTAATACAAATAGCAAGATTGAATTGAATTGTAATTGATTGCATGAGAATTTTCTATTAATTCAAATTATAGGTATGAGACTACACTAAACAGTTTATTAATAACTCCAATGATAACAGAATAAGTTAATTCAAGAATTGTTTTTCTATATTACAGGTGGTCCTATCTTTTATTTCAATCAGTTGTGCACTTTTTAGACCGTGGACCTTTGGACACTTATTGGAATGAAATTAAATGGACTGTAATTATATTCCAAAGTGCTGCTGTTCTAGAGGTACTATTTTGTTTAAGTGTATACTTATATTTATTAAACTTGATTAATCTGTAGTTATTATTTACTTTGTAAATTCTTGTTATATGACGAATTTAAATTCTCATGAAAATATAATATTTTATGAAAATTTAACATTATTAGTTAACCTTGTGAAATTTTTCACCGACACACTCACTAATGCCATTTATTAAAAGTAATTAGGCATTATATAAATGTCAGTTTTTTTATATTATTATTAAACCACCCCTGAATATTTAAATTGGTCAAATGTTTTATAAGTTTTAGTGAGACTATTTAGTATTTTTACATATAAGATATTTAGTTTAGGAACTCACTATTCATAGAGCATACGAAATTACAATTCTCCAAGCCGTTTTTAATGCCGCCTTTTCTTTCCAAAACGCTAATCGATGTATCCTGCTGTAATGACGGCGTGTCCAAACTCCCAGTACAATTTTAGATTTCCATATTTGCGATATTCAAGTAATTTTTTCTCGATGATCTTGCGCTGTATTTTGCAAAATCGTTCAAATTTTATATTACCTATCAAAAATATATTTCTTGGCTTCAGAGAGTGGAATTATTGACCGGCACACATATTCCCTTCTTATTACAACATGGGATCATTAAAAAGAGGAGTGAAAAGGCACTTTTTGGGTCGGTAAGATGGAGGAGGCTAGGGTAGTATGACACAGTGCACTAGCTATCTTCGCATCTGGACTTCTCCTACTGCTTACCAGTCGAATATTTCGAGCGAGTCGACTTGTAGGTCTTTTTTGCAACCGCTTTGCTAAATCTTTGTCGGCCGATCTCTAGTATCAAAACTGGATCTAGTAATGAATGAATAAACTGCAGATATTGTTCTTTTAACACCGCATCGACTCCAACAGTTTTTGTTATTTTCTACGCATGATGATTAGACGGCCAAGCAGCACATGAATGTGTTTTAGTTTTATCTGTATTTTTTTCGGCTTAATGGAGTTTCTATTCTTTATAATGAGATACCTAGACGTTTACAGATCGTGTTTAGACTTCGTGGATTGGTAACAGTAGTAGTAACCCATCAATATTAGAGCATGATCTTGGCATTGCACTACCGAGAATAACCGAATACCAAGATTGGACCTAGGGAATACCCTACTAAAACCCTACTAAAATTGCAACTGTTCTGTTTAATCGATGCCGCGATTGGAGATTTTTGCGCCCTTTTGAATAATACCAATCTTCAATTGCTAGAGTCTACAGACTCTACCTTTATTGAAGCTTCATTGTAAGGTATCATTTAGGAATTTGTTTTATTTATGGATATTACAAACGAATAGAAATTCTTCCCGGCACAATAAATAACTGTACAAGTATGGCTATAATGACTGTATTAATCACACTGACACCTGCCTCTGCCGAGAGCCGAATCCGAGGCCACTGGTTTAGAAGAGAGACAGGTTCATTGTCCTCTATAACTAGTTTACAAGAATAACTCGTTAAAATGTACCCGCCTAGATAATGAATGAAAAGAACCTCTATAGACAAGAATAACTAATCATAACCACAAATAAAATCTGCATTTTCTTTAAGATTTTATTTGTGGTCAAATGCAAAAGAATTTGTGAAAATTATTTTATATTATAAGTTCATATTTTAAAAGAACGGTTGACGAATTTTAATAATGACACCAAACTGGTTTTAGCGGACTTTGTCACGTGTTATGAAACCGGCACAGTCTTTAAAACTACTAACGTGTTCGTAGTAATATTTCCTAACAATAATCTATTATTTATATAAATCAATAATATTATTACGTAAAAAAATAATTGTTTAAAGTTACTTAAAATCAGGCGATAGGCTAACTTAAAGTTAAAGTGACTTTTCGTAATAGAGTACAATTAGCTATTGAAGTGTTCAAAAATAATTGATAATTCTAGGAACTAATAAATTTTAGTCCAGATTTTATAATTATAGATTTATCTACAAGCACGTAAAGGCCAAAGATTAAACTTTCTCCTTATTTATAAAATATTACTACTTGTATACTCCTTAGAATAGTAATTTTGATTGTTATATTGTTTTCACACATCTCAATTGTTACATGTAAAAATGAAATAAAATATAGAATATTCGAGAGTTAGTCAAGGAGCAATTCTATCTGAGACCGGAAGCCTCCTCTAAAGCAATTACCATCCTGCTATCGCGTTGTTGCCCTGAATCCCTGAATTTATTAATGATATGCGTATTCACGGTGGACACTTTCAGTAGTACAATAAGGGGATAATAAGGCACCTTAACCGTAGCAAGTAAACGAAAATAATATTTATTGTGAAATATTAATCCACCTTAATATTGCACCACTCTTATAATATTGCACGGCTGGTAAACTATTAATAGCTATTAACGACGTTACGTATATTATGTATTATGGTGGTGTATACCTTATTAACAAATGACGCAATTTTTGACAATTATTATCACAAATAAAACCTTCGCTATCAGTCAAAAAAAAAGCTAAAGAATTTGTTTGGTTGAACTCGCTAATCTATGGAACTACTAGTGGGAATTGAAAAAAATATTTTTGTTTTGGATAGTCTATTTATCGGGGAAGGCTTATAGGCTTTATAATATTTGTGACAGACCGAAATCCATGTCGGAGCAGCCGCGGGCAGAAACTATCTGTATGAAATATTTATAGCAAAACCAACTTCGTTTACTTTAATTGTGATATGTTTAGTGGAATTTCCTCAAGTTTTCCAATCTCATCATAATTATCATTTATCTCTGCTAAAGAACAGAATTTGGCCTGAAATGTTTATCTTTACATTGTTGGTCGAGCACTTTCGAAATTTGATATAAAATTCGAAGTTGTTGCTGTTTCATGTAAATTTTGACATTTTAACTCCATAAAACGTTATTTGCCGCTCTGTGAAATTTTAAATTTCGTTTAATGGGAGATTCATGCTCTCAGCTCTCTAAAAGTATTTATGTTGGAGTATCGGAATAGTTTGTAGTAACTTGATTAAGCATAAAATGAAACTAAAATAAAATGATTTAATCGTATGAACCTTTTTCGTGGTACCTACAAAATAAAATAAATAATGAATGTTTTTTGACCTGGCTAATGTCAAGTTCACGTAGCTGAACTAATGAATAATGCTTTGTTCGATATGCATACTTACATACTTAATTCTATTTTGTTGTTATGAGTCTGATATCGCACTATGCACATAATAAACCTAGAAACATAAGAAACCTAGCTCCATACAACGAGAGATAACAAGGCCATGCACCACAGAGACGTAAGATCTTTATTATGTACATATATTTAGATATTGCATTGTAATATTACAGGTAGTCCACTCTCTGGTCGGCCTTGTCTCATCAGGGTTCATGGTGGTTCTGATGCAAGTTTACTCGCGGGTGTTCCTCGTGTTTGGCGTTCTGTTGTGCACGCAAGGCGCCACCGTCAGTCCCGGGCTGCCATTGTGCATCCTTGCCTGGTCCGTCACTGAGATCATCAGATATTCATTTTATGGGCTAAACTTATATAATGCTGTTCCCCAACCCTTGACTTTCATGAGGTGAGAATATGTATTTATTATTTATTTTAGGTAATAAATTTAAATTTATTCAAAGCGCTTAAATGCGCGTTCTCGGTTTAATTAAGTGAATAAATTACATGATTCACACTGCCACGCACCATACTTCGGAGGGCGTTTTTAAACGGTTACAGTCCTTTATGCAGCAGGCAGTGTTATCTTTTCTCATAAAAGTTTTAATAAATCATTATATTTAAGGTTATCCAAATTGATGTGTGTGAAAAAATGAAAACCAACACATACATTAAGATTATTGATAAAAATATTTGATTATTAATAAAAGTAAATAGTTTCTCGGGTATTATTTTACAAAAAATAGCTCCGCAAATGTATCAGGAGAAAACAAAAAACAAACATTCATATTTTGAACAAATTTAATTATTTTAGCATCTATTTTTCTAACTAGAGACAAATTGCAAAAAGCAAAACGCAACTAATGAAACTGCATCACATAGCAATGAAAACGGAAACAATAGGTGAAAATTTAGTGCCTTATCATAGGTTTTTTTTTCAGATATTCAACATTCCTGCTCTTGTATCCTCTCGGTATTACGGGAGAACTGCTTTGTATGTACCATTCCTTGGATGAAATTTTTGAGAAAAAAATGTTCACCACATCGATGCCTAACGAGTGGAATTACGTATTCAACTACTATTATTTCATGATCGCGTATATGTTCTTATATATCCCCTTGTTCCCAGTCCTGTTCGGACACATGCTCAGTCAAAGGAAAAAGGTGTTGGGGAGCGAAAAACAAAAGACAAAATAATACATTGAGTAATTACTTTTCGCGTTTAATTCAAGTATGAGGTTGGACCTCGGGAACAAATTCTCACAAATGATTATTATAATATATGTTATCTTCTGCTGTAAACTGTCATATTAGTATAAGTAATTTATTTAGGGGATCAAAGGGTTCAAGGTGACAGGAGTCAAAGGTTAGCAATTAGCATCCCAAATATGAGTTGAACAATTCTAGATTTATTCAATATAGTTTTTAATCATTATTGTTCTGTGAACAACAACAAATATCTACGTTTAAAATAGGTTTTATTAAAATATATTTTGGAGTTTCTAGAATTTTACAGCAAGGTTATATTGTATGGCAATAATTTTGTTATCTTATTGATTTAACAATATAAGCAGTTATTTAATTTTTAGCTGGTTTATAAATGTTATAATTCCGATGACGGTCTGACCACTCAAGGCGCAGGGTACTCGGTCAGGGGTCCCGGGTTCGAATCTGGCCGGTGCAGATTTTTGTGTGATAAACACGAATATTTGTACTCGGGTATGTTCTTAAATAATAATATGTATAATATAAATTATGGATTTTCAGTTATATGCGAAAAATGATTATTATTATGAATTTTGTATACCGAAGATTAGAAGTATATAGCAAACAGTGATATTTGAACATAACATTAAACATTTGTGTCGTTATTTATTTTATATTAAGATCTGTTTATATCAAAATTAGATCGTCCATAAATCAAGTAAATGGTGTTAGCTAGCTAAATCTTGTCTTAAATATAGGGTAAAGGGCAATGGATATTACTAATAAAGTTTTGTACTTAGTATTTGTCTTTGGTTTCTCTACGTTAGAATATTAATTGGCTCTAAGTTAGAATTTTATTTAAAAATTATGATTTTATTTCCAAAATTTTGACGGCAGTCGAGTGATCAGTACTCCTGTAAACTTGCCACAGGTCCCGGGTTCGAATCCCGGAAGGTACGGATATTTGTAAGATGAGACCGAATATTAGTTGACGAGTTATTTCTGATATTTGTTTACCACTAATTATATATAAATTTTCATTATCTAGTATCCATAACACAAACTCTTAATGATGCCTAATTTCATCTAATAGGCGTGAGTGTGAGAAATATAATGTTTATTATTATTAAAATGGCCGAACAAGCAAATGACCCATCTAATAGTAAGTGGATATTATCGCATCCAATACTCGACTCCAATAATCGTTGTACAATACCCAAACTTAAGCTTGCTTATTGCAAGTGCGATATTCTAGAGGCTATATAAGAGTGAATAATGCTTCTCATTTCTTGTAGTTACCAAAGCCCAACGGAATGCCTATTTACTATAGTGCTCTGCGGTATGCATCACGAACGAAATTGAGCTGATTATTATATAATAAAAAAAGTTTTTAAATGTTACTTTACAACTTGATATTTTTAAATTCTTCCTATGATAAGGAAGTCAAAGGGAACTTAAGCCCATACAGCCATGTCTTTATTATTCTATATTAGTACCGAGATACAGGTGTAATGTACCTCTTTGCCTCATGGACTTTTTGATGACTAAGGATAGGCACCGCCATTTTGTTAATGACTTACGAGAACAAAATTGAAAAAGAATGCAAAGTTAGCGATTACGATGAAATGATACGAAAATGGAATGTAATGTTAATTATTAAGATGAAATGATACGAAAATGCGAATTAAATGTATATTATATTAGCACCGACCCCGCCATTACGCGCCAAAAACTCTTTTTTTTTAAAATTCTATTATAGGGAAGGCAAAGGGAACTAAAGCCAATACGCCCACATCTTATATGAATATTTCTTTATTTTCGGCTTCGGGATGCCGGTGTAATGTATCTCTTTGCCCCAACGAGTTTTTGGTGACTAATGGTAGGCTCCACCATTATGTTTTTACACAATATATATCATCGAATCGCACCCCGCCATTACGCGCCAAAAAAAACCGCCGATAACTTATAAGTTGACAGATAGACATAAAAACTGCTTCATAATTGCACGCTCTTGTCAAACTCGGTTCCAAATAAAGAGGCTCTATGCAATAGGGATTATCTGTTTATAAAATAATCTATTTATAATTATGTCTTAATATGTAATCAATAGTTTACTTACTTTGAAATTGCAGTTACAAAATAACTCTTAATTACAAGGTCATAAAGTTCACTGCACTTAACTGAATAATCAAAGATTTATTGTAAATAAAACAAATTCAAGGTGCTTCTGTTAACTTTAGTAAGTTAGGTATTTATTCGTTACAAATAAACCCATTAAGATTTCAATCTCGAGATAATCTATCTTTTGTGATTTGTAATAACGACTGATAATGATATTAAATGTTATCTTATGGAAATGATGTATAAAAATATAATTGTTATTGTCTACTCTGTCAGTGAAAAGCGAGTTGTGGTATAATGAATAAGAAGTACACGGCGTTAATATTGGCGGTGTTGGTCGCAGCGGCTGAGGCCGGCAGCGTCGCAAAGGTTTCATCGCCACTTGCGCTGGATGGCGCGTAAGTACCAACAATATAGTAGTAATGGTACAAGGTGGGCTTCACATTAAAATTGCAATCTTGTTTAAAAGTTCTGTAGATATTTTCCATACATTCTCTTAATCTAAATAGAATTTCAGAAATTTCTAACGCCTGTCGGTATTTTTCTGGTTGGATTTTAACGAAAGATTGAATTTAATCCGCGTCTCAAATCCACAAAAATGCCACTTACTGAAATAATTTTTATGAAAATATCATTACAACGAAATTTATGAATATATAACAATAGCATTTGTTGCTTTTATCGTTTATGGGGGCATAATTATTAACAACCATCTTGTCGATACCAATAGCACTAGTCGTTATCAGCCAACATATGAGTATTTTGAGTTGTCTTACTGATCCGTGGACTTAAGTTTCTAAAACTATTAAGCAAATTTAATTTACCTACATTTAAGAAACCATAGGCTAACTTCCTAAAGCGCTGGACCCATGAGGACATTGAAATATGTTAAATTTTCAAACATCTGATCGTATCAAATTGCAGGTTTTAAACGTAGATTTCATTGAGGCGGAGCAGTAAAAACGTTCCGGGAGTGGGAATTTTTGCTACCACTTACACATACGTACACAATAACTGGATTTGGTTGATCTATGGATGGGTCAATCAAAATCTCTAAATCCTCTGTAAACCATCGGTCCCGTTTGTTTGCATTTTGCCAGTGTGGAGGTGTTATGGCCAAAATTCCTCATGGGATTCTCCCATGTGTGAAGGTTGAACCCTACAGCAGTACATAGACTGTATATTTTTAATAATCACATTTTTGGTATCTTCAGAAAAAATTGGGAAGGCTTAGGCTTACAAGCTGACGTTAACGATTATGTGGACAACACCATCCACATGTTGGTTCCATTCATTCAGCAACATGGCCTCGACCCCATGGATCTACCCGATGTCGAAGAAGGTTTTGAAGTCGTACGTATAGGTTTATTGTTTCTTTTTCGACGTGCCATAAACTAGAGATTGAATTAGGTCAAGACCCTAATTATGATAAGTTAGAAAAAATTGGAATGATTGCAAGGTTTATCATCATCATAAAAAAGTATCTGTTTACCTATGATATAAGAAATCGGGTATCAATTTTTTCTGTATTTTAGTTTATTTAATTATTATTTTGGAATATTGAAATACAATATGAAAATGTGAATAGCTAATAATGGAATAATTTAATTAGTTCTTGATGCTGGTTGCAGTGCCATAGTAAGTATCCCAGAACGTAAAAAGAAATGACCCTTAGATAAATAAAAAAGGGCCACACAAATAAAACATAGACATATGCTTCAGAGTATTATACCACCAGAGTATTATACAATATATTGTTACCTATCTAGGTACTATTCCTCTGTGATATAATATTAAAGCTACGCAATGACAACAACATCCTAAAGATACGTTATACTATATAATACCTAATAACATATTTTTTTTCCAAATAAACAGAAGC
This sequence comes from Acentria ephemerella, assembly GCA_943193645.1. Lineage (NCBI taxonomy): Eukaryota > Metazoa > Arthropoda > Insecta > Lepidoptera > Crambidae > Acentria > Acentria ephemerella. Next base: position 7,036,871 of record OW971877.1, on the reverse strand, counting down.
CTCTTCTGATTACGTATAGCGCTTGGCTAATCCTACACGATGGGTACATGACTGGTTTGTCACATGTCAGTCGTTCAGATGATCAGAAAGTGAACTACTTCGCTAAAATGCTGCGAGTGCGCCTACGACTTCAGTTCAGGGAACTTGAGGTAAATAGATGTACCTACATGTTAGATAATAATTTTTTATTGGCTAACCTAATTAGCTCTTTAACTAATCCAATTTAGGATCTGTACAGATAATTAGAGGTAATGTTAAAATACCAAAACAATTTTAATAAAATCCGATTGATTATTGACTGGATAATCAACTCTTAGCTGCCGGCCCTCATCATCATGTGTAACACTGCACCACTTAGCGCATTCCTATACATACTTACTTACGTGGTTCCACGTCAAAACATCGCCGCAAAAACATCGCGGTCAATAACATAGTAGACAAAACATCGCCTACCAAAAACATCGGGAACCCAAATAATCGCGATCCAAAACATCGCAAAAATATGTAAAACAACCTATATATGTAAAAGAACCTGTCAAACTCCACAATTAATGTTAAATAACAGCCTATGTTTAACACGTTACTTATAACACAAATAATACCTACATTTACCAAAAACCGATTTTAAATACACATCACCACTTAATTATTTATCCTAACACACTTAGACCAACATTAAAACTACCTATTGTGATTTTTATACTTCGTTTGTTTGTTTTAATTGATTTATAATAATATTATAAATAAATTAAAACAAACAAACCAAAAAAAAAGAACCACGATATCGCCTTAGATATCTTAACCTACCACGGCCACCTCGGGCTTCCGTGTACATAGTTTTTCCCCTCGATTTGGAAGTTTATTGATGCCCTGAGAAAAGAACAATCACTTAATGAAATGAAAATTGAGCAATTTGTTTCTGGGTCAGCAACTGAAAATCTAAAGAAGAAATATAAAGATACTTCCCTAAGAATTAATAATATTGTCAAAGAATATGGAACCAGAAATACATTGGAGTATTTAAGAGGCATAGCACATAATTTTCAATTACAAAGTTATTAAATTGTTTTCAATCATAGTTTTGTATAAAATGCAATTTATAAAAAGGTCAATCTATTAATAAACCGATGGTAACATACACATACATATTTTTAATTTTTATGCGATGTTTTTGTGCGCGATGTTTTGGTGTGCGATGTTTTCGTCACGCTATATTATTATTCGCGATGAATTGGCCGCAATGTTATTGACCGCGATGTTTTTGCGGCGATGTTTTGACGGGATACGTACTTACGTAGTCGCTATGCACATGGGTGTGAACTTTATACTTTTTTTTAAATATGTGTGCAAAAATTATATTTGAATGATTGTTTAGAAGGCTCTTAGCCTTCTAACTTTCCACGGTCGTACTCCTATTTTTTCACTATCATATATTTAATAACAACTTTGTTTTACAGTTCATATATAAATATTTGGTTAAAGTGATGAATATCGGTCCTACGGGAGGGATCGTGGGATCCCTCGATCGATTTGTCGTCGTTTTTGATTTACTCATTGACTTCAATAACGACGAGTTGCACCTTCAAGAGTTCTCCCTTACTGATATCGGGTGAGAAATCATTAATGTGTTTACATACATAAGCACGATTTGAATAATTCGGTCATATTTTTTTACAAGAAATTCACCCGTTGGGTTGTTCTTTGATTCCCAAAGAAGGAATCATTTTCATCTATCGTGGATTTAAGTCAGGGATTCTAGTTACTGCGCTGTCTAATAAATGTTGTTTTGATAATCAAAACAAAGTAAGTTTAACTTAAAAGTAATTCCATTAGACTGTGATCTCCTGTGAGATGGATTTGATTTCTAAGTCGGGCTCTCTTAATTAGGGAGGTAAATATTAATATCTATGACATTAAATTACTCTACTATCTGCAATGTCATGTTAGACGGCACTGCCCAAAGTAAAGTTTCAATCGTATCGAGATGTTTGGATTCTATGACAAATTAATATCGATTAAAAATAGTTTCCAATCATCAACATCAGAGATGACTTTCTGTTCCAACGTAGTCCAACAGAGTGAGATAAGATAAAATACTGTTTATTGTTATTCGGTGTACAATCTATATTACAAATTAATAATTTGTGTCAATAGATGCCCATTTTCAGGCGTACAATATATAATTGATACTACATTTAAACATTATTGATACAATATTCATATTAACTCATATCAAACATTAACTATGAGTCACATTAAAACAATTCATTCAAATTATAAAAGCCTTTTTGTAGTAACCATTCTTCTTCTTTTAAATACTGCTACTTCCAATGCCTCAATATATTTCGGTAAATTCATAGTTTCATATTTCTTTTGACTTTTATAAGTACCCAAGTATAAGTAGATACCTTTTTTACTACGTACCTACAAGATAGTTACGATATATACCTACTATTTTCTTCCCTGTTTTATTTCTTCCCATGACTGTCGATAATATAAAAATTGTTTATAACTATCTATATACACTGTTCACGCGCAAGCTCGCAAGGAGGCTTCGTAGAGAGACATGCCGCCTCCTTGAAGTATGGATGAGCGGCGTGTGACTTTTTTTTTAGAAGAAAGTACTATTTTCTACTATTTTCTTTTATTTTTACAAGAGATTGTAAATTACCATATTTTAATATTATATTATATCCTGCTTTAATCTTTTGTATTATTGTTCGCACGAACATACACAATAAATAATCAAAGCTGATTTTATTAATGATTAACAAAGTAATACGTAACGATTTAGGTTTATAATAATCCGAAAATGCTGATTATTTTTTTTATCTTTAGTAAAGATTTCCGACAGTCATAAAATCACAGTATAAGTATATACTTATATTTTGATAAGTCTCGAATACCTAAATAAGTTACTAATGGGCGCATATAGAAAGACACTAAATCTTAATTTAATAAAAGTTGGTATGGTAAATATCTAAAATTGTGGATTAATATAGCTCAGCTTTGATAGAAATTGAACAAATTTAGAGGCAAAAAGCTTAAGGTTTATTCATTAACGGTCGGTTTTAATATTATTTACTTAGATGAAAGCTTGATACTTTTAAGACTGATTTGTAGCTTGCATTCATTCTTAGGTAACTAAAAATATACACGGTTTGCCTTCTTGGTAACTAACTGCGGCAGGCCACAAGAATCTGAGTAGTAGACCTTTCTCTGCCTGAATATAAAATATTGGAATCGGCCGTAAAACGTAAACATATTTTGTCTTTTTTAATTCTTAGTTAGCGTACGGGATGCACTATCTTGCTACTATCTACATTACTACTGGGCCTGATTCTGATCAGGCCTTTTTGTATCTGTAATTTAATTTGGTATTTAATTTTTTTTAAAAATTAATTAATTTCTCCTATATCCACCACGGTCTACTTTTTGTTTATTTTTATTTTGATTTAATTTTTAATAATTTTTAATTTTCTCGTATGTTTTTACTTTTATAATACATATTTGAAAGAAGTTTAGATGACGGGCACTCATTCGAATCGGAGGTACCGAATTCGCTTCCCTAAATTCGGTACCTACGATTCGAATGAGTGCCTGCCCTCGACGCCTACTTTTATGAAATTCTTCGAAACTTTCAGTTTTGGTGTTACAAAATCACGTCTGTTTTTACAATATTAAAATTATTATGTATAAAATCCAATCTAGTATTAAAGACTTTGACGTTGAAAAATGATTTCAGTCGTCTCCGCGTGCGTCTCACTGGCAACAGCCTTATCGACTGGCTGGTTAACCCGGTGATCGGCGTGTTCGTCCGCATCTTTGACAACATCATAATGCGCGTGGTTCAAAACAACATTCGCGGTGCCATCCAATTGGCGCTCGACTTCATTAACACAAATGTCAAGGATATCATTCAGATGATCGAGGCTTATGGAAAATAAAACGAATATTCACAACATAGATAAATACTAATAAAATACTCCGAAGAGAATTTAATTTTTAATTTTAGCATAGTTATTAATACAGTTCAAAATGAAAATCAAAATACATGAATTATTTGAGCCCTATTTTACTCCTGGGATGGCAAGTATAAGTAGGTCTACCTATGTTACGGATCGTTTATTCCCAAGACTATGAAAAGATGATTTCAACTTCGAGAGCTTATTAAAATATATAGAAAAGTATAGGTCTAGATTTAGACAATACTAACAAATATTCTATGGTTTCTTTAACATCATTTTGACTGTCTAAGAATGATAATCACATATGTACGTAGAAGTCCTATTATGGTCCGAAAGATATTCTGTAAATGAATATTTAAATAATACTCTTTCAGTCAGCCCATAATAGGGAAATAATAGTAACTTATTTATTATAAAATATTCGGTATGTTCCTAATATTAGTAGTTAGCACTTTATACATTTGATAAATCTAAACTGGGCTAAATATTAGAAACAGCATCGGAGAGAAGTATTTACAAGAATATTTTAAAGCGAATTATGAACTTTATAAATTTTAAACTGTAATCCTTGAGCCACTTGGTAATTGGTACCTATATTTAATTAAACCGGTAATTCGTTTTCACTCCATTAAATACTGTTTTCTATATTGGATTAACCCCTAATGCTATTAAAGATTCTTTCGCACGTAGTTGCTCTATTATTTATTCTGTGGTAGTATCTAGTGTAAATTCAATTGCTTGCTTAGATATCTAGTAGGTATCTAAGTGCATAAGTTAATCCAACTCAATATTGGTCAAGTAAAAAGAAAGGTACGTTTTTGTAATCTTTATTTATTTGTTCGAGGATAACCTCTATGGCATTTACAATGGTAGGGATTTAATAACATTAAGACATTACAAAATGATATAGTATAGTATATAATAATAAATAACACAGTTTACTATACACTATTTATATCTAGATTTAAGTTACCGAAAGTTTTTCGGAATACATAGATTTACCCTATTGTTCACGATTAAATTTAACACAAATATTATTGTTCAAATCATATTATGGTAGGTAATAGATAAAAAATTACTATCAATATTTAAGAAATAATAAGTACAAAATACTTACTATTTCTTTTCTACATATTAATCAATACCTATATTAATTTATTATAATTCCATATATTTTAAGTGAGTGAATACGTCAAATCTTTAGCTATGAGAATTAGAGAATTGTTGTAAAAATCACTATTTCTTCTTTTGAGATATTATTAAAATGCATTAAATCGTGTCTTTTATGTCTATGATTACTTCAAAACTAAAAATTCGTATCATCACATTAATCGATTATGCAAAGTGTGTTAGATTCAAGATGGCTCACTTTGATATGATACACATATTCGATTAGTCAGTATACTAATTATACATATATTCATTAATTAATTTATGACGTTACCTTTTTACTCAAATTTCAATAGGTATGTACCGCGACATCTTTCAAATCTCAGTCAAAGATAATATAAAGTCTTTTGTGTTTTAGTAATTGTAAATTGCCAATTTCAGAGGTCACAGGTATTGAATTAATACCGGTAGGTATAGAAATTTATATATATCATTATTTATTATTATTTATGTGTATCATATACATGTATATTATATAGTATCCATAACATACATGCTTAATTCCACGTCAACAGTACAATTACCTATTTCATAGTATTTCAGATTTTACCGAAGTCACATCTCTAAAATCACTTTAATAAGCTAAGAATTTTAATGAAATTTAACGAGTTTGACTTACACACGTGTAAAACGTGTCTTCTTAGTAATTCTAACCTTAAATAAGAATAAACTAAATTATTACTATTATTCGTAATAAATAGGCACATTAGTAGCAGACAATATTTTAAATGATGGGTCAGGAAATATATAAATCAAATCGCACTACTAATATATTATCTACGTACCTACTTAAAAGTAACTCTACGTTCAATAAATCATTCACCTATACACTACCTTTCTACTCTTAAATTATTTACACATTCAATTCATTCGAGACTGTTCAATGTTACTTAATTACTATTAGGCTGTTTACAGTTCACACTTTTAACGATTCAGCATAGCAAGGATTTTTGTTTCTACGGTTGGCATTGGAAATAATTTAGTCATGTTGTAGCTACTATTAGATTAGATATTTTATGTATATTATATTCATTATGTGTGATGATAAGTATATTTTGAAATGTACGGATAGCAATGGTTGAAGATAAAACAAATAAATTATTATCTTTGCCGTGAGAGATGAATTTACGTACTTATTAGATCGTGCCAAGGTTCTATGGTACCAAGTGTATTTTTCTTCTGAGGCCGATTGTACGTAGTTAGAATGTAAATTTTAAGTGCCGTCACCATAATATTTATTTTAAAAGTGCTTTCAAAGTTCGTTACAACAATGCAAAATAAGTGTAATCAGCTATAAAAGTGACGGTAGATTTTGTCATTAATTTGTTGAAATCCACAGCAGAAATATCTTAAAAGTATTTAGTCAGTCAATATTGCACTTTTATGATGTACTACAGTAGTAATATCGCTTATTCGTTATTTAAAGCCAGTGACACTAAGTTCTTGAACACCGTTAGTATTCAAGCCTCTTCATCAACATATCCAACAACTCGATGATATACAGACTGCGCGCATTTGTTTTGATATCTAGACATAAGCTTAATTAATTGTTATTGTTACTCAATTACACCACCATTTTTAATGTAAGTATCTTTCGCAATCTGGTAGAGCTGTGCAGACATTTTGTCACTAGTCTCGTTCACCATTTTGGTGAAGTGTGATTGTGGGTTGTTGAGAAGTATGTAAGGATGATCGAATTCGACGAGTCTTCCTGCATCCATGACCATCACTCGGTCCGAGTCCATTATAGTGTTGAGTCGATGTGCTACAGTGAGCACTGTACAGTCTGCAAAACGTTTGCGTATTGTTCTTTGGATAAATTCGTCAGTTCTGAAAAAAAAAACTTAATTTTTATTTGATATGTTTTTGTTGATTTTAATTTTATTTACTCTATTATTGCAAGGATATTAAAATTCAATATTACATAATCAATGCGTTGTTATGATGATAAGCATATTATTGTGTAATAGTGTCAGTCAAATTTATTAAGTATTGCTACACAGTTATGAAAAATGAAGTTCGTTATATTATCATGATTGGCTAATCAAGAAATTTTTGTAGTAGCTGTAGATAAAATATTTTATCGCATATAGTGCGTAAGTAATTAATCGATACATAGTGCAGATAATAATAGAATCATAGCACTAAAACACGAGTGGGGAAGGTATGACAAACTAAATGACTCTCTATTATATTTATTATTGCTATTTATTATTATAGGAAAAATAAGATATCATCTTCCATATTTAATTGTACTAGATTTTTCGAATAGGACTTTCTAATAGGTCTAATAGAATTTTTACTTATACATATTTACATCACATATGCAAATATTAAATTAAATGGTTGAACTGTGTATTATCAACTAACAAAAAAGAAATCATTCAAATCAGATAAGCCGTTTTTGAGTTTTATTTAGAATGTTGAGCAACTTTTTATATCATTCTTAACTTATACATATGTATAAGTTAATCATTTATGTTGAGACTCATTTATATTTCCAACTTTTGACATGTAATAAAGATGTCAAACATCAATATGCCACTGTTCATATGGGTACGTACTTGGGGTCGACGTTGGCGGTGGCCTCGTCAAGCACGAGGATACGGTTTCCGCGCAGTATAGCCCGTGCAAGACACACCAGCTGCCGCTGTCCTAACGAGAAGTTCGATCCACCCTCGGACACTTTGAAGTCAAGCGCGGGAACTGCTGCCTTTAAATCCACCTGTGATTTATAAAAATGAAAATTATTTGATCATACTTAAAAACATCAATGACGACACATAGCATACGAAAGATCGATAATATGTTCGAAATATGTGTCAAATGGAAAGTAAACTAATATTTATGTATGATGTCCGAAATCAGTAAAACTATTTTATATCAAGTAAATAAACCAACATTGGTGCCAGTTCTTATTGCAACTAATAATTTACTACAATTTTATCCTTTGCATTATTTCTTATAATTGCCGGGCCGGGCCGGACTGATAACGAATATGATAGTTAATTCTATTTTTAAGAAATATGTGTCCACTAACCGCTTCAAGGGCTTTCCAGAGTTGATCATCGTCGTAGTCATTGAAAGGGTCGAGGTTGTAGCGCACGGTCGCTGAGAACAGCACTGGCTCTTGAGGGATTATAGAGATCTTTGATCGGAGCTCCTGGAATACAAGAAGATTGATTTAACGCCATTACTAAGTCTACACAGTCTACGAAGTCTCAGACGGTAGCTTATTTGAATTTTATACATATTCTAATCATCATTATCGTCTGCCTGGCTCTGTCATAGACAATATAAAACTTGATATCAAATGTGCCCAGGCCTAAGTTTCTCCATATACATTATTTAATAACACAAGCTTAGTTATGAGAGTAGAAGGTTTTAGCTTCCTTTCGTGCATACAAAGAAAAAAGGAAGATATATTTACGACGGCGCCTTTTTTTAAATCCAGCTGTTGGTTATAAAAACATGTATGATCTGAAACTATAAATAAAATAACTATAAAACCAGCTGCTACACAACAACAGTTTTCATTGGGCTGGAACTTTTATTACAAAATTTTAGCAAAATTAAGCATTTGGCTTACTTGTAGCGCTATATGTCCAGTGTTAAGGTCATCTATAAGGATGTCACCCTCGACAATAGCGAGTCGGAATAGAGATGAGATGAGTGAAGACTTGCCCGCGCCAGTGCGACCCACTATACCCACCTGAAAGAATTATATCATTTCCACAGTTAAATTGGGTATTATCATTTCTAACTAATTTTTTTTTCAAATTTATAATTAAAAAATTATGTAATTGATACTTAACTATTCTTAACATTTACGTAAATGGTCATCAGCTATAAAGAATCATAATTCTTCTTACCTTCCATCCACTCTCGAGGATTAAATTAAGGTTCTTAAGGACTGGCAAGTCTTCTGGAGTATACTTCATGTAGCAATTGCGAAACTCGATACGACCACGCCACGGCCAACCCTTTGGTGTTTCGCAGTCTGTAATAATGAAAAATAAATTACGTTAATTTATATACAAATAAACAACATTAAATTTCCCTAACCATCATTCCTTTAAGGATGAGATCTCAACACTATATTAATTATGTAACTTCAAAAATCTTTATTCGGATAATACTTAATTACCTAAGTAGAAATTTCTTTGAATCAAATATTAACGTACTATAATGTGCTATAAAGAAACTCATACCTGGGGAATTATAAAGTTTTGAGTTGAATATTCTTTTAATGATGTGGCTGGATCAGACTTCAGTATGTACGACAAATGTGTATTTAATACGTTATAGTGGATCAATTATAATCAATAAGTCACTTATATTATTTCCATGGTTTGGAGATTGTCGAAATCTTCGAATCCTATGAATTTTACTAACATTTTAAGAAATTTACCTTCACATTTTAGTAAATTAGTACAAACCTCCTTTTTCCCAGCGACTCTCACGCTCAATATGCGTGTATTGCAAGATTCGTTCAACACTGGTCATTTGCGAGATGACTTCTGCCGTTTGCCTCACGCCGAACTGTAGCATTCCTGTCAGGATTAGTGTTTGAGATATTGCCAAACCGACGTTTCCAGAGAATATGGTTTCTGAAATGAAAATGAATTCGACATGTATTATTCGATTACTATTTTGGGGTAAGAAAACCGCTCTATTATATTGCAATGTCTCTACAGGATACCACATGTAAGCTCATAATTTCTTATTACACCTTTATTACGTATTACATGCAATAAATGATTTGAATTTGAATATGAAAAAAAATCAAATTTTCATATTAAACTCACCTATATCAGTGTAATTTCATTACGGAAAACAATTCCTTTAAACTGTTTAATTGTAGTGATCGCATATATTCCTATATACTCATCTTATTTATTTATATATATAACAGTGATTTAAATTAAGATTGCTCCTTTGATGAGGTAACAAATTATGAGTTTAGAAACAGGTAATCACATTAAGGTAACATGCAGGTAATCTCTTAATACAGCCTACTTAAGCAGACAACAACATGCCTGCACGCACGCGTATTTAAATTTGGTTATAAAGACTTATTTCTATTTATAAGAACTTACTACTGTCGATGACGAGGAAAGCAACAATAACAATGGCTAGGTAAAGCACGCAGATGAAGTCGAGCCAGAATCCAAGGGTCACGCCGCTCGCCAGATAGCTACTCCATGTCGACGTGTGAATGTCCTGATAGGTTTAAAAAAAATCAAGAATGTGTGTAAAATTCATTACTAGGTACTTATAAAATCACCAGCGAGTTTCAAAGAATCATCCGACTGCCACTTTATTCCCACTTCACTCCCAGCCCAGTTATCCACTACAGAACCACGGTCGCAGTGAGAGTAAAGAGACAACGAAGCGACGCCAGCATGGCTCCAACAGTGAACATCTATTTTATGCCCATCCGCAATTCCTCGGAGTTCGCACGAGAAGTTATTTATTCATTGTTCATTGCACAAAAGCACAATTAGCAGATTTAAGTTATTGGTTGACGTGTAGAGAATGTCTTAGGCATTCTCTACACGTCAACCAGTAGAAACAGAAGAAAAAAATATAAATAAATGAAAGAAATACGATAAAACAAACTAATATTATAGCATAATTATATGAAACCTACATACACTAATTTAATAGCAGGTTTTAATACATAAATAACTTAACTTTAAATAAAGCCAACAATAAAGCCTTTAAAGATGGATCAGTGTGTAAAGATGCTTATAATAACTCTTTATGCAAACAAAACATCAGAAATGATTTGATATTAATAAAATACATTATTACCTGGAACCTATCAAATTCTTTGATGAGCCTTTGTTGCGCTCCAGATGACCGAATGGTGCTGATACCGTTCAGGGTCGCTGACATGTGCGAGAAAACGGGACTGCGAGCTGAAAAATACAAAGTTACTTCATTATTATTTTTATATGTACCGAGTTACAAACTTTTACAAATACTTGAAACAATTAGAACAACTCTACAGTTATTTTTAACAGTATAAAATTTAAATATAATAGTTTCCAATTAATTGGATTCTTTTGAATAAATCAAATCAGTTTTGCTGTGGTGTGTAATTTGGCATAAATTTAAGGTAAAAAAGGTTATAATTTGGTAATTTATACAATGCCGATAGTATAGGTCCGCCGTCGATGTACAATAATGTAATAAATAAATAATACCTTTTTATAATACATAATCAAATTAAAGATTTAATTACAATGAATTTAGGCAGAACCTTGGTTATAAAAGTAAAATAATATTTACAATGTTTTAAGGTTAATGAACTCAAAACAATAAAGTACAAAAAATAACAAATTTAAAACTTACTTGTGCCTTCTAATCGTTTGATAGATTGTGCCGATTTAAGGTAGATTTGCAGAATTGTATAGAATAGGAGCAGTATAATTGTTGTTGGAAGTAATGTCCACACAAGAGCAGCCGCATTTAGTGCCAAGATGCTGAACATCACCAAATATATTTGAATGCATTCTAACAAAAACCGCGGCAAGAGTTCGTCTAGTGCGCCAATGTCCTTAGAGAATCTGTTCAATATACGACCTGCGCAGAAAGGGAATTTGTAAGCCGCATGGTTGAAGATAAAGTTTCAAGCGCTCCCTGTAGTCAAGGTTTTAGGAGTTATAATATGTTCTAGATGACATAATAATACAAAGTATTACGACTTTATTGTATTATTTGTTAATTTTTTTTAAATAACTTTAGTAAATGAACAGAGTTGATATGTGCTTTTCATTATATCTACATATTAGCTGTGTTCATGTACACCGGGCGTATATACGTGATGAACACGGACATTGTTCAGAAGCCGTGCTAGTTTATATGATTATTATTGATGTATTTTATATTCCCAATAAACATTACATGTTGTTTGACCATTATCTAGTATTCATGAGATACGTGCTCAATTTAAAAGTGTTTAAATTGAAATTGGAATGAAATAAAATCAATAATACCATAAACATCAAATTGTCGAAAAAGTTCTTTTTAATTATTTTTGATTTACCCGAATTTATTTACTTACTATTTCTAATGTTAGTAAAGTCTTATGCATTCTCTGATTTATTTTTTCTAACTTCAGTACAAATTTAATACCTCCCAATAAATTTACAACATAAGAATAAGAAAGAGCTCAACCCATTGTAGGAAGCTAAGCAAAATATTTACCAGAGGAATTAGTATCGAAGAATCTCATAACGCCTCTAAGCATGGAGTGGAACATGTCGTTGTGGAGATTGCGTGAAGCCGTCATGGACACCTTGAAGAACATGAACGCTCGCGCCGTGATGAAGAAGATGCAACACACGATCAACGCCGTGTAAACGTATAGGTACTGCGACGTGTCAAGTGGTCCGATGTATGCGTGGATGTCTAGGTCTGAGAAGGAAAATGAGAAAATAGTTGTAATTTATAATATTAATTGGGAATAATGTTTATTTTTAAATATGTTTTGATTCAAATTGGTTTCCCAGGGGTCGTCATAGACGAAAACTGTGTAAGTTTTTTAAAAGGTAAGTAATTTATATCAATAGGAAAAAAACTAGAGATATCAATGATTTTTAAAGTAATTTGGCTGGTAAGTAATTTGATGGATCTTTGGGTATCACTTCATTTCGAATAGGGGTTTCTTACCTATAGAAACCTAATAATTTGGGAATTCCTGCATTAATATCTTTAGCCTCTATAATGTCAACTGAACTGAAATGAGTGCAATTTTAAGCGATTTATTTATATTGCTGCAACGAGATATTTATCACTTACAATCAAGTATACAACTGCTTTTGGATTTTTTTTTTCATAAAAATATAATGTGATATTGATAGATGTACAACCTGCTTTTTCTTCGATACCGGAGAAGTAACTGGAGAAATTAAAAGTGCTGTTCTTTGGTGTTATAATCTTGTCGTAATCTTTGATAGTGCTGTTGTTTTGCCTTTCTTTCATCCGTGTAACTTCGTTGGTCCTAAAATATTTCTAAATTAAGTTTCTGACTGTTAAAAACTGTCCAAATATATTCAATAGGGATTCCACTGTAAACTAGTAGTATTTAAATCAACTTTGATTAAGATTTATGGGACTAATTCAGCAGAAGTAAACATTACTGCCATGGTGGCAGGGAAATGGTATTATTATTAGAAATCAGTTAACATTTATAGATTAGGGAAAGCAGATATTAATTTATTTAAAGGTATTTAATAAAAATATTATTTTGAAATCAGCTAATACAATAAACGATCAATTTATGATCTTACCAAAAAGTTACCCAATAGTCGCATAGTGTTGCAGACAGTTGTCCAATAACAAGCAAAATTATCATGAAAATGATTCTAGCTGGTCTTCCCCCAGCTTTTAAGTATGCCCCGTACACGAGCCAACCCATGGAACCAGATTCACGTTTTTCTTCTTCCATTTCTTGAGCTGGAATGTCACAACCTGTGGTTGATTCACAAAGAGAAGGTCGACGTGTGGTAGATAACTGGAAGAAGATAATAAATTCTTGACTAAATACTAATGATGAAATATTTGAGACGTTATAAGCGAATAATATATAATATGAATAAATAATACAAAAAACATGACGTACCCTGGAAGAAGTTCGTCTGGACATAGGCGGCGGCAATTTATTTATTTCTTTACCTTCTTCATTATCATCGTGAAAAGATGATAACAACTTAGCAAAGTCTTTGCCAGAGCTTGATAATTCGTCATAGGTTCCTTTGGCTTCTATTGCGCCCTGATATGAAGGAATCAATTTTATTACTGAGTAGGTATGAATATATTTATAATAACGCTGGTAAACATTACATTTCATAATGACTCCCTATATAATGTTGAGTAGGATGGTTTTGAGAAATCCATCGATTGCTATTTGTAACTTTGGCACAAGTTTTGTTGAGCATTTTACTTTTATATGTTTGTTCTCAATACTTCATTGTGTTGTTATTTATAACCAAGTTAAAAATGAATTAGTTGTCATTATAAGAATATAAAAATCAAAATGTATCAAGGTTTATTCTGTTGAATATACTCACACTGTTCATAATAACGATATAGTCAGCCGCTTTGAGGTAATGTAACTGATGGGTAACGAGAATACGTGTAGTGAGCTTTAGATATCCACCGATACATTCATCAAATAGCTGTCTACCTACATGAGCATCTACGGCGGATAATGGATCATCAAGGAGGTATATGTCCGCCTGTAATATAAATTTTTTGTAAAAGAAAACAAAAACAAAAATTAAATTCTGCAGATCAGTACTTACAAAAGTTTTCTTCATTCAATAAAGATTCCTTACCTGTCTATAAACGGCTCTAGCAAGGTTAATTCGTGCTCTTTGACCACCAGAGAGGGAAGCACCTCTTTCTCCTACAAGGGTTTGGTCACCATGAGGGAACTGCTGGAAATCTTTTTGTAGTGCACATACTCTCACCACCTTTAAAATGATATTACTCAATTTATTTTGCTAAGCATGTTTATAGGTAGTTTATAACTTTTACTTTTTATTTTATACAGTATATAGGTAAATATGTAATGTGTGTAGAATTTCAGAAGTTATTATAATAATAATATCAGTATATCTCTATTAACACAATGTATTCAAACCTTACTAACCTCTTTGTATTTTTTAGAAATGTAAGGTAATCCAAAAAGTATGTTTTGGCGAACTGTTGCAACAAAAAGCCACGGCTCCTGACTGGCATAGGACAGAGGTCCATTGAGATACACTTTGCCGCTTGTGGCTTTCAATTCATTTAACAAAAGGTGTAGAACTGAACTCTGCAAAAATACATTCATTTATTATCAAAATTAAAAGTTATCATGTGTACAAAAAAGTGTATTAAAAGGAACTCATGGTACGTTAATTTACACCTCTCGTATCTGTTCTTTGAACGAATTAAAGTTTTTAAAGGAAGGTAAGGTTTTAAATATTGCTATTACCTTTCCAGAACCGACTGAGCCGATGATAGCACACAATTTTCCTTTAGGCACTGTTAAGTTTATATTCTTTAGAGTAACTGGCCCATCGTCAGTCCAATTCGCGTATACGTCTTGGAGCTGAACACCCACGTCTAAACTCATGCTCGGGGAGCCCAGAGATTGCTTCAGTAAACCTTTCTCGTTGCAGTCGAAGCCTGGATGAAATTATTTTTATGATATAAAAATTAAATTAGTAATTTTATGAATGCATACCTTACAACCTTCTGACTGAGTATATATTACTTAAATTACTTACTAGGATTGAAGATGCCTTCTTCATCTATCTTTTTAAAAGAATTCTGACATAGATCTTCTCTGCTCAAATTCTTTATTTTTTTGTTCTCTACTGACTGTACTAATTTTGCAATATCCACTCCAGGGACACTACGTAGATCCTCACGTTCATCTATATTTAATTAAACATTATTATTTTAATTTAATCTAGGATAATTAATTTCATCGTGCAGATAAATTGTAATAAAAGTGGTTAGTTCTCTTTGTATAGGAAAACAGTTGTCTTAGTAATGGAATACTTGATTAAGTTATGGTAGATGATAAGTTACTGACACAATGCGTGCTTATGTATATTTATGACGATCGAGTCACGGCAAATGCATGATATAAATTATAAAGTCGTATTGAAACCATGCGATGGCAAACGTAAAATTAAATAATAATAAGTCTAATTCAGTAACGCTTTGCATACTTAGCCATGTTATTTTTACATTTTGTGCAGCTTATCATATCATATATTACAAATATATAATAATACAGAATGATAAGTAAACTTACTTATATTTCTGAGCTTATTTTTTACTATAGAATAGAATATGTCTATCTATATATTTCTATACTTATTTTTTATTTAAGATAATTAATTTATATAAAATAAGTTATTATATATTATAGTCATTATATTGTTACCATTAATAATTTGTTAAGTAGCTCCATCACCATAATTTCATGCAAATTAGTAAGAGGAAAAATATTCTAAGCATTTAGTAAAACAGTCATGTTTATATAATTCCCCGCTCATATAAAATTAATACCCTTTATCGAATACACAAGAAATTCACGAATCACAATCATATCCCGCATTGTTTGAATTCGTACCCCTGAGTAAAAGAGCTTCTACACGCATGACAGTGACAGAACTTTCCATTATATGCGAAAGAGCATTCGGCAAATGCACAGCTAGTGTAGCCTGAAGCATGTTGAATAGTTGTGCCAGCGGGAACGCCTGTGGAACATCACATTTTTGAACATTTTCCAGTCTTTTGGCCCAGCTACATCAAATACCTTTATCGGCTTCGTTATAACTGGGGTAAGTACTTTTAATATTCCCCAAATGTGACTGTTTGCGAAAGAAAATAGGTTAATATGGTGTTAATAATGGTGATATGAGGAAATATGCATTCAAGTTTTATACAGAAGGTAAAGAGAAGAGGATAGAAGAATAGAAGACGTTTAGTGCAATGGTGATATGGCGCCCCACATACCGAGCAGCATAAACGCCTCGAGGCGCTGTACTGAGATCAGAGCTTCCGCCAAGAAAGATACCGCGTTGGACATGATAATCGAGAGAGTTCCTTGAAGGGTGTTGTAGAATTGCGCCAAGGGGAATACCTGTAAACGACTTTGTGGTACAACTGGAACTGAATGGCAAAAATTTAAAAATATTTTGAAATACAGCCTCTCAGACAGGCAATTGTTTCATGGCATCGTATGTATGATATATATAATATTAAAAAAATAATTCTTTACTAAGTCTTGCTTTTTCACATGATAAATATCCAACGACTTTAAATTTAAAAATTGTCAAAATCTTTTGATAAATCCTTTTGTCTTTTAATTCTTCGGAGCGGCCACATCACAGTTGAAGTTGTGTCTTATAAAAATTTAGAAGAAATTAGTTGGACCAAGATACGGCAACTACGGTGAGTGACTAAGTTTTTCTTTAAGGCAGAAAATGTCAAGAAAGGACCCTCTGGTCCAACTGATGGTAAAAGGCACCCAGAGACATTGGCAATCTGGAGACCTGAGTAATCACAGTTTCTAGCCGATACGAACACCGTCATTTGCTATTCTTAATATTATACTTTCAAATTAATTAATTGTCGTGCCAAGTCTCAAGAGACTTTTAAAACCATTGCCGCAAACGTCACCGTTTACTTTATATTTCATTGGTTTTATCTGGCGTGATGAGAGATGAATTTGCTTGAATTATGACTTCCCAATTTATACATTTCCAGATCTCTTAAAAAAAGTTCTTGATCCATGTAAAAAATTAAGGACATTTACTTGCATTTAGGTACCTAGATAACATAGACATATTATAGAACAAATAAAAGATAAGTATATCACGTGCAAAATTTCATTATTAATCAGCAATTTCATCGGCAAGGCAATGAAATAACGGCATGATAAAGTATTTATCAGGCTATAGAATTTGCACCTGTGCAATTGGTTATTCATTACTACAACGTTATACAGATATATATATATATATAGAACCTTAGGTTGACTGACTATATGTTGTTTAGTTATACCATTCGAAAATAAAACAGTTATGTATCTTCATGTTGTTATTATGTTATACTTACTATGTCAGCGGTAACTTGGTACCCGAAGATGGAGTAAGTGAGCAGTGTAATGTAAAGCGAAAGCCTTTCGGTAAACACCATGAAACTCAGGTAGACCCCTCGTAGGTAAGATGCAGAGGTGATGCACTTAATCTCGTTTTTGCGGGCTAAAGCGACCACTTGCTCGAAAGGCTTTTCCCATGCGTACATTTTGATGACCTACGTAAAAAATACAAGAAAAAATTGTAAAGTTGTTAGTCATATTTTTTATTAAGTGTAAAATGAAATGGTATATCATCATGTGAGCTTTGCGGATACGAATAAGTAGCGGAGTTCATTTTTTTATAAAATTAAAAATTTTCTACAAAGTCTCCGATTGGGAACGACTGAGTCGTAAGTCTACTTAATTAAACCATTTATTTATAAAACTATTTGGAAAATAAACCATTTAAAAATTGACGTAACAATGAATGGATGTCTCTTATAGCATTAAATTTCAATTAATGATTGCCTTTATCATCATAACGTTACAGGTTTCGATTAAATTGGAATTATTCGAACAATAGTTACCTGCATTCCATTTATAATTTCGTCCATGATTCGCACGCGCTCATCGGTTTTACAAGCCGTCCTCATTCTTAGCCTTGCTGCTAATTTACTCATGTAAGCTAAAATTACAAACAATCTCATATTATCAGTTTATAAAATACTTATTTATTTCGAAATCAAGTAAAGAAATATTTTACAGATCCTTTATTACTCACATTGGACCGGTATTGTTTGTAAAACAATTCCGACGACTCCGATGATGGCAGCGTATCCGATTTTGATATAGATAAGGTAGCAAACGACAACGACTTGGAGAGGAAGGAGCCAGATGAAATGAGCGTATATGAATGCATAGTCAAAACGGTTTACATCGTTCGATAAGAGATTTACCACTTGGCCGGCTGTAGTTTGTGCTAGCGCGCCGGAGCTCATGCGCATGACCTGAAAATGCATATGATTGCATATTGAATTAAGTTAGGCTAAATTATACACATCACAATAGAGGAAGAGAGTTGTATATTAACTATTGTATTTGGTGTTGAACTTGTAGCGAGTAAATTTGCCAAAAGTTTTAATCACATTATTCGTAAATATTAGATAGGTATTAATCAAATAAGCTTTGCAAAGTATATTTCTTCTGTGTGATTTCGAAATATTTACTGAAAACCTTATTATTATTAGTTTACTCGTAATTAAAAGTAACAACTTTATTCATTTATACAACTTAACTTAAGTTTTTTCACTTTGTTCTTCCTAAATAAGGTAATCTGTAGTATGTGACATCCTTGGATTTGGTTTTCTATATATGAACCGTGGTCATTAAGGCTGTGGGTCGACATCAATTTCTATGAAAGTATTAATCGAAGATATTGACGACTGTTTCTTTTGATAAATGTTTTGCTATTTACAATTAAATTGAATAAAAAGTAATCGAGTACTGTATTTAACCAAAAATGAGATAATATAAAGTAATTACTTTAAGTGTTCAAAATAATGGAAAAATAAAATATGTGGATATTTTTACCTTTCTATAAATTAGAGAGCAAGTAGCAATCCGAACTTTCATGCCAAACTGCTGCGTGGAATAAGTGCCGTGGTGGTTCAAGAATGCGATGAACAGGGACATAAGGATGACCGCTGAGGCACAGTACACTGCCTGCTCGTATGTCATGTCCGAGCCTGGCTCCCAGTATGCCAGCATCATGCTAAGCGCCACTGGTTGAAACGGTCTGTAAATGTAATTTTTTCAATTGAAGCTAAATTTTTAAAACATTTTATTTTAAGTTTTTCTAAATATTTTAGTTTTTATATCCTATGCTGTACCTATGTCAAAAAGATTGATAGAGAAGTTATATAATTATAGTATCTAAAGAAATTTAGTAGCTACTATTAAAGCTATACATATATACAAATAATATTTAAAGATAAAGAGTTTCTTTGTTTGTTTGATTAAACGCGCTAATCAAGGGATCGACAGTTTAAAATTGAAAAAATCTTTTTGAGTTCTATAGTCTATTTATCGAGCAAAATTATACAGGCCTATAGACTTTTGAATAAATGGATATGAAAAATATATATGAAAAAAGTGTGCTCAACTCCTAATGTTGCAAAAACGGAAAAAAATAAATATTTTACAGAGCTTTCATTGAGTAAACGTAAGTAACGTGCGTAAACGGTTAAAGTTACTCAAAAATTGTGTAAGCTGGAATTGTTTTCCTTTAAAGGTTTTAAAAGTCTTGTGAACCTTACAAGACTTAAAACCTTTAACTTAACCCACTATAACCCTTTTTTGGTAGACAAATTAGTCTTAAATATATTTCAATTCCATACTCAAATCAACTTATATAAAATTATGTAAATAAGACGCGGGCACAGTAAATATATTTATGTATATTCAAATATACAGTTTTGTTGGTACAATATCTGATTGGTGTTAATAAAACCCAGTTTATTAATTGTTATTGTCTAAAGAGAAAGCTGGTGCTCTTACGATGAGGATCAATGTAAAACAAATATAAACTATTGAGAAGAATGATATATATTATGATCAAAAGGTTCATAATTTTGACTCAGTTTTAATGCTATGAATATTAACAATGTCAATTTGCATGGAAAAACATCGAATTGAGAACCTTAAATTTTCAGTTCATAAGTTTAAAGAGTATATTACAATTAGGTATGATAGCATATATGACAATCTGAATAGGTTTACTTACTTCAATAGGAGAGCTTGGATCAAGAACATAATACCCGAAGGTGCATAGCTCAACCAGAAAGTTTTAGTCATGGCTCGTAGGAGAGATGGCTTGCGACCCTTTTTGTTAGCTAAAGCTATTTCTTCCAGCCATTTTCTGTGGACAAAAGTAAAGCTTAGTATAAGTTGTTTATATAATGGGGTACGCGCTGGTGAGCCTCCTCGCATACTGAAACCGTTGTACTACGATTTAATGCACTTGATGACCTCTCCTTTCAATGTAACGGGCGGTTCACCAACGGATCCAGCCGGCTTACCCTGGGCGGGCACGAAACAACTACCGGAATAAAAGTGGTAGTGGTTTAGTGGTCGGCTAATCTCCAGCAAATAGGCTCTTTTCAGGGCCACCTGGCGGGTCTCCAAGCACTTCTCCAGACTGCGGACTCGGAGTTTGTAGTTTGTTGTAGTCACCTTTGGTGGTGTGAAGGGCGGACGCGCAGCCGTGACGATGCAAGATCCTGGTGCCCTTATGTTCACGTTGGAGTACCCACCTAAGACGTGGAAATTGTGGCGTGTCCGGGTGGCTTAGGCCTTTGAGGGGGGGATTAAACGCAGTCTCTAAATTTTGCGTAGAGTTACATCTAAGCTGCTCTTGACACTGCCCGGGAGGGCTGGTGAGGAAAGGCCCTTTTAGTGCCAGCGGAGCATTACGCTCGGTGGTGGCCGGTCTCCAAGACCAGCGGTCCGTTTTCGATTCCCATGACGGACAAATTTTAAACAGTGCGCGGTGGGGTTCGCAATGACAAGCGCAAGCGGCGACACGGTGAAATGTTTTTGGGCGAGCCCGAGTCGTCGCCGACGTACGGCAGTCAGCCCGGAGAGGATGTTTAGTGGGTAGTGGGGAAACGCCTCTACCCCGAGGCTCACATACCCCTGCAGTTGGTAGTCGTATTGTAGGAATGATGCGTAAATGCATACGACCTCTCAGACAAAAAAAGTTGGTTTTTAAATTAAAACATAACCATTATGGCATAATTCTAGTCCCTATAATAAGCACCTTTGTTATTTTAAAATATTAAAATGTTATGATAATATTATTCAAATTTAAAATTTAAAAAAATCTAATTCAAATTCAATTCTTAATATTTGTTAAGGATGATGATTTCGAGACTACTAACGCCATCTATCATGGATCTAGGATAATAATCGTTGAAAGAAGTTGATCTTCTTGACTATCGATTTTCCTTACAAGCATACGTTTTTTAAATTGATTTAAATAAGTATTTATTGTAAAAATACGAATTAAACTGTTTTAACGCAAAATTTTCCTTCATTGAATTAGACTAGAAACCTACCGTAAATTGTATAAATTTTTTATTATCTTATTTTGTAAATACTTTTTATAAGCACTAATAAACAAGCTTAAGGACACAAATATATCACTAAAGGTATTTGGCAAATTTTCTGTAAGGAGCTCGCGGAGTATATGAAGGAAATGAAAGGTCAATAAATTGGAAATTTGATACGTTATATTAGTATAATTTTGGATTAACGTCAATGATGAGAATAAACCTAAATATTATAGTTTCAGTTATTATAGATTATCGAAAACATTATTATTACAGGGAGCCTTAAATTACACATTACACAAAGCGTCGAACTAATAAGATTTAACAATGATATCACCACATTTGAAATTATTTTTTATAAATTAAATATTGAAATCAATTATTTGATTACTACATTCCTACTTGAGTTCAATTAATTCCCTCTATCTTTACAATTATATCTGTTCTTGTATTCAATTTTGCTCTATGGTCAAATAAGTATCTAAGTTTTATATGATTAGAGACATATGAATTATTAAACCAACAATGATATGATGCGTATAGTTTATGAGGATAGCTTTGTTTATATAACAAAAACGTTACTATTTTTCTGAAACCAACCATGTGATTTATGTGACCTAGTATATAAATACGGTAGTCGTAAGGATAGTAAATAAAACTTATAATACTGATAAAATATGAGAATAACAATACAATAAATTGACAAAGTAATTATTATTAATTGTACCAACAAAAGCATATCCGTTAATTTTGTGTTTTTTTTTCCTTTCTGACAAGATTCATGTTTGACACTAATAAAATGGAACAAGTATAAGAAAACTTGTTCTTATGCAGGGCCTCGTGAATCATCACCAGGGTCGAGATTGTAAACGAGATATCGAAAGTTATATTAAAATATCGCTTACTACACCGTCTAAGGTAACGATCGATTTATGCATTAAACAATTTTAATGGATTGTTTAATGCATTATTAATATTGCCTACAATCATATATAAAGCACCAAAGCAATATGCAGCTACGATTGTGGTTGTTATATATTATAAATCAAACGTTTATTAAGATAACAATTAAGTCTTAATTTTTTTATCGTTATCGTTTCATTTCACTACAATTACTTTAATAATAATCGTTTAATATAATAAATTTAGCAATTACGCGGTTTATGGTAAGATATTTTTTTAGTACCTACCAGTATGTAGTGAATGCTACTCGAATATACTAATATTCTAGCGATGCTAATATTTTTAGAATAATTACTATGATATTATAAGGTATTACACTGATTTTAGCTCAACAAACTTTTTTATTTAACAAACGTGAGAGAAACAGTTACAAAAAACAAAAAAGCAGTTTTTAAGTAAGACCATGTGAAATCACATCAAACTGATCTTCCACTTCAGATCTGATCCTACCCCTGCAAGAAGCAAAAATAAAACAAGTTATACATAAACCAATTTAATGAATTTGTTTGGCAAATCTATTTAAATTTAGATATTGCAGTATCACAACTTTTCACTTCCTTTGAATGTTGCACACCTTTAATGGTCACGCGCAGTGTCTAGCTAATTGTAAATTCACTCATTAATATTAAAACTAAACTGCTTGCGATTTTATCAAATTGGAATAGGTTATATAAGGATTAATACCTTGCCGTAATAGAAACATTAATATTGTTTTTTTAGTATTTTTAATAAGAAATGGGTAGTAAGTTTTTTATTGATATCAATGATTTTAAGTGAAGTTTTCAATTTTAATTAATTAAGTATAATTTATCAATATATTCTTTTTAACATTTTATATTCCGTTCAATGATATCTAACTTAATTTAAGTAAGTAAACTTCTTCGGATTATTGTGTTACAAGTTACAAGTCGTTACAAGTTTTTATATTTTTAATAGTGTTTAGTGTTATTGCGTTCATCTTAGTAAGTTTGAAAATACTTAAATTAGAGAAAGTTCTACGGTTTCTTCTATAACGAATGGTGTAGGTAGGTAGGTCAGAAAGATTGCGGGGCCAGTTACATATATTGATTTTTGCTGGTTTTACTTAAATTTATTAATTTTATAATATTTTTATAGTTTCATTAATACATAAATAATGTTATGAGTAAGCCAAAATACCCATCATCCGAAATTCATTTAGCATAGCATTTTTTCCTCTGAATTATTGTTTATGCAAAACTTAATAGGTGATATTCCGGAATTAAAAATTTACAGTTAAAATTTTCATATTAATTTATTTTGACAAGGCGCCACACCCCTTTTTGATTGTAAACGGGATACTCGAAAGAGTTATAACCAAATAAAAAAAATATCAAAGCGGGTACGCTATACGATGGCTGCAAATAAAGTTGATTTCATATTAAAAGTAAGTAACACTGACCATATTTACGACTTATCGAAGTAAGTATCGTTTTTGTGATGTACGGTATTGTATCGCAAACTATACTACCATGTGGACCTATCCGGAAGTATTAAGACTATACGTCATAAGCACAAGACTCTGTATTGCATTCAATGAATAAATACCTTTGAATATAGTCAATTAAAGTAGTTATGTTATTGTGAATAAATATTTTATATACAATGCATAATACTTTATGATCAAAACAAATCTCATTTTATAATTTTTTGACTTTGTAATTTTTACACTACAATTTTTGTACTTGGAGTATATGAACTACCTAATTCCAATTTACCGGCGCGACCATTTCAGTTATCTAGTATGCATAATACTATAGGTTAGATAATAAGTGTAAGTGTTAGTATTATTAATTTATTTTTATATACACGTGTCCAGTATTGTCCATCGCTGCTGATAAAATTACCTATACAGTGTGGAGACCACAATGCGTCATTGCTTCAAGTTCTTAGAATTGATATATACAATTAAAATAGGATACTTTTGATTGTTTCAAAACATTTCTATATACAAATATATAGCCGATATTTTTAATGTTATATAGTGGTCCACAACGTATACATTCCACCCTTGTACCGAAAATGACTATATTTTTTAGGTACTGATGGCTACTACGAATAAATACAATACAACTGCATACTTGTGGTGTAACTATATTACTAATGTTAAAAGATATTAATAATTTTTACTAATGGACTTGTTTGTAATGCGTGTAACTGTGAAGTTTAGTTAACTTTGTGGTTTTATTTTATCCTTTAATAAAACAAGTATTATGGTGTAACATACTTTAAGTACGATTTAATAACTTGCCTAGATTTAAGATGCATATCTGGTATACAACAGTAGGTCTACATTTTTGTAGATTTGGAGTAAATATACTTTAAAATAAAAAAAAAACAATATTATAAAGAAAAATATAGTACAATCACCAATAACCGTCAAGCGAATGTTGCGCAATAGCCTTGTCCTATTTTATATCTAGCATCTCAAGTATTAAAGTTGCCTTGGTTTTGAACAATTTTAAATTATAGATTCTTATAAGCTAAATGAGCCTTGTAATCTATGTTTAATTAATCTAAATTTGTTGGCGTAGATTATTAATAGTTTGATGATAAATAAACGTACGCTGTATACATTGTTGGTATTGAAATTAATAAGAGAAAATTATACCAAATAACAGATTATTTATTTTCAAAGCCAATTTATTTAATATTTTTTTGCCTTTTAAAAGTTTTCATGTTAACTAGTTTCTTGTTTAGTTGCAATATTTGATAATTTTTTAAAAAGTTTATTATTCGGAATGGTTGGAACCTTGAAAAAATCAAAACGGGATAGTCGTTTATGTTTGAGCGTTATTGCTAGTTTCACTACAGCAATATCTACACTGAAATGCTGCCTCCATTGACGTTTTATTACTGACTCAAAACCGGATCGAAACTTGTTTCGATGCAGAAACTATCCGTTGCATCTGGTTTGTACAGTAATTTTGTTTCAAGTATTTGGTAATCACATAAATAGATTTATTACGAAGTTAGTAATAGTAATTTCTGGGTTCTTCTTTTTATACAATTATTAATTAAATTCGAGATTAATTGAGGAAAGTTATTATCAACCTAATAATATATTTTATTCCTTCCCATAATATTGATTTATCTCAAGTTATATAAGTGTTTTATTTTGCAACTTTTTTTCAATCGGCTACAATATTGATTGTAGACCAATCTTCTTCATAATCGAATACAAATTTCTAACTTTTGATCTAAGGTAATGATTCTAACTTGAGAATCATTACCTTATAACATAAGTCAATACTAAGGTTGTTAGGAAAAGATTATATGGTGTAATTTTATCATTTTTTTTATTTTGACAATTTAAAAATTTAAGTGTACTTACATTAGTAGTAATGTAAGAGGACGTAAACCTAAAAGAACCTGCTTTTGAAGGTTAAGGATGGCTATCGGCGAATCTTTTTCGTCATCGTTTCTTTAAAAATATGGTTGCTTATGGAGGTTCAATAAAGTTATAGGTGTTAATAGTTATAGAAGTATTTTTATTAGGTTTAGTTACTGCATAATTGCAAAAGATCGTTTGATTAGCACTTAAAGTACGTTATATATATAATTTTGGTGTGGTAAGTATTTAACTATGTCAATGAAACTGGTGTCCTAGTTTTTGATATTCTAGTGTACTTTTAGACCTATCGAACCTTTATTATCTTTAGGACTTAGTATTATAGCAGATTTATGTTGCGTGCATTGAAGTTTTATAGACATGCATTGTACAACAAAATAAAACGTCAACAAAATATGTCATGTCAAATTGAATCACATAGGTTAACTACAAGCTTTCAGACGTAATGAGTATAGCAAATTGACTTCCGTGGTAACATCCTCAACTGGTTATATACCTACATACTTACCCGGAATAGCTTGTTTGTGTGTATACTTGCAGTAGGTAATACAGATAATTTATTGGCTCGATAGGTTTTATTCAAATTAAGCGGAAGATTAATTAAAAGTAGGAAGAAGGTACTGGTTAAAAGATAAAGTTTTCTTAAATTAATGCTCGCTTGTAATTTGTGGGTATAAAAATACCTCAGTGAGTTTTAAAAGTAAATTTTATTCAGATTTAATTTTCGTTATATTACAATGTGGGAAATCTGATGGGTTGATACCGAACACCCATGTTATAACAAAATATTTTGCTATTAAATTGCTATTAAAAATATTATATTATATTTAGTAGAATTCTTTCACACGTAATAGGCAGCTATTACCACATTAAATTATTATGATTAATGATATTATACTTTTCTCATTAAATTAAATTGTAATGATAATGACGACAGGGACGAAAATTCGGCTAATGAAATGATTGAATACTAATTTAAAAGGTAATTAAAACATACTAAAACTAATTTTATCGGCTTGTTAGGCATTCTTTGTCATTGTTTGTACGGATAATAAATCAAAGAAATTCATCTAAGATTTTTTCAATGCGTGAGTGCTATTATTAGATAAATAAAATTGCATTAATTATGTATTATTTATTTGTTAATTATTTATTTTTAACTGACTTCCAAAAAACCCTAAACGAAAAACAAGCAATAGTTAAACTATAATTCAACTATTAACTGACAGAGAGCAATATCTAATTTAACGGTTTTATTAAAGTTGATTTAGTTTGATTTAATATTATCACAGATAATAGAAACAGCACAAGTACATTAACTTATGTTAAGTACTAACTTAGTATTTCAGTTGTTTTCTCAGCTCCAGTTGGGTTTAAGTATAAAATTACTCAAATTTGCAAAAAAATGTCCTGTTTCGAACAATGTGCCCACTTTCCGAATACAAAGATCGAAATTAGGAGCTTTTTTGATGATGAGGACGGGAAGTAGATTAGGGCCCCTTATAACGGAACCGTTCAATAATTAAGTTGTAATATTTGGATTGTAATAAGTTAGAGTAGAAGCATTCTTTTATTACCTTATTTAGTAGGGTTGGATATTGATAATAATAATGACTATAAATAAAAATAGCAATAAAAGTAGGCGCGTTAATGCAATAAAATATTTTCATTAAAATTATAAGTAAGTAATATAAACTATAATGTACGTATGTACATTTTACTTAACCCTTTAGAGGTCGCGCGAAAATAAAAACTCGAATCATTTTCTTTTTCTAAATTTTCTTCTAATCGTTGAGCGTCCATTTTTCTTTCTCGAATGTTTTAGTTATAAGTGTAGGGGAACATTAAAAAAATTTGAAGTTCGTAGGTATGCAAGTTTAGAAATTACCACTGTTTAAAGTTTGATATGGACCATTTGGACCCCACGCGACCTCTTAAGGGTTAACGATACCAACGTAAATAAAATCATTTTATTCAAATTATATTTTTTTTATGATTACCTGTCCCAGACAACACAGACTAGTCCGATGTCAATGATGTTTCAAGGATTTGTAATTATCGCGTGATTATTTATACAATTAATTGTACACGAAAACATTTCGTTTTATCTCTAGGATTGATTATATTGAAAGGGTTTATTCTATTCTAGGGGCATACTTTGCCCGTGCGCGAATCATCGAACCCGTCGTACTGGCTAACAGTTTTGCATGGGGTAGAGAGAGAGAGAGAGAAGGAATGAGATGTCCGGCAGTTGAGTAAAGTCATTTTAAAAAGAAGTAAAAGACTTCGATTTCCATCACATTGACTTAAGATACAATATTTAAGATTATAGATCATTCTGATAGTGCTGTTTGTACGCGTGGAGAATCTTCTCGGCTGTTCTGCGCGCGCTTGTTCGTGTGGGACAACACCTAGCGTGCGACAAACACCAGGTATAAATAATGAAGACGCAAGACACCACAGCATATTACATAGTGCATATACAATGATTATAACGGCCTTGTGTTTGTAGTTTGCTAATCCCAGACAACGTCATCCATCATTGTCACCGTTGCGCAATCTTACTTCCATTTCTTAATCTGCATATCCTAAGTAGCTGATAGTTGCTGATGTAGATACACTACTACTTTCTGGTAGCCTGGAATAGCTCAAGAATTGGACTTGTTAAGGTCTTAAGCAAAATCATAACAAAACCTTAAAACAACATCTATTTGTACATATAACAACAGTTACGCAATGAACTCTAAATAACCGAATTCAGTTCCCTTCATACACGTTATTGAAAATATATAGATCTACGGCGTAATTAAAATATGATAGGAATCTTTTTCATTAATTCAATTATAGTAATTAGTAATCGTTATATATGTTTACACAGATGTCCATGCGTAACTGGTACACAAGTACCAGGATGCAGTTACGCATGGACAAAAGATGATTTGACATTTTCTTTATCACAACTTATCAACATAATAATATTAAAGTAAATATGATATATATTAGTTTTATCTATTTAATTATATTCGTATTGGTACTCGCCCCTCTACTTTTCGTTGTCACTTTTCCCATATATGGGGCTGCTGGAAGAGATTTCTTATACAAATAAGCAGTACCTTTGTACAATTCTCTAATATTCTGTCTTTTTAATTGTCTTTGTTTGTGCATCAATTGTTAAATAAATAAATAAAGTCTCATCTTGTTCTAATAAAGTCTAAATATATTATTACACACCCTTATTAATTAAATCCTAAAATAAATCGTGTTTTGTCTTCGGAACCCTGCAATCATAACAGTGGCAGGATCGGAACTACCAACGTCAACTATTTACTAAATGAGTACCTGCACAAACTTTCTCATGAGTCATGTGGGAAGATGTGAGGTTTATGAGAAGTTCAACCAATTCGACTCCAAAGATTTGAATAGAGCTAATGAGTACGAATATATGATTACAATAAATAGATCTTTAAATATATAATTGATATTTATATACATTTTTGTTTCTCCGTTGTCTAGTATTCATAACAAAAGCTGTTAATGATGTTTCTTTTGCTTTGTTTTGTTAATTTTGCTAAGTTAATAGTTGCGAGTGTAAGAAATATTACTATAAAAATCGTTACTACATCAGTAAATTTGCAAAAAACACTTGATTTACAACAAACAATAGCCTAGTACAGTTCTAGTTTATTTGTTTCCTATTTTTGTTGTATTATTTAATTTAAAAGTTAGAATTCTTTTTTAGTTTAATTAGAAGTATATTTTCTTCTTTAGAGTTTTTTTATTATATCAAGATCATAATAAATTATAATTGTTTTATATTATGACAATTAAATAACATTGACTGACATATACGATAGTCCTCAATTTAGATGAACGGCTGACACTTGGGTGGCAAGCAACTGCTCAAGGTTGGCTGGTTAGTTTCTAACTCGTAGTGGAGTTGGCGCAATTTTCGGCGAACAGTAGCAAATACCCATTTTCTACCCCAAAGGACATAATTTCTAGCCTGAAATCTCTGACCCGTCTGGAATGACCTCACCTGGACCTCATTCTTGACTATCGGGGCTGATCTATACTCGGCCTTATCAAACAAAGTTTGTAAACGGGTCCTAATTTTTCGACCAAACATTAATTCGTACAGCGTCATTTCAGTACTACGCTGCGTTGTACGCCTTAACTGTGTTTTAATAATCAGTTATTATTAAAACACAGTTAATTTATATCCCTTCTGTCATAATTCATAGCCTTTATCGAATTTTGACTGTTTGCACATATCATTTCGCTTGCCCGTTTGTGCCGGGATGATATGGAGTGGATTTCTTATGTTTGATATTATGCTGTTGTAAGTAATTCTCAAATTTTGTTGATGTGAACTGTCTTCCTTGTTACTATAAATGTTGCAAAAATTTTATCAATCGTTTTTATGCACTACGAAGCAGTTGTAGTTTTAGTTTAATAATTTCAATCCATTTGGTGTAGGCGTGAACTATTATGAATAAGTAGTAATTATTAATAGGACTAGCAGTCAATGTGAATTCGCTGCCAAGGATCTGACGGACGCTCCCAGTGGTGTAATGATGCCTTACCAGGCTGATTCTGCTTAATTCTATATTCTCTATGGGCGTTAACAAGTTCTTCAATTTCGTTATCAATGTTTTTTCAGTATAGGTAACTTTTGGCTAGTAATTTCATTTTACAGATAATTCTCATTTTACAGTTCAACTAATGTTTCTTTTCGTAAAGTTATAGGAATTATAAGTCTCGAACCTTTGAAAATTAGTTCATTATATAATTGAATTGAATTTGATTTTGACACAAGATTAAAAAATATTGAATCGTAGGGAAATAATTTTAATCGCGTATAGTCTGAAATTGAGAGCTTAGCTGAACATAAATTAGAAAATAAAATTAATGAACGTAACACTACAGAATAATTTATTTTACGCATGAAACTTATACTGAATTCATTGCGTTACCTCCAACTAGTAACAGAAACAATAATAAAAGATATCGTACGATATATACGACATATACTGACTGGCATATACGATATCTTAATTTGGCTTTTATCTTAATCGGTGATAATAAGTCTACCATCTGAATTCATCTTTCGAGAGTACGTCTGTTCATCACCCAAACAATATTAAAACTCGAATAGGCATCCCGCAAATATTCCGGCAAGAGATTCCTATATCCTGATATCCTTGTTTTGTATGTGTCTTTCATGTTTAATTTACTTTTGTTATTTATTTGTGCACAATAAAAGAAATATAATAAAACGTAGAACGTTTTATAAACCAACTTCTTTGTCTTTTTGCGAAACTCTAGAGTTTCGCAAAAAGACAAAGAAGTTTCGCCTGACATCATCTTTTTTAATCTGGAATTGGTTCCCCTGTGGTGCTCAAAACTCTTGAGTAAGAATGCCACCATGTTCCAGGGAATTGTTATTAGCAATCAGACTAATTTTTGTGCTAAATTATTTTGTTCTATTGCATTCTGTATTTTTATTTCGTGTACAGTATAAGACATTTATTTATCTTTTAAATATTTGATTAAATGATTACGTATAGTCAGTTTAAATATAGGTGGTCATGACATATAATTAAACCAGTATAACACTGAGAGGCGTTGTGTAAACGAAAAACGTAAACAAATACCACAAGGTACGGTAAATTTTAATCGTTTTTTTTTAGCAAGTCTTTGGCTTTTACGGTAAATATTAAATTGATTGTGTATTCATTCAAATTTTTTAAATTATGTTAATGGTAAAATATCTAGAGAGCTATTTAAATGTACGTCTTTAAACAACTTTAGTCAACTCAATAAACAATTTATTACAAAAACTATGCGTAAAAATAAGCCGGCCAAAAATGATTTGTTAAAGCACATTAAGATTCTATAACTATATCAGGTATTTATTGGTTTTTATTGATGTTGTTTATATTTAATCCATAATTCTTCATTTCACAAGAAATGAATTATTTCATAATAGACAGTTTGCATTCACAAAATGTAAAAATACTACAGATGCGGGGATTGTTATTATGAAACACATATTTGACGCTTGGGAGCATCGATAGGATGTTATAGGTATCTTCTGTGACTTGTCTAAGGCGTTTGTTTGTGTTAATCATCAAACTTTATTGGGTAAATTAAAACAATAATAAACAAACAAAAAGCCATTTGCCAATACCGTAAGGTTAAATATGATTAAACCTAAGGGTTAAAATAAAAGTAAAATACAAGATTAAAATCACAGTGTAACTTCCCGTTCAAATAAAAGACATTTATTGTAAAATTCTCTAACTATAACAAAACATCAACTTAATAAGTTGCTTTTGCTTATTCTATTTGATAACCGTAGTGA
Source organism: Acentria ephemerella (assembly GCA_943193645.1). Taxonomy (NCBI): domain Eukaryota; kingdom Metazoa; phylum Arthropoda; class Insecta; order Lepidoptera; family Crambidae; genus Acentria; species Acentria ephemerella. The sequence continues at coordinate 7,004,332 of OW971877.1, read as the reverse complement.
AATAAGGAGGAAGTGTAACGGGTAAAACGTCTTCATTTCATTGCCTGTTTTCTACTATTTGAGGTCGGCTGACTGAGGACTTACATCGCGTAATGAAAATACATTAGATTTAACAATTATGCTTGGGAGTAAAGCGAAGGCTTATTTCAAACCTTCTACATTTATTACATTTACTAATTTAATTGCAATTATTGAAAGGCATCTTGTCTAGGGCCTCAGTATCCTTAGCTACAGCCTCTGTCATGATAGTGGATTCGAAGTCCGGCCGGGGCTGATGTTTGTGTCATTAACGCGAGTATTTGCTGTATATTAGTAATATTATATATATAAACTATAAGATACTAAGACTTAATTAATAATTTGGCTTGTTATTGGTAACATAACCTATGATTACGATTTATATATGATTGCTTAATATTAAAGGTAGCGGAGTTACAAAACTTGTTTTCAAATTTTTGTGTTGTTTTATTTGAACCCGAATAGGTCCAAAGTCTAGGCGGTGAATTGGTAAATAAGAGGTTCCTGTGTCCGAGACGCTTATCGAAGTGCCGTCACCGGTCACATTACCCAATGAAGAGGAATCTACCTAACAGCAATTACCCGGAGCATTGTGAATTACACAGGAAAACAGTTCCTCACAATTTGTTACTCTTTAGTTGTTGCAGTACCTTATACCTATGAGGCATGTGAAATTTGGATAGGTGAACCTAATGTACTTAGTTATATATCATTCATTTTGTCGTACACTTGTATGAAGATTTACCTATAAAAGAACCTTTTTTAGTAAAAAATCTTAGACTCATTTTATCCATAACACGCCCATTAAGAGTCTTTACAAAAGCGTTAATCTATTGAAGTCTCGATAATATTTCAGTAGATTAGATTATTTTGCGTGCAATTTAGCATAAATAACCCTTATGGTGTAATAAGAAAACTTAAAATTACTACTTCATGCTTTTACAATACTTCTTTTAAATTTATGTTAAGAGAAAATCTCTATCGTAAAATATAATAAAATATATGTTTTTATAAGTCTAGTATCATATATTTTCCCACACATAGTACAATAACACCGCCCGTGAATTTTATAATGGTATATTAAATATCGCGAAGTATAACATTCTCGGGTGGTGTTTACCATTAATAGCAATAGCTAGGCAAAAGCACACCAAAAAATAAATTAAATTTTCGCGGTGCAATTAGGTATGTTATATGTTACCTATCTGCTACTTACCAGACAGTCAGATTTCTCTGCTGAGATTCTGCCCTCCATAGGCTATCCAGAGGAAAAATAATTAGGTCGTCTTGTTTGATTAAATTTTTATTAATATTCTGAATCCGCCAATGGGTATAGATATGATTAAAGTTAGCACATAGTAGTAAATACATTCGTAAATTATTTTGTGTATATTGACGGGCTGTGGGTATACTTTGGTCAATAACCGTATTAGCACCTGTACCGCATAGTTAATATGATAAAGTATAGTTGACTCACGCGAGCATAAAATATTTAAAGGGAATTTTGCTTTATACTGACAATTTTTATTGCATAGAAATCGCGTTGTCAAGCAAGTAAGTACAAGATATGTTGTGAAAAAAATTCGCTGATATAAGCACAATTGCAGTTTGTTATTGTTTTACAAAAGTAATTTTGATAAGTGAATAAATAATATTAAAAAAGAAATATTTTAATAGATGAAGACACTTGTTACACAGGTAGCTGATTGCTCTGTAAAGAATTTATTTCGAATACGGGAGTTGTAATAAATTAATAAAATTTAAGTGTACATTGTTTGTAGAATATATTGATTGATTGATTTCATTGATTGCTTGTACCACTTTAAGATTTACAAGATACAACAGATGCAAATGTTATATTATTATAACTAAATTTAGAGGAAGGAAAATTGCTGTTATTACAAGCTCAGAAGGTTTTGATAGTATCATCTTAAATAACTGTTAGAATTAAACCGACCATTAAAATTATTACCCGGTATAGACAAGCATGTAACTTTTTTATAGTAGTTGAGGAGCAAGACCACAAATAAAATAACTTAATCATTTTACAAAACGAACCTCTGTTTCTGTGGCAACTGATTCAATATTTGTAACCCCACAGATGGATGCAAAATACTTTCATGGCTAGAAATTAAAAATTTATAGTTCGTCTGAATAACGTTAAAGGCAGTTTCTAATGCAAAAACCAGAACTAAGTATATTCAGAACTAGTTTCTTATTTCTTCCTAGTGACCCTTATATTTTAACTTGTCAAGCTATTACTCATAAATATTGCGATAGGTTACTTAAATCTCTCAAGCCCATTAGTGGCATTATGAAATGCGTTAACGGTAGTTACACAAACACCTGTTTCCTGTTGTTTGTGATCATGCCATTGGTACAATAAAATTTTCCGTCGTCGTTTGTTCCATTTAGGTCGTTTATACACCAAGTTGTTGTGCCGAATTCATGATTTTTCATACTTACAAGAATATTGTAGTCTAAAATATATGCACAATTTACAATTTACATTTACACAAACTATTTTGTGGATAACTTACTTTTAAAAGAGTATGTAAGATGCCTTTACTGAATAAAATATTAACATTCAATAATGCCTTGAATATTGGTATTATATAAATCATACTTTTTTAAAACGTGTAGTAATTTATTCACTGAAATTACATGAATTTAATCTAATACCATTGTATAGGTATACTATAATTTATGCTATAAACACAAATCATGATCAATCTCCCAAAAATAATATTAGCATTAAGTAAGATAAAATCCACTCTGCTAGCGTAATACGTTTCTAGAATGATGTTATTTTTCGTATTTATTTAAAAAAAATCTCTTTAATTCATTAAGTGGAACTTGATAATAGTTGCATTACCGTTTCGTTTGTTGTGACAACATTAACTATTTAGGATCGTGTTAAATGCAACATTTAATTATAATCACGATAATTCAGACATGCTAGGTCAAGAAAAATACTGGTTTAGTAATTATTATAAAATTTTCGAAACGAGTTTAGAATAAAAAAAAATTAGCGATGCATTAAATCTCTCTGTAAAGTTGTGTATTCATTGTATTTATTGTTAAAAACAATAACATAAATTAAACGAAGGAATTCCACTACTATGTGTCGATAACCACATATTCCTAATAGAGAGAGAAATTTATGCGGAGTACAGTAATCTTCGACAGTAATATTTAGTGTTTTATTGAAATATTAAACTACTTTTTTCCACCATTACAAATTTAATAAGTGCTCAGATCACTCTAATCATAATAATATTCAATGATCACTTTAATATTTTTAACGTAAACATGGATTTTGCAATGGTTCAAAAAATCTGTAAATATCAGAAGTTACATGATGTTAATAAACTCTACCTAACAGGAGATTACTTTTGAATTTATGTCGTATCAACTAAATTACTAGCAAGTTATTAAAAGGGAAAAGTTTTTAACTGCTCATAGGTGAACCGATAACTTTCACTGCCATCAAACAACTTACATTTAATAATTAATATTTATAAACAACTTTTTGAATACACTTCTTCGTTCAAACCTCAGTATTTTTTGGTTCAGAGTCGTAACAAATGGTTTGTTTATAGTAATTTTTCTCTCAGATCTACCTGAGAGACAGAGACTTTTTTCTAGTATATAAAGATTCACTTGCTTTTAGTTTGATAAAATGACTAAATTTAACACTTCTAAGCTAAAAATATATTGTGCGTTATGTTCTGATTAATTAAATTAAATTAGTTTATTCAATGCTACACAATGGAACCAATGAACTGGAAGTAGTAGTGCTTACTTCGTTAAAAGTATGATTGTATTTTTAGTATTTTTTATTAATAATGCGTTACAAATAGTATTATTAATTAGTCTAATAATTTATAAATATCACTTAAAAACTTACTTAAACTATATTATACTTAAAATTAGAAAATGTTTTTCTGGTATAATATTAATTGCATCAACTGTTCAATAACAACAACAAACTCTTTGAAAGTCAACATTTTTGGTGTGAAGTCATGTTTATTTTTGATTTCTAAATGCTCACATTGCATAGATAAGCAAAACAATATTTAGATTTAAATTTATCAATGGCTACGTGTTTTTTAGCCTTTTAGAAGATAACTTATGGATCCAACAAAAATAGAAAATCTTCTGTCTATGCCCAAAGTTTGTAATTGGATCGAATATAACAAAAGGGATCCAGGGGCCGGTTACAGTGTTGAGAAGAAGGCCATTTATCTCTCAGATTCTACACATGATCGACTTGTACAGAAAAATTTCAAATTGAACACTCCGCAGCATTTGTGCACTCCATAAAATATAAGAGGTGTTTTAGCCGTATTATTATTTATTTAATTTTTCTGGAAAACTAAATATTGAGGTTATATACAGTACAACTTAAAGCTTTGACAATTTACATCATAAAATTTAGAAGAAAAATAAACATAATGTTTTCCTGTCTTCTATAATAATAATCTTGGTGCGTATGAGCATAGAAATTTGTTATTCGCTCTAGCCTTGAAAAATCACAAGTTTTTTAATAATAGGTGAGTGATTCCTGACGAGCTCATTGACGTAGAAGCTAGAGTTCTCTAGTTTTCATCATAAAAGAAAACAACGTTCACCATGATTGTTCTTGGATGGGTTAATCAAAATTGGTTGTCATAGAGCTGCTCCATGTGTCGGAAGGCACGTTGAGTTATTTGTCACGCTATATACTTGGTTTTGTAGTTTTTGATTGCGTACTATATTGTTTGTGACTTTTGCTTCCCTTCTAAGATTTGACACACAGACTTATTAACAGTTTATAATATTTTTCTTTACATAGATCTAATCGCTTTGCATCATAATTGTGACATATATTATGTATGTGACATCATATTTGCGTATTTATTTTAACTGTAATAAATAAACCCAAATATTAACAACCATTGGTGATTTTTATTTGCTATCTTATCACTGGCCAATCTACTGCGCTGCCAACACGAACTCTGCACTTTCTATCAGTTACGGCACCCGCTTTCACGCACCACCCCACGTTGGGCCACCGTGATTCAAACTTCTCATGTTTGTCTCCAACGTAGATAAGACTGTGCACAGAAGAGGAATGGTTGTAGGCTCTTGATGATAATGATGATAAAATTTTTACTTCATGTTAGAGAACAGATATTAGATTAAGCACTGAGGAAGACCTGCTTGCATCGATATTAATGTAGGTAGGTGCCAACGTAGGGGCTGTGTTTTGTTATGCAGATAGCAAGTAAAACTTCAAAACAATGAAAGGTTTGAATATCTGTTGTTTCCAGAATGTCACCACACCTATTAAGTAATTCTTTGATGGTTATAGTTTCTATAAGGAATGGTTTCCACATATCAGTTGCTTGTTTGATACTTTCTTAAATGATAAAACGAATAACTAAGTGCAACATTATTTGCGTATCTTGGATTTAGTGTTGTTTAATTAATGTAGGGGTCAAAGTATGTTAGAGAAAAGGTATTATATATGCGGGTTAACGTTGGCAGGGCGTGTTCCGTTTCCACCACGTATCATATAAGAAAAATTTATGTCTAAAATTTATTTCACCTTTAAGTAATAAATTAAACAAAAAAATTAGTCAACCTGTTACGATTTTATGAAAATCAGAAAACCATAGTTTTAACCAAAAGCCAAAAAATAAAATAAAACATATTCACTAGAAATAAGTTATAGTAATTGTACTATTTATTTATTTAAAAACTTGCAGTAAAGTTCCTTTTAAACATGGTGGCTCGGGTATATTATACTCGTGGACCATAATTAATCAACAATGAATAGGGTAACATTACCAACAAAATTTTTTGCGGCGACAAAAAATCGTAGACGACACCTTTGTTTTCAACAACTCCAAGTCAAAAACCCTAAGTTGTGATGAAAAAAAGAATAACAGGTCGCGTCACCAGTTCCTTATTGAGATTTCGTGGTTGTAACGAGAGCGTATTAATTTACTGTGCAATTATTTTTGAGGCCAGACTGACATCGGGTTTAACATACACTGACTGAAGCGTATAAATAATAGGTCGGGGAAAAAGTTTCTTCGTATTTTATATGATAATTGAAAACATTTTGTCAGCCCAGTTTTTCCAGTTCGTAACAGCTGATATGCCGATTTTTTTTCGCGGCTTGCGTTGCATATTGTGTTTTGTAATAACATTTTAAAATATGTCTGATTTCTTTAATCGAGTCGCTCATTTTGACACAGAGAAAAAGAAATGAAAAGTTGTGGATAACAAAATTCAGAAAAACATCCAGGTACAATTAGTAAAGCCAAAGAAATTTTAATATAAGTTTTTACATACTATATGAGAAAAGACTTTTTAGCCTACATAATAATAAATAAACATGCTGGATGTTTAAAGCCCAACTCGCATATTTTGTAATTTTATTACCATTGCTCACTCGTTATGGTAGAGTCACTTAAATAGCTTGGGCGTGTGACAGCATGATAAATCTTGGGAGGCTGTTGCCGAGCCGATGGATTACCTGACTCCTAAAATAGATATCAGCATTCCCAGCTAATGAGTGCTATTTCCAGTTTATAATGCCGTCAGTGCACAAAAAGTAGGCAAGTGCATGCTCGCAACAGTGCAACTTAAGGTTCTAGTTACGTTCGATATACTTACATAAATTTATTTATTATTAAAAGTCCTGGATAACATTATATCACTTACACTTTTATCAAAATTAATTGCTGTTCGTTAGTCTCGTCAAAAGAGTATTTATATCCCAGAACGCCATCTCATAAGTGTAACTACTTATAAATGGCGTTGTACGAGTACAACGCTAATACGCTTCGGCTTTGTCTCCACAAATCCGAAGTTATTGATATTGATATATGAAATGACAGTTTCGTATAGCACGTCAGTAGAAAAGTTTTCGGAAATCTTATTATTGAATAAATTTTTTAGCTTTTCATTAAGATTTTCCCTATTATTTTTCTTTTTAAATTACCTTTGTAAACAAACAAAAAAACCGGTTTTCGTGTTTATAATAAAGGATAGAGAATTTTTCTAAAAATTAATTATTTAACTTCTTCAAATATTAATTATTGAGAAAAATTACACAAATTATATTGTTTATTTAAGTTAGAAAGTTCTGAGGAAAAATTAAAAATACACCTAATTTTTACGAAAATGCAGACTTTACTTTCTTCTCAATATAGAATTGACTACAAAATGTAGAAAACACGTTTACGTCAGTTTCTTGTTGCTGTAAAAAGCATTAGTCGAGTACTTTGCAACTTTTACGAAGTACAGAATCCTGTTGTGGCGCCAGACGTTTTAATGTGCCTGGGATCTGAGTAATTTAATCATCGTCGGCTATATAAATAGCTAAGCCATGAAAGATGGTTTTAATTTTTTACTTTCTAATGTGATTATGTTTTTATCCAGTTTATTATAAAATTTTACTCCTAATACAAGTCTTAATATATATGTGTTACTAAGATTGGATTTCGTGTTCGGTAATCTTTGTAACATCATTAAAACTCACACTAGGGGTCTAGTGTGAGTTTTAATCGTATTGAGACGTTTATATCGTAGTTCAGCTGAAAATCGCATATTGAAAAAAAATATTGATTGAAACAAAGCAGTGGTTGTAATTACGTGCATCAGTAACAATCGCTACTAATACTGGTGGATAACCTTTGTAAAAAGTTGTGGATGGGTTACCTCTATGCGACCAAAAAAGCCTATTTTATTTTAAAGAGGTTAAATTCATGGTGAAGCACCGGGCCTGTACCGGTACTCTGAAGCTGGCAGTCCACTATCTAGCATGCGCATTACACGAGATGAAGAAATTATTGCAAATCATACAATTACAATTAATGTGTTTATTTTCAGTTTACATTGTGTGTAAGTTGTGTTTAAATTTTTTAGTTAATTTTCTATTTATCGATTATTATTAAACCAAACTCTTTGTATGCTTAATATTTTTGCAGGTGGTATTTGCCTATAAATGTTTAATATATTTAGCTTTGAATTTGAAACTCTAATATAGGTACTAACTTATAATGCAATTAAATCATTTTATAAAATAAAATAAAAAATAAACAATTGTAGCGACGATAGCAAGCAAAATATTTGGTGGTTCTCTGAGTAGAAGGACTATCATGAGTTCATGAAGCTCTTGAGCATACAATATTATAAACAGCTAATTATTCACACTTTACCAATAATATAAAATTGAATAAACAAGTAAATGTTAAACCAGCTGTTTTCAAATACAATTAATCAACTTCATTCTTATAGTTTAAGAATCCTATATTTTTACAAAGCAGATACTCTATGGAAATGTTACTTTTTTATTATATTATATTATAATGTTACTTATATCAACTACCACCAACTGCACTAGAGGTCAGCTTGTATATCTAAAACATAATGCGTAGTCTTATAATACTAATACCTAGCAAATTAAGTAGCTGTTCTTTAATTTTTCTAACTTGTAAGGAGATTTTTAAATGTATGGCGCTAATTGCATTGAGCGATGAATAACATCGATACTCAACGAGAACAGGCGACTGTGACCTCCTTTATTTTGATTTTATTTATTCTATTAGTTATTTTAATAAAAAACTTAATAAGAAAATAAATATGTATGTAGGATGCTCTGTGATGATTTAAGAGTTATGGTTTCGATTACGAAAACAAAACAAAATTCGTGAAGGCATCTAACCCGTCTAGTACCAGTGGCTACTGTAGCCGCTTTCACACCAACTCGTATTAGGCCAGAATTGTATCGTTTATCTAGTAATTCCTTTCTAAATTCCCTTTTCTTTATGTAAATATAGTATCCAGAAGATAACATAATTCACGTAACTACTGTTGTTCAGCAGTGGGACGTATTCATACTGCTTGATTAATGTTTCTAGTATATTATGTAACAATAAGCAGATTAGAACTTATGACTTTTGTTAGATAAGTGATAATTAGTACTTATATGTGTTTTTTTAAGAACTAACTTTTTTAGAAATTAGCATATGATTGGAATATATTATGAACATTTAAATAGGTATAATTTAAAAATAACATTGCTTAAAAAAGGATAAAGTCTGACAATGTCTTAGAATCCTATTTATTATATTATCTATCATTTATTTATGTATATAATGTGTATATAATTTTATCCTATAATGTTTTTTATGCCACTAAGTTGGCAATCAATCATACGGCCCACCTGATGGAAAGTCGCCGACCTATTCTTTAATTAAGTAATTAGAATGATAAATATATAAATCATACTCTTTTGTAATTTAATCAAAAATAACAGCAAATGCATGCAATATTTTTGCATGATGTAGAATGCAAAATCATATAATAAAAAATATAATTCTTTATGCACAAGTTGTACTTAATAAAACAATAGTGCAAATTGTGATTTTACTTTACGGCATAATTATTATAGATTGCTACTTTAATTCTAGGTAATCACGAAATGACTTTTAACGGTAAGTCATATTATTTAAGTGTAAAATTGGTAATAAAGAAACAGAAGTCATTATTTGAGTTACTGCTCAATGATTATTGCCAATATAAGACATAACGGTAGCTACTTTATTTCCAGGAGTAATCATATTACGGACCCACCACTGGCTCAGCGGTGTGTCCGAAGATAGCTCGCTTAGTGCCTGATCAAAGCAGCACTCAGGCAACCATACTACTAAAACCTCCCGATAATTTCATTGCTCTTCGCGGGAGTGACCTGGGCTCTGCCGAAGCAATTCACTATACCACTTTAAGACATCTAAGTACCTACCAGAAGCTTAACTATGATCTGAAATAGTTTAATAATTAAAAAACAACTATAATATTTTTAAAATTAAAATAATATAGATGAAAAACGATTATCAGAATTCTTTAAACCCACGCACGACTTATTATGTTGAAAAACTTTATTTTTAAGTGTAATATTAACCTTTAAAAACCTTTTTTTAAGTTACGTTCTAAATTATAGTTCTTATACACAATTACACATACATATACATACATATATACTATATTACACCTAAAAAATTGTTAGGGACCTACTTACATTTCTCTGTTGTTTCATAGCAAAAAATCTATAAGTAGTTCTAAGTAGGTAAAGTTTCTAATTAAATTAATTTACACTGCATGTGTTTATTTAGTTGTATTGGGGACATGACCCAAAGATAAATACATACCTGGTAGGTACCTATCCAGTTTAACCATTGACAAATACGGTGTCTTAAGTATAAAAGTGGGAGGGAGACGGCAACAGTATATTGGAAATGCTCATGAAGATACTGTCGTGACTGCGAGTCATGCTAATCATGAACTTTATTTGCAGAATACATCATTGCTTATACCTATTCAGTATTACTGATTACTAAGAACATGTTTGCATATTATTATAAAGGCGCTTCACGGTAGACTTAATTCTAGCGTAGCCAGTACAGGGAATTAAACATTTAAGACTCGTTAGACACACCAAGAAAACGATTACCGTTAACTCGAAGATGTAATCGAAAATTTTTCTTTATCGCGGCATTAGATGCGTCATTAACTTGCCTAAAGACAATTTAATCAGAATTTGATGAATTGTAACGAGTTGTGATGTTTCGATGATAACATTTTAAGTTGATTGTTTAGTATTACATATTAAGTTGATTGATTATTATTATTAGTTATTTGATAACATTTTAAATTAATTGATTAGTATTACATATCATATTTTTTGTGTTGTGAGCGCCGAAGTCAGCGCTAACGCGGATTTGTACCGGTCAAAAGAGAATTTTACTTTAATTTATGCAAAAAATATATTTTTCGCTCCAATCCTAATTAACAAGTTTAACTAAGACGAGACTAAAACTTAGAGGATTTCAAGCTTAGAACGTCTCAATTTGATATTTAATACAATATAAGTGTAATGAAAATCTTTGATTTAATTAAACGTCACTATGTTTTAAGAAATGTAAAAAAATATCTTTTCTGAAATAAGTCTAAGAAGCTATATATTTTTGACTGCTCGAGCTTCTTAAATAGCTTTTGGTAGATGATTATACAAATTGGCAGCCATACTGAATTTTTAGTATATACTCTTATTTACCAGTATAATTCGAATTAGTGGGCATAACACAATCTTACGTAATATAATTTTTTTGTTGTTGTGTTTGTATGCGTCAATGTATTTTAAAATTCTAGATTTTTTAAATGTTTTTGTTTAATTCCTTTAAGCACTTAAAAACAAAATTAAAAACGAATATGGTAGGTAGGTTGGTGATGACGATTTCAACAATTCCGATGGTGGACAAGTTTTACACCGTGCACGGCAGGACCCGCAAGGGCAGCCGCAGGCGGCGATCCGGTAAAATATTCTCGAGTGTTTGCCAACATACGCCATGGTTATTAACCCGGAGAGGATATTTAGTTTGTAGTCGGGGAATCGCTGTTACTGCGAGCATGGTTCTATCAGATACAAATAATGGCATTTGACTTGACAGATCATATAAGTGGTTATAAACTAGTAGTACCACTATCTAAATTATATAATTATAAGGAATTTTATTATTCTAATACGAACTCTATAAAACTTTATATCTTATCTTATCTTATCTACGGGTAAATGTTTTAAAACAATTCTTCATTAAACAGTGCAGTTTTGTTTACAGAAACATGTATTATATAAAAGTTCGGCGGAGCAAGAAGCAACTAGTTGCAGGTAGGATTCAAAGCTCGCTTCGAATGAGTACTAGTTTTTAAAACGAAAACATGAACATAGAAATGTGTCCAGACTGGTTTACACAAGTAATGTCTGTAAAAATAACTCTCTGTGCTTAACTACCTTTGCTCCTTGTTATTGTTTGTAAAGTAATATGTACATTATCTTAGTAAAGAATATTCTCTAATATCTAGAGGTCTCTTTTCTAATATTCTTTGTTATATTGTCCAGCAATAAATTAAATTCTACTCTGATATTCTTGGGTGCCGAACGGAGTAGTCGAGCAGTCCTTATGACCACACAATTTGAATAAGATTGCTTAGTGTATAAGTTTAATTTGTTTAATTTTGTGTAGTTTTATGATTTCTCTTTGGTCATATGTATCTAATATTTGTTCAGGAGTCATGGTTGTTTCTTTTTATTTAGAATATTTCTGATATTTATATACATATTACTATCTATATATTCCGTTGTCTAGTATTAGGCTAGATGATCGGTGTGATTAATATTAATATAATTTTATAAAAATATAAGTAAACTGACTTCAACGTTTACAAACTGGTACTATCAGTACTATGTACAGTAGTACTTGAATAGTAAAGGAGAATAATTTTTCATTTTTTTTGTTAACATTCCTGCGTGTTTTACCTTGCAAAGTTAAAGGTCAGCATTTGTAAATTGATCGCGTACATGCAGTCGTGATTTTTTCGAACTATAAGAGTATTTATAGTCTACAGCAGAACAATAAAATGACGTACTATTTGGTTTGTACGTTTATATTTTAACTTTGGACGTTACCTACTGTATGACTATAATGAAATTGAATCCGTTCTTTGAAGATACTTCACTAGAAAAGATTTTTTTTAAATTCTTAAATAGTTTTATTCCCTTATAATTATTATTATCAATATAAGCAAACTTTTATATACCTTTCTCACTAACATTTTCCTTAGTACACATTATCAATATACAAACTCAAATCAATTCAAATGAAAAAAACCCAGGCTATTTTGTAAAAATCTATAGTGATATAATGACAACTACTTTTATCTATTACACTTCAAGCAGATAACAATAATGATTGATAAAAAAAGTTTTATAAAATAAAGTTCTGCTTATAACACGAGTTTGAACTAAAAACGACTTATATAGTAAGTTATAACAAGAGTTGACGCCGTTTAAACATAGTTGTATATACTCTATTAAAACATGTGGTGGCCGCCACATTTGATTATTTATATTATATAAAGGTAAATAAAATTTATATTTTTTTTAAAAACGTGCGTTGAATAATTAATATGTAGTTAGTATTTAAGTCCAGAAAAAATAATCATAATTATATAACATAATATAATAACATATAATTGTTGTAGATCTCTATTAATTCAAAAGAAAATCAAAATGACTTACTGTTCCAGACGATCGCCAAGTTTATCGGAGAGATGGTTCTCTTTAGGTTTCGTTAGATCGGAATCGTAGAGATCTCGCTTGAAGCCCCTCCAGAAGGTGGGCATCATCCAGACGAACCATGCTCGCGACAAGAAGTTTGCTCGCAAGTAGTTATTGTTTTTCTTTTCACGCTCTTTAGGCGGAATTTTCTGTGGGTCGCTTGGGTCTTTGTTTCCACTAACCATTTTAATAGTTCTTTGTTACAATAAAAAACAATAAATAAATAAATGTGAGTTAAATCCGCTGGTTTTCACTAAAGCTAGTTTTAAGAAATAAACATTTTTTGGGGGATGCCAACTGCAATAATACCGCTCGGATAGTAACCGTTGCGCGTACGCAATCGTTCTCGGCAGCGGTGCTCACACCACGCAATCACCCTACCTACTGAATGTGAGCGTGCGCAACTATTTACTGCATAAACCGAACTCTGCCACTGTTTTTACTTTAACTACTTTGTCTTCTCTGCCGCCCTCGTATGTACCCCTCAAAGCCTCCGTAATTAATTCTTTGCGAGCTTCCTGGAAGCTTCGGTAACACTGCATTTTATATGTACAACGTTCCAGTAAGTACATCTACATACCAAATATATCTAACCCTTACTGTAAATGTGTTATTGATGACCTCACGATTGATATAAAAATATTTTAAAAGTAGTAACATTTTATTTTTGAAATTTACTTCCCTATTCTTCACTGGTAGACATGATAACTGCCGAACATTTGTATCTTATTTTTATTGCTGCAAGTCGTTTTAGTAAGAAAGATATGTTAACGCTGTATAGTTATGAAACCACGAAATAAAATAATAAAAAATCTATTTTCGTATGTTTTATGGCCCGTCCCGGCTTCGCAAGGGAGTACTTTGTTTTTTTTTTGGATAAGCGTAGAGAAAATGCATCTTTGGGCAGTTATTTAATGGTTTTTCTTAAGTGGCTTTTTATTCAAACAAATTACTTTAAGTATGTATTTATTTACTTTTTGATAGGTTTAGTTTCCAAAACGCTTAACTTAAGGCTTCACTGTATACTAATATAAAATAGTAACAATCATGCTGTTATAAATGTTCCTACAAGAGAGAAATAAAGTCAAAGACAGCACCATGACGATTGACCATTGCTTGACATGATGCTTTTTAAAAGTACTGCGGAATTACACATTACACATTTTGATACTGATTATTCCATATATCAGTGACAATTAAAAAATAAAGAAATATAACAACTAAAAGTTAGTTTAGTTACAACAACTAAAAGTTAGCGAGATATCTTAATATAACCTGTAAAACTATTTTTTAATAGTTGATATTTAAATTATAGTTTGCCTAATTTTATGCTTTGATGTTATGCGATATGCTTTAAGGTTACAAATAAGTTAAGGCCGACTTAGCAAGTTCGAGATATCAGAGCGATTAAGTTCTAGATTTATAAATTCGCTTCTAAAAATAAAATAATATGCGTATATATATTTTTTAATAATATTAACGGTACGGAAAATTAGACTGGACTTCCTTGAACTGCATTGCAACTATAAAGCACCATCAATTTGCAGGATCACGTGGTCACAAGTAAAAGGAGGTTCTAATAATGATAAGTATAGTATACAAGTCTTTATGCATATAAACCACCGTCAAATGTAGGTACAAAGAAATAATTGGCTAGAATTGATCTTAATTATATTATCTGTACACGAAATAGTATCTGATTAATTTTAAATATTAAAATTTTATGGTCCATTAACTCACACTCAGATCTACTATCTAACCTTCTCTTAATACAACATGGATGTCAAATATGTACACGGCCATTCAATGGAAGCAAGTACTATGCAGTCACCACAGTCTTCGTAATCAATACGCTCTTATCTTGTTTATGTATTGTTTATGATATGGTAGATGATTATTGTCTCCTAACAATACTCATCTACTATATATCTCTCTCTTTTTCAGGGCTTTTATTATCTACATAATCAGGTACAATCTAAATATATATAATGATTTTTTTCATAGGCAAGTGCCATGACGTCTTCTAAATTTTATATAGTATCTTCTTTTATCACCTGAGCATTTCCTCCATCAATCTGCGTCTACTAATTGTATTGCATCATAACATAATTTCTTTACGTCAGTCATCTTAAAAGTGAAGTTATTGGCAACAATATATTTTTTTATTTGAGCCCACACCAACTCATTGGGGTTTAGTTTGCAATGATACGGAGATGGACGGCGAATTTCAACGCCATTAATTCTAGCAGTTTCATTTATTAAACATTTATCATATTGTAGGATGATTTAGGCGGTTTTTTCAATAATTATTTTTTCAAATAACTCAAGTGCTTTGATATCCCTTTACTTTGTAGCCAGTCTATATTTTCTGTATAAGCATAAGTTCCACCTTATTTTTAAATACATTGTACTTAATTGTTTCTTAAAATAAAACAAAGTGAAGCACCGACACTGTTGTTTCGGTAGTAGGTACTTAAATAAATATATTTTTCTTTTTTACGGTTCTTTTTAATCATCGCCATATTCTAAAGTCTAAATACGTCCCACTCCTGGGCACAGGCGCGACATCTCACAATCCCTTCGACTGCTCTAACTGCTAAGCTAGAGGGCAAACCATCTTTTCTTCTGATTTAAGTCTTTTTTATTTATTTATTTATATTCTTCATTTTGTAAGGTAAAAATAAAGCTATTTGATCTAATTTATTCCTTTCTTTCCCATTAACAATAATATTGCTAACGTATTGCCAACCATTTCAAAATGAAGAGTAAATTTAATAAGTATTCATTTAATGTAGCTTTGCTGTGAGACAGTTACTCAAGTCATCCTTATTTTCTAAGCTTTTTGTTTTTTGACTTGTTTCCGACCTGGTCGCTTTCGCTTCAATAGAATATATCCTTACTATGGGCTACGAAATAAGTGTATTATTATTGTGTCTCATTTTTGAATACTTTAAATTGCGTCAATTTAAAATAATTTTGAATATGAAATTGAAAGTGTCGTAATAGCCTGGAGAGAGGTCAACAATCTGGCGAGAGTCAATTTAATAATATAACGTATACAATTGACAGACTACGATCATCGGTAATCTTATTTCACATGTCTCCAACGGACTTGGTGATCCTCGTGACTAATTCAATCAAAAAATTTGTAACAGCCTTGTACTGACTATGTTTTTTGTCCATTTAAGCTAGATATGAAATAGTTCAATTACTTTGTTTCTTTGAGATTATAATCAGGTAGATATTATTTATACGCGAACATCGAGATTAGTTTACTGTAAAAAAACGAATTTTAAATTTATGAAAGCCCAATTTAAAGGCAGTTGGTCTATAAATAAATACTCACCCCGCCCAGACAATTTAACCTGAGGAAAGCCAGATACCTACTCGGCAGGCTACCACCTACTCTTGGTTGCAGTACCAAATATTCGCACAAAGCGCTTCTCTACTTCTGTCATAATTCGCAAGGATGGAAATTGAAATTCGCCGCTTCGATTGTCGATACAATAATGGTCAATAATAATATAAGTAGATGTTAGTTGTTAATGTTTATGTGTACATAATAAATCATTAAATAAATAAATAAGTATTTATTTATTTTTAATGTACACGGCTGTATACAAAAGTGTTAAGATTTTTATGTGATATTGGTACCAAGATCACACAAAAAATGTTTTTAAATAATAGACAATGCTTATACAATGGGCTGACTTATCAATAAAAGCGATCTCTTAGAGGCAACCTTAAGAAAGTAAATTATAGGAAAATAAAGTAGGTATTCATATTTTTTATTCCTGTCTGGTATAACAAATAAATAAATATATCATATATCAGGACTCTAATGGCTCAGAAGTAAATTACAATACACATGTATTGAATGAATTTATGCAACTACGGCAGGATTTGACGTCAAAATCCTTGATAAAAACCATATTACTGACCACAGACACTGTTATGCTTACTGTTGACGTGCTAATAAAGCCAGTACTTGAAATTTAACATGGCTTTTTAAATGGTCAAAGCTCTACAAAGGTGGACGGATACACTAGGACGGGTCTATAAATAGCACGGACAATGGTCTTACTCGGCGGAGTGCACCGTTAGGACCGATCGCTGGCGCCAGAGGCTTCTCTTATGCACTTTTTATCTTCAGTTCATTGCATCTAAACTAAATGTGTTGTAAGCTAGTTAGCTTCAAGGTACGTTTATAGAACTGGAACTGTTCGATTTAGAAATAGAATATAAAAACCTGTCAAGAATATGTACGACCCGCATTAAGGTCATATATTTATCAATTGGAAATTGTATTAATATTGATGCTTATACAGTTTAATCCATTAAGAAAAATTTTAGATTTTGATGAATTTATGATTTTTTACACACCTGCTCTATTTAGCTAGCCCAAATTATGTATCATTGCCTGCATTCTAGATATTCATCTTATCATCATCTCATCTTATCATCTCATTTTGGATATTCATATATTTCACTAAAATTTTATGAATTGCAAGAGAAATCTTATTAGTTAACCACCGCCTTCTTGCGTCTCATCTTATATAATTTCTGTCACAAAGGTTTTCTGTAAAAAGTTTATCTCTAGAAGACAAAAAATATTTGTCTCTCGTGTGGTTGTCAAATATCGAGAAAAATGATAAAAACTAAATTACCTTTGATGTTTTAGTTATTTTATGGCATATTTTTATCCAAATTGAAAAAGTAACTTAAGAAAATAATGTGAATTATTTAGCGGTCTAATCCACAAGGCAAAATACGAGTATATCCACAATTAAGCCAAATATGCAACAGGTAATATTTAATGCTTTTTAACATGTATACTATCTGTAAATTGTTTCATTTTACTAACAGTGAGTAAAAATTATCACCAATAAATTAAAAAATATTATTTAGTATTCTGCGAACAGTGTTCAAAATGGTCACGACATATCAGTGGTGCGGCAAATGTCAATGGGCACGCTTATTATGTGGAATATCTCGAAAGCCTTCAAAACAAACCCTCGTATTAATTTAAAAGTAAGTATATATTTTTGCTTTGATTAGTATTCGACTAAATAGTTTTATTTTCATCTATAGCCTATATACGTCCCATTTCTGGGTACAAGCCTGACAGAAACACACGAGGAGTTTGGGTCATAACACAACAAGGTTGGCCTTATGCGGCTTGGTGGGTGAAAGCCGTTGCCGTAGCAACCGGGAACAACGGCTTAATGTGCTTTCCGAAGTATGGAGGAACTTTAAATAGCTCGATTGACCCATCTAGGAACCAAATACAGCAAAACTTGCTTTGTTTTCACGATTGAGAACGTTCGAACTCCTCCCTCCCATCAGGTTTATTTTAGTACCTTCCAAATATCGCCTGATAGAAAAATATATGCAATATTGTGTATCGTAGTCAGCTATAGAAGTGACGCAGGAGCAACTCCAAAGTAATATGACCGCAGAGAGAAATTTGATTACATCACAAAAACCTGAAGAACAGTATCTAAAGTGTGCTATATTGGCATGGCAACAGCTCGGGCACACCGGTACTGACAGCCTTTATGAGTAAGAGTTATTTATTTTGGTAATATCCAGCTTTTGAGAAATATTATGCAAACGCGAATTAATAAAATACTTGTTTTATGAGTTCACCAATGATTAAATTTAAACGTTTGCAAAAAACTTTATGTTGAATAATATTTACCTAATAGTTCAGATATCCAGTAAGTTGACTGAAATTATGTGAATACATATATCTAGTACACACCGCACACATCTAGTACAAACATCTAGGTTGGTGGGGCTCCAATAATGCAGGTCTAAACTGCAGTTAGGTACTTATCTTAAATATTCTTTGAAAGATGCGGGCTTGCTGATCAAGTAATAACTTGAATGTCATTGATAAATTAAATGTCATTTCTAATTGTATTTGCATTCATACATATCAATGGTCTCTTGCTAATTAGATCCAATTATGTCAAGGTCGTAAGTAGTCCTAATACTTGATTTTGTACGATTTAAGGTTTATTGAAGCAAAACAAAAAGAATGTAAGAAAACTCAAAATAATGTCAGTGAAAATAAAGTTTTAGCTGATAGAAAGACTATGAAACTAAGTCCTGGCAGTTTTATCAGCTATAATGATCCAAATACTACGACAAATTACGACACAGCTGTGGGTCCGGTAGTGAAATTGCCAGTAGACACAACAAGACTTGTAATGCGTGTCGATAACACTCAATGTCCACGTCAACAAAAAAAGAATTCTGGTAAAGAATTGATGGATAAAATTGATGCTGTAAGTGCGCAAAATTTCATTATACTAATTACTTGTCATTCCAGTATAAAACTATAAATCTCATGCCCGTATATTTTACTTTAATTATTGTTAGTAATATTTGTTTCTTTTTTTCACTAAGAATTATTACTTCAGGCTTGCTGTATGGAGTCAGCTTGTGCAGAACGACTAAGCAAGCTTGATAAGGCGACGAATGAACTGCGCACACGGGCCCAGCAGCTAGCTCGTCGCGAGGCACAACGAGTGGAACTGTTGGAGAGAGCTGAGGCAGCTTGGAGAGACCTTGAAATGGGCTACCAGAGACGACTGGCGGCGGCCCAAGAAAAGGAAGCAGATATGACTAAACATGTAATTGTATCGTATAATGGTATGAATGGAAGAATGAAATGATGGTATACAGATGATGTGAAACATGGTATAGATTGAAATAAATGCTGACCACAAAGTTAATTACAGCTAATAATATATATTAATGAAGAAGACTACAAAAAAATCGTTGGTCTATTACCATTCCTTAGCCAAATTGATCGACACGTTTAAATTAATAGATTCACTCTTATTGATTCAAGCTGCCCTTTGAAATACGTGTCTATTTAACTGCTGATTTAACACTTCTGAATTTATAATTTCTAAACGTTTTTCAAAGTCAACGTCAAAATAAGTTTATTTAAATAGACTCATTTACTAAGTTCTTTTAATTAACCGGGCATTTACAAAATGTCCCGGTTATAGTATTTAAATATGTACTAAATAAATTGTTAGTTTTAATTTTAAAATAATATTTATTTTAAAAATAATACTAGTATGCATATTCCCAATTAACCCTACTACCGGTTCGACGAATAAGTAGCTGCAGAGAAGAAGCATTAGTTATATTAAGTTAGTTAAATTATCATGAAAATATTGAATGACCTGATTTTTAGATTAAATATGGTTAATAAGTATAGGAATATCTCTACTGGCTAATCACGCGATAAGTACAAGAAGATAATATTATAAAGAATGATAATGATGATGAAATATAATATATTTGCTATTTAAAAAGTTTGAATTGAATAAAATATCGAGTTTACATAAATATTCCAAAGAAATAATAAATACAAATCAAACAAAACTAACGAAAGAACCAATGAAACTAAACAAAATGAAAAGTAATGAAAAAAACTAAACTAGTGACAAAAAGAGTAGAAAGTGACAAGGAAGTAAAGTCAAACGAAAAATAATAAAAACCATAAATTAAACTGGAACATTAATAGGGTACCAGTCTCACCAGTCTGAGTATCTTCCCCTCCCTCCTCATCCTCCCTCATTTAATATGAGATAAACATATTAATTATTTCTTCATACTTAATATTACTATTTTATTATATTGGGTCCTCAGTATCTCATAAATGTTATTTTTTAATGAAATAAATAGATCTAATTTAATTAGATTGTCTTAATAATACTTTTGTATTTCCGAAATCTACATACATATCTGCAACATATTACTTAAAGATTGTTTCATGACATAACCTGGATCAATCCATTTCAGATCCAGAAATTAATAGAAGAGCGGAATGGACATAAAAACGCTTGCACTTCTTTGGCTCAGCAGTTGCGTGAAAAGACCGAGACAGTAGAGAAAGAGCGCAACCGACTTACTGGCATGGAGAAAGAGATGTATGATAACGCATGCGTCCGTTTACACCTTAGTGAGGAGGTTGGGCGCTTGGACGCTGAAGTGGCTGAGTTGCAGTGTAAAAGCGCTCAACTGGACAGGGATCTTCAGGTGCATATTTAACAATAAATATTATGTTTATTCAAGATTAGTCTACAAATTTAAGTGGACAATAGACATTGCTACTCATCCAAAAAAATATTTACAGTTTAAAGAAGAACAAATCCGGGGCAAGCTTCGGAACATGCAAAACGAAGTGGATTGTGCCCGAGCTCTGACACATGAAGCAGAGCGCACAGTGCATGCAGAACTCACTGCTCTGCGCGACCAAATCAGCAATATTTCGGGTCAGCTTCTTGAAGGAGATTCAGAGAATATTATTATAAAGGAAGAGGTAGACATGTGTTAATATAATATTATCATTAAACGAGAAATTAATTGTAAGTTATCAGAGACTTAATCAATCATTTTCATTAATTATCTCAGATGGCACTACTGCGACAAGAGAAGACAGAAATAGTTGAAGATCTAGAGTGTTGTAAATCCATGTGCACAGGCCGAATTAAGGGCAAAATTGACGAGCTAAACAAGAAGCGAGAGACCGTCAGCAAATTGAAGGAAAAGGTGATGGAATGCCAATGCAAGCTTCCAGTTGATGCGGCAGTAGAAGTGAAACGGACTCCATCGTTAGCCGCGTTGTGCAGTTGCAAGCCCGAGGATAGGTTCTCGGTAAACATATTTTATATTTTTTACAAAATGAATTATCGGGATCGGTTTTTATACATCCTATTATCGACGACGGTTCAATATTTATTTACTATTTTATTAAATATTTTATTACAACGGAAATAAAATAAATGTAACTAAGCGATATCGTAGACTTCTCAGCTGTCTAAGAAACTTTAATGTTCATCATAGCCATCATTTTCCTATAACGCAGTCTTAACTCTTAAAAATGCGAATAAGGAAGAAATCAATATCTGGTCTGGCTGGCTGTCTTACGGTCTTCTTGAAAATCTTATAAGTCCAAGGCGATGTTCAGATATAGAAAAATACATGCTAAGGGCGGGCGGGTTGTTTCAAACGGTTGATTAGCGTTACATACGTTCGTCAAACTTAACGGTTACGAACGTTAATAAAGAATGTTAAAGACAGAGGGTTGTTTCACTGTATGAAAAACCAATGGTCAAAGTTATCAGGGTATCTGGGATACGTAAGTTTCGGTGAAACAGCCCGCCCAAATTCAAATCAGTCAATCATTCAATACCACCAGTTATTTTGATTGTTTCTGTAATTACTTTTCCAAATTGGTAATTGCTGTTACCTTTTATCTCACCTGATGGTAAGTGTAAATAAGTCTGAAGATGGAAACGAGCTGCACCCGGATTTCTCAACCACAGAGGAACTATCTTACATCCAACTGCCGGAACACAGTAATACTAGTGTTATGGCGGCAGACTAAGGTAAGATGGAGGTTAAAAATGAAGATTAGTCTAAATCCGGTTAGCAGGTGGATTTAGAAAAAACCCTACCACTAACCAAACGAGTCGAAAATTTCTGCTCTCACTGGAAATTGAAATCCCCGATTTCCTGATCTGATGGTGGTCTCAGGAAGTGGTTAAAATTGAACTGGAACTGGAAAGCTCATATTAATGAAGAGAGTCGTAAAGTCTTTCGTCATTAAAGTTTTCGTCCTTCATACAAGAGTATGACAGGAAATATTGAAGGGATTAAGGATAATCCCTTCAATATTTCCTGCCACTCTTACTTATTACTTACTACTTATTGAGTGTGTTAATTAATGTTATTGTGTAAGTTTTATCTTATACATATATGTTATATATTATTTTTTTATTCTAAATTATAAATTTAATTATAATACTATTACTTAGTTGTATATTTTATAAAGTAGTATTTAAATTTATTATTTTCATTTTATCAATACATGCGACGTCTACTTTCACCAAGCACTTATCCTATCGCAGGTGGGTTGGGAGTAATTTCCGTTAAAAATAAGTCACACCTTAGATGATCATTTTCTTGTATTCATTTTTTATGTTGACGTTTATGCGTACATACTAAATTAATAAATAATTAAATTATTAGTTGGGATTCAAAGACAATTAAAATTAAATCGTATCTGGATTTAATGACTTGATAAACGAATTAACTTTTAAAATTATTTTTTACAGGAATCATGCTCATGCACTTCTCTTCGCACTACTCTCCTTACAAATTTACTATGCGATCTTTTCGGCGGATTACAATCTGAAATGGGTGGTTGTGCATCAGAAATGCCTTGTCAGCTGCTGAAGTGCTTTGAAGATAAGCATAATTGGGACAAGTCCAGTGTGATCAAGACAAATCTTCGAAATTATTTTTCCAAACTTCTTATTGGAGAACTAGAAATTGCTATTACAAATTCAATTGAAAATTATCACGCAAAGGTATATTATTAAATGTTACTCATATTAATAACGGCTTGTATAATTAATAAATGTCATTAAAAGGTAAATGAATTGATAATATAATATTAACAACTTAAAACGGAGTATAAAGCCCAGTTTAAGGTCAGAAGCTGAGTCAGGAGAGTTTTATTTCTTGTTGTTTAAAAGTTTGTACGCTTTGCATAAGTTCATCAACCGATGGACGTTGGAGGCGGGTAGCGTAGGATGGATCGGTTTAGTGATCCATGGAGAAGGACTATGCCCTGAGGGGCAGTGTAATTGGCTGACATGATAATGATGATGAAACAAACATCATTGTGCGCTGTAGCATTCGCTACGAGTCACTACGACGAAATCTGACTCGAGATAATAAGTACTTACATTACATCTTTTCAGTGGGTGGGATTATCATGCGCTATCCCAGTTCTGCCAGCCTCTATCAACTGCAGTACAGATGCTTGTGATCGCCAGGGAAGGGTTGTTGAACGACGAGCCCAAAAATTAGCTTGCGAGCTGGCCGAAGTGCTATTTCTACAAAGACCATATCAGCTCAGTGCAAAAACCAAGGATATTATTAAAGCAGGCCCTCCATCTTGTAAGTACAATTGACCCTCAGATAAATTGTGGTATGCTATAATATGATAAATAATATTATGCATTGAGTTTTAATTACAATAAAACATCAAATTCTATCGTTTTATACAATTTATGCTCATCTCATATAGCATTAAAAGATCATTGAGAGTAGAAAATTTCGTTTCGTATATCGAGCCTCAAAAGAGATGGAGACGGGCCGGTTTGTAAGTTATGATAGTAAACAAAGTGAAGCGGTTTTAATTGATACTTGTTAGTGGTATTATAATTTTGCAAGTATAAGAAACAGTGAAATGTATGCATATTATCTCTTGTAAGTTTTGTAGGTCACATCCATCTCTTAGCACTGACCGCTCATATACACTTCAAGTTGTTATCATTAATTTAATTAATATTAATACAAAACAAGTCATACTACATTATGCATTCAATATTGGAATTAATGACTCCAGCTGCTGTGTATCCGGTATTTGTAAGGCCACCGACTTTGAGTGTCCCACAGCCGAAGCTCAATAGCGTAGCGACTCCTGCGTTCTGTGAATGCACTCATCAAAATGTAACACAGCTCAGGACTCAGTTGGAAGACCTCAAAAGGGTAAGTTCGTCGTCTGTTCATTACTTCATATAAACCAATTCCATTGACATGAAAATTGGAGTTTACCTAGTGCCTCATTCACAGATTAATACCATATACTTTTTCGTGTTCCTAATATTTCGGTAATGTTGGGGCAAGCGTCATGATCTCGGAGATAATTGTCGATTTTATGGGTGAGATTTTATGAGCAGAAAGACTTTCTTTTTGCTCCGTTTATTGCGTTTGATGCCGGTACCATTGTCTCTAAGCTCACTGTTCGCACGCAATTGATCACGACACACAGCACTGACAGTATCTAATCGCTAAAGGACACTTTTGTTGTCTTCTTGTCTTCCGGTTTTTGCACAAAGTACTGGATTCCAGACATATTCCAATTTAAACCATGTTAACGATTGAAATTTTGATACTTTGAGATTTCAATCGCTTCTCTAAACGTGTGTCTTGGCGTTATGTCGATACAATTATAGGATTTTAAAACTCAGTCCAGTAATTTGGACCCGAAACTGTCAAATGGTGATGATGCAAAATTGGGATTAGATAGCAGTCAGTGTCAGTTTACTTGAGGTATACAGTGCTACTAAGTGAACTCTCATATCGCACCTGAATTTTCTCTTCTGTCTCGTAGGTGAAATGGACTTTTGAATGAATGATGTTTAAATTACCCAGATGGTACTCTACATTTCGTTCGCTAATCTTCAATATTGAATACTTCGCTAATCTTCAATATTGAATACTTCGTCTACATATTTCTTCCATAGTTTAATTACGCGTTTAGCAACAGTATCGAAGTTTTAATATATATAGTTATAATATATATAGTTTCCTTCCAGTGTATATATATCTTTAATGCAGACTCCATTTTATCATTTTTTTACGATTTATAATTAACTTAATGTCTTATACTTCCAGGTCTCTATAAATAAAGAAGACTTAAAAATATTGCAAGACAACATTGTTAAAGTCGTTCAGCGCTCAGTGAGTTATTTTATTTTATTGAAATATCTGTTCACTCAAATAATTTTTCGTCGTAAATATTATAAATTCACAAAATCAAACCTGAATCATTAATATTAGTATCACCTGAATCATAATTTTGGTTCATAAAAAGCACAGCATATGACATCGCCTGATGGTAAGCAGTAAGACGAATCCATATGTAAAGATAATTGCAGTCAAAACACCTATACCTTCACCATGCTGGCCCAAAAAGTGCCTTATCATGCAATCTTTTGATCAAATCCAAGTTGTATGATCGAAAAGTGTGCCGGTAAGTACGGCAAATAAAAAAGTAAAGCTAAAAGGAGAAGTGGAAAAAGTGAATGAGTGATTTCCTAGACCGTGCGCTCCTGAGTTGGAAGTGAGAGGGTTATATGGGCAAAAAGCTTTTCAGAACCGTCTTCTTGATATAACCGTTAATATACACTAAACGCCTCGACATAGAGGCGCATAGTGCATATTTGACAAGCAATTACAGAGGTTCTGGAGTACTAATTACCTCTGCATCGCCAAACATACGCTCAGCACGACGCTACAATCTGTTCAGGATATCGAGGAGGAACTGAACGGAATCATTGCAAAGGCACAAGTAATATTCCAAGTAATACCGGACTTTGGTTTTGTATAACAAGAATCAGTTATTCAAGTTATACAATACGGGCTTGTAAAACCTACGCATCTTGTTCAGGACTCCGATTTTCTGCATGGCTGTCCAGCAGGCTGTCTTGATTACAATCTCGATGTTGTCCCTGAATATCTTTTGTAGTATCTGACAAATATGAATACCGTTAATAATAAAAAGCTGTATTTTATTTTTCTTTTAATTTTCGTTTAAGGTCTCCTTTAGACTACATGGACTGCAGGTGTGTAGGCCGATAAAACTCTTACTGAAATGTGAAATGCAGTCTGCAATTGTACAGTAATTGTACACTATTGCGTTGTAATCGTGCTTGTAATACGAAAATCAGGTTTCGATATGCGTGTGCACCTTTATCGTTTCAGCAAGTAGGCAATTCTTTGTAGTGATAGCATCGTCTATGATGCCTTTCTATACAAATCCATAGTGATATTACGTCACTTAATTCCTTTAATTGATGTTATGTCGGATGCACCACGAAACATATTACGAAGAGGTCTAGACCTTATCCCTCTTTCTTTTGCCTGACACCGAAAACAAAAAAATAATTTAGTTTTAATCTATTAATTTAGGATTAATCTTTTAATTTGATACTTAACTTAATATAACGCGCTGTGATAGTACAGGTCATCATTTAAAGTCTTGCGTACCGTAAATAATCGAGGGGTCTTCTTCAAGACCGTTCAATCTAATTCCTTCGATAATAACTCCTGACTTGATCTTGCTGTTGATCTTTATATTAACAAAATCAAACATATAAAACAGATTTTGGGAAGTTTTTAGGTTAGTTTTAAAAAAATAATTTTGTGTTAAATTTTCAGGAACACAAACATTTTTATTAGTAAATACATATTTAAATAAGTAGATAAAATAATTTGTAAAATATGATTTCCGTACTGTTGTGACTGCCGTCTTTTCGAATCCTCGACAGATGGTGATAGTTTAATTTCACAAAAACACGTGCTTTTTTACCGTGCTGTATTAGGTTAACGACAAATTGTTCAATAAATCGACTTCAAGTATGCAGTTCATCTGAGAGCTTGTAATTATGTCATATTACTGTATTAATGCAAATAAATAAGTCAAACAATATATTTCTTTACGTATCTACACTTTTGCAAGTCTCGATGATTCGTGATCTTATAGCGACTAGGGCTATCAGGTATATATATCATCAAGAAAAAGTAACAAAATCTTTTAAAGTATTAAAAAAATGTATATTTTAGTAAATAAATTATGCGTTATTACTAAAATAGGGTAAATTCTTTATTGAACAACTTGTTAGTCTATGAATTCAAAGTTCTATCGTCACTTGCAATATGGATATTATTAATTAAAATAATAAGGTGCTTCAAAATGATATCGCATCCCACAGCCTATCTTTTATGATTTCAGGTACCAGAAAATGTAACAGAAGCTATTGAATTTCAAAAAGAAAGACAGAAAAAAAAACGAAAAGTAGTATCTTCAATTCATAGATCGGTTAATACAGAACCATCTTCAAAATATTTCCAATCCCACAGATTAAGTTTCATAAAGAAAAAGCATTTAGACCTAAATATTCCTAAAAAGGTGAATAAAAATTTTATGTTAGGCTTCCAAATCGACAAACCTTTAAAAAAACTTGATCAGTCATATGCAGTCAATTTATGTTTATGCAGTTCACAAAAAAATCTGAAAAAATTTCACCAGGAAAACAAGGAAGCAAAACAAAGACTATCATTGAAAGGCAATGAGTCTATCAAAACATTAAAAACTGAACATGCAAAAGACATAATGCCCCAAATGTCTAGTGTGAAACAAACGAAACCAATAACAATAAACTCGCAATGTGACGAAATAAATAAGATGAAAAAAAGTAAAAATACACGGCCACATTGCCGCAGTAACTTAGCATGTTTTCACAAACCTCCTTCAAATTCTTCAATAGAAAAACTTTTTGAAACTTTGGTTCAATTGAAATGTGATTTATTTAAACTAAACAATAATTGCGATGAGAAAACATTGGATAAAAAGTATATTACATCAATAAGCTATAAAAATATGAAATGTTTTGAGGGGAATACAAATATGGATAAAAATGAGGACATTGATAAAAAGCACTCTAAAAATATAGCTACAAAAATATCGCCTGATCAAATTAAGGAAAATGTTTCCCAACAAATAGGTGCTAATATATCCAATACTATACAACGACCTAAATATTTACCAAACACTACCGTTTCTGAATACATGGGTGCCATAAATCTAGAAAAAAGTAATGAAAATTATTGTAGATGTGTTATTGGTATTGACGGTAAAAATAATAAGGAAGATTTAAACATGCCATATCATTGTATAAATTCAGAAAATTGTAACTGCAATCCAAGTTCAAAAAATAAAACAAATTCATTTCTGACCACAGTTTCTAATGATGCGTCTTCGTCATCAACCAAATCACAAAATATTATGCCTAATAAAATGTCAGGTGGGGACATAGATATTAATATTTCTAAAAATGAAAATGTACCCAATCATGACTCTATTCAAAATAAAACATCTTCTTCGTTATCTAATGATTGTGAATATTGTATAAAATTTTTGGGAGTGACTTTAACTGAAGATCCTCCCAGGACAAAAATATTTGATGAAGAAAGGAGTTGTTTTATTGTGCAACAGACTAATATGCAAAATGATTGTACACATCAAAATCCTAATATTTTGAACAACGATTTGAATAAGATAAAAAAATGCAATGGAGATGATATAAAAAATTCTAATAATTTGACTTCTCCTAAAACTAATATGACATCTTGTAAATACGTTGAATTAGAAAACCTTATAAGTAATGTCTTTAATAAACAGAAAGGTGACTATTGTAAAAATGAAGACAAAAATCTTGACACATGTAGCTTAAATTATAATATTATGCCTGAAAGTTGTGTTTGTTGTAATATTGTCAAAACTGATGAATCAAAAGATCTGGAAGTTAATACTTTTGATTTACTAGAAGAATACTTAAAAGAAAAATTGAAAGATTTTAAAGCTTCAACTTGTAAATCGTCATGTATATCATTACACGAGGAAAAAAGATTATTCTCTAGTATATTGGAACGCGTAAAGCAAATAATAATAGAGGGCACTAACAGTATTGCATGTAAATGTATTACTGAGGATTCGTCTGGTGGCAGCTGGCACAGAGCATATTTTCTTTTGCAAGAATATCTTAAAACGAAAATTGAGAGAGTTCAATGTTTATGTACACTATCAGAAGAAAATAAAGAAACTATTTTGCCTGACATAATGGAAAAAGTTGGTAATTTAATAGATAACGATTTTAAACGCTTAAAACATATTTGTAAATGTAATAGTAAAGATGTTAGTGGAGTATACAATGAAGTTAATACAATTGACCAAACTGAAATACCAGAAAAAGATAATGATTATTATTCAAAAATCTTTGATATTACGGTAGATACGCAGACCATAAAGAAAGACGAAGATTTTTCAGATAAAACAATTTCCCAAAATATATCATCACAAGTATCTTATAATTTAGGTATGGACACAAAATCTTGTGATGCCATAAAAACGAATAAAAAAAGTGAAGATTGTCAGTGTGACTATGAGGAATGCGATTGTTCTAGATCAAAAAAGGTAACAAAATCTGTAGATTTTGGGAAAACTGAATTATTTGTTAATCAATGCACAAATATTTCTAAAAATAATCTTGATATAGCAAGTAATTCGGAAAATCTTCAAGGACATTCTTCAACGCAATTTCACGCTAATCCTCTAGTACTTAAAAATAATGTATGCATAAACGAAAAAGAAAATGAGTGCATGCATAAATCACGATTTCCCTACATTGGTTATACAGTTGATTGTAGTTGTAATGGGGCAGTGGGCACATGTTCCTGCACAAAATCATTAGTTACAAGAAATGTCGATAATATAAGAAGCATCTGGAATGCGATAACTAATAATAATTTGCACAGATGTGATCTGTCATACATAATGGATACAGTGTCAAAAGAAAATAAAGAACTTATAAGTATCACAGAAACAAAAAATGAGAAAATAGCTTACAATGACCTTGATAAGCCCATGTGCGATATTGAGATAAACGTTCGCGATGAGGAGGATATTACATTGAAAGACTCTAAAGCCAAATTACATAAAATGTTCATATCTGCAACTACATCAGGTGAAAATGTAAGTTTTGGTACAGTGGAAACAATAGATTGGTGTGATTTTAGTGGTTCAAAAAACGAACATCCGAAAATGACTGATTTCAGTGACAATACGTGTGAAGATGCTTTATACTATCCTCTAAGTAACTTGAATAATCGTCAAAGTTGTAAAGAGTATATAAAAACACGATCTCCAATTAATGTAACCGGTTCCATATCGTCAACTTGTGATTGCAATATGGTTCCATTGTGTCACGTGAAAATGTTGGTTGAAAACATTGAGAAGAATTTAATTTTCTCTAAATGTACATGCGACTCATTGTCCTCTAAAGTCTGTCCTGTGCATTCTAAAAAAAATTCAATGTAGAATTGTAGAGCGATTTTTATAAATGTACTAAAAAGTATGGCATTGTTTAATACTATAATATGTTTATGGGTATCAAAAGTAAATAATAATTTAAATAACGTTGTTTCATCTGTATTTTATTACATATAGATAACTAGAGCGTAAATACTTTAAATAGGAAATATAAGAATTTATTTTTGGAGTTCCTCATGATTTGTTTGAATATTTTTCTAAAAGTTTTATTAGCAAGATTTAATAAAGATTAAACAAGGATTTATTTTGAACATCTATTTTATTTACTGGAAATTCCTACGCCCAATAAAACTGGGTATCGCTATTTACGGTTATAAAAAATACTGTTTTTATATAAAACTTTAAAGTATATTTAAATTTTAAGAAAAACAATGATGGTACTTATATTAAAAATCATATTTTAAAACCTATTCAATAAATACGTAGGCGTGATGATATGTGCGTCGTGTGAAATTTGTATTAAAAGTAAACGCTAATATCATTATGATATTTACTCTGATAACACTATGCCCTGAGAATTTATTTTTGAATCTGTTCATTAGTTCTCTTATTCTTGATTTTGGATTGAGGAGAGTGGTATGAAGACTGGTGTAGGAACCACCTAAAAATTAGTTAGCTGTAGCATATTATCTGTACTTAACTTAAAAGTGGCCAATTTAATTACCATTTTCATGTTTCAATTAAGACATCAAATGCCCTGAAATAAATATGACAATTGTAATTTCATACCTGCATCCGTCTAGGAGTTACAATGATATTAAGTTTATGAAATTGTATGGTCGTGAGAATTAAAGGTGTGTGCCAAATTTCAGATTAATCTTTTAACAATACAAGGATAAAAATTAAATCACTAATCTTGACTTCAAAAAAGCTAAAGCCTTTTTAATTTATAATTTTCGGAAAAGTGAAAACTCATTCAACTCTGCAATGTAATACATCTATATATTCGTATGTTAGTCACAATCTTATTAGATTACATTGACCTATCTTTATTAGTTTTATAATATAAAGCGATTCATGTTATCTATAATTTAGTGGAGGTACGTAGCCTCGATTAAGCAGTATTATATTGTACTCTGCGACAGAAGTACATGTATTTATTTTTAAAATAAATACGTATAAGAAATTAAATCTTTATTGCATACTATAAGAAAAAATAATATCAAACTTTAATTAGTGCTGTTTAACAAAATGGGGAAAGATGAAAATAAACCAGAAGAAATGTTATATCACAAGGAAAGGAAGAAGCCGAATTTTATTTCAAAATTTTTTTTATGGTGGATTTGTCCAGTATTAGTTACTGGTAACAAACGAGACGTGCTCGAGGATGATCTCGTTGTACCGGGTAAAGTGTACAGCTCAAAGAAACAAGGAGACAAACTGGAAAGGTGAGCTAAGTAACTATATTATATGTATAAACTTTTGGTATAGTATGTTCGATACTTTCCACAAAGTTAATTATGTATGTCAATTTCTTTCTGTATTCTTTTGTACGACAACATTAACAAAATCACAGTTAGTTAAACACAATATATTTTAATTGTTTTGAAGCATATTAAAAATTTAATTTTATCATTTTCCACTGCCACGGGTTAGGCTTCAATCTTTATGTTAGAGTAATACTTTTATTTATTATTTGAATTATTGTCATGTACCTTGATTTTAGATTAAATTATGCAAGGTTAGATTACTGCTAAAATGAAACCAAATACGTTCAATTTGTAAGGTTAGTTTAGTGCGGTAAAAATCTCGACCAGTAAAATAATTGTGTATTTCATTTTAATCAAATAAATATATAAATCCACAGTAGAATAGTATTCGTAATAATAAAAATTTAATTCGTAATAATGTTATTTTAATTGCAATTCTATTTATTACGTTTTGACTATTATCGTAGTATATTTAAGAGTTATTTAGTTTAGTAGGTTGTTAGGTATGATTAAAATAAATGTTTATTTATATGTTTATCCTTATGCGCCCTTAACTAATCATTCGATTGTGATAAAACTTTGCTTCTGATTACGGTTGTGTAGATTCATAAATGTACAAACAATATAGTGGCGACAATACGATTTTAAATTTGCTGTAAATCAGTGCATATTCGCCCTTTGAGTATTAAATCATGTCTCCTCGTTCACTCTAAAAATATAAAAAATGATTCGTCTTTTATAACAGGTATTGGCTTGAGGAAGTCGAGTTAGCTGAAAGAAAAAACAGGAAACCCTCATTATGGATGGCCCTGCGTAGGGCTTATTGGCTAGAATATATGCCAGGAGCCTTCTATATTGTAACTTTAACTGTTGCAAGGTAACTAATTAAAAAATACAGGATTTTATTTGCTATTTTCTAAATTAACCCTACGTCAAAAAAGCCATAAAAGTGATATATTGTGAATTGTGATATATTTTATTAGTTTTGAGGATAACGCTGGCGTAGTGGTCCTTGAAATCTGGTTTTGATTACTAAGTCAAAGCAGGCTTTCACCGTTGTTATTCCTTTATGGGTCCAAAAAATCCCATTTTTTATCTCGTGCACCTTTAATCCTGTGTCCTTCGGAAGGCACGTTGGTTGGCCTTTGGTTCAGGTTATAATAACAGAAAACATTGCCATCCACCAATTCACATTGAGTCAGTAGAAAGATCTTCGCCCAGCACTGGAATGTTTTAACGCTGAAGATGATGATAATTATGAAATTTCCATTTGAATTTAACAAAGACAGGCAACAGTTCCTTTTGTGTTGATATATCAATCATTGATACATCAATGTGATTTATGCTTTCCAAAATAACTGGCGAAATGATTAGAATAGAATACAATAGAATAGAATAGATTAGCCACATTTAACATAATCTTAAAGTTAAAAATGAAAATGTTGTTCATCCTTCAAATAATCAAATAATTTTTAATCAAAACTAAAAAAGACTGCCTTGTTAGTTTTAATTAAAACTTATTTATATCAGAAAATCTTTTTTCCGAGACTATATCATAAAATTTTCATCTCAGGATTGTCCAGCCAATACTGTTCGCTAATTTGCTGAGTTTTTGGACTGTGAATACTGATCTTGAAACATTCGACGCAGGCATGTACGCCTTAGCCATGCTGGGTCTCAATTTTACGGCCATGATGTGCCAGCATCACAATTCGCTTTTCGTAATGAGGTTCAGTTTGAAGGTTAAGGTGGCATGCTCTGCTTTGCTGTATCGAAAGGTGAGCTTACTATATGATGAATAATTTTTACACCGTTTCTTTTCAGGCATTTTTTAAATTAAATTCTTACACAGACGTCATCCAGTTAAACATTTTACAAAATTCTCTTGGGATAGTTGAAACTATATCTGCATTAATCACGCTAATGCAACTGCGGAACATGATTTTTTTGTTGTTTTAGGCTCCACTTACATATACCGTTGCTTATGTAGGAGTAAATAGATTTCCTGTTGACTTAAAATGAGCCGGTATGTATGTATGGGCCGGTTGCGAGGTAAGAAGAAATTGTTTTAGGGAATGGGTTGCTGTGTATAATTAATATATATTTAATATTACTTTCACCGATATCTAATTCATGAGTTTCGAAATGTGCAGTACCTATAAATAGAAAATATTAGGTATTTTTATTCAGTTCTGGGCTGATATTAAGCGCCAATTTTCAATAATAATAATAATATAATACAATAGTATATCTCACACTCACAATTATTATCTATCCCAAAGTAAGCATTATTATAAGAGCTTCTATTATGGTTAGTGGATAACCGAGAAATATAGATTGTAATATATAATTAAAGGTACAAAAATCCATGAATCGTAAACATATTCGTAATTATCATACAAATATCTGTTCCATCCGGAATTCAAACCTGGGAACTCGCGAAGTAAACAGGGATACTAACCACTGGACCAATCCTCAAATGTTATGTATATAAGGAATAATATTGGTTTTTTTTATCATAAATCCAGAATATGGGTAATTAAAAAAAAAAATTATTTTAATTTTTAATTTTTTTTTGTAGTTGCTGCGAATGAATCAAGTAGCTGTAGGAGAGGTTGCTGGTGGGAAACTAGTGAACCTGCTCTCAAACGATATTGCGAGGTAAGTTAACATTAAATTTGCAAATGTACTCACATTAATCTGTAATTAGTTGGCTATTATAAGCTTTAATCTATTTAAAATGGCTGATCATTCACCAAATAAAATTACATTACATTTATTGTCTACAAATAATACAGTTTTGACTAAGCTGGGTCACGGCTTACTCAACAATAAATCCCGCTTATTTAATATAGTGGTGGTATCATTTTAATAAAAATACTTATTTATCTTCATTGATTTAATTTAATATATAACAATTATATTTCGTGCCGCGATGGTACGCGTGTTTTTCATAGTGAATTCACGATATAATTTATTTTCCAGTTTGCAATTGCAAAATATTTGAATTGTGTTTAACTTCCAATGTTTTTTTTTTTGCTTTTTTGCTTTGAACTGAGGAATCTACCATAAACAATAAGGATATTCCTATTGTTGTCACAAAAATTGGTCCTTTTGTTTTGTTTACAAACAACACTCCTGTCGAACGATCACCACTTACTTTGATTCCACGCCATTTACTTTGCTTTACGTTGCCAACCCCACTGCTTTACTATAAATCGAAGGTTACTTCTGTTTGTTCTCAGATTCGACTACGCGTTTATGTTCCTGCATCATCTTTGGGTGATCCCGTTACAGGTGGCTATCGTGCTCTATTTCTTGTGGGACGTAGGGGGATATGCACCTTTCGTTGGTTTGTTTGGGGTGTCTCTTTTGATTTTGCCCATTCAAGGTGAGTTAAATTCATTCAATTAACTATTAGTTACTGTAGAGCTTGTAGATTTTCTATTCCTTCAATTTCTTATATAACTTCTTTCCTTAACTTATATAAATTCCAGATAAATGCCTAAACAAGGTAATTTTAGAAACTGAAATTATTGAAAAGAAAACAATAGTAATAAAAACATATAAGAGAAAAGAAAAAAAAATATCGTTATTGATAAAAACAGTTTTTGATTAATTTACAACAATCCGGAAGCGTTATTATCTTTTCTTATATTATAAATCAATATTATCAAGTATACACAAACACACTTGATTATCTTACCAATTCAATTTGATTGAAAACAATATATGTACAACTCAATTGTGCCCTACCATGTGCAATTGTGTACCTATAATTTGTATAAAAATGAGATTATATTATAATTATTGTGTGCATCTTGTGTACACGGTGTGTTCTAACAAGGTTAGTTTCTTGTACGAAAACTATCAATATACATATAAAAAATACGACACCAAATCCAACAATTGTAAATACCCACTGTAACTCCACAGTAATTCAATTGTAATAAAAACTGTTTGTTAAAACAGTTTTTATTACAATTGAATTGAAGTCGGTTACGACTTCGAAAAAACAAAGAATTTCTCTATTCAACTGTCTGTTTTTTGTATTCTTGCTACGGGATTTTAATGGAGCTATACGATAAAAATATTACATTCATTAAAATCGTGATACAATGTGACATTTTTAATGAAGTTTGAACATTTAAAGAAGATGAAATTATATTATTAAGATCATTACATATTAAATTTAATATTGCAATGTCATTCATCGCAATCAAATTAAAGTTGAATGATGTTATAAATTTATTGGCGTTATCTATATTGTTATACCTACGTAAGCCGATAGCGACTCAACATTAAAATTTGCTGTGTTAATAATGACTTTTATTAATTTCACAGTCAAGATTAGATTATTTAAAAACTGTACATTTTTTTATCGTTTGTTTTAGTGAAGGTTGTCAAAGCTCACCCAGAAAGCGCAGTGTGTTACTCTAATGAGGATATTTTTGTTATATTTTTGAGATGAGTTTAAGCTCAGATATACGTCTGATACTATAGAACGACCCAAATGTCATTTAAAATATATTATGTGTATGAACGTAGATAATTTAAACAATATTTTTTAACGATTATATATATTTATTTAATCAAAGTATTTACCCTTTTTAGAAATGTATTGACAATTCTATACATTTCTGCCATATGATTGGAAGGTCATTTATGCCTTATACACTGGGGACTTAGACTCAACAAATTGAGTTCCTTGTGTTACGTGTACTCTAATGTTATGTTAAAATGATTTCTCAATCAGTGTGAGGTCCTGTGTTATCACGGAGCAATAATGGTGGAGATCTGCTGCGACGGTTTTGCTATGAGTTTTGTCATCATAGTTTAAAGTTCTGCACCGTAGATTCATCTGTTATTGCTTAATTTGATCTGTGGAAGCACCTACACCATGGAGTGACAATTACTTTTTTGTGGGTGGTTAGGATTCAGTCATATAATGAGGCACCCACTTTTTCTTTTATGGTACCAGTTATACCAAAACTCACAATGTGTTCATTAGTCGTATCCTCCTCTCCGAACAGAGCATTGATATTTCGTGTTGTTTCCGCTGCAATTTTTTAAATACATTTAAAATCTTACGTAAAAAAAATTTAAGTGGAAATTTTGACTGTCTGTCATATTTAAAATGTTGTCTTTATCGTGAGAAAAGTTTAATTTTGAATATCGCGCCATTCCTGTTTAATTTTGATTCAAAACGGATGATACGTTAAAATGGTAGTTTTTATATTTATAACACCTATTATTTTGCTTACTGTCTATTAAGTCATACCAGAAAATTACATACCTCAATTAAAGGAAGTCTTTTTACAGGTGTACTTACAAAACTTACGGCTCTTATAAGACGAAAAGTGGCGATGAGAACTGACAAGCGTATTAAGCTCATGAGCGAAATAATTGCAGGGATACAGGTAATGAATGACGTGATTACTTATTATCGTACATTATAGTTATTTATAACAACAATTTAGCCAAAAATTCTGTTCGTATCAGTTTAGTCCTGATAAAGAATTTTGTTTTGCTCTATAGATCATCCTTACCTCTACCTTAGATCATCCCAACTACCTCTCGTTTATAAATTGCTTAAGACCCTAATATTTCAATTCATCTTATTAAGGCCTTGTTTTTTATTAACAAGAAAAATAGGGTTATTCTGTTGATTGTCTCTGTCAAAATATAGACTACAACTATGTAGTTTCGCGTAAAATATAATTGAAATACTTTGTGGCGACTCTTCGTAGGTGCTGTAAGTGTAATTGGTAAAGATGATAATGATTTTTAAGCAAAATATCACTTCGACTACGTCTTATGAGTTGACAGCGTATTAGGTCAAATATTACAACGTGATCTTCTCTCCCCATTTATTTCATTTTAATTAAAATTCTAATCTTAATTCTACATGTTAAGCTTAAAACCAAATATGAAACGTCTCATAGGTGTTTACAAAAATTGTTACGGGGTGTTTACTTCGCAGGTCATTAAAATGTACGCCTGGGAGAAACCATTTCAATTAGTAGTGAGTGCGGTGCGGGCATACGAAATGAGTGCCCTCAAGAAGGCTATCTTTGTACGAAGCGTTTTCCTTGGATTCATGTTGTTTACGGAACGGTCAATAATATTCGTCACCGTTTTGACTCTCGTGTTGTCGGGAAATATGGTATCCGCTACAACGGTAGGTTGTTTATACTATAATTTATATATATTTGGGAAAAAATTAGCAGGTGGTACAACAACGGAGAATGACGGCTTAATTAACGGAGAATGACGACTTAATTAACTTTGTACTACAAATTTAGATAAGCCCATTCGAAAACAACCATGGCTAAAATTGCTTTATAACTCAAGAGTACCGATGTCTATTAAATTTCTTTATAGGGATAAGCCAATCATAACTATTGTTATAATTTTAGATTTACCCGATCCAACAGTTCATGTCCACCATACAAATGAACTTGACCATGATATTGCCGCTAGCTATCGCTTCGCTATCGGAAATGAAAGTCTCTCTGGATCGTATTCAAAGTTTTCTTGATCTAGGTAAGAGTTCAAAGTGTATGCTAGGCTAAAGTATAACTGTACTGTATTTGTAAGCAATGGAAGAGAATATCAAATATCATGTGTCATGTTGTGTAAGAGTTAATGTAATCTATTTTAAATAATAGAAATTTGTTTAATATAGATGAAAAAAAAACACCTTGTATTAAAAAAGGGGGCACCCAAGGAACTCTCAACAAA
This sequence comes from Acentria ephemerella, assembly GCA_943193645.1. Taxonomy (NCBI): domain Eukaryota; kingdom Metazoa; phylum Arthropoda; class Insecta; order Lepidoptera; family Crambidae; genus Acentria; species Acentria ephemerella. Next base: position 6,965,193 of record OW971877.1, on the reverse strand, counting down.
GCACTTTTCGCCTCCAAGGAAGAAATTTTGGAACCCAAAGTGACTGTAAAGAAATACTCACCGCTCGATGTTACAGATACTGTGCAGAATGGTAAGTGTTCAATTCAATTTGATGATAGAGAGAAATTAAACTCATAATCATGGCTACAAATTTAAAACAAAAAAAATAAATAAAAAATTTAATTCATTTTTTAAAATAAAATTTTAGTAATATAAAGATTTTCTAATTAACTATTTTGTAATATATAAAATAATAAAACCTTAAATAAGCCAATGTTCAAGAATATCAAAAAATAATTTTAATTTAATTTTCAATCCATTCAGAATTAAATAAGTCTCCGAAGCCCAGTGAATTCATAGTGGAGTTGCATGGTGTGACAGCTTCGTGGAAAAATGAACCTGTTAAGAGTGCGACTCTCAAGAACATCAATTTATGCCTGCGCCGTGGTAAGCTCTGCGCAGTCATCGGCCCCGTCGGATGCGGGAAGGTAATTTTTGAATATGTACCTACCTACGATTTGGTGTTGGTAATATTTTTTCTTGATCTATCTATGATTAGGATAGGTATGCAGAACGCATTTATTAGCCATGACGTTTTTTAACTTATACTCATTATACTTCGAATACAATCGCAGTTATTGAACTGTTACATTTTTCTCTATCATAAACGTAATTAACTCTTACCTTAAGATGGGAGTAACATATTCTATCTCAGTGTATATTTAAATGTTATTGAATATTAAAAAAAACAATTAATAACTGCAGTTGCTTATAAGTATAACATACAGGACACCCAACTTTTTTTAACCATTTGATTGAAATAAATATAACCAAAAGATACTTCAATGCATAAATAATAAATAAATTCTAAATTTACTTAGCAATATGAAATAAAACAAATTGTTTAACATACAGATAACTCAGACTAATAAAGTAAATATGTAAGCGTATATAGTAATGATAAAGTTTGAAGAAGGTAAAGAACAAACTCAGCTACATAATTCGTGTCCTAAGTTACATTCTGTGGAATTGATGAGCTTTGTGAACTTTTTTTGAATACTCATATTCCCGGACCAAGGAAAAATATGTTCTGAAATTCGTATCATTCTGAAATTACCTATGTAGTTTACAAACATTTTCAGAAAGTGACGAAAAATTTTCAATCAGTTACAAATATCATAACTTTGATTATGCGTCCATTCATATTGCAAAATGGTCACATCACTATTCACATTCACATCACTATAAGAGGTTCACAATTCGGTTGTATTTATTTTTCACTTTTTATAAATAGAATATATCCTGTGATGGTCCCATTGTCACCAAGGCAGAATCTGATGATGGGATGCCAGGAAAATCGAAGGCAATCTTCTAATTTTAGAGGCACATATTATGTATTTCATATTTTTTCTAAAGCTATTCGAATAGTTGTAACCAAAAACAAACACAAGTAAGTCGATAATACTTACGGTCGCCCATGTTAATTTGACCTTAGAAACGTACTACTCAAAATTGTGAAATAATTTTATTAAACAAAACAAAAATCTAATTTAAACAATTTTTTTTTTTTTACATTAAAAATGATTAAACAAAAATGATTCATTTTAAGATGTTATCCAATTTAAAATTGGTTTTGCAGTTGGTGCTAATTTGTTTTCAGACAACAATAGTAATTGGAGGACCGACTCCAAAAAATAATTTTAAGTTGGAGAATTTCTTATATTGAATTAATTTTTCCCTTTTAGTGTTTTAAAGTCGGTTTTTAAATGGATCGTTTTCGTTCACATTAAACATGCCAGCTGTTAAAGGCCTTTTCATATTTTAATGAAAATATTGAAATCCATCCAATTACTACCGTTTACCCTCCTATTACAATTACTTATATATGCCCGATCACGGATTTGATGCGAACAATTACATCTCGTCTTGCTTTGACGCAGTGCAGTATCTGAGATGACGAAATTCCGATATTCCAATAGTTTCCTGGTAGTTTTGAATAAGGGTACCAAAAGTAAATGTGGCGTATCCTCTCAAATGGACTGAGTTGTATCTGAGTGTATTGAGTCGTTGTCCGTAGAGGGTACTTTTTTGGTAGAAGGTTCTAAGTTCACAGAATATTATAACCACGACAACCTTTTATTATTATTTTAATTGTGTGCAATTAAATAAAAATTCACTTCCTACTGGCGAGTACCTTAGGTTATTGTTCCTTCCTACATCATTCTTATATCTATCTTCTCTTGAAGATGTTGAAGGTAATAATACGTAATTTTGTATTTGTTTGTAGACGTCCCTGCTCCAGCTGCTTCTGAAGGAGTTGCAACCTAATTCTGGAACTCTCAACATTAAAGGGGACGTGTCATATTCTTGCCAGGAATCATGGCTTTTCCCGGGAACAGTGAGGGACAATATTCTTTTTGGAACATCTTATGATTCCAAAAAATACAAAGAGGTGCCTATTTGTTAAGAAGTTATGTGTAAAACAAATTAATTTCCTATGATATGATAATTTAAAATTGAAAAAAAATTGTGTATTATATACGTGTTGACTTTTTTTAGGTGTGTCGTGTTTGCTGCTTGGCACCTGACTTCAAACAATTCCCTTATGGTGACTTGTCTTTAGTGGGTGAGCGAGGAGTATCTCTTTCTGGTGGGCAAAGAGCTCGCATCAACCTAGCCAGGGCAATCTATAGAGAAGTAAGTGACATTAAAGTTTTTTTAAATAGGGTAGCTCTTGGCTTTCATCGCACAGACTTTGGTAAGAAGGTTGTAGCTAACCAGGCGAACTTAGAAAAAACCCTACCACCATCAACCAAACCGGGCAGATTTTTTCTGTCCCATCTGTGAATCGAACCCCAGACCTCCACATCTGAAGTAGGTGGTCTAAGCTTCTAGACCACGGAGGCGGTTAGAGTTGAAGTTTAAGTAATAAAATAAAGTTGTGCGCGTACAAAATTGCTTATACTTATATTAGTGTAGTAGCCTACATTCTTATCAATATTGATAATCGTCATAAATTTTAATATTATACATTTCTTTCATGAAAAAAATATTAAATGGTCCAGCTTAATTAATTACCTTTATGTGTCTCAGATCAAAAGCAACAGACAATATCTTACGTGAGTAGTAGGTTATTTCATTAGTATAATACATGCCTAAGTAGGCATGTATTATACTAATGAAATAAAATCTCGACAATTTTGTTAAGCAATGGTTATGTGATGATAAAAGTAGGTCGGAAAAATGATTATAAAACTAAAAAAAGTTTAATCCCTTACTACATGAAACATGAAGTAAGAGATGTCACTTCACGAATGTTTTACCTGTCTTAGTTACATAATTGGTCGGCAATTAATAGACGGTATATCGTGAATCAAACAGCCTGTTGGAAGAGATAACTAGATCTATTATAATTTTTAATCGTTAATTTTAGGCTGATATCTACCTGTTAGATGACCCATTATCGGCAGTGGATGCTAATGTTGGCCGACTGCTCTTTGACGGCTGTATACGCGACTACTTACATGAGAAAACATGTATTTTGGTCACCCATCAAGTGCACTATCTGAAAGATGCCGATATGATCGTCATTCTAAATAACGTAAGTAACCACCAATTTTAATGCATTTTATATCCTGTTTCTAATTATCTTCGGATTGTCATTTGATTGACATCCGATTGTTTGCATTGATAAATGTCAAACTACTATCATCAAATTGTAATACGATTGTCATAATGCTTTAAGAATTTTGGCTACTTGGCTACAGTTGGGAAACTAACTTGTTTGCGCATGACACTGCGCAAAAAGTAACCTTTTTAAGTTGCTCTCACAGAAACTACAAAAACTGACATTAAAATTTATGTGTATATTTGTCCGTTGTAAATAGAGGTCATTTTCTAATAAACCCTGTGCGGCTGTCTATATCACATGGCACATGGTATGAAATCAGGATTCCTTAATTATATAGTATCCATGTTAGTAAGATAAAAGGAATTATTTTATTATTAACACGAGTAGATTTTAATTAACCAATTTTATTGTTATATTGAACATTTTTAGGGCACCATTGAAGATTTAGGTACTTACGACGAGTTAGTAAAGTCCGGAAAAGACTTTTCCATGTTATTATCTGAATATGAAGATGAAGAAACAGAGAAAGAAGAGAAAGTGAGTATATTCAATAATATATTTTGTTGTAAGAAAAATATTAAACGATAAAACTAAAGTAACGCAATATAAAAGATTTCCTAAAACTATTATCAGCTGAGAAACTGATCATAGTATATAATAGCTTCTGCCTTCACCAAGGATCTCCTAGCCGATCGGTCCTGCGGTGACATTTATCAGATTGTCAGTACAACGATTTTATAAATAAATAATAAACAAAAAATTTTTTTACCGATTCCATTATCAAATGACATACATAAAAGTTTCTAAAATAGTGATGAAGTAAATTTAAATTTCTTGATATACATTTTAATTGTATAGTATTTTTATAACATATTATTTGTATTCTCTCTTTTATGTTTGTGAATAAAATAAAATAATTTACACAGGTTGTTAGCCGTCCAGCTATGCTACGTGTCATGTCCGTCAAAAGTGATGACAACCCTGAAGATGAAAAAGAACAAATATTAGAAGCTGAGGAAAGGGCAAAGGGAAATTTGAAATTTGAAGTGGTGATGAGCTACCTGGCTTCGGTCCAATCTTACACAATCTTGTTCTTAGCACTCGCAACACTAGTTTTGACACAAGCTACTGCCACATTCGTTGACTACTGGCTCAGTACACTGTAAGTACTTGTTCAAATGGAAGGACTTAATCCTGTTATTACTAAAAAATGCTTATATGACTCATAAACAACGCAGCAAAATCACCATCGTATACACCTCCCAATGGTGGGCATAACATTTAAGGAGCTTGAGCCAATGCGGATTGATGGGTTAGTGTGATACGATCCTTTTTGAGATTTATTTTTCTCAGCTCCATTACATATATAGAGATAAATATCGGTGATAGAGTGAGAGATACTTAATGCTGCATTAGCTAAAGGTTATTCAAAATTTCTTTGGGCGAATAATGCCAAGATATATAAGCTATGCGGTCCTTTATGAATACAGATCTTAAGTTGTAGTAGTTATATTTTATGGACGAATTCATTTAATATAAAACAGAAATGCTACAATTTTGATGTGTAATAAAAAATTATATTTGTATATTTGCTTCGGAAAACGGAAGCTTTTTCATTGATTTTGGGGATAAATCGACTGTAGTAAATACGTTTCACCGTCAGTAGATAATATTCAAACTTAAAATAAAAATTTGCAAATGGAAATCGATAAAATGGTTGAAAAAGTTTAACAAACCTTTTAAACTCTATTTATTTGTTTGTAGAACAAATGCAGTTGATACATACATCCAAGAACTGCCTCCAGGCGATGATCCAGGTGAGTTAATCTATTTACAATATTTTAGTATTTCTAAATTGAATTAACATCAGAGACTAAGGCTGACGGTAAGCGGTTAAGGTAGTCTTTAGACGCTTACGGTTACTTATATTAATAAGTAATATAAACACTCGTAGCATCTTGGACTATATTAACGCTTTGCTCGCCTTGTAAAAACCACCATGACGCACAGAAGAGGAGTTCTGGTGATCTTTCTCACCACAGGGACACGACACTTGTTTTGATCTTCTGTAAGATGAAAGTGCTTAAAATTTCCACCTATCCATTATGATTTTTTTTATTTTTTTTTCACTTTTTTCTTATTTCTAGATCCCGGTTTGAGTACGGTTTTGGGTTCCCTTACCATAGGACAATATCTGTGGATATATGGATTCATGGTTCTCGGAGTAATTATATTTGCTCAATTCCGAATAGTGACCTTCGTATCAGCAACCATGCGTGCCTCCCAGAACATACACGATAAAGTGTTCAATAACTTGATCATGGCTGTCAAGAGGTTCTTTGATACCAGTCCATCTGGTGAGTACTACTTTACTATTTGTAGTATCAGCACGACAACTAAGGTCACATTGTTTTACAAAACCCAGAATTTGTTTTTCACAGGGCAAAACATTAAATATTTCCAAAAAAATATAGTGTGTAAATGTAATTAAAACGCGATAGCATTATTTGTAATGAATACTTATCATAACAACGTTCTCGCCTTGTAATCATGATGATTAATAATAAAAAAAATGTTATCATTATTTAGTGAAAATATTTACCAGTCATGAATACGTAATGATACAGTACTATAATATTTTTTAATTTACCTTATCTTAGAAAGGGGTCAGTTTTTCAAAAGTACGACTTATTATTTTAAGAGCTTCATATCCAGTATTGCAAATATCTTTTTGTTTCGTTTGATTTGTCTATTCAAACATTTCGCCATTGATAAAAGTTTTTAAGGAAGTCCATTTCCCTACATATCAGCAGTCAGCAGTTACTAAAATTAACTAAACTGAAATAAAATATCAAGAATATTTGGAGATTACTATACCAATACAACGCACTCATAAATGCGTGTTTGATATGTACTTACCATCGGTCTTTTTAATTATTTATCTTTTATTTAAAATTAAAGAAAAAACAGACTATTCTACAATCCGTAATCCGTAATTTGGTCGATAAAGAATTAATTTGTCTTCTCTAACAAAATTTTTATTCGCTAGGTCGAGTCCTTAATAGGATGTCCAAGGATATGGGAGCAGTGGACGAGCTCCTTCCCAGGAGTATGTTGGAGACTCTTCAAATGTACCTGTCTATGACCAGCGTTCTAGTTCTTAATGCGCTTGCCTTACCCTGGACACTGATCCCTACTGTTGTGCTCGTATTCATTTTTGTATTCTTGCTCAAGTGGTACCTAAAAGCTGCCCAAGCTGTCAAGCGTTTGGAAGGAACTAGTGAGTACAAAATAAAAACATAATTTAAAGCCAGGAAATAATCAGACTAAAAATGACAGATGATTTAATTTTAGATTATTTGTTGGTGCACTACATTTTCAATATACATCCTATATTATTACTTCTTGGATAACGTTCTAAGGATATCAACATTCTTACAAAATTAATTGCGATATCCGATTTATAGTATAAGGTAATATCCCATATTTTAAATTATGTACATGATTAGTTATTTATTGCTTTCGATAGCTAAGAGTCCTGTATTCGGCATGATCAACTCTACCATCGCAGGATTATCAACAATAAGAAGTTCGAACTCTGAGCACAGACTTCAAAAACAATTTGATCAAGCACAGGTATGTTGAAATAATAAGGTTTGAATGTATATTCGGTTAATCACCCAATTACATTTTTATTATACTTAATTTCAGAATCTCCACACGAGTGCATTCTACACTTTTTTGGGCGGATCTTCGGCGTTTGGAATGTACCTAGATGCTCTTTGTCTCATATATCTTGCCATTGTGTTGGGTATTTTCATATTGATCGATTTTGGTGAGTCGTAATATTTCGTAATAATTTCAGTAAGTAGTATCGACTCTTTTGATTTATAATCACGATGTAAGCGAAATATTGATTCGGAAAAACAATGCTACAATAGTCTAGAAAAAAAAATTATAAAATTTTTGACATTTTACGTCCGTTGGAAATCAACTTTGCCCAACTTTTGATAATCTCACAACAAGCCTTAAGAACTTTCGAAGACGGCGTGTTTACGGCCCTTTCGATTCATTCCCGAAAAACATAACGTTATAATTCTTACTTTGTGTAATAATTTTCCAGGTTACTTCTGTGTACATTTAATATAAAAATTATATACAGAAGCAAGGTAGAGTCCAGTGAATTGAAATGTACAAGATCGGACTGAGTTTTATATTATTTATGTACAGGTAGTGCGATTCCTGTGGGAAGCGTGGGCTTAGCAGTCAGCCAGTCCATGGTTCTAACAATGTTGCTGCAGATGGCCGCACGGTACACTGCGGATTTTCTTGCGCAAATGACCTCTGTCGAGAGGACTTTAGAATACTCAAAGTTGCCAAAAGAGCAATTTATGGATGAAGGGCGTGAGTAATCAATGATTAAAACATAATAAAAGTATTATCATTACTGAAAGGAAAAATTCAAATTCGTAATCCTTTTATCATTTTGTTAAATTTTAAACACGAACAATAACGCGATATAACTTTGATAAATCTTGCATTGAATACAAAACTTTTTTAAACAAGCATGCATTACCTATGTTTGTCTTGCTTTATTGGTTCATATTTGACTTTACTGAATATTTTTTAATTAATCATTTTGTTTGCAATAAACCACAGCCACGAAGACTCCACCTGCTTGGCCACACTCCGGACATATTGTATTCGAAAATATATTTATGAAATATGGTCCGGAAGATCCCTACGTGCTCAAACAATTAAATATTGAAATTAACAATGGTTGGAAGGTACTATAAAATACTCAATAATTTTATACTACTTAATGTTTCGATAGTATTCCTGTATGAAATTTCAATATTTCCGAAGTTTTTGGACAGATATGTACAATTATTTTAACATTTTATAGGTTGGTGTGGTCGGTAGAACGGGTGCTGGAAAGTCTTCATTAATATCAGCTATGTTCAGACTGTGTGACATAGAAGGTAGCATCAGAATAGATGGTATCGATACATATGGCATCGCTAAACAGGTAATTCATTAACTAAAACTATATTTATAATAACATTTTATGCACAAACAACAACAACGCCACGTAATTTCAATTGCCTATAGGTTCACTAAAATGCCTAACTTACCGAAGATAATGATACCTTGCTTTTTAAAACGTAAACAAAATGAATAAACTGATCCAAAGTAAATTTCATATTTTTTTTCAATTTAAATTACAAAGAGACAACTTGAAATTTATTATTTTATTTTGACATAAATACATTATCTGAGTTTTTAAGACGCTAATTATTGCACCGTTTATAACAAATACCATAAACTTAAATTATTTCTCCCGAGGCAACTTCATAGCAAAAATAAATGTTTTATTTCAATATATCTATTTATGTATCTTTTGATAAGCTGTCATTTGTTGTCGTTCTTTCAAAAAAGAACATCGGCAACGTCGCATGTTTATGATGAAAATTTAATATTTCCTTTCCTTACGGGGGCTTCAAGCCACAACCTTCTCAGGGTTTGGAGGTAGAATCACTGCCCACTCGACCAGATGCAAAACTCGTCAAGGTCTTACAGTAAAAAAATACTTTTGTTTCAAATTTGTTACGTTATGTTCACATCTATATAAAATAATATTTATATTGACATGATAAATTTAATCTATCTTAGTCTAATTTGTAATCAAATGGTATCTGCTTGATTGTGTGCTGATTGCACATACTATTTAACGTTTTTCTTACATATATGTAATTTATATGTCGATTGAAAGCTGTTGTGACGTATTTATATATTTGGTCGTCCTCAACAGGAATTAAGGCAAAAGATATCGATAATACCGCAAGAGCCCGTATTGTTCTCTGCTACAGTTAGGTACAATCTGGATCCATTTGATAATTATAGCGACGATGACCTATGGCGCGCGTTGGAACAGGTATGGAACTGTACATTGTACCCTTTTTTGCTTTTATCCTTGACAACATACCTTAGTTACTAGTTCTGGCCAAAACATATAATTTTTATGGTATAATCGCAGGTGGAACTAAAAGACGCAGTCCCAGCATTGGACTACCAGGTGACTGAAGGTGGCAGCAATTTCTCAATGGGTCAAAGGCAGCTGATGTGTTTAGCGCGTGCTGTGCTGCGCTCGAACAAGATACTTATCATGGATGAAGCCACCGCAAACGTCGACCCTCAGTATGTTTTGATCTTTATTTTTTCGATAGAATAGATGTTTGATTACTTTCATGAACGACGTATAGTCAAGACCAACGTATATTCAAGACCAAAAATAAGTGATTGAATTTGACAGCTTTTTGATAACTCTTAATATAAAGACAATATGAGATAGGAAATGTCGAAGATGATTGGTTAGTTATCTTTGTGGGTCATTGACTGTAATATTAAATAAGTTACCAATCTGGTTACATTGGAAATTAATAACATAGGACTTTATACAATAATGAAATTATAATGCATTTATAGGTACTAGTTTCTAATAACAAATATATTAAAGTGAAAGTAAATAAAAAGAAACGTTAAAATGATAATAACTTTACGTTTGATATTTTAGTAGTCATAATAAAAAAAAGGTTGGTCAGAACAGATATACTAGTTTTTTCATTGTAAATTATTAATTTTATGGTTTTTGTACGATTTCTTCGGTTAAAATACACGACTAAAATAACACTTAATTAGTTTGACTCCTTATGTATCCTCCTTATTTTAACGCGAGAGGAGTATATGATAGCAGTAAAAATGTAAGGGGTGTTAAAAAGCACCTTATGGGCAGGCAATTATAGGCGTCTTAAGAGCATTGGGTGGAGTTATTGCCCTACGTATTATGAAAAACTAAGTTATGTAAACATAACTTTGATATTATCAAATCATCATTGATAGTATCAAAACTTAAAAATACAATATTTTATTATTTACTCTATTGTCATCTCCATACATAAATTGGTGAGTAACTGTTATTTACAGTTCCTCAAATTAATTGGTACTGTTATAATAACATTATATTCATTTTATATATTTTCTATCAATTACAGAACAGACGCTCTAATTCAGAAAACAATACGTCGAGCGTTTACTTCGTGCACCGTCATCACTATAGCTCATCGCCTCATTACCATCATGGACTCAGATCGCGTGTTGGTGATGGAACAGGGAAAGGCCGTAGAGTTCGACTACCCTTACCTCTTGCTCTCCAAACCTGACAGCCATTTAAATTTCCTCGTCAAGGAAACCAGCGAAAGCTTGGCCAGAAATTTTCATGAAGTTGCAAAGACGAAGTATCTTGAAAGTAATCCACATTTAAGATAGTTCCAAATAAAATGGCAGCAAAGTGCGCGTAGGTATTATTTGAGGCCATTTAAGATTTATTGAAATATTAAAGACTGACTGTTTCATTTATATTAATATATATAAAATTGTAGACTCCAAAACTGTAGTCTATAGTTGTCTGTTATATTTTCTTGTGTGCAATGAAGTATATTTTAATGAACGTATCCAACAGATATTTGTATGTTTTTATATGTCACATACTCCTTTGTTGCTACTTAAATATTTATTATTTGGAGTGTAAATAAGTGATTTGGTAACCGATGCGCTAGCAATACAGATCAAGAAAAACAACAAGAAAACAGGCAGTTCTGTAACAGGCTCCAATAATGCATAATTAGTTTGTATTTTTTTTCTTTTCACTTGTTGTTTACTATAATTTTTTCCGAATGCGTAGCAAGAATAAACCGAAAAGGTATAGTTATTAAATGTTATAATTCTTTAGTTGGATAATCCTTATAGAGTTTGTACTCACATAAAAGTATTTTTTATTTAACTCTATCTGCATGTGTAGATCTAAAAGAAGGTTGTGTTTCAAAATATCAGTTTTATCACAGGGTACACTTCTAATTGTCATATTTTAGTTCATGAGAAAGAAATTAAGAAATATATAATTTTTTCCTCGTGCACGTAGTATTGATAAAGACCTAAATCCAATCCAGTTTTATAAAAATCTCCGACTCTGTGCTCTACTGTGAGCTTCAGTTTCAATACCCCGCTTCAACACAATGTAATACCGAAAAAAAAAACGTAAGCCAAATTTTTATTTATAATTTGGTAAATTAATAAAGTATTATAATTCTGCTTGAATTAGTTTTGATAAGAAATAAATATATAATAGCTAACCTAACCAATATGGGTATCAATAATATTGCTTGAAAATTGAGTGCTAATGCTACCCCGCATTAAAACAAAACCTTAACGAACGTTTTCTTTAGTTTTTTCTGTGTTTAATGTGTTTAATTTAAATAAATATATTTAAAGTACAATTTGAATTTTCTTTACTACTGTCATACTTACATACATACAACATAATGACTGACTTTATTGTCTTCCTTTAATAGTAAACAAAATGCTACCGATTGCTAAGTCTCACCCTCACAACATACACACACACACACGTGCGCGCGCGCACACATTTCAAATGTGAAGTGGCGTAGAGTATCGGAGCACTATAAATACATTACTTAATTTTTATATTCTTATTAACTACGATTCACTAAAAATCTATGCCAAGCAAGCTGTTGCTTTCATTTTCAGTTGCTACATGTTACATATAATTTGTATCTAAGTGAAAAAACTATTACGGGTATTTCTGCTTGCTTTAATAAGGTCATATAAATATGTTCACCTTATGTATACCTAATGAGTTTAATACACTGCACCAGTCATTATTTCCTTCAAACCCCAGTTCAGTTGTCTATCATATTCTTGTGTATCCTGCCCAAAGGGTTTCTGAAAGTGATTGTACTTATATATAAGACCGCTCTTATACAATGCATCTGTATAACGTCTGTACTTGAAAAATGTAATTTATGGTGTACAATAAAGAATATTCAATCTATCCATGCCCTCCCAATCGATAGATTACAAAGAGTGGTGACTAGGGTCTAGTTACCACTTGCTGTAATCAATCATTGCTATTTTTTAAAAAGCAATGATTGATTACAACCTGTGGTAATACCCAAATTTCACTTCTCAAGTCTAAAGGCTCATACCCTCGAGTCCTTCTTACATACACTAAGGGCGGGTTCTTCACTAATACCAGTTATTTTTTCTTTAAATTATGGTAAATAAACGATTATTACTTGTTAAATAAAACTATACATTTTTATGGTCTTATATGTTCGTTGGTGATTGGGGATGCTCTTACGGGATATTTACATATAGTACGGTAAAGCTTACTCAAACGTTTGGTTTGCAGCATTATAATTTATTAATAAGTTACAAGAAATAACAGAGATTGCTTGACAACTAAACTATTGAAAACCTATCATTATCAGTAGATAAAAGCTGTTAACTTGGAGGAGATCAACCAAATAGAATATTATCGATTTATGTTTCCTCGAAATGGAAGTATTATTAGATCAACCTTAAGTATAATTTTTAATTAATCTTATAGTCTTTACAGTGATCATATTATATTACCTAGGTACATGGTAAAAAATCGCTGTTCATTACTATACTCACCCAACAAAATATAAATTATATAATATTAAATATTATCTAATCTATTAATCTGGTTTATAAAATAAAGGTTTACATAAAAGAGAATTTCTTTATTATTTAAATAGTTTTATAGATCTCATATCATAGCTTTTCATAATTCCCTTCTCCTACTCTTTGGTCATTATTATTTGATAATGTCATATCCGCAAATCTGTCAAACACTACATGCAAAGCTAGTAAAACAAATTCAAAATTAAATACCTATTTAGTAATAATGTGAAACTAACCAAGCAAAATCCGTCAGTATAGTTATTAAACATGGGTTGTTGCGACGGCCCGGAGCCCTGCTGTGATGTTTCAATATTCAGCAATCCCCATGTTCTTTACATTAGTGCCATGCTATTGATGATCATCATTTACCTAGGATGGTCACTATACAGATGCCGCATGTGTAATGGTTAAAGCAAAATTCACTCGTTTTTATGACACTGTAAGTAACATTGTTGTAAACACCTATTTTACGTGTATTCAGCTTACCTTTTGCCTTAAATCTGTCCACAACAAACGTGGTTTAATCATTGAACTACCAAAGACTATCAACTCACAAATTATAAATCAGTTTCCCCTATATAACTTCTAGAATACGTCACACTAAACAGTTTACCCGCCTACAGAGGCGGGTGAAAGGTTAAACTAGACCACAGGATCTACTGGCTGATACCACCTACTTAAGATCTGGAGGTCCGGCGTTCAAAACCCACTAGTGGCTCCCACTGTTCAGCTTGGTTGGTGATAGGGCCTTTTAAATCCGCCTAGCTATCTATCACTATCTTACCGAAGTCTGCCACCATAAAAACAATGTTAACAGTTCATATGTGGTCGAGCAATATGGGTGTAGCTTCCATCTTAAGCCTTAGCTTCACTTACTATTAGGTGAAATATACCCCAAAGATTAAAAAAACATGATAAAATTGTAATTTTATTCTACGCTCAGGATACATTATTCTTATATTTCTCAAATTCTGTGTGCTATTTAAACAAAGAACAAGGAGATTCAAGGAGACTTTTAATTTAACTAAACTATTATAAAACAAATTTGAAAATTATAACTAAGAAAAATTAGTAAGCAGTTAACATCCTACTTTCATTGTAAAAAAGTCCTGATAATATTCTCTTTGTATGTCAAGCAGACATACTACTCTGTCTGTCATACACACTATTTCAGAATGATAGCTGAAAAAAATCAAATATTAAAATAATCCAACATTTTAAAGGTAAACTGATATGGAGGAACAACAATGGATAATGTGAACAACAAAAAATGGAAAACTGCTGTAAAAATTGTACCGATGATACATGGATGGTATATTATTACGACCACAAAGCGAAGGGATTCATAATAGGATTAATCCTAATCGCAGTATTCCTCGCCTATCGCTTGTTTCGCTGCCAACACCCTAGGAGGAGATTACTGTGTTGGTTAGTTAGGTAAATAATTGATATCTATTTATTTGTTTAAAATCCATTATTTTCCGTGTGTGTTTTTCAATGAAAGAATGCAAAATAAGCCCGTTATGAGAAGCAAGAATTTTTTGTTATATATATCATTATTTAGGTAATATTCCTGGCCACGCATTGATTTCAACCATGATAGATGAATACGTGTGATACCTGAACTGGCATGGCTATCGATGACTGACAGCTGTGCACATGTAAGTATTAATAAGGGCTCCTATTTATTTACATAAAATATACTTAATTAGGTTATTAAAACTTAATTATCATATGATATGATATTTTACATACTTATTTACTGTCCTAACATCCTGTTGAGATAAATGAAATTAGAATGAATTAATCTTTAATTAAAATACAAAATGACACGACTTATATTGGTTTTAATTTTTTTATTTATATATATTTTTTAACATTCTAAACTCTGTAGATATGTTTTGGTATTTATTAACAAACGCCTATTTTATGTTAAAGGCATGCATGTCAAACCCATCGTTTGCTACTGATATAAGCAAAATATATTTTTTGGTTTCTTTTGGATTTTTTTTGGATTTCTCTGAATTTATTTGGTCATATTTTTTACAAAACTTCAATAACTGATAAAAATATATATGTTTAACATCTTTTAAGTGGCTTTTTATAAATGTTTATTAATTGGAGCGCCATATGGTCATGTCTGTGTTAGTAAAACCTTAACCATAATTTGAACAGGCGTCTATATGCTCAACAATTGTTTTCATTAATTTAATATGTGACCACTACAAATCACCTTGCATTTTCTTTAAGGTTGCTCTGGTAATATGCATCTCTGGCAACTTGGAAAAGCAGGTCAGAATTCTTCTCTCCGGTTTCTTTAACCATGGATGACAAACTGCTGTTTGGGTCCGACAGCAATATATACGGGTGCTCGAACTCGGTGACCTGACCCGTGCTCATGACCAGAACTCGGTCCGAGTCCATGATGGTGTTCAGTCGGTGAGCTATCGTCAGTACTGTACACGATTGAAAATGCTCCCTGATGGTTTGTTGTATGAAAGTGTCCGTCCTATTAAAAATGTGATCATAAATCATATTAATAGTCAATGTTAAATTTCTTTTCTAACTAAACGCTAACTCTACTCCTCAAATACAAAGCACGATAGTAAAATCGTTAGGTAAACGAGTTGAAAATAGTGGTCATCATTTCGAAAATCTATGCAATCAATTTAAAAGATATGAAATATAATGATTTTTATTCATTTTAGACATGATATATAAAATAAAAATAATGTAAGTTTTGTCTGACCGCGTTCTGTTCCTGAATAGAGTACCAATTCTTTAAATCTATTTATGCAGTTTTTCTTCTCATTAAAATCGATGACCTGGTTCCAAAGAACAAATCTGTGTTTAACTATAGTTACTGACTCGTCCATACTGACCAATCTAAATTTGCCTTCCGATATTAGGTTATATATCGGATGGCACCCTTATTATATATTTTAGAACAAATGAGGGAAAGAGGAATACATACTGCGGATCTACGTTGGCAGTAGCTTCGTCCATGATAAGTATCTTGTTGGATCGCAGTACGGCCCGAGCAAGGCATAGCAGCTGTCGCTGACCCACCGAGAAGTTTGCACCGCCCTCAGTGACTTTGAAGTCCAATGATTGCACTGATGATTTCATGTTAACCTTAACAAAGAAAATTCAATACATTTTTCGAAAAACATATAAATGTCAAGTAAAAAAACTGTAACATTTTCGTAAAAATATATTTAAAAATAATTATGAATTTAAATAAATATAAAGAAATAATATTAAAATATTTTGTTTCTTCTTACTTTTTCAAGAGCCAGCCATATGTCAGCATCATTATATATACCAAAAGGATCTAAATTATATCTGATTGTAGCAGAGAATAGAACCGGTTCTTGGGGAATAATTGATATTTTTGATCGGAGTTCCTGGAAATAAATATAAAGGAAATTAATATAGTAACCATTTCTCACTTCACTCATTATGTATTTTGAAAAAGTTTAATTTCAATGGAATCGTACCTGTTTTGCTACTAAAGACGTATCAATATCATCAATAGTAATTTTTCCTTCTAGATAAGCAAATCGAAACAATGCCGATATAATAGACGATTTGCCTGCTCCAGTTCTTCCGACAATGCCCACCTTTAAACGTGACATAGGCATTACCTTCAAATATTATAATCAACATTTTAACTTAAATATGAAATGTGATAATTTATAATAATACCTTCCAGCTACTTTCAATCACAATGTTCAAGTTTTTCAAAACTGGTTCATCCTCCGGTCCATATCGCATATTCACATTATCAAAGATAATTTTTCCTCGCGATGGCCATGTGGGAGTTGATGGAGTTTCTAGAAAATATTGTATAATTTATTTTATATAGAAAAAATGTTAATTCGTATTTATCACGATGGTGCCACTTTTGCCTCTCTATTCAGTCATTGTGCCTAGGTACTGATTTAAGGTAAAAGTAATTTTTATTTAATTTTTGATGCTTATTAGCTTGCGACGCAAACGAATTTGAGTTTACAATGTGGATTGGACTAACGCACCCAATTTTTGTAACCTTTGAAGAATAGTTGCCTTATTCCTAAAACGAGTTCTAAAGAGGACTAATAATATCTAATTTTATTCTTTACTTATAATATTTCACTTTAATTACTCTCTCTACGTTGTGCAAAAGTTAAAATTTCAAGGGAAGCAAATTATGCTAACATCTTACAAACTTCTTGTGCAAGGGTAACAAAAATAGCGTAACTAAAGATTTACTTACTGCCTTCAAAAAGGTTTTCTTCTGTTTCAATGCGTGTGTAATCAAGTATTCTCTCAACACTCGTAAGTTGTGCAATGAACTCGACCAACATGCGGGCTCCGTGTTGCAACATAGCTGTCAAAGTATTACTTTGAGTCACTGCAAGCCCTACGCTGCCCACTGCTACTGTGTTACCTGTAATTTCAGGATTTCAGACCAATTACTTAACTGTTTGTATGATTGAATAACTTTATAAAAAAACTAGAGCGAAACGTAAAAATATTTGAATTAATAACCACTCCTATGACCATTGCATTCTCCTGCTATCAAAATACAATGCTTAGTAAAATGACAAAAAGAAATGGTTGCTTCTAAGTTCCTGATTGGCAATGATAAAAATCAAAGATATATTCTACGTCTAAAAGTATTAATGCATTTCGTATCATTTTTTCCCAGCTAGAGAAATAAAAAAAGGGAAATATTGATATTATTTAACCTCATGGGTTCAAATTACTGATTCTGTAACCATATTTTAAGTGCAAAATACTAGTGTCAGTGGGCCAACAGCACCCATCATATTATTCTTAGGATTAGGACATTATACAGACAATTTCTTTGTAAAATCTTTACATACTTTCTAACCAATATTGAAAACGTAATGATTAATAGATTAATCGTTAGATAATTTTATTATTGATTATCTAACTCTGTCTAGTAACTTTTAATCTATGAGTTTGTTACATTTGTACTTAATACGTACCAACGTCAAGGTATAGGAAAACAAATATCACAGTGGTAAGGTAAAGTAAACACATGGTATCTAAGTACAATCCGAAAGAAGATCCCCCACAGATGAAACTGTTCCATGCAGCACTGTGCAAATCCTGTAACCGATTAAGAAACGATACATAAAAACTATGCACCTTTTTAGTACACCATTATCAGTTGTTACTATTTCATTACCTGATGACGATCAAATTCCTCTATCAGCCTTCGTTCTGCTCCGGCAGATCTAATAGTTGAAATTCCATTCAATGTTGAGGTCACCATTCCAAACACAGGACTTTTAGCTTCAAAAAGATCAAGACATCATTTTTTTTTTTTATAAATAAGTAGTTTCTACTATCTTTCTAACTAACTACTGTAACATTACCTAAATATTTAATTATTAAACTTGTTACTTGAATGAGAATGGTAAATTTTTATGGTGATTTGTGAATATAAGAAAATGTTTACTTAGAAAATAGATAAATACTAGTGTAGGCCACCATAGTGAACTATAATTATCAATAATATTTTCGTGTGTTTTTCCTAGGCAGAAATAGCTGTGCCCAGTAGTGGGATATATATTGTCTGTTTACGACGTTGGATCAATACTACTTACTTGTTCCTTCCAGTCTCTTTATGCCCTGTGCTGTTTTCAAATAAATTTTAACCATAAAACCGAAAAGTAATAAAAGCACAGCAGAGGGGATTAAAGTCCAGTACAGCGCGATGGCGTTCAGCACCAAGATAGAAGCAAGAGTACTGTAGATCTGTAATACGTCCAAGAGGCACCGGGGCAAAATTTCGTCTATGGCTCCTATGTCCTTAGTGAATCTGTTCAGAATACGACCTGTAAGACATGATAAATTAAGTTACATTTATTTTACATTAAATTAATTAAGTATTAAGATACATTAAATATAAAAATATTTTTATATTAAGTAAGAACCTACCTGAAGAACTGGTGTCGAAAAAACGCATAATTCCCTTTATCATAGTAGAGAACATAAAGTTATGAAGGTTCTTAGAGGCGCCAATGCACAGCGCCACGAAAGGGTACACGCGGAGGTTGGTGATGAGAATACAAGCCAAGACAAGACACCCGTGGATGATGAGGTACTGGGCGGTTGTGAATAGTCCTATTTGCACGTCCAGACCCGTTTCTGCAATGAAGCAAGAGTCAGTGAAGATCTTCGCAAAGAACTAAAACAATTTCAAAATGGTATTATGAAATAAACCTGGTTGGGCTCCATCCAATGATTCTTCATATTGTGCCATGTTGTTAGCCCTGAAATTGTTTCATTATCTTTCAAAATTTTCAAACAATAATCATGAATAGTTTTACAAACATCTGTCCGACGCACGACAAGAGTGGTAATTTGTTCGTGTTATTGTACATTGGAGTTGGAAATCTAAGTTTGAAGAATTTGTGCATTTTTCTGATAAATAAATCAATATAGCGTGTACCGATTTTTTGTCACTAAAAATAAATCGTTTGTTGCGTGCCTTTTTAAAATTTACTTATATTCAACACTTACCAGTAACTAATCCAATAGTCAATAGCGGCTGCAGAAATCGCAGTTAATAGAATCATTCCTATAGTGAACATAATGAAGCAAGTATTTCCTCCTGATTTGAAAAAAGATGTTATCACCGACCATCTCAAATTGCCGGTTGCTCGCTCTTCCGCTTGCATCTTTTGAGCCTCAAATTCATCAATATCCTCCTCTTTGGTTACGGAAACAGTCCTTTTAAGGTTACTCCTTGATTTATCTTCTATGCTCTGTTGATTATTTGTTAGTAAGTTAGAGTAAAATTTGTATAAGGAATAGTAATAGGCCGGATTTTTTAAATTATTTAAATTTTACTGCTTTATAGTTTGGTTTTGACGGAAATATAGGGTAATCACTTCCTGATTTATGGATACTTAATTAATTCTCAACACTTAAAAACTATCGTAGACTAAAATTTGTAAGTTATATGAGAAGAAAATGCTCCCATCTGCAGTTGTCAGTGATATTCCAATTGCATTTCAAATAGAGCCAATTCAAAACATTCTGCATAATTTGAAGAGATGCCGATTGATGAGATTTGATTTGATGATAAGATTTGATAAGTGCCAGAAAAAAAATCTTATCATCTTATATGATACAATATTATAAATCTTATAAGATACTAAGAAATGTAGAATATAAAAAAAAATTATCAATTTCCTGAACTAATTAAAATAAAGTTAATAAGCGACACTCAATTCATAACTACTTATATATGTTACCACATTAGCATATTGTATGTACATTTATGTCGATAAAAATTTATATAATAAAGTTGTCTGCAATGCTAAGAGAAATATATTTTTATAAAATTTATTTTTATTTTTTAACATTTACATTACTGTTTGTCAAGAATCGATTTGTTTTGGTTGGAAGTGATTAGAAATTTTTCAATGAACTGAATTAAAAATTTAATAAGAAATATGTCGTGTCTTTTTACAATACGACCTTTATCTTAGAGATATTATGTATGTTAACTCCAAAGTTAAATTACGAAATAGTTAAATACTTCTTATTTTTCTTTGATGTATTTACGTGTATTATATATTTTTCTTCTCCGTGAAACTTAAATATTTAGGTAAACTTAATTTTAAAATTTAAACTTTTTATTTTAATAATATTTAAGATTTATGTTTGTGACTGTGTGGAATAAGTGTGTTTGACTATTGACGTTTCACAATTACGCCAGCTATTAAAAAAAACACTTTATTTTTCTCACATTCGAGAATTATGAGAGAAAAAAAGATTTTCTATATAGAAATAAAATCAAAGCAAAGACAGTGACAATTAAAACAATCTATATTGACGCTTTTTTTCATTCAATAAATATTGAAATTTCTTACCCCTCCAGAGCTAACACTGTCTCTGTCCTTATCCTTTCCATCTTCTAGAGAAGCTAGCAATGTAGAAAATTCTTTGCCTGAGTTAATCAGTTCATCGAACGTGCCCATGTTTTCAATATTTCCCTGTTGATGAATTTTATCAGTTGTTTTGTATTATCATTTAAAAACCTAATGAGAAATTGCGATGTTTAAAAAATATGCGATTAAAATATTAAACGTAGTTACTTTACTTAATGTTATCTATTCTCAAAAAATATTTAATCTTTTCCAAATTAATTTATAATGTCCAATTACTTGTACATAACTCTCTTTGTCATTTAATTAAATTTAATTAATTTATTCATTACTATATATTAATATTGAAAATATTAACTAAACACCTAACATTTTATTTTATTACTCATAATCGTTTCCAGCATATATTAAATGGATAAAAATAAAATACGTACCCATAAATCGTCCCAATAATACGCGGGTGTGTATTTCTAAGAGTTAAAATATACTACACTTAATAGAAGACCCTTACATGGTTGAGAATAACAATGTAGTCCGCCGCCTTGAGGAAGTGTATTTGATGGGTGACGAGGATGCGCGTACGGCCGTTCAGGTACCCGTTGATGCAACCTTCGAATAGGAGCCGACCCACGTTCGCATCCACGGCTGATAGCGGATCGTCCAGCAGGTAAATGTCTGACTAAAAGTAGACTCAAATAAAGGACGATATTTTCACAGGGTTGGTAACGCGAGAGTGATAATTCTCTCTGATTACGAAAACCATATGAACTTGCGCCATAAATCAATAATCTAAATTTGTTCCTCCTTGCCTCATGAGGCCTTTTAAGCCGTTGGTCCTAGTTGTTACGCCAACCACTTCCACCCACTAACCCATATTGGGTCCGCGTTGTGATGGCTCGAAATCCCCATGTGTTTATCCCATGTAGAAAAAAAGTATTCAGGCTCTTGATGAGAGAGAGATGAAAAATAATAGACTGTAAGGTAGTCTGGGCTTGCTCAGACTACCCTATTGCAGTCCAGTATCGCACACTACTATCTTTAAAGGTGTTTCTTAGATAATCATTTATTTTTTGTAAAATAAATGTACTGTGTGAATTGACTGAGCTACCCCAACATAAAATTCCATATGTTAAGACAGGATATACATTTCTAAAATAAGCAGTTTAAGCAATTTCTAAAACAAGGTATAGCAATAACTTGAAGTCTTTTTATTGATCTTATTTACAGTACTCACTTATTTTTTAATATTAACATAATGTTATTGACCTCTAAAAAAGGAATGAAAATATGCGAATTATTATATACCCTTACAGTGGTACGGCCCAAAGTATGCTTGGCTGCTTTTGCCTAAAATATTTTTTGATATTCTTTAAATCCAGGTTAAGTTAAAAGAATATAAAAACATTTAACCTTACTATTACTTAAAACAATCATTGAACCATTCTTTTAATAAATGGTTTAATAACTGTTTCTCATATTTTTATTGTTAGCGCCTCTATTTTTGGTTTGTCTTAGGTTGACATAGAAAGATCTAATCAAATAATAAATTATAATGTTCTCTCAAAAAATATTTTGTTCAATGTAATATTTTATTTCCTCCTATATAGGTACAATCAAGATGCAGTAGATATAAAGTTCTTTGAGTTATACATAATCATGAGGACAAATAACCTCAGCCGTTCAAAATACAGAGCACAAACAAGCGAAAAGCATGTTATTGAGTTATGAAGCGATGTTTGTGCAGCAAATAAGAAAACGAACCTCTCTGTAGATGGAACGCGCCAAATTGATTCTGGCCCGTTGACCCCCCGAGAGGGAAACCCCCTTCTCGCCTACCAAAGTCTGGTCGCCATACGGGAATTGCTTGAAGTCTTTCTCAAGACAACACGCCTTACACACCTGTATAGATAGTTATCTGATATTAGGTGTGCCAAACTACTTTAAACTTAATTATAATAGATGAAACAAACATATATATATTAATAATTGAAACCTGCAGAATTTAATGCAATAAAGTTTTACCTTTTTGTATTTTTCAGCATCAAATGGTAAACCAAAGAGAATATTCTCGCGAACTGTGCTAGGAAATAGCCATGCCTCTTGGCTAGCGTATGACAAGGTACCATTCACAGATACGGTACCCGACGATGCGGGCAATTCTTTCAGAAGAAGTTGAAGGATTGAAGACTATACATAAAAAAGATTTTTCAATTATTTATTTGTCTTATTTCGTTGACTTCATTTGAATTATTGATTTCACAAATAAATCAGTAAGATTACCTTTCCAGATCCCACGGCCCCAATGATAGCACAAAGTTTGCCTTTGCGCATTCTCAATGAAATATTTTTAAGAGCACACAAATTGGGATCATTAGTCCATGTGGCCGTCACGTTTCTTAATTCTATAGCCGTATCGATGCCCAGATGCGAATGTGACATTCGCATTGATCTGTTTATTTTCGGATCATTTTTATTATCTATAAGGAAACCAATCCAAAATTACAAATGTTACACAAAGAACCGTGTTGCTTACTTTATTCTGATTATTATGCGAAAACAGTTACAGACGTAAACTAAGGGTTTATAAAATAGTTATGTTAATTTGTATAAGGAAGCTATATTTTAACATGGACGATATTATGTAGTCCAGTAGTTCCGTTTTGGATGTAACCTATGTTGTTATTTTATGAAAAGGCATTTATCGTTTGCAATTTCGTAAATATATTGATTAATTGTTATAAGCACACATAGTAATAGAAATAGAATGGCATGGCCAATTAAAAATTAATTCTGTCTGGCACATTTAATTCTGTATGTCGATCTTGAAAGACTAAAATTCATTCAAATTTAAACGAAAAGAAAAATTAAATAAGAGAGACTGAAAATGAAATATTTGGAAAATTTGTAAAATATGGTATTTGTAAGATATGATTTGTGAAGTTGGATATTTTTGTCATAGATTCTTAGACTTAAATGTGCCTGCCTAAACCTCGACCATGAATTTTGAACTAAACTCACCCGCAAATCCAGTGGGATCAGTAAATTTATGGTATGAGAGAGGCCTCACAATATTATCTGAGGACACGAACTCCTTCGATATACTTCGGGAGAGATTAGGAGCTGTCACTGGAGTCTCATTTGATCCATTTACACTATCTTGGCGATCCTCTGTAATTATAAACTAAGTTATTCAATTTTATCTACACTTTATGTATATATGTTACAGCTAATGTGATATAATGATTAAAAAAGGGCGAGCCAAGTGAACGTAGCGAGCGTCCCGGGGCTGTGTGCGAGATATCCAGCCATTATGTATATATTCAAATTAAACATTTACATAGGGTTCGGGTCCAATAACATTTTCCCTGACTCTTTCCTTGCAAGCTCGTCTGAACTTTAATTGCTAGGGTTTTATTTCACTGAGAGTCCAGGCACCCAGTTAAGGCTTACCCTGTTATGCTTACCGAGCCATCTTTAGAGTCTGTATAGCATTTAGGATTAGTGTCGAATCGAACCTATGCGAAGCTAGAGCCACACAGCTTGGCTTTCACTGTGGATAAAGATTTTGTGTTTGTAGAAAGCTATTCACATTCTTCTACGCACAGGCATAGCAAAGGCTTCCACCTGGAATACAGTTGTCCATTTCCCCGTGCTTTGACTAAGCTAGTGTCCCTATCCCTATCATAAACACAAGCTCAAATACCAATGTCCATTTTAGAACCATCAGTATACCAATCTAGACAATCTAGAAATGACTTTCCAGTTCTCCCATGTGGGTATCTGTACCTTGAAAAATTTCATGAAAACGTGCACCAACTGCATTTGGATAAGACTAAAATATGATTTATTTATTTTAATCTTTACGGTACCATAAATATACTTCAATTACATAGTGTAGTACATCTTTACCACTTTGTTGGTAATTAAGTGCTTCTCACACCTAGTTGCTTGCAAAAATTAAATACATTTACCTAGACACATGAACTCTTGGATTCTTTTAATGGAAACGACAAGTTCTGCGGTGAAAGACAATGAAAGCGGCAACATCAAAGTAAGACTTAATTGTGCCCCATTCATAAACTGCTGAAGTGGATATATCTGAAAAAAAAATATCGTATTGCAGTATATTATATCGACGTAAAAAATAAAGTAAATAGTCTTAAAAAAACTGTCATCACATTAAGCCGCATAGTCATCAAAAGCAGCAGCACGTGACAGTCAAAAAGAAAATCTTGTCCTTTTTAGAGGCCATGTTTGGGAATTATAGGGCTAATTTCTAGTATCAAAGCAAAAATAATTTAAAAACTACATTGAAGTGGTATATCGAAAGACAGTTATTGATTGTTTACAGCTTTTTGTGAAATTCTAGTACTTAGAATCACGTGGGGAAGTGTGTGCAGCGGGTAAGTGTTTTAGCAATTAAGTGTTTGTCTTGCTTATACATATTTTGAAATTATGCAATATACAATATAAAAATACGTAATATCTAGTACAAGTCATGGTTAATATTTTATTGGTAAAGATTACCCAATATTGACCAATTTTGATTGAATCTTATTTTGATGCTTAGGGTGAGTGACCCATACTTGAAGTATGCGCAAACACATGCCGAGTATTGGTGCGCATGTGCATTTGCTTTACGACACTACTAGATCAGATAGACTTCATCTAGTATTATACATCTTAAGATAATTTGGTAAGCCCTCCTGTACCGAAATCACTAGCAATCATAGCTATGGGCAATGAAACAATGTGTACCATTTTCATCCATTCAACTATTACCCACAGCCAAAAGAAGGCAAAAAAGTTATTCATCGCAACTAAAAGTCTTTATAACTTAGAAGACACAAAAAGAACAGGATGAAAAATTAAACAAATTCAATTAAAACTAAAACACAATTAGACATTTGTTTTGAAAAGGAGACAAATGTAGCATTATGATTGTTTCTTTCATAAGAAACTAACATTTAAATCCACATTTACGTTTTTATTTAAGTCATAAGATATTGATCTCACTGATTTATAATTACGTTTATGATGTTTAAACCTAGTTCATTACATGCGTCTAAAATACTCTTAATTTTGAATGTTATATGTTGCGTACACTAACCCCACTTGACTCTAAGTCAAATAATATAATATATATAACTAATTATAAAATTATTATATGGTATTAGAAAATGGACTAAAGTCTATTATATAATAGGCCACTGGCGCTTACTTTTAATAAAAAAATCGATTGTCTCATATATATGGCTTAAAATGATTTAACAGTTACTTGAACGCCCGTCGCGTTGCCTCTTTTATCCTTTGATGCCCTCCAACCTCTGAATGTAGATGCGCTTGCACATATATGATACCTACTTATAGTAATTATGTAAAATCAAAGATAGATTAGCATTTTTAACTTACAACATTAGCGGTCAGGTTATTATCAAGTAAAATAAAGACAAGAATAGTGATGAAAAGTGAAGCTCGCTCTACGAATAGCATGAATCCTAGTAAGATAGACCTCATCCGTAGTGCTATTTTCACTTGCTTCAGCTCGTCAATGCGTCTCTCACCAACCACTTTTTGAAATGGTATTTCCCATGCATACATTTTGATCACCTATTGAAATAAAATTTATTATGTTAAAACAGAAGAATTATTATGTTATTTTTATTTCTATCAATTAAAAAGATTTTTTATTGTAGCTTAATTTGCGAGGTCGAAGAAATTAATGGTTATCTATGGATAATAGAAATAATTTATAGGATGTAAAAACTGATTTCTTTAATTCCATTATACTTAGAATATGTTAGAATAATATTAAAAATTAACGTCACATATTATCTGGTATCTTAATTAAGCCACTGATTATTAATATAATGAGAATAAATAAGTCCACTGCTGGATGCTGCTTTTCTAAAATTAAAATTAATTTTGAAGTATAGCTAGCACTCATTAATTATATGAGGAAAAAATAAGAGGTATAGTTTTACCAGCCTTACCTGTATACCATTAATTACTTCAGTCATCACTTTAATCCTCTCATCGGTTTTGTCTGCAACGCGAAGTCTTAATTTTCCAATGATCCGTCCAAGAAAAGCTAAAATTTATGTATATTTGTATTAATTAGTTACTGTAATTTATTCTTTGAATAATTTCATTCATTATTATTTAATGTAACGCCAATTATATAAAATGTTGAAAATTTAATATTTGGTTATTTGTACAAACATTACATAATTAATTAATTATTTAAAAAAATAACCATTGAAGATCTATTATTGTAAAAATATTAATGAATAATAATGAAATAAAGGTAGTTACATAAATATGAAAAGTGCTTTATAAAATTAATATTGAAATTGTGTATTGCAACATTTGTTATTATGAATCTTTTAACATTTAGGAGAATTATTTTTTATCCATTCATTTATTTGAGAATGCCATTTAATAAGATAAAATGCAATCGTAGTCCAAGGGTCAATTATGCTACACCAGGACCGTTGTAAAATGGGGGAATTTACTAAATCAGTTTTATTTCAGTATAATAGCTAATAAATTTTTAAAAATAGATATGAAACGTTACAAAAAGTAGGGGTAATTAGTAATGTTGTCAGAAAGAGATTAATATCAGCGTATCTCTAATTAATAGAGTAGGAAATAAATGTTAATAACCACATAATGAATGTTACCATTGTTAAACAAATGTTAATTTAATTTTATGTATAAAACAACATTATAAGTTTGAATGTAAAGTGCAAGTAAGTAAGAAAGAAAGTAATAAATATTTAAACTAGCAAAGTGAGTATATAAAATATACCTAAGATTAAATTACCTTGACTAGGGATTGCTAAAACCATCAATGTAATCAGACCTATAAGAGCTGACAAACCCGCCTGGTAGTAACCCAAATAACAAACAAGAGCCAATTGGATCGGAATGATCCAGAAGTAATGAAAGAACAACATCGCCATGTCAAATCGTAACATATCATTCGATAGAATGTTTACCACTTTGCCTGCTGCGGTTTCGCCCAACGATGCATTGTTTAATCGCATCATCTGAAAAGAATTTAAAGTTAAATTTTTTTTTTTAAACTAAATTTATTTAACTTTCTAAAAAGAAATATGTGAACCTATATTTCATGTTCAATATAATATTATTTGATTACTTGCTAAAGTTCAGTGATTGGTTGCCTTCACATTAACATTCATTCATTTTCAAAGGCAATAGAAACAAATATTATTATTTTTACTAATCATAACATTACTACTACAGATGCATACATACTTTAGATAACATTTAAATAACATGTTTTTTTAAGTATAAGAATAGGTACTCTCTAATTACTAAACTGGCTTTTTAAGAACATTTGATTAGATAGGAAATCATTATCAACAATCTATCATACCATTGCTGGACACAGCTTATCAACATGGAGAGTTGGGGCTATAACACCTCCACGCTGCTGGCCCAATGCGTGTTAGTGGTTCAAGAAACTTTATAGAAAAAGGTACCTTTCTATACATCAAAGAGCTGACCGCGATGCGAAGTTTCATACCAAACTGCTGGCTTAACAAGTTGCCATGGTGGTTAAAAATAGCCGATATCCAATTTGCTACAATCATGCTCGCCGCATACACGGTCGCCATCTCCCTGGACATGGTAGAATTTACAGACCAGAACAACAGGAGCTGGGCAAATAGTAGAGGGATTGCTGTCCTGTATAAAATTAAATTAATAATAATTATTTATTAATTTATATATCTCTCTCTTTTTTGATAATTACATTTCATTTTTATAGAAGATACGAGTATAGCCTAAATAAAAAAAACGGCTAGAACTTCGAAGCCTGAGCGAATTCAGCTAATGAAAAATTTTCGTCTTAAATAAAGCTAAATTTAAGATTTTATTATAAATAAGAATCATATTCCAATAAATGAAAACTTTAATAAGAACATTAATAAACACATGAACCTACTTCATCATTATATGAAGGAATTGTAGAATACCTCCGGATACAAAGGACCAACCAAAAGTCTTTATTAACACCTTCGTCAAAGAGGGTGTTCGGCAAGCAGCTTTGGCATTAGCCTCCTCTTGTAGCCAATTTCTGTAAAACAAAAAAGGTAATTGACAGAAATTTATAAAATTACAATAAAAATGAATGTCAGTCTCAGTCTTTTAGGACAAGACCCGCACCCTAATTTAAATGTTTTTTGTAGATCACCACCGTTTACAAGTGGGCGGTTTGTTTTTTTAGACAAATATTTCATGAAAATGTACTTCGTTAAATCCGCTTCACAAATGCAGTTTAAAAACGGAGATATCATTGTTATTTTATTAATACTTTTAAAATAGGTTAAATTTTAAAGATGAACGGCGAGAGTCGCTTTTATAGTGTACATTGTCGTTGACTACCGAAAAAATTAAAAATAAATTATAATTTTAAAAGAAAGGCACATAAACATACAGTCAAGCAAACGGTACTTTAATAACAACACATATGTTTGGTGTACATAGAATTGAAATGTCCAGTAAAAAATATTATTTTAGGCGATGTTTTAACAATCAAACTATACATTCTAGTAAATATGAGTCATTTAGATTCTAATTAGCTAGAAAATAAACAATTATATATTTATTAAACATATATATTTGTAAAAATAAATTATAGTTTACACATTGATATTATTTTAGAACAATATTTGAAAAGCATATTTTAAAAATATGGTGTCAAATCAATGTTTGATATAGTTATCAACCCGTTACCCGATAACTAAGGCTATTAAAAGATAATACGCGATAGTGCAAGGTCTATTTGAATGAAGCCCGTCTATCAAGAAACGATTCATTCAAAAGACGTGATTGCAACATGGCTAGATCATATATTTGACTAGACTAGAAATTGTAAATGGTACAACAACACATAACAAAACAAGGTTTAGTCGCCATCCGATAGCTAGCAGACAGGGTGACAAATACTTATGAACTATATTATATATTATGAATAAATGCTTATTTTTGATATGATTTACTTTTACATAAATGTTTGAATGTTCTGGAACTATGTTTTTACATAGTTTACATTATTCTTTCATAAAAAAATTATCTGAATAAAATTATTAAAATTTAAATTTAATTTATTTTAATTAATTTTTTTTTTTTAATTATTAAAATTAAAAAATAAAAATCTTAGCGTAAAGTATTGAAATGTTTGTCGTTTTTTAAAACATAAAAAGAGAAACACTATATGAAATTCACAGTACTTTCTAATCGTTGGTAGCTCAATGATTATAGCAGTAGTCCCGGATAACGTCGTTTTATGTGCCGCTCTTTTTCATCTTTTTCTAACCTCAAAAATTCTAAATAACATACAATTTTAGAGGAAAATCAATGAAATCAGACTAACCTTTCTAATTCATCTCCAACTAACTGTGAGCTGTACTGATGTTTCGCTGGCACTAAATCATTCTCTTCTAAATCTCTCTTCATTCCATTGTAATACATTGGCATAATCCAACAAAACAGAAAACGAGATATAAACCCTGGAACATCTTTCTGCAACGGTGAATCATACATTGTTTTCTTCTGTTTTCCGCTTCGTCCATCACCGTTCATTTGTTTTTTATCCATTTTCATGACATAAATTAAATAACAGTAAACCAATCCTTGTTGAGCCTTGTTATAAATTAACAAACACAAATTAAATTTAAACTGTTTTTAAAACACGTCGCGCTCTCATTATTATTAATTTCTTACATGAATTAAAGTAATTTGAAAACTAGCTGGATAAAAATTAAAGAGCCTTAGCCGCGCGCGCGTGTCGCGTTATCTCGCACTGAATTCAACACTAATATATAATACACCTTGTGAATGCAGTAAAATACTTATAGGCATTAGTTTATCTTTCTAGTTAGCGTAAATTTGTTATAATAATAATCCAGGTGATTATTTTAGGACGTTGTTTAATTTTATTGCTCAGTTGATTTTTTTACTTCAGCACCGCAAAAATATTACTTTATTATAATTTACGATTACGCTTTACACTTAGCTAGGTTAACATAAGGATTGTTAAATTTGTCATACTCAATACATTACTTACGTTACTAAACAAACGAAACATTAGGATCTACTTTTGCGTGGTCAGCAAAGTTGAGAGACAAACCAGCATTGCATCAATATACACCATCGGCAGTTTACATCTCTGAGAGATATAAAAACGCTATCAATGTGTACCTACCTATAGTAGAATAGTTTTATACATTAACAGCAACCAGACGATAATAAATTGTTTACCGACTGTCAACATTTGTTCGTTTTCTTACTTCCCCGTTGCCGTCTGCCATGACCACACCACGGTCAAAACAATGTAATTAAAATTACGTACAGTCTTGCTAGCAGCTGGTTATGCAGGAAAAAATGTCATGGGGATGACATAAAAAAGGGTTATAGGGTTATATTATTTAATCCCACTACAATTAGATTAGTCAATTAGTCGAAAATATAATTATCAAAATAAAAATAAACGATAATGGGGAAACAAAATCAGACTTAAAAAGATCCTTTTCATGTTATGTATACTTTACGTATGTTGCTTCCGTACCTCTGTGGAGCGGGGTCGAATGACCACGTGTGAAGTGGTCATCACTTTTTACGTGCCTGCAGTAGTTAATTACACAGCGTTCGCATACAAGGCGTTATGTCGTTTGTTAACGAATACAAAAATTAAACTAGTATGCGCTATATTAATATCCTTTGTATACAAAGTGTAAATATATCTTTGTATACAATGTTTACTTAAAAACAAAGTAATTTGGATGCAATTATGATTATACAACCTGTTTAATTCTTATTAGCTAAGCTGTTGACTAAATTGTCATTTTTAAATATATATACAAAAAATTTACAAGTATAATAAAGTTTCAAGTTAAATGTAGAATCGGCACCGTCATCTCAGAACTTAGTAACCAATTTTCAATTCGAATCGGAAATAGGTATTTTGATGTCACAATAATATTTATATGACTATGTTAACATAGGTATTATTGATGTATATGTATTATTTATTTGGCATAATATTGACATGTCGATATATAAGGCATTTGTATCCGTATTATCTAAGTCAAACTGATTTTTTATAGTTCCAAGAAATATTGAGTGGAATAGCTCGGTGGCGCTGCGAGAGCTCTTCTTCCGCAATCAAAAACATAGCAAACATCGACATGGTTGATTCTTGATGGGTAAGGAAAAGAAATTGTAATGACTTGCTTCCTCGTACTGCCAAACGAGTCTTATGATATATCAACTATGCTCAGTTCTTCATCGTAATAGCACACCCACTCAAACTCCCTTCGTAGGGTTGACCGCAAGTAATTCACCAGAAAACTCATCCTTAATGGTCTTAGCGCACATGAAAATTGAGTAATTCTTCATCTGGCTGCTTGTTCATTGGTTACGTGGGATCCACCACCGCTACCTTCTTATCGACTACAATCGAAGCCAGAATGGTGAAAACAGTCTTCAAGAGTATATTGCATTGGTATATCTTCCATGAACCTCTAAACCCCAACCCAGCTTATCATTAGCTTATGTTCGTTACCACTAAGTTAAGCTGGCAATGTGCCAGCTTTGTAGTAACATATCAAAATAGTAAAAATTATTTATGTTTTTTTGCAGTTGGACGTGTATATAGGTGACGAATGATGAATGTTGAGATAACTGATGAAGAATTCATTAATAGTTATATAAATTATTATCGGTTTGAGAATTACTCATTTTATCTAGAGAATAATATGTCTCAAAAGAACATTTTGACACTATTTGGTCAATAAATAAAATGATTTTTACTTTTAACAACATTTACTCGGCGCTCATCTAGCGGACTCCATGTAGCACAAAATGGTTTTCAATACTTAGGTACTAACAAAAGCTTTGCAGGCATTATTTGATAGTAAACCTCATTCTTGCCCTCGCATACTCGCAATTCATTTCTATCGTATAGGAACAACAACCAACAACTATTGATCCTTCCAGTCTAATATTAAATTTCAATTAATAAAAGCAAATTCACCTTCTTTATTACACCAAAAATTCTACAAAATTTTAACCGTCTACCACCAGCAGGGCCGTATTCGCATTCAAACAATACAATCTGAGTATATTATATATCACCATAACTAGCTAACCTGAGGCATAAATTAAAGTAAAGTAAATAAAGTTTAAGTAACAACTCAAAGTTAAGTTTAAGTTTGAGTAAAGTAACTTGAGAAGAAATTAATTACACCCTAAGTACACGTACATCTTCGGGGCCATGTTTGGGCGAGTCTTCAATAACTTTGAGAAATATCATTCCAAAAGTGCTCCTGTAGCTACTCTCCTACTGTACTTCAACTGTAACATATTCAGCCACAAATTAAACCACAAGCGTAATGGGAGGTATAATAGCAACACTTTGAAATATTATGAATAACACTTGAGTCGGATAAAACACCAAGAGTGAGATTATATTCTCTATAATAAGTTGAAAAATAAAACACGTTGAAGCATTGTTAAGAATAAAATGATTTTGATATTTTAAGGCTCAAAAGCCCATTTTATCGCTGGTAATTAGAATAATAACGAGTACAAATAATCATCATTTGTATTTGTTTTTTGACTAAGTGTCACGAAATCTCATGACAATTGTTAATTGTCCAACATTTAACTATTGGTAATTTTCCATTCAACGTACAATATGTATTAAAAAAGAGATGAAAAGTAGCTATGCAAATATCAACTCTAATATGCAATACACTGTTACATTTTTCAGCTATCATCTGCTCATAACCTCGTTCACGATATCGAAACCTCTTATCACAAAATAAATAGGTTCCTACAGAACGCTTACTTCATTCAACAGAAGATAAATATCGTATGCACTAGCATTATCGTTTAAACTAAGATAAAATAACCATATATTACTGTACGTACTTAACGTACGGGTATTTTAATCTAAATATATTGCTTTACGTAAAGTATAATGTTTGCTTATAAAAGTCACCGCTTGTTGTATGAAAATGGCCTTCTGCATCTAAATATTTTGTCAGGTGATTTAGTATGATAAGGTTATTTTAATTTTATATACCTGATTAATTCGATTCGGTATTCGTTGAGTATATGTGTTTATTATCAATATTTATCTGTCAAGCTTCCGAATATCAGACATATTAGTATTTTATTTGTGTTTGTACCAGTTCTTCGGGTTAATTTTAGTCTGTCTGGGAAAATCAGGACCTTTGGTTTGGTGTCCATTCTAATTTATTTGTTAAGATTTTTTTGTTAAATGGTAGAGTTGATGACAGCTCTCTATATTTAGGTTACTTATAAGTTACCAACTTAGAAACATTATATATAAAGAATTCCCAATCTTCTACTTTAATTTCATTCAGTCTCATGCTTGTCAACTTATTCTATTTGTCACTCATGCCACGTCCTTGTGTCATCATTAACCTTTTGTAATATACAAGGCGTGTTCAACATACCCTATCAAGTCGAAACCTACCTATGTTAACATAGTCATTAAAATAACATAGTGATATAAAAAGCTCAAAATTGTAAATTAAAATTTTTATTATTTTGAATTTACAATTTTATTACAAATTTGAGTTATTTTACTAATTAAATTTACTATTATATATTGTGATATGACCACAGTATTTATATGACTACATTAACATGGGTAGGTAACAGTTTGTAAGGGTTCGTACCAAACATTCTGTATATTTTTCTTTTGTTCCCCAAATCCAACTCTTTAATAGACAAAATAAAATTCAAAAGTAGCAAAATGACAATAAGCCTTATCTAATATACTATTGCAGATTTTTTCAAAACTTAATCCTTATAATTCCAACAAATTAAATATTTACACAATTATTACATATTACGCGTACGCTAAAGTGAAATATGTTCTAGTTTCAAACAATAGCGGCCAAAGTACAGTTTATCCGGAACTCTGTTTCATGGTTATATATATTTTGTTGGTTATATATGTAAAGATTTCATTCTATACGATTTGAAAGCAAATTATATCAATGTGTAATCTATTGAACTGAATCATGCTCATCTTTAATCTATACAATTTTATCCTTTTTTTCTAGTATAATTATAAATTCATGTTTCACTCAATATTGATTCAAAAAATACGTATTTAAAGCACGTAATAGAATTAATAAATAGTAAATTGTTCCATTGATGAAATCTCTATTTACATTAAAAACCATTGAAAAGATCCATCAATGTATTCTTTTTGTTGGATATAGGGGATCCAGCTTTAGGATAAGTACCCACAAAACGTTGTTATATCAGAAACATTCAAGAGCTTGACATTAACTTTAATGTTATTATGGTAAAACTACTAATCGCTAAGCGCATAAGTGGTGTTCAGTATTGAACGTTTACGTAATACAAACTAGCCATTGACCTACTAAACCTCAGTATGCAAAGGAGAAAGAAAATTAGTAAATAGCCCAAGGTCCACTGTCAATAATAAATGATGGTGCGTGATGCGATGGTGTTCCACGGAGTGCGGTGCGCGTATGCGGTGCGCCCGCCCGCCCGGCCCGCTGCCCACCGCCCGTCGCGCCGCAGTGCTCCGCCGCCCTCGACGCGCCAGCCAGGCTGCACTCGCCGCTGCCGCTACAACCTCCCCACATGACCGTTTACTTCCCAATAGAAAGTGCCTTCCCTACTTCAACACATAAGTGCAGTGACAGTTTAAGTGACAACGAACAATGCCTTAACAGAGAGTTTCTAAGATAAAAATCCACCAAAGATGGGAAGATAAGACGAAATCAGTCATAAAAAATTGTAAATATTAAATACGTGAATAACAGAACAAAGAAAAAACGTGTTTATATAGAAAACTTCGTAGAAACGGTACCTCTTTATTAAAGTTACATAAGGATTTTTTAAAGAAGTTCTTAAATCTGTTTCTTAAATAATATTCGTACTCAAGTAAGCAATAAATGTGTACTGTTTACAGCACATAGATTATTAAAAATTCTCTTTTCTTTATATCATGTTTCTCTATCAGTAATGTATATGTACTTTAATAAGTAATATCAGTAGTAAATAGTACGGTATATATGGAACTACTAGCAAAAAAAATTCTTCCCGCATAAACAACCTTATTCTAACCATAGAAACCTTTTTTCCGTGTTACAGATATGTGCACATTACAATGTGTTAGATTTATTATATATTAGAAATTGTAAGTCTACAAAGTAGTAACATATAAGATAAAACAAGTGTGCTTTTAAAAAATATTTCATTTACAGCACAGGATTAACTGTACTAAGCAAACGTTATTTATAATGTACCTGGTAATGTTAAATTATCTTGAAATATCTACAGCGTACTTAATCGAAATAAAGATTGCCATACCATTTAGTGCTCTAAATTGCATATAATGATTAATGTGTTCCCATGACAGATAAACTTTAAATAAGGATGTATTGTATAACTTTATGAGAAATTAATAAAACATATGTGGAAAACATAATCAAATTATAACCCGACAATCAGTTGTGGTCATGGAAAACGGTGCCTTAAAATATGGGAGCAACAACAATAACAATGATATCGTCGAAGAAAAAGTGGTAAGTTATATTATGAAACATTAATATTTTTAAAATGTTATCGGTTTTGTTAGTCATAATGCGCTATAAGGTAACGACCTTAAGATACAAAGAACGAGCTAACTTCTACTTAAAGTCGTTGTACTAAAGTTAATATTGCCACAATAACTCACTCGCGATTTTCTATTTCCATTACAGATTCATGAAAATCTAATATTAATTAGAAACCAATTAACTATACTTAATTGTTTGATATAATATTATATTTAGCTCTATGTTATTTGAAGTTTGATTAGTTTGTCTGGTTAATAATGCAGATAACCCTGATGAATAGATATGAAAGTTTAACAAGCTTGTTTCACACTTATTTCAATTTAGGTCATAATTGACCTAAATTGAAATAAGTTATTCTTAAATCGTCATTATTAAATGACTATTTCATTAAGACATTCAATAAAAATTTCGTCAAGATGTCCGGGCAGGGTGCCTAAAATCTGGAAACAAGAACCAATATTTCGCCTAAAATTTGAATCAATATTTAGGGCTATCTCTCCAAGATGAATGGATTTAGTGTTTAAATATTTAAAGCAATCTAATATGTATGCGATTCAAGGAGTTGTATCCAATTTTTAAATAAATAAAATTAAAAAAAAGAATGCATTTAGTGAAGAGAGCAGGCTAGGCATTTTTAGATATTCACCTTTCAAACTTAGCAGTTTTAACTTTTGACAAACTTTATATTAGTAATAATAAAAGTAGTGTTCGCACAACACATCGTCAATATACTTATTATGTCGGAAACTTATGACAAACAATTAAAAATGTATGAAAATTTTATTACTTATATTATTAGTAGGTTACTTGAGTATGGGAAAACCAACAATCAGTAGTCAGTCAGTTCTTATTTCATTGAGACATTCTTGCCCTCAGGAATATTAACCAACCGCTTCTATTGATATGCTTAAAAAAGATGGCAATATTACAAAAAATATTTGAATACTTAAAAATTCGTATTGACCACTGCACTATTCAATAATTTTACCTCATATCGAGGTTTTTCATTATAAATCTCAAAATTTTTAAGTTACTGTGTAGAGAATGATAATAAATACTAATACCTAATGCAACTCTTTTTCCACGTGGCAAGCGGCCAACCTTGCTGACTGCATTGTCTTTATCCTTTGGACCAAACAAAAAGAGACGGCCAGTATACCCCCAGGCGCCAGACTCCAAGCAATATCTCACAATAATGGTTTATATTTGATATCTTGAAATTACTTTGCCAAGGCCTTAAACTAGAATGACTCCTTTTATAAACTAAACAACGTTCTTATCTTTATTAAACTGTAGTAAAAACGTATATTTGAGCAACTTAAGTGTTATATTACTGGCTTACTATTTGACGACAAATGCTTATTTGCCATTCATCTATACTTTTAATAAACATGATAAAGTAAACAATTTAAATTTATTAAATATATATCCCCTCCATACTAACTTATTGTACGAAAATAATAATAGGAGTTTAAATGAGATATTGCCATTCTGTTTTGAAGTAAAATTATGTCGCATTATAAAACTCCACATTGAAACGTTTATTTTATTTTTTTATTGATACACAAAATATGTTTCATATATTTTTCTAATGCTATTCGAGTATTTTTATTCTGACCATCCATACAAAGAAGTTTCTGTCTTTAACTTTGACTGATTTTTAATTCTTGACAATATTGACTTTACGTGTTTGCTCTGATTTTAATTGTCTCGAATAAATGTTTTTATATAGACAGTAGGTAATGGATAAATTGAATTTTTTTAATACGTATGATATTGAAATCATAATAATTTAATTGTAATTAGCATGCCACTGTTATTGGCTGAATGGAAGGAGCTATATTGAAACAATAATGATTGTGATGTGTAAATATCCAGTCGAATAGAAATGAAACTAAATATGA
Source organism: Acentria ephemerella (assembly GCA_943193645.1). Classification (NCBI taxonomy): domain Eukaryota; kingdom Metazoa; phylum Arthropoda; class Insecta; order Lepidoptera; family Crambidae; genus Acentria; species Acentria ephemerella. Next base: position 6,926,519 of record OW971877.1, on the reverse strand, counting down.
AAATAATTTTAAATTCGATTACTTCTTAAATTTTATTTTTGATAGTTGTTAAAGTCAGTTAAAGTCAGTTTTAATTAAAATATTATTTGTAGTGAAATAGATTTTGTTTTACAGCATAAAAAACTTTTATGACTTTATTAATTCTTAAGTCATTTGGATTTTTTTTTATTTTTTTTTAAATATTATCTTTCACAAACAAGGAAAGGTACCAAGTATTCCCAGTTTTTGAAACATTATACTTAAAAAAGATAAGTAAAGCTGTAATAAGTTGATGTTTGAATAGATAATGTCTGAGTAGCAAAACGAAGAAGTCGGATGCACGACTTTGCGAGGTTTCTATTTTTTGTAGATGTGTATGAATGAAAATTCTTTACTGCAATGAATAATAAAAAAACGCTGTGATGATAACATATTTTAACTATTTCGTCGTCAATGGCAGTGGAGAAAAACAACAAAAAAATGCTTCTAAAAGGTAAAGTTCCTAGAATCAAGATTTATTCTTGTTTCAATGACAATCGAAATCAGCCCTGTCTCTTATTGATACAATATTAATTCATAATATCGTAAATATTACGATAATAATTTATCGCTTCCACGTTCCTTAAGAAAATAATATTGGTCCTATGCATCAGGTATATAGTGAGCTTACATTGTACAGTGGTTAGCTAGTGGTTACTAAAGACAAAGTCCAACACATGTCAGATAATAATAGGCTAATTACTTATTTAAGCATTTTATCATGCAACTTAAGTCGTATATAAACTATAATGATTATTTTCTTCTATATCATTGCCAACTTACACATATCATCATAGTAAAGGTTTATGTTTCATGTTCGTATCTATAGTTTAATTAAATCCTTTCTTTCCAATAATTTACTTAAGATCGTGATAATCGTTTTACAGACTTATATTCCTATTTGCGAGGTGTACGAATAAAACTCACTGTCTCCTCCTAGCAAGACATGCTGAGTGTTTTTTTCACGAGAAGCATTTTAGAAAAAAATTTTTGTTTCACATGTTTTCCCTTCTTTCTACAGTCCAGGAGCCCGGGAACTTGTAGCATCTTGCAGGTTGGCAAGATCTAGATGGCTAGGGCAGTGCATAGTTTCCTTGCACTAGCCACTTTTTTATTTAGACTACACTTCTGCTTAATATCATTTTGATCTTTCTATAAAAAAACTGTATTTAAACATGTTTGTAATATAAAAATATCAAGTTTAATAATCTCTATTGAGTTATTAAATAAATATCGAGAGAAGTCACTAATAAGGACGACGAAAATTTAAATCTGCGAACTAATTTTAATTTTAAGAAATTGCATAACTGGTTCAAATTATTACAACTTTATAGTTCAATCTAATTGCAATTAAAAAATGACATTTATATTTTTCTTATCATTTAATTAATTCCCTATGCACTTATATATAGTACGTGATAAAACTCTCTTCATTTGAAACCTGATGTTACTTATATTATTATCGTCAAAGAGATCAGGCAATGATACTGAGATTCATGAATGTATAGAAAGTCATTTATAAATCACTATCATAAAGAAAAACGCTAAAATGCCAAGCATATATGCCAAAGCCTAAAAATATCTGAAACAAGGCCCCCAAGAATCACATTAAAATGTACATTCAAGTATTTTCATCCAATTTATTATGCATTTCAATTGAAATCGTGCCAAAGTTCGTTTTTACCCGTGCCTATTACGAGAGCACCTAGCAGTGCAGATACCGGGCAAGACTCGGCTAGGTCAAGCACACTTAAGTGAAAGTGTTGGCCTATAATGTAAGTGTTCAATCTACTGTATAACAGCCTGGCTTTAAAGGTGGGGCCCCGTGAACACCATTAGCACGCGAAGGTTCAAGGGCGGCTGGGTATCTTAGTTTCTATGTGTACCTTGGTCCTATCACTACACCATGAGGTGAGAAATACTCAAATATTGATGGTAGGAAATTGAACGCCGTGATCGAGAGTATTTATAATCATGCGTGCTTTAAGACTGGTGAAATATCTAGTTTATTTTTGTGAGGCAAGTTAAAAGATATAATCGCAAAGAACATATGATAAACACCCATGAATCGAGAAAAATTACATTTTTATGTTTATGACACAAAAAATTTTTTCGCCAAAAAATACCAATAGCTTTATTGGGACTTATTCTCAATCATCCTATAATTTGAATTCCTGTAGTTTTTTTTGTTTCTTCATGTGTTATTTGGTTTGGTTTTTTTTTTACTTAATTTGTAGTAACTTCAAATTAAGTAAAAAATATATATAATTTAACCTAACTCAATTTGTTTAATAGCAATATACCCATACCCGGATGCCTTGAGACAATTAAAAGAAAATTAGCAAAGATGATTGTATGGATCGACAGGTCAATATGTCGTGACTTTAACATTAAAAGATCTCCACACGCCTTATAAGGGCGCTGCTACGCCGTAGCGACTTCCGTAGCATTTGGCTACGGCTATTAACTCATATAATAAACTGTATACATACAGGCCTGTTGTTTTAATGTTTCATAATATATTGTAGAATTAATATTTATACATATATGACTAAATATAAGATACGTATAATATCTTTCTAAATCGCTAAAAATAACGCAAACAGAAACAAATAAAAACGTGTGTTTTGGTCGTGTTTGTGGGATATTCCCGCAGCAACTGAAGTTTTTCATTTATTCTCTGACTTATGAACTGAAACTGTATTTTTTCCTGTAAAAATGAATGACAGCTCCTTTTTGAATAACTTGCGACATTATATCGAACAGTCACGTGATGTGTCTAGCATTATTCAGCAGCACGACAAGGCGACACGCTGTGTTCGAGCTAAAATGTTCGACGAGTGGAAGGGGAGGTTCTGGGAGGTTGTACGAGGTCACTCAGGTCGGGTGCGGTCGTGTGCTATCGGGCGCGGTCGCCGCCGACGTGCGCACAGCGACCTCTTGCGTGCGCCGCACAGTGCCAGATCGAGTTTACGTCCCGCGATCACGCTGCGGACTCTGCCGCCTTTCACACTGCCATTGAATTGTAATCTAAATATCGTTCCTAGGCCCCCTGCCTTCGGTAAACGTAAACGCGATACTTATATAAAACGTACGCATTCAAAATAAAAAACGATCTCTTTACCGGTGATGTACAAACGTACCGCAAGCGAGTTGAGCGTTTAATCGATCGACTGCATTAAAAAGTAAAATCTATTATTATCATTTGCAGTCGACGTTTGCTAAGCTTTTTTCACTGCGATAGGGCCGACAAATTTCCTTTATATGTATTTACCTACAAGTGGTCGGATCGTATCGTACGTGCAGATCCCTTTCTTCAATAAAGTGTGGTGCCGTCCTGTGCTTAGTTCAGACAGTGAACTGTGTGTCAATTCTTCAAAGGTGTTTTCTTAGCGTTCCCTTGGTTGCGAGCTTTTACGTTTTATATTGTTCTGATTATTTATTAATTTACTTTGCTAAATTGTGAAAAAACGCGATCCATGCTTGGAGTTATGACTACCATGGTATGGTTTCCTTTGTCTAAATACGTATTTTCTTTCCTTGTAGGAAGGTAGCTTACTGTCACAATCAATGCATTTATTCTGATCGTATTGTACACCTTAAAAACATTCAGATCATTTGGATTTTCATTCATTATTTTAATATTGAACATTGCTGATTACTTTGTTGGTACTTTTCCCTAAACATTTGACAGTTTAGTTGTCACAACAATAACAATAGATTAAAGTCATTGTAGATTCAATTATTCTATCATTATATAGTTTTCATTGAAATATCATGCTTAGGCATAAATAATTATCAGCTGGAGAGTAAAAATGCAATTTAATGGAGCGCTGTACACTTAGCATATAGACAGTATAGAGTGAAAAGTAAAAACTATGCATAGCATGCGGCCCCTCCCTCTCCACATTCTGTATGAAAGAATGCCCGCAGAAGATTGGGAGGCTGAAATAATACTTATTCATCTCTCTCGGTTTCTTGGCACATGCATACACAGCTTTACATTCTTGTAGTCAATAACTTATGCAGTTACGTAACGTCCTGGATTGATTTTTATATTTTAATAAATATCACAGATGTAACTAGGTTTTGCGATTGCCATTATAGATAAACGGTCTTGATGCATTTAATAATCAAAAGCTTTCGGAATGTTGTCATCGTATTTATTATTATTTATTTATTATATATTCCAATACTCTAACTTTGCACTTGGGTGAGCATAAAGTTAAAATATATATCTACTTTTTTCACATTTATTTCTTTAATTATGGTGCATGGTATATTTAAGTAATAAGTATGTAACTATTACAATAATTTACAACATAAATAATACAGTAATAGAAAACAAAAACTTTTTTGCTTACTACAACATAGTAGGTTAAGTAGCCTAAGTTATGAAAGTTCTCACAAAAATGGCTTATTTGGCATCAAAATCTAGGTCGAGGTAAATGACCACGGGAAGTGTTAGCCTACTCTTATAGGGTATATTTAAGTAATTATAATGATTAATATAATTTTATAATTATCTAAGTATTTGAATGTACTACATTATTATTATTATATTTTAATACTTTCTTTAGAATCTATTATGATACTAAATTGTTTTATAAATATTTGGATAAGTTATTTATGCAATAGGTTTTTGTGAATCAACTTCAATCTTTGTATTTGTGGAATTAATATGCTAAGACTATATCACTGAATACTTAATATTGATAGCTTGATGTGCTTTTAGAATTAATTTGAAATAAGCTCTGGTGTTTATTTGTCTTATAGGCTTTCATCTAAGCATATTATACTAAATAAAACTTGCACCTCTTAACGGTAACAGAGTTAGACAGTTTCGTCAGTTTAATCGAGTTCGCGAATAAAACATCAAAAATTCTTATTTTTTGACGATTGTACTCGGTTTATTTATATTAGCATAAGGCAGAAGTAAGTCATTCGTCTGCCCGTGAATAGATGAAAAGATCCGACCGCCCATTGACATACCTTCTTAAATACGGCCCGGCCTCGCTCGCTTTCAGCCCTTTACAGCTCTCCGCCCGATTCACGCTATTTTTTGAAATACAATGTCTCGGAAAACGTATGCGGAAGCCCCTGTAGTATATAGAGCTTCTAAATGCCAATGCTAGATTGCTATTCACGTAATTTCTTTGACGCTGTCACAATAGACTTGTGTTTGTGCCAGGTTAACGGTGCCAGGATGCTCTTTCTTTAAATAAGTTCGGATACTTGTTACATTATTCATAATGACAACAAACCTATCGGTTCATGACATCATTGAATACAACTTCCCTGTTAAACCATACCATAGTAAGCATATCTTTACATATCTCACAGGATACGATCGTAACATAACATAGGTGTCTTTCGACTTTTCTCAAAACAAAAATTCAAGTGTCGGCGGACACAAATTGTGCATCTATGCAAAACACGGCTATTGCTCTGCTGGAGTCGGCGTCGGCGTTCGAAAGAGCCGTGCTGGAATGTGAGCATCTGGAAGCTTCGGAGCACGGTGGGTTCCGGTGAGAACGTTGGCGCGGCAGCGGCATGGAGGAGCGCGGGCCGCCCGATGTGCCGCTGATCGTCACGCCTCCAGGTGGCGCTGCGCTCACCACCTCTCGGCGCGCTGCCTCTGCACGCGGATCACGCGATGATGTGCCATCCACCTGGCGCTCCTCAGTGCGTGTCCGTGACACCGGTTTCCGCGGCTCCCGCAAAAGCGTCGTACGCCTCGAACCGCCTTGTAATGGTCTCAACGGGTTGCCAGCCATCGGCAAGGAGGTAATCATATCTCTTTGACCTATGTTTGTGCTCCGGAAAAAATAATTCAAATTTCTATTTGTATTTAAGATTGACATTCAAATACTTGAATTTCATAACAATACCACTTACTTTTCATACATACTTTGACACTAAACAATTTTTATGTACTTACATGTATAAGTATTTTTAATAGAATTAAAAATGTGTTACATGTGTCCGCATGAAAGAAAACAACCGTTTATCGTACCAATATATATTATATGTAGCATATGCATTGTTAAGAGGTAAATGATTTATAGAGCTCGTATACCATTGACCGTTCTATTGACAATCTACTACTTTTCGTATACTTCTTTGATTAAACCATGCAATGCAAGTTTGCTAATAACTATAAGATAGCCCAGTATATTCCATAAGTTAGCATCTATAATGAAAAGTTAGAAAATTGTAAAAACTTTAAAAACGGAAATGTTTTAATCTTAACAGTTTCTTTTTTCATTTATTTATGCTTATAAGTCTGCTTAAAATTTATGACATATTTTTTTTTTGCCCCAATAGAATGATAACATAGCAAAATGGTGATCTGACATTACTCCGCACGGTAATTTCCTCTCGTTCTTGGCATGTTAGTGGCTGACAGAGGTCTAGTAGAACGACATCTTTGACGTAGCACGCTACTGGTAAAGCCTATATGTATTAGTTGACATGAGACCATAGCACTCGTCACAAGCGGTGAATCAATATATAATATTCCTACTACAACTCTTCTTATTTCCCTCGGTCTAAACGATATCATAATTTTAATACAAGTAAATACGCCATTACATGTAATTGATGAATATATTGGGATGGTTACCTAAGTAAAATCCGTCGTTCATAATTGTACGTTTTATTGATCGGTATAGATGCTGTAATTTAGTAGGAGATAAAAATATTAGTGTTGAGATACATATAAGAAAAATGTCTATATTGTCATGTCATTATAATTATATTGTCATATTTGTGAATTTTGGTAAAACAGGTAAAACCACGTCACTCGTCGACGAAACACAACACTGTGTAGTGGATGTGTAAGATAAGATCAATGCAATCACCTGCTAAAAAGACCGTGTACTTCAAGCAAACTATTATTTATCAAATCTCCGTTTACTTGTTAGGGTATTCCATTTCCACCTGTTTCCGTCTGTTAAGGATTATCTAGATGATTCCGAGTCAAAATACGAATTAAACATACGGTTTCGCAAAAATATACGGTTTCTTCATTGAATTAGTCTCGAGACTTATCGTAACCTGCACACCGTCCACACCTTGTTTTCTTTCGATTCGACGATGATTGAAATTTGTTATCCGTGGTTCACTCTCCACATTTTGTATTGGACACATTTTTGGGTCATATTGGTTTATTAAAATAAATTTTATTTTTTACGGGGGAGGCTCTTGGAGTATATAATAAATAAAGATATATACGATAGTAAAAGTTTGATTTTGTGAAGCATATATTGTCATTACTATACACTACAAGATTCCATAAGAGTACAGTTATACTATAATATAGTGAGCTGAGATAAACACAAAGACAATTAACAACCAATTGTGTCTGTATGGTATGGCTTGACCGGTTAATGTTATAGAGACTCATGTCATTAACTTGGACTATTCTGTATATCTAAATTAAGTCACACACACAGTACGGTACATCTGTTTACTGTTTGTTATACTTAGTTTAATTATGGATATCTGAAACATGTTTATAGTCCTTTATTCCTCAAAACATGACATGTAATTTTAAAACTATCTAGAATAAATAATGAAAGTTTAATTTGTAATGTCTGCCAAGAAAATGTTGGTGGCGTTGTTGCTTCCGCGTTCATGTTGCATCTATTTTATATGCAAAAATATCTAAATGACTGTATAGGATGCAAATATGCTTCTTAAGACCTAACATAATAATATGTCTACCGTATCTAGGCAGATAGATTAGATTGGTAGATTCACTTTAAGATGTCGAACATCTATGAATGTGTTCTAAAGTTATAAAAATAATAATAAATACTTTATTTAAGAATTAACTCACACCTTTTTGATCCGTTATTTGTTACTGTTGTTAATTGATTGATATTATCTATTATTCATAATAAAACAATTACTCCACAATGGGGTGTCAAAATGTATTTTTATTGTGTTATAAATTATATATAACAATAATAACTGTTATTGTAATTGTAATAATAATATATTATCATAACAAAAAATAGAGAAAAAAAATAAAAACATTTACGTTGATATATATTTTATGTGTACTTCGCCATTAAGCGAAGTCATTCAAAGTTCGAAGAGCAAGTCCATTTAAAAATAATAAAATTCATGAAAAAACTAATAACAATGGATAATCCATACAATTTCTATAAACTTATATTATATGCCTATTTACATTATCATAGCTGTCGATAAGAGTTCCGCGTTGCGTATCAAATACTACACTGTGACATCAAACATTACCCGTTTCTTAGGAGCATTTTTGTGAGCCAAACATGTGTTATTCAAATTGAAATATCTAGGGGAGTTTCGATCCTATCGAAACATTTATTTTACCAATGTTTCTATAATCGTGATGTGTTTCAGTAACGCACCGAATAACAAAAATTTTCATCATGACTATTAATACATTTATAAATTGTTTCTATATTAATAATTTTAAGCTCAGTATGTCTCAATATGTCCTTAATAAAATACAAATGTAATTTAACATAAAAAAATATGATATGACTATTATTATAGATTAGCTAAACGTATTATCTTTGTTATTTACATTTATCTATACAATCAAAATATTACACAAAACAGAAATTTGTGATAAAAGGACGAGGTTGTATGTTTACTCATACTATTAAATATGTATATGTACATTTGTTCTCAGGTACTATCTCTGGGTGCGACGGGGCCCAAAGGGACAACGCAACCCTCTCACCCCTGCACCATCCTCCACCACTCTCCTTACAAGGTAAAACAACAAATAAGTGATAACTTTTTTTTATTTATTTTGAAGTTACTATGTAAAAATTGTTGACATTTATAAGTGTATAAAAATACCTATCGTAATGTTATCAACAGCGTATATGCGACCCCATCCAATGTAGAGCACGGACTAGCCTACATGGACCAAAAAACACAATTTTACACAGAATCACATATCTAAACGTAAAACTAAACAGTCATCCTCAATTAACTATTGCAATTAGGATTATTTTTTAATGTATCGGCCTGATATTTTTTTTTTCATTGTTTAATTCAACACGAAGAAAGACAAATGGTCAAAGTCAAGTCAAAAAAGTCTCACAAAAACTCAAATTCAAAAATAAGTTCTGTCTCTGTCAATTGTAAACCGGTTGTCAAAATTTTTGTTTTATTCTATAGAGTATACTCCTGATATGTCCCATTGTCACCAAACCAAGTATCTACTAATCAAATCAGGAAAATCAAGCAACCTTCAAATTTTATAGGCATTATTCTTTTCTAAAGCTGTTCGAGTATTTTGAACAAACGAAACACAAACAGGAAAGTGGACAATATCGCCAGTCACCTTCTTAAATTTGACCTTAGAAACATAACACTCCAAATTTTGAATTAAATCTCTGCTAAATTGACTTATTTCGGAATCGATGAAAGTCAAGCTACAATTTCAAAAATATAAAGTATAAAAGTCATTAAAATATTTAATAGCAACTTTATATTTCTTTCTGAATGAATAAACGAAATATAAAAAATATGTAGTATAATTTGTTACAAATATATTTTATTTTATTTTTATTTATATGAAGGTAGGTACTTTCTTTTAAAAACCGGCCACTCTCTGAAAATATGCTTTAGAACTGAGGTATTTATATAGAGAATGCCATTTAACAATATTTTCTCAATACTCCAACAACGATTACGTGACTAACAGCCAATTTGGTCGAAATCTCGAAATTTACGGTGCCGCTCCGTAACCAATTTGGACCATTAAAACAAAAATAATGAACGTAACTTAGATGTAGATTGTTGCCTACTATTGCGAGTAAAAATTCAAAGGCGTTATACTTACATTGATTGTGTTAAAGCCAATTATTCGCTATGAGCTCGGTGATACAATTGGCATAATTACCTGCTATTTGCAACTTCTCCAACCTCAACCAATTAATATCTTCTTTTGACATGGAAATATAGTTCGTTTGTTATTTTTCCAAACGTGCATGCTTAAGGTGATTAAAACCTATATAGTAGCCCATTTCTTAAATTTAATGAGTGATTTCTTATATAATACATAAAGCGTATTTCACAAATATATTTACGTCGTGTAAATCTAAAAATGATAATTTTGCAATAAATATAACATTGGATTACCACTACACACTACAATCATGCTTTCAATTACTTCCTTTAAAGAATATTTACATACATTTAGGGTATGTGTAGAAAAATATACATTTCTACAAAAAATTATATCAAACTGATTAAGCATATAATAACAAACCTTGAAGTAACACGCATATCGTGTGAGAAATAAAATTGAAATATTTTATATTTTTATTCTATTGTAGTTCAGTATAGTTTATGTTAATTATTGAAAAAAATCATTGTGATATATTTTTAATAAAGCATTGAAAATTTCACTTTTCAACCGTCGTAGTTGGTACTCACACATTAAATAACCCGAGCATATAGATGTATAAGCTCATAGTGAGTTTATAAGTAGGTTCCAGTAATATGTAACTAATGGCAGCCTAAAGCGCGAACAGTTAACGTAATGAAAGTAATTTGAGTTCACAACAGGCAAGCCTCATCGTGACTCAGTTATACCTGGCTAAGCCGTCACAGAATGTGGGCTGTCTGTTTACTTAAATCAATAAACGGTTTCATGCTTTGAGCTAATTAAATACTTCCAGGTGCTTTAGTTTTGAACCAATATTTTTTTTTGAATATGAACATGTTTTAGATTGTATAAAAATTATAAAAAAAACACTACTATTAAAATGAGCTTACTATGGAGTTGCGAATTCAATGCTTCTTTAATATAACATCATCTTGAAAGTTTTCCTTACAAAGAAGCTAGGCAAACTTCAAAATATACCCTATTGGAATTACATAATTAGGGAGTTTGTTTTAAAATGAGTATTATTGTTAATAAAGGCATACAAAGACGGCAGTATTACACCAGGGTACCCTTAACTACGTTTAATACTAAAGAAGTAAGATTATGAACCCACACATACAGTACCTTAAATTATGTAAAGTAATTTATATTTTACTAAAAATCGGATCCTATTTCTTGATTTGTCTATTTACAAATAAATAAACAATTTCTAATTTATACTGGTAGGTACTAACTTTTATTTCCATCTGATAGCCTGGATATTTTTTATTAAAAACAATATATTTAATATTTTTCAGGCCGCTTGGGATTGGCTGATACTAATCCTAGTTATCTACACCGCGATATTCACGCCCTACGTTGCCGCGTTCCAACTTAATGAGCCAGACTTTGACAAGCGCTCGCGCAGCTTCGGCGAAGATCCAATAGTAGTCATCGACATGATTGGTAAGTGCCTTCACGTATGATTCATTCAACAGACACTCTTCTATTTTCCGCCAACTATTCAATTATGATTGAAAGTAAAGCCATAGTATATGTAATCGTTATAGTATATAAATCAGTATTAAGGATATTAAAAACTAAAATTCAACGGAACTGAATAGCTTTCTAAACATAGCTGCTTTCATCAAGACTTAAATTCATTTATAAGATCTGAAAAAGACGTTATATTCAGCAGTTTACCCTTCGTATACCATACTTTAAAATATAACACAACTTAGCATCAACCATTCATAAGTATCGACTGACGATGTAGTTCAAGTAACTAAACTGTCATTGAAGAGATTAAATTGAAAACGATCGCAGTTATAGACGTTCTTACAAGCGACTGATTGGCATACTCGAGTTGAGCCTCTCCACAGAAATGTTCATTCCCATCTACGGCAGAAAAATATCGAGTACCTTTTGAAAATCCTGTTTTATGAACTCTGGCTTTAGAGAACGGAATAAAATAAGATCAAAAGCTCACTAGGGATAAGATTATAAGAACACTACAGTGCGTTCAATAATGTAATGAATCTAGTTTTTTATTTCCAGTTGACGTGACGTTCATAGTCGATATTCTCATTAACTTCCGGACGACATATGTGAACGTTGCGGACGAGGTGGAGTCGGACCCAGCCAAGATCGCACTTCACTACCTGCGCGGTTGGTTCGTCATCGACCTCGTCGCCGCCATTCCCTTCGACCTACTCCTCTTCGGGACCGATACCGACGAAGTGAGCTGCCTTTACACCCACCATCCACCCTTCGATCTCATTTCACATACAACACATCTATAAATCTATAGTTAGACAACTTAATTCCTAAGTTTTAGAATAGTCAACAGAAGACCAATTGTCCGAAATGTACAATATTGAATTAATAATCCCGAGCTTAAGAGATATCTTTCTTAAAAATAATATGGTGTTCTTAAATTTACAATATAATATGAAAAGTTGACAGACCATACACTGCAATAAGGTTAGGTAGACGAATGTCGCCACATTACTTAAGAATAAGGAAGGGTTCATATAGGTTGGAATAGCGAAGTAGGTCATGTAACCTCCTCGATGAGGCTTCTTAACTGTGCCTCTAGTTCGGGATGTATGATCAAAAAAGTTTCGGACAAATGCGCCTCTGGATATACTTTATTAACTAATAAATCACGTTACACAATCTAGTGGAATGCATTTAATGCAAATCACAACTAAGCGGGCTATAGGTACCAACCACAATCAAATTATCACTATAAGCGCCGTTTTATCAAATGTACCTTCCAATTAGCTATTTCTAAGTTTATTTATTCAAAATTACAAATTAATAAAATTTCATAATTATTATTGTTTTACGTTAATCATACCAATTGAATTTTGGTTTTTTAACTTTTAAATTTCATATTATAATTGCCTAATTATTTTCCTAAATCGTGCATTCCTTTTATGATTTTGTTAAACACGGTATGGAGAGCCCAAAGGTGGGTGCGTATTGAATCTTTTATACCATTTCTTGTTACAGCAGGGGCTGGAAAGTGATGAGGTATACCATCTTTGTGAACTATTTTTATGTTGCTGCCACTCGATTTTATTACATTTTAGTTGACATATTTTATTGATTAATTTCCACTAGCCATTTTCAATCCACTAAGCGAATGCGTTAATGGAAGATAATGACGCTTCCCATAAGCAAATATTATGATCATGTTCAAAGTACACCGTGCCGATCATCAAGAAGCCCACTGCCATGTTATCACAAGCTTATCCGCCGGCAAGGTACCGTACCGAATTGACTCTAAAACCACCCACTAATTTACCAGTCAATGACGAAAGTAGTTAAATGAGAAAAAACCGTAGCTGTAGGTACCTTATCTATATTACCCCTTTCCATAAAATATTAATAAATATACAGTCCGTAGCACAATACCGCGTACTATTTGTATAATAGCCTGCTTGACGATGGAGTTGCAGCCTGTGGTGTTAACGATCGTAACAGGCTGCCAAGGTGACCTCTAGAGGACCTTCACCTTTCATTTACATTTCAGCATAATAGGTATATTAAAGCTTTTATATCGTAATTCTTTACAGACAATGCTTCGATTTACCTAACATTTTACGTAAATATAAACATTTTATTTAGATAAGTAAAAAAATATGAGTTTGTTAGATGAGATAATAGTACATAACATAGAAGTATGTGTATGAATTTATTTATGGAAAGATTACGAACTATGGCGGTTACATTTCATTGGCTTCTCATAGCAAAGGTGCAATACCCACGAAATGCACTTAGCTTGTTAGCAAATACGCTCACACTTCCCAGACAAAACTTATTATAAACTTTAAACTAAACAGTGCATAGCCACAACTTAATACGAATATAGCACAGAGTGATCAGTACCTAACATAATAATTATGACGTTACATGGTTTTGTAATGTATAAAGCACCCACCTTACATAAATCAAGGTTTTATTGTCATTACGATGTACCTATCTATCAACAAATATTATCCACTCAAGTTATTTCATTCTTAAATTTTATGTTATTTATAAATTTTGTTATTTGTTAGACACAAACACTTGAATGTTGATATCATTTATGTTTTTTATTGAATATTATAAATTAACTTAACTTAATTTTGTTTTTGAATTGAAATAAATTATTTTTAAACTACATACCTATTTCTTTATTTTACTTTTATCCATCATCCAACTTTAGTCCCTAATTTTTTTTTACTTAAACCTATTACTTGTATTATACTAAACAAAAAAATTAAATAGACTATAAAACAAATCTGTACAGTTTGGGAAGTCTTGAAAGGTTTGAAAAGTAGAATTTTCAACGTATAGATTAATTATTTAATTTTATTAAGCCTGATGACTTCCGAAACTAAAATCTAAATTAGATCAAAACTTATATCAAAATTGATGTGTTATCTGCATAAAATTCATTAAATTTTTGATTAATGAGTGTATTAAAATAATTTATTAAATTATACAACAACATTATTATATTAATACACATTTTATAAGAAGTAATTAAATAGTCAATTAAAGTGGAAAAACCAACCAATACAAATAATTTATTCATTCATTAAAATTTAATAATATTTAGAACTTATTATAAACTGAAGCAAATTCAGCACATTCCAAAATACTTGTACTCAGGACTGTAGTCTCTGATAAAAATAAGTTAACGTTAGTATGTACTTAATATTTTTCTCCTAATTATCATATTTTTACCACCAAGATCGGCACTAGGCACAGCGGTCAAAGAATTCTATTAAGATCACTTTTAAGGTAATACTACTGAATGATTATTTTCCATTGGCTTTTGCACAGTGTGATTTCAAAATATTCACAGTCCCCTAATGTAAATTCCTCAATATCTATATTATGTACTACTTACTTAAATTTATGGATCAACATCCCACAAGTACTTAGACAAAACCATAATTGTCATAATCTTTATTCAAACACAAAAAAGGACAGTTTCTTACAAGAATACCAATTTCAGTCTTTAGTATTTACATACAATTTTGCACCGCATTCTGTACGAAGCCAGCAAATCCTATAGTTTTCAAATAATCGCTTGTAATACTTACCGCAGAGTATATCTCAGTTTGGTTGAGCTCTGAAGCATATTCATGGGTAACTTTTGCTTGGTTAGCGCGGTTTTCGCTATGGAGCCTCGTTGATGCTATTTTAGTATAAGCAAACGAATCATAATCTGCTTGAGTTGCGGCTAATTTGGTGTTGGGGCGTGGCGTTCTGAGAGCTTGTGGTGGTTGCAGACGACGACGCTCATCGGTCTGCTGAAGACTGCGCGACTGCTGCGTCTCGTGAGAGTCGCGCGCAAAATAGACCGATACTCCGAATATGGCACTGCCGTCCTACTGCTCCTTATGGCCACCTTTGTGCTTATTGCACACTGGCTGGCTTGCTTGTGGTGAGATTTTAAAACAATTACTGTATCTATGCTTACTTAAAAGTTGTCTAAGTACAATGTAATAATTTAATAATACAGGTACGCCATCGGTAGTTGGGAGCGACCTCAATTGCATGCACCTATTGGTTGGCTTGATGCGCTCGCCAATGATGTTCAAGCATCGTACGATAATTCCACTGGTCCGTCTATGAGGTAGTTGAATTAATTAACTTTCTATAAAAATTGTTGCTTTTTTAAATGTTTTTGAGAATGAACGTGTATATATTTTGTTTAGGTCTCGCTACATCACTGCTTTATACTTTACATGCACTTCGTTAACGAGTGTTGGGTTCGGCAACGTTGCTCCTAATACTGACATGGAGAAAGGATTCACCATATTTGTCATGCTTGTCGGATGTAAGTACCATATTAATATTGTCCTTTATTTACATATGTAAAAATACCTAGTCTGATATTCTATTGTAATATTCACTTCCAGCACTTATGTATGCCAGTATCTTTGGTAATGTATCCGCGATAATACAACGACTATATTCCGGAACAGCTAGATATCATACACAAATACTACGTGTACGGGAATTTATAAGGTTTCATCAGGTAAAAGTATAACTTGTTACATGACATAACTAGAGTCAAGACTGTTTAACTTAAACAGAAGTTATTTTCCACAGATAGCAAACCCACTTCGACAAAGGCTAGAAGAGTACTTTCAACACGCTTGGAGCTACACAAATGGTATCGACACGTCCAGTCTTTTGAAAGGCTTCCCTGAATGTCTACAAGCTGATATTTGTCTTCACCTCAATCGGAATTTATTAGCAAACTGTTCGGCATTCGAGGGAGCCAGCCCAGGATGTCTCAGGTACTTAACGTTAACATTATTTTCAACTTAAATTGATAGGACTGCATTTCATTTCAACAAAAAGAAATATAATTGTAGAGAATTGTATTTATTTTAGTGAACATTTTTTAGATACACTGAAATCATAAGGCTAAAAATAAGCGAATAGATAATAGATGGGATTGTGGGTAAAATATTGAACTAAATTTAGATTTATATCTAGTCGTCACTTGTAACTGTAACACATGTTTATTAATTATCATGCTTAAAAAGATTAATTTTCTAGGGCACTCTCCCTGAGGTTCAAGACTACGCACGCACCACCCGGGGAAACACTTGTTCACCGGGGTGACGTTCTCACATCATTGTATTTCATATCGAGAGGCTCTATTGAAATTCTAAAGGATGATATCGTCATGGCTATTTTAGGTAATCAAAATTAAAATATATAAATAGCTAAATACAAATTCGATTATTCAGATAAATGTAAATACTTTAGCTATTTGATATTCATTGTGTTATAACCAGCCAATAAAATTATTTACGGTAACCATTTTTTAGGCAAGGATGACATATTCGGCGAGAATCCATGCGTATACCCTACAGTAGGGCGTAGCAACTGCCGCGTGCGCGCGCTCACGTATTGCGACCTGCATCGAGTACACCGGGACGATCTGCTGGACGTGCTTGACTTCTACCCAGAGTTCCGTGGTTCCTTCGTTAATAATCTAGAAATAACTTACAACATGCGTGACGTTAGTACCTTTAATTTTTTTATAAACTGTATTTCCTATAATGTTTCTCAGTAATCCAATTAAATTGGGTAATTGACGATTCTTAAAAAATTGTTAATCCTTAAAGTCAAAATTTTCTATAGATTCGAGAGAAAAATGATAACAAATACTAAGGTTTCAAAACACCTTTTGATTTATAAATTTCAGAAAAAATTGAGAATAAAACAATATTTATTAGTTTAAATCACATATTTTTACCATAGGAGGAGCTCAGCGGTATTGAGCCTCGTCGGCGCATGCGCTACGAGAACCCCAGCGACGCACGACTACTACGGGAAGCATATGCGCGAACGACGCGTCGGCCTCACACTGAAACATTTGCAGACAAGGTGGTGAGTGCCCTTTATACATCACCATAGTTAAATTTTAACATCTGTTATTCACAAACTCGAAAATGTGCTTTATTTATTTGGTTCTTGGAAGTTTTACAGTCAAATATCAACTTTTACAATTCAAATATAAATCAACCAAAGCCATTAACAAATCTCCACAGATATGAAGACTTTAAAAAATGCGTCTGATACAGTTATCTACCATTATTATATTGAAGTAAGATCGCATGTACCTTCATGTATCTTCATGCCAATAACTACATACGTCATAATTTAAACAATTATACAATGACTAACAAATACACTACACATTATTGACACCTTGAATTATTAAAATTAAATTAAGCTGTGATGATTTTATGCATCTTATTTTGTAAATTGTTGTTGGTAGTCCTTAGAAGAGAACTTCGTCACGATGCACGTCTGTATGTCGCACAAATATATTTTTATAAACTAGTGCATAATAGCAGCAAATATATTTATTGTATAGAAGTAGCAGTTATATTAGTTCCCTAGTAAAAGTATATATTATATACAAATATGTATTCATACTTCATCACGTAAACGCTGCGCATTCTGAAAGCCTTCAAATTATCAAAATGTTTAAATTTTTCGTCAGGATTCCCAGTGTAGCGATGACGATACTGAGTCCCCGGCCAGCAGAGGTATTCTGGAGTTTTCAACAGACAAAGCTGGACAGGACGTCACTCCTCTTAATTTCAACTTTAGTAAACAGCGATCAACAACACTCAATTCCATCACGGGTAAGTGAAATTATAGCAAGCTTGGAATGTGATCTGATTACCACTTCTCTATAACTTTTAAACTCTGAATATGTCTTCCAACATGCACAACATACGCCCGTGCTGTAACTTAGTTAAGATTTATAACAGAAAGTTTAAAAAACAGATTGGACGTTATGCAGTGTGTGTTGTCACTATATAGAGTAGAGCTACACATAGATATGGATGGAGCTATGTGCAATATACCCTTTTCAAAATAATTTAAATCTTCATTCCTTATTCTTTTTTATTCAGTTTTGGTAATCTTCTTTACTTTCGAAATTATTCACGGTATATTTTATAATTGGAATTGCAGTTTAATATTAACAAAATCTATATATTATTATACATTTTACAAAAAGTTACCATAAATTATAAAACTATCTCTAGTATGTTTTGAATAATTGGTATGAATATGATGATCCACCATAAAGAAAAATTATTTTTGTTTAATGTAATGTTAATCAAATAACTATTGAAAGTTTGGAGTAACATGAAAAGTTTTATTTAATTTTAAGCAGCATGCTGTAAGCTTATTGTTTCCGTATTTATTATTATTTACTCCTGTTGAATGGTGACGTGGGCGAGGGAATGGGATTGAACAAGACATCAAAATAAGACAAACATGATCACTGTGCTCTCCCACCACCCAACCCTCGCCCCCGCTGCCCCGCTCTGAGCGCGGCCCTTGTGTGCAGGCATGCTAGCGCAACTAAAACGGAGCTTCCCAGACCTCTACCATCATAAAACACACCAGCCGCTTCACAACAAATACTGTAAGTATTCGTAACTTAAAAATAAAGCATGATTCCAAACTTACTTATCAAAATGCTAAATTTTTTTACCGACAGCGACAGAAATATCTCCTTTCTCCATTTTGACATCGGCAGAAAGCGATAGGATTGATCTAAATTTGCGTGATTTATATATATGACTGATGATAAGCAGAGTGAAATGGTATTAAAATTTACCAACTTGCTAAAATTAAGGAATAAATATTGGTATACTTTGAAACAAGTAGCAGTTTAATAAGTGTTCGGTTTCAGCGCAATCAACGCCGCAAACCTATCGAGGTCGGGCAGCGGTACGCCGACAGTCTTCAGTGGGCCCATTGAACGACACGTCCCCACTGACGGGCGGTGGTGCCACGGGTGAGCCGGCGGTGAGCACGCCTGCGCACAGCGCTACGATGCCTGTCTCCAGCCTGAGTACGAATCACAGCTCGTACTACACGAACGCGTCACCAAGCCCGCCAGCACCCGTCCATGTTTCCTGCGATGACATCCTCGCCCCGGCCGCGTCAGCCGCGCGCACGCCTTCTTCACGCTCAGCGCCTCACTCCGCAGTCAATCTCCATCAAACTGGCCGCCCTGCAGCACTCGCTTTTGCCAACGACCGAACTCAGAATGCTGTACAGGTACTGTCATAAACGCGTCTTACTTTCTCAAGTTAATGTAAACCTGTAACATCATAACCCATCTGAGTAAGCCCTATAAAAGTAAGCTATCTCTTTTAAGCTAATTTCAATATATTGATTAATTAAATGGTAGTAACGCCTTCTAAATTACAGTGAATAATTCATACAATGTGATATATGAACATCGTAGGACTCGCAGTAACACTGCAGCGGATCTACTTAATAAAGCAACCTCATACTTTATAGTTAAAATTGTTTTTATAGGACACAATATCGCCACAATATCAGAACGTAGGTCCGACAGCGACTGCGGCTTCCGTAGCAACTGTGCTGAGCCGTTTAGAAGAGTTGAGCCGACGCGTGGCAGCGCTAGAGGTGGGCCTCACAGCAGACGTGCGCCGCATTCTACAGCTACTACAGCCGCAACACGCTGCCCCTGCGCAAACGCCCGCGCAGCCGCTGCCTAAAGGCTCGCTCTCCGTGCCATACACAAGCGATGTACGATCCAAAAATTTTACTTATAGTGAAAATTAGTCTCATAAGTATTCTAAAAATGTGTGTAAGGTATTAAATAATAATTTTAGAACCAATGGGATTGGAGCTGGAATGGAGAAAGAGAGAGAGAGCGCGGTAGCCGGTACAGTCGGGAGCGAACCGACCGCACACCCGGCGTGCAGCGGTCAGCCTCCGAGCCACACGCTCCCGTGCCGCCGGCACTGCCGCCACCCCCGCACTCGCAGTCCTTCTACAGGTAGGTGCATTCATACTTAAAAAGGGTTTATTTTCGTTGCTCTTCTGATCGTCACTGAAATTTGGTTCTTGTGTATTCTAATTATGCTTCCACGTCTATCTATACATACATATTTATTTGCAGATAAATACGTCAAACAACGAAGTAATATAGGAAAGAAAAACCGAGTATAACCTACTAATTATATTAAAAGCAAGTCAAAATATTTTTGTTTAAATAGATTCATTTACTAAGTTCTTTTAAATTGGTTATAAGACTAATTAACTTACATTCGCAAACTTTGGATACGCACAATCGTAGATATAGTTGGACCCAGCATTCAGTCAGAAATAAGACAAACTGTTATTATAATAATTGTGTAAAAGAATACACGTTTAATATAATTTATTAGGACAGTGCTAATCCTCCTCCGCTTCATCGCCTTGTCGTACTGAGTCATCATCTACGTCTACGTTCTCCTGAATTGTTACCTACATTTATAAAAAACTAATCGAAGCTCCGTCTACAAAAATGCTACGAATCAGAGCAAAGTGGGTCTTATCTCGACTTTATTGTAGTATTTTTTTAATGTAGTTTAGAGAATGATTTTAACCTAGACCAATTTGATTTCTTAATACAATACAATATCTTGTAGGTGGATCAGCACACTAAATTAGACTATTCAGATGAATTGAGAGTAAATCGACTTGCAATAAGACAAATAACCAGGTGTTTTTTCATGATTTCAGTGTCGTTCATAGCAAGTGGTTACTTCCTAATACAGTATTGAAATAAGAAAACACTAATCTTTTTACAAAATATGCAGATAACATTAAGTTGTTAAGCATAATTAAACGTATAATAACATTATGTACCTTATTCTAGACAAAAAAAACTATTTGATTTATTTTTGCGTTTTATGATTGTTTATCCTGGTCTCGTCACATAATTATATTTTTCAAATATACATAGCTAAAAACCATGAAAACGTTTATTGTTTTATGAAACTAATTACTAATATTTGCTACAAACAGGTAGTGTGAGGCAGGCGAGACGAGCGCACCACGCTCCCGGCCGTCGACGCGCTCGCTCGCCGAGTCCGCGTCGTGCAGCTCACTGGCGAGAGGAGCGGGCGCGGCAGCGGCGGCGGCGGCGGTAGCGGGCGGCTCGCGCACGGCTCCGAGCACGCGACAGCCACCGCGTGCGCGCTTCCACTTCTGCCAGCGCATCACGCGCGCCCGCCTCGACGACGCCCGCACCTTTCTTTGACGCGGCCCCACCAGACGCATGGACCAATTTTGTACTTCCGTTAAACGCCTAAATTAAACACGTCCGCGCGATACCGCGACCGGGCCCGCCGCCCGTTTCAAATCCGTTAAAATTTAAATACTAGGAATCGTTGGGCAGGAATCGATTAGAAAGTCGTACGTACTGGAAGTGGCGATAACAGTACCTTTTGTGAATTGCACAAGTGGTGAGGAAATGCAATAAGTGGTGGATACATTGGGTGCTTTAACTTTATGTAATTTATCGGCTTTTATGATAAACCAATTATTAAATACTACGTATGAGTATAATACTTATACAATAGCACTATCTGACAGTATTGTAGACGCGTTTATATTTTTATTTAAAGAGTCGGAATACCCAAACGCATATTGAAGCGATCTCAATATCGGATATAATTTTCGATATCAACTGTTTCAGTAAGAGGTTTATAAGACTGAAATACTACGATAATACCTTGAACTGTATTTCCAGAAGAGAGTAATGTGAAATGCTTTCTACCCGTCCTTGCTCTTTGCCTTTACATAGTAGCTAGGTGATGTCTTACACTACCATGTTTGACATTAAAAAACATGGATACTCCTTGTGGAAGTGCGTTTATGAGGTTCACTCGACTAGGAATATACACCACAGCATTGTCTTTAATAATGCATAGCTATTAAAATATTGTTCAATCTATTTTTGACAGCATGTATTCGTTTGTAAAAACGTTTACGATTAAAATTTACAGACAAAATAATGTGTATAATGACTAAATTTGAATGTTATCTCTACTTATAATCATATGTATCGTCCCCTTCCTTCTGTTTATTTGTGTAAGTTTTTGTTATAAAACTAAGTTTTATAACAAACTTGGCTCAAATTATACTTACTTTATTTTGTAATATGTATCCTTATTATGGAATAAGAACGTCGCCAATATATCATTGTAAGCAATATAAACACCCACCATATTATAAGAGAGTAACACTGCGTTTGTAATTGTGTTAGCTACTAAACTCGTAATAAATCATATTCAGATAGTGCTAAAAACGTAAACGTCTAAAAATATATAAAAAATATTCTGCAAATCTTTTGGGAAGATGATACATCATTCTAGTTTATATAGGTAATATTATGTACCAGGAATTCTATGTGACGCTGTAATTATAGTATGCCATTGCAATCAAGTATAAAGTTTCATTAAAAATCGCAAAATTACCATCCAAAATAAGAGAGTTATTGATTTGACTGTGCTTAGCTAATCGATTCCAATTAAAAACCAAAATAATGGCTTACAAATTATCATCATATTTGCTCTTCATAGAAATATAAATCAACCATTAGTAACATTCATAGCAGATAAAACATATAGAACAATAAAATTATTTTGTTTCTAAATGAGCAATAAGCAACCATGACATTATAATTATTTGGGAGAACAAAACTTGGAGTTAAAATATATATTAACCTAGAATTCGTTTTTTAACATTAGCAATCTTCCTGCTTTTCAGCAGCTTGGTTCTTAAAGCAAATCAGTTGCAACATAATTGTATATCTATTTTTTTAAATAACTTCCAAGATAACACTGATTGTTTATTTTAACTGTAACGTATACCATAACGAATATTTATGTTCCTATGTGATAATCAGTAATATGTCAAGTTAATGTTGAAAGAAGCAAAGTTACAAATTAACAACGATTAAAATATAATTACACGAGGGCAATATAAAAATCATAAACTGTATTTAACGTCGTAAAATATAAGAAATTTCGCACATTTTATTTAAATTATTATATTTACAATTCTTAGTATTTACGGTTCATTTTATTTAAGTGCGACATATTTGTAAATATTATAAGTAACTTAGATTTGTAAATTGGTCAATTCCCTGTTAAAATATTTCTCATAACTATCTAGACATTACGATGTTCCTTGCTTTGCTTTAAATTATCTCGGCGAGCACTCTAGAGCTATTAACAATTTGCTGAAGTAGTAATAGATGTTCGACTTCATAAGTATTAGTCGTTACTAGGGAAATACCTTAACACATATTTAATTCGTCGATTTCATTGCATAAACTAATTAGTATGTACGTATCTATTCATGTTACACGACGCCTAGAGATAATTAAAAAAAATCAGACTTGTTTTCGCTATTTTAAAATGATATAATAGTGATAGAAAATCACTTGTAGTATCATTTGACTAATTATCACACGGTAAATTTATTCATAATAACGTCTAGAGAGATAAAAATTAAAACAAAGTTATCAGTGTAAGTAGACTCAAAATTTAAAATAAATTATTAATTTGAAGCATGTAATGTAAATAGTTACACACAACATTTGGAAGTAAGTAAATAAAATATTATCACATTACATGAGATATAAAATAACACGTATTTGAATATTGTTGAATAAACCACGCCTTAGATTTGTAAAAATCTATTAACCATCGACCTTACTTACAAATCCATCAAAACTTTTATATCAATCATTATTTTAAACTATTCAACTGTGTTTAGTTTCTCTCGCCCATGCTTTCAAATTTAAAAGACAAAACATGTTCAACGAAGTTTTCTAATTCAATAGGTTTGTAAGTAAGACCGCATTAATATAAATACGAGCAATAGCAAACGAAATTAATTACAAACAAAAGTATTTAAGACACATTAGCTGGACTGTTACCATCGAAAAAGCCTAGATGATGAATATACTCGTAGCTAGATACGTCGTTGAAACAAGTGATCCTGTTAAATACAAAGTTATAAATATCTATTGTTAAAAATAAACCGACCGATTACAATCTTACAATATTAATTGTGAGAAGTTCATACATTATTTTTTGATATAGATACTGATTATGTTAACCATATAAAATTGTTATACTTGTAATCTTAATAGAGGATCATTAATAGCGCTTAAGCACAGGGTTTATCTTGTTTTAAAGTATGTTAGTATGTTTGTCATCGTGCATCAATAATTTAAATTAGTGGAGCCCATGCTGTTACTTACTTCATATAAGAATACGGTACGATAAAATCGAATTTATGAAATGATGATTATTATATGTATATCAATATAATAAACATTTCAAAAATGAATCCTAATGTCTAAGAAAACTGATATTTAAATTACTGTTTGTTTAAAACCACAACTATTCTTGGTTTTTTAGAACTTCTAATTTTGTCTTTGTGTGCTTATCTACAGAAAGGACTGCACGTCTACGTGAACTTGCGTAGTCGATGACATTATTAAATACACCAGTAGTATAATATTTACAGCTAATAGAAATCTGTGAAATATTAGAACTATAATGTAAAACACTACAACTATATCTCTGTAGTACACATTACAAAATATCATATCTAGTTTAACGGCGATAATATTAAAAATCTGAATGAATTTTAATCCCTCTAAAGTTATGAGAGCTGGCACGCTGCATTAGTCGTCTTTGTCGAGTAGGGACGTCATACGAGACGTAGATGAAAACCATTCGAGATTATTGTATATTGTTAAACGCAAAATAAGATTTAAGTGGGACTAAATTTTTATTATACGTTTTAATTTTTACTACACTACGCTATCGACTGCGCAAAGTCATAGTAGGCATGCTTATAATACTACGGTTTCAGCTTATGAGTGTGCCTGTTTTCAATACAAAGCAGATTAATGCGCTTTTTCTTATGAAGTTGTTATAACCCATTGACGGATTTCTAATAGAAGCGAGTTATTTAAGGAATAACGCACAGCAAACGTGTCATAATGTAGAATATTATTTGTGATTAGTGTTTCGATATTAGTAAAGTGCGCTATTTCTGTGATTAATGACTTATGATGAGCCAGATGTTCTACGATCATTTTTCCAATCAGTCGCATGCGGATTATATAAAAAAAACTTAAAAAAAAGATATCTTGAAGAGCTTCTGCATAGGTAATGAACTAATCAGGATACTGATAGATGCATTTCTACTGTTTCTAAAATGATAAAAATTTAATTTTAATCAATGAAACATTCCTTGACAATTATATTCTTAGCGGCCCGTCCCGGCTTCATACGGGTGGACATATATATTTTAAACATTTTGTGATAAACGTAGAGTAAATGTATCTTTAGACAGTATTTTAAAGTTTTTTCTTAAGTAGCTTTTTGTATGAAATTTGATGTATTTGTATGAAACAAATTACATTAAGTACGTATTTATTTTTTATCCATACACCTAATTACAAACAAAAAGTTCAATCAATATTTATTTATATTGTTTTTATATATTATTTTGATTTTAGTTTCAATTTCTTTTTTACAACTACAATAGTTAGACACAATTTCGTGGAGTTTTTTTTATTTATAAATGTTCTTTAACATTGAAGAACATTTTATGTTCTATTAGGAAAAGTTTTCGCAGCGCATACAATGACGGCTATTAAATTATTGAAATTTTATATTATTTTTTTAATAATAAATATAGCCTATGTTAATCAGGGATAGTGTAGACAATGGTAAAAGAATTTTTGAAATCGGTCCAGTATATTTTTAGTTTTTTCGTGATATACAGACATACATACAAAACATTCCTCTTTATAAAATTAGTATAAAACGTATAAAATTATAGATATACACTTTATAGCGATCCCGTTACGTTCACGTGCTAAACTTACACTATACCTAATTTCAGAACAATCAAGTATTAGAGAACGAGAAAAAGCTTACCTCAGCTATATTCTGTCAGTTTTTTAATCGTGATATTAGCTAGCGAGTGAAAAAAAACTACCAATAAAAATAATTAACAATAACTGACTAAACGTGAACCTTAACGTAACCTTTCTCGTGAATCACTCGCTGGCTATTGATGAAAACAGCATTAAAATAAGAGTTTCAGAGATTGAAGCATAGAGGGACGGAATTTACTTTAATTTATACTATGTAGATAAACACAAAAAAAATCACAATGATGAGTATTTCATATTTGTATGTATACATAAAAGGCTTCAGCAGAAATTTATTTTAAAGCATTAATAAATTCATTATAATAATATATTAGGTCCTAACATATGAAATTGGCGTTTTGTAGTACTGGCCACTTTGATCTGAAATATCCCATCCATAGTGCATACTTTGATTAATTAAATATTTTACAACAAAAAAATCAAATTTATATGAGTCCCAACCAAAACACCAATTTCATATTATAAGGTACTTAACTTAATATTAAAAATTAGTAGCTTAATTGAAAAAACAATTGACTTAAAATAACTAGTCTCATAAAAACTTTATTGGTGAAATAAATTTTTATGTAACATGAATTTAAAAATGATACTTATACCGGTTTACGTTATGATTATCAGGTTGCTCGTGGTAGACGTAACTTCTTTCTGGAATGCTCATAAATGCTAATGCTTTTCCGACGAGAAATGCTCTACAAGAAACAGTGCACTTTCTAATGATGAAATGAATAACATCCGTATATTAGTGATATGATAAGTAGCAATGATTCTTTAAGGCGAATTAAAGTTACCTAAGTTAAGACTTATTAAAGTAGCAGGAGTATAAAACCTATGAAATTGCTTCAAGAAATTAAATAAGCGTAATGAGCATACAAACAAAAACCTGCCTACTTAGAGCAGTAACTTCGAGAAAACGAGGAATGTAATATAACAACTTGTAGGCAATGGTGAATTTGCTAGTTACAATCCCGATCTAGGTATTAAGATAATATTATACATTGTAAGTGCGAATAAATCATTTGAAAATTGTTGCCTTGAAATAATTTAGACACAAAAACTGGTTGTTTCAGCTTTTAATAATCACACAATTATATTAGAGTATCGTAACTATAAGTTTAGTATTTTATATTTCGACATTAAGCGCAGTATGAACGCGTGCATCGTATTATGTAATTTTGTCTGTGATCAAAATTGTATATTGTTAAGCTGAAAAGAAAATCGCATTAAATTATTTCTGAACGCACGCTACTTATTTATACATTTTGCTCATTATATATTATATATACCTAAGTACTTAATACTACTTTTAAATAATAAAATTTGTTGAAGGATATTAAATAGGTACTTTCTTTTCGTGCAAACTTTAAATTATTTGGGGGATTTACGAAGATTTTACTAAATAGTCAAAAAAATCGGGTCACGAATTGCGCCTCGTGAGATCTCGTGGCTAGAGCAATTCTACAAATAAATAACCAACACTAGAGAAATTTGTCCGTTTTACTCGACCTTTTAAGAAATAACCTTTTTTTAAATATTACACAATCGCAATAACAATTAATAATTACTGAAATTGATGGCTTCGAGGGATACTAATCAGAAAAAGATTCCACTTACAAAGGAAAAGTCGAGTATAAAAATTGTAAGTATACCTCTGAAATTTCTTGCAAAAAATTGCCTTTACATGCAATCAAAATAAGAATATGAACCATTTACGACCTTAACTCCATAAAGAAAGGACAACTAACACTAACATTAAATATTAAAACATTTTCATTGGTTCCAATAAATAAAAATATTTAATTTGATTCGTACGTTGTCGTCGCAAACCATACACAGTCACATTTTAATTATTTCTCAAATGTATTCTTATTTTGACGGGATTGTACAACACAAGACCAAATTTAACATTTTTAGCGTCCTAAGTCGAACTTATCTAATCATACACACTAATAAAATTGTATCTAAATAAGTTTTGATATTTATTGTGCTAAACCATGTTGCGTGGGATAGAAAATAATAAAAATAATACATTTCGATACAAGTGCCGAAAGAATGTAATTTCTTAACGGGTCACGGTTTGTTGACCTAAGCCGAAGGCGCGCCTTCAACAATAGTGAGGAGTGGAAATGACAATTCCGCACGAACACCGCTTTTTATACATTTGCGAAAAAAGTTAAACATCGTAAGGAAATCAATGAAACAGTTTAATCCTTGGACAAGTAATAATTGATATTACAGTTTGAACAATTGTTAAATTATATGAAAAGGTTTGGAGGTAAAATTCAAGGTTTGTTTCAAGCCATTATAAATTTTATTAATGTAAAAGTATTTACGCTGCAAAATATTCATTCCGTACAAAAAAATTATACAGAAATCTTTTTGATTAAAAACCTTCATTCATTTGTATGCAGGAAAACAACAAACAACACTAGTGCGTTAAAGTCCACATAAAAGTCTACTTTATGAGCAAGTAAAAAAATTAACATTAAAACATTAAGCTTACATGTAAGAGACTTAAGTGCCACGAGATCCAACAGAAAGGCCCGTCTTCATTAGGTACCTAGGTATATACGTACTTTTATAAAAATATCGGCGATACCAACACCGATAAGCTCAGTGAATTCAAATTAAGATAAGTTAAATGAAATAGTTTCGGTTAAAAATGGTTTTATTTCTTTCTTTTGTAATAATAAACATAACGCTCTACGTGTCTAATGGAATGGTAGTTTGGACGCAAAATTATGCACTTCGCAACTTATACCTATGGTCAATGGAATCATATAATTCGAGAGCACGTCTCAATAGGACCATTTCTAGAAACGTGCAAAGACGTGCTCCGGTAAATATGCAATAATGAATGTTTCTAAATAAGCACTTTTGAAGATGTGCGGAGATTTAGAAATTTCAAAATGAAAGCAAAACGATAATTGCATACATAATTTAGTAAAGTTTCAAACATTAATAGAAAGTCAAACTAAAATTATTTTTGTTATTATTTAATAGTATACATATTTTCAAGAACATTTTCAATGCAAAAACAAGGTTTAATAAAACCTTGAAACCTTAAACTGAGTACAATTTGAGACCACTTTTTAAAATCTCTGTACATCTTTAACTTCTTATTTCACGATGTTCCTTTGGAAAAATACACTATATTTCAGGACGGTGTACTAGTTGCGAAGTGCACCATTTGCGTGAACTCGGAATGGAAATAAGCGTGGCCTAAACGAGCGTGACAGTACTTCTTACTAAATGGAGCGCGAGGTTACACCAAGTCGAAATTAAAACAACATTCTAAATAAAAGCCGTAGTTCCCATTAGTACAGTCCATGCCTCTTTTGCAATGAAACCGACTAAACCTAACGTAATGAAATTACTTTTTTAAAGCGCTAAATTTGGTTTTATCGGCAATTAAAATATCGTCCTTGACGACGTATCAGCACACACAAAGTATCGCCGATATCTTTACATCGATATCAAATGCATACCTAATATTATTGCGAGTCGCTATACTCATGCGAAAATGTTAAAGAGCAACGTTATTAAATTAATTTCACTTGTTAAAAATATGTTTAAATAAAATTATGGTGTTAAAGAAATTTACTCATTAAATTTACTTTGAATTTTGTAAACCTCCGATTCTTTATATATATAAATACTAATTTTTATACAGCATACTATTTGAACAATTAAAAATATGTTAATATTTAATTATGTGAAAAAATTCTATTTATGCTGAGTATCAAACCATGTACCTAAAGTACTAGGTACTAGAGCATTATGAAAGCACATTAGTCAATAGTTATCTAATCGAAATATTGCATTCATTGAATGATTTCAAAGTGATTCCCTTCAATAAAGTATCACGCACATGCGAAATATTGTTTCATTTTTCTTATTACAATTTTCCTATTTGAATGAAAAGATCGGTTAAAGCTTTCCAGTACTGTAACTGCAATGGCCAGTAACAAAGTACTGTGCTTGAAGCACGGTAAGTAGTGTAGCAAGCTACGTTTCTGGCAATTACAGTTGCGGAGGCAGAGATGACGATAAATAGTAGAATACGAGCTAACTTAAAACAATCCCTTTAATATATATAAATTATTTTACAATTATAATAATGCTTTATTTAACTTAATGTATTCTTCTTTGAATCATTCTACAACCATAGTATTTGGTATAGATTCATTTACTTCAATATCTCTGCATTTTGCTGCTTGAAGTTCTCTCCTTATCTGCAAAATTAATATAAGTTATATTATAAAGTAATAATCAATTTAATATCTTTATATTCGACAAAGAAATTTGGCTTACTTCTGGGGTGATTGTTGAGTGGAATTGCTTTCTTAGTAACTCCAATAAAGCATCCCTTTGCTCTGAAGAAATATCAGCCTTGTAACGCTGCACAAAAGTCAAAAGTGCTTGATGCCAAAGCACTGGCAAGTTTCGAGAGTCCATTTGAAATCTTGAAAAAGAAATAAAGTAATTTTATGCTGACAACTCTAGGAACATGAACTATTTCTATTCAACAAAATGAACTTTACTGTATTTTAATAATGTTTACCTTATAAAATGAAATACCACAGCATCCACCACCCTATATGGCAGAGCATACTTTTTATCAAAAAGAATCCGTAAAAATATTGAATTTGCTCCATTATAGTCCATTTCAGCTATCTTTAGCATAGCAGCACTTGAGTGTAAAACAGGCACTGAATTTCGAGCTAACACAGAACCCACTATTATAGCTTCACGCAGTGTACAATCACCAGCCTGTAATATTGTATGTTATTCAAGAGGATAAAGTACATAGTTTTATCACAATTTAAAGATAAAGATTGGATATTGACAATGTTGTTTGTAAATAATTACAATGTATCTTTAAAATGTGGTATTATGTGGTCCAATATCATAATTGCTTATGCTTACCTCTAACAGTGGTAATAGGATACCTTTCATGAAAGCACCCGGCTTAAATAGAGACTTTCTAAGAGCCTGATATAAATGGAAATTCAGTCTTTTGTATTCTGCTAAATCATCTCTTACACGAGGTAAGAGCACAAGGTTGTAAAAACGTTGAGCCATTTTTTCTTTGAGGTTTGATGCAAAAATTCTTGTAGCCTACAAAAATATTAAATTGCATTGTGTAAACATTTGTATAAAATCTAGTTTTATTTGACTTAACACAAGTTTGATTTATTAATTTTGGAAAATGAAAATAGTCAATTTAGAACACATAGAAAAACATCTATCTAGTACCTAAAAACTGGCAAGCCTTCCTTCACCACTTTGAATTACATATAAACTATGAGTTTGTAGCTGACATAAATTGTTTTTCTGCTCTTCTAGTGACACAAAAGATAAGCAATTCTTTTTTAAAGATAGATGAATATAAAGATATACAACATACATCACATTGTCTAGTATCAAATGTAAAGTTTGTTCTTCACCAGCCTGCTGAGCACCCACACAATATAAAATCTATTTTGTATGATATGTGATTTAAATAATCTTATATAATGATGTTTTCTCATCATCGCAAGAAATAATTTCCATCTCTGTGGCAAATTTAAGTCAGAACTATTGGATATTTATTTATTGCTACATTCACTTTACCTGATACATTGCAGCTGCAGACCAAGTAGTAGGTTCTGTAATATACAGTATCTGCTCCCAGTTTTGTAAATGAGGTATCATCTTAAATGCTTTTGGCAGTTTTCCTGAACGATATTTTTGTAACACATCTCTAACACCTTCATACATTGTCTTAATCCTAAAACAGATTCATAAAATAAGATTGTTGAAATAAAAATAACATAATACTAGTGTAGCCATTTGTTCTGAAAAATATAACAGTTTGTATTTATTTAAAATAAATATCTTATTTTAGTGTGTCTCTACCCATAGGCCTACTACAGTGTTTCTAGTGTAACCATAAGGATAGGAGGCAGCTAATTTAGGATCTCATATTTGTCAAGTCTAGGCTGCCAGTGAATTGCCTGTTTGTCCTGTTTTTTATTTTACTCTGGTACTGAGTAAGCTTTAAACTACTAAGTATAAACTATTGTAATACACAAAAAAAATTATATAATTAAGATAAAATAAATAATTCCTGTTTGATTTAAATATTTTAAGACAATTACTTCAGATTAGCCCCAGATAAAAATATCCATATTCCACTACTAATATTCTCAAACTTATTAATGTGCTTAACATGCATATAAATAGGCTGCCTGATATTTTGTTTACAGCTATTCATATATTACAATTACATCCAGGGACATATTATTGATACATTACATTTAATTCACTCCACCTGTTTTGTGCAGTCTCTTGAGTCTAACATCAAAATGTAATGGAATTTATTATAAATTAGAATGGTTATCGGTGGTAAGCTTAATTATGGTAGGAACATAAGACTGAACTTACACAAGTTTTCTTTGAACTATTTGAGTACATAAACAAATAGTAAATAATACCTGGGATCAATATTTTGTAATTTCAATGTTTCAACATCAGAAAATTGAGTCTGCAGTTCTGTATGTTTGTCAGTTATTTTGTCTTTTATTATATCTGCTAGAGTGCGAGTTTTTTCTGGTTTAACAGACATGAACATCTTAAGAGCTTCCTCATCTTCTTCGTTTATTTCAATATTGTCATAATAATTATCAGGTTCCAAATCTTCTTGATCAGAAGCAGAGTCAATATCAGAATCACCATCTGTATTGTATAGAGATATATTTAAAAATACTATCAAGATATATGTAGATATTTCATTTAAATATGTAAATTTAACTAATAGTACCATTGAATGAAGTGGGTAATTGAACGTGTTTAGCTGGCGAAGGTCCTGCATCATCATCATTTCCCAATTCTGCTTGTTGTTGTCTCGCAGCTTTAAGAATTTTTTTTGATAAATCGGCAGTAATGAACTGGAAAAGTAATTACAAAACTAAAATGATTTCACTAAATCTTTCAAACACAAATAAATAGAAATAACAAAAAATTATGAATGGTATTAAAGGTTTAACCACACATATACATACAGAGGAACGAGGAAAGGGCTTGCTATACTTCATACATTTTTACGACTTTGAAATGGATGTTAGCGTACATACAAAATGTAGATACGCTGTAAGGATATGGGTTAACCTTTAATAATAATAACCTCATCGTCTGCATCATGTCTAATCCGTTCCTTCACTCTGTTCTTGTTTTTAACTGAATTAACGGCTTCTATTTGATCAGTGAGTGTTATATTTCTTCCTATTTGAGAAGGCTTAAACTTTTTTGCTTTGCCCATTGTTTATTAGTTCCGTTTTTCCGTAGAATTTATTGTAAAAAATAATTTGCCAAAATTAACCCTAAAAATTACAAATAAAACAAACGCATGTTAATTTTCCCTATTACAGGAAAGGCAAAGAGAATTAAAACCCATACAGCCATATTTTATGAAATTATTTCTACATTTCTGGCTCCTGTATACCGGTGTAATGTATCTATTTGTCCTGAGGAGTTCTTCTTCTTCTTCTTTGGGGTTTTATGGCGCTTTCTTAATAGATTCGAGTGTCCTGCTTAGGTATATATTTTATAAAAACTATCTGGGCAAAGTGATATGATTGCACAAGGTATATTAATTGTGTATGAGAGGTTAAATGTAGAACTGTTGAATTATCTGAAAAAAAAGACACACAAATATATAGTAAATTTATTAGTAGGTTAATGAGGACAAACCACTTATAATCTAATATTATTGGTGGTCAGATAGTTACACAGAACTGTAACAAATGGAGAATTGAATTGTACAAGTAGGGATTTGAAGTTAATTGGTCTGGGGATGTCTGGAGAGAGCAAATTATAAAGAGAGATGGCGTATCTAGAGCATTCAACGAAAATATGGTCTGTTGTTCCTTCGTCCAATCCACATTCACATAATGAAGAGTCTTTAACCCTTATTTTGCCCAAAGGTACATGTGTGCATGCATGTCCCAACCTTAGTCAGCAGATTGTAGAGGTGCAAGTTTTGAAAATGAAAAGTTCCAGGGCTTACATGGAATTAAGTCTTGGATGTCAGAATAAAAATTTCCCACAACACAGCGGGACTCATTCCACTTAATATTCCAAGGAGAAATCATCTGTTGTTTTGCCATTAATTTAAGGTGATAAGAGAATACTTTAAGATGTGAGGTACAGCCACTGGTTATAGACTCCTTCGCCATACAATCGACCAATTCATTCCCCTCTATGCCTGAATGACTGGGGATCCAAGCCAAGCAAACTAAAAGACCTTGCTGTACGCATCTATGAAGGTCACTCCTAATATTGAGGATGAGTGGGGTATTATTTTTAGATCGAAAGGGATTAGATGATATAGCCTGGAGGCAGCTTTTGGCTTTATCTGAAAAGTTGATAGTTTTATTAAGTTTATGAGATTCCACATATAAGAGTGCTTTCCAACAGGAAGCAATTTAAAATTTTAAATAATTTTGTATCTGGGAATCCATACAGCCACGCCCACCCATTTAGCTTCATTAATCTTTGAAGCATCGGTATACATAACCAGCCAGTTATTCCAGAGGGTTTTTATGTGAAACTTCAACTGGGAGTTAGCAATGGGGATGCCTTTATTTATATCGAGTCCCGAGTTTTTGATGCCTAATGATAAGCCCTGTCATTATGTTAATGACTTACGAGAATTTTTTTTTAAAGTGGGTATCCCAAATGAGAATGTAATTAGTTAGTGATAAATAATTGAACTTAACCTATAAATGAAATGATACACTGAATAATCCTAAGACACAAACGAAAGTTGAATGACGCAATTCATATATTGAATATAACGTTAATTTTTGACGTGAAACTACACCAATTTCATAACAAAACTTCACTACAGACCAATATACGAAATAAAATATTCAGCATCGTCACCAACCCCGCCATTGCGCGCCAAAAACTTCGTTGTTTTTTGTTAAACTTCTCCTTATTTAAGAGGAGGCAACGGAAACTGAAGCACTTACAGTCATGTTCTTGACGTTTTTTTCTTTATTCATGGCTCCAGGATACTGGTGCAATGTATCCATTTCAACTTTATTATATGAAAACAAAAAAATATCAACACTGTTGCTAGTTTGCAAACTATCTATAATATAAAGCTGTTAACAGTTCTTTGGGCCTAGACAAGATACATTCCAATCATCGCTATCAAATCATTTAATAAAAAATGTATGGAATTTGACAATTATACCTGATTGCTAAGCGATGAATTATGTCCAAACCCATTGTCGCGATTCGACCACCGGTAGTATCGTTTCCCAAATGTAACTTATGAATGAATTAATACTAACAGAGTATAATTTATTAATATGGCAGTTTCACTATATATAAGCATTGGTGGATTTCGAACGCAGTTTTCATAAAAATGTACAATAATTGAACGCTTCAATAACTATTCATATCCTACCCACATCCTACCCGTACATTTTTCCTTTTCCACTTGGGGGTACCAACAAATCTCTCTTCCGATACGTCACTTGGTCGAGCATGACGTTCGCTCCCAATAAAATTACCGATCGTCGAAGACAATCAATAAAATTAGCCGCGATTTACACGTTATTCATTTCATACGTGTATCGTGCATATAAAAACTATTTTGGTGACAAGTTCGAATTAAAAGTGAAGGTGAATTGCGTCTACAACATCCAGTACGCCGGAGCACGTGAACCAGGTTAGCCCCCAATCCCCTTTTGATTTTGTTCTTTACTCGCCATCCCAAGCATTTTGGAATAAATGGACCTATGCATAGTGAAAGTATTTTTTATGATAAAAATTATAGATGACAATCAACAAAAGAAAATAAAGAAACTTGTACCTGCTTACATATTTTATTTCTTATAATTAATCAATAGTCATAAAAAAATAAAAACTGGAAATATTTAAAATTTTGCAGGATTAATAAGATATAGCTTAAAGGTCTAAGTAGCCAGGCCAAGTAATAAAAAAAAGTTATACATTACTATAATCTCTTTCTAATCTGTGATTAAAACATTAGTTTTTTGTAACAGGGGTTCCGTAATTACATTTATATCATTTATATTCACATTTATCCTTGAAAAGGTGGATATTTTATTCTTAAAATTGAATAAACTTTTTATTACTCTACTCTAACTCTAAATTTTAATTATTTTAGATGACTTCAGACGCAATCGGCACTCCACCGCCTGTTTCATGGGCTCAAAGAAATTCCCGAGTTTTTTTAACGTTTAATGTGGAATGTGAAAAACCAGAAATTATAATCGATAGTAGAAAAGTTTATTTCAAAGGTTTATGTGCGCCGGATCAAAGGTTACACGAAGTTGAAATTTTATTATATGCTGAAATAGACCCAAATAAAAGTGCCTATACTAACAAAGGAAGACTTATTGAAATTGTTCTAATAAAGCAGAAAATCGATGATCCATTTTGGCCGTCACTCACTAGTGATAAAAAGAAGCATCATTGGCTTAAAATAGACTTTGAACGCTGGCAAGATGAAGATGAAAGTGGAGATGATTTAGATGACATGAATGATATGTTTTCTGACAAAATACATGCTTTTGGTGATGAAAATGAAAAAGATATCTCAAGCTCTGAAGAAGACGAAGATTTACCTGATATAGAATAAGCAAGGAACAATTTTCATAGCCAAAACCAAGTTTTAATTAAACATTTCTCATAGTTTTTGTTTTCTACAAGAAGTAATGTGATAGCATTTAATTGATTTATAATTAAGATATTAAAGTTATAACTATAATAGGCTTTGTTTAAACTAGCAGAACAATTATTTTTTCTACTTTGTGTAAAAATATTTCAGTATGATGAACATACTGTTGAATAATAATTTTGATGTGTCTGATGTATGTGCTAGACAGATAATGCCAAGTAGGAATGAGATGTAGTAGTCAGTAGGATATACAAGAGTCATTACAACTGTCACGGACATCATGGCAAATCTAAGTTGTTTAAACATTATAAAATGCACTTTTCATGCCACTATGACATACATCCACATCAAGTGAGAAAGAGAATCAGATTGAATATGGTACTAAACTTCTTTTTTAACTTGTTTCAAAATGTAAACATTTTTTCTTAAACATAATTCATAAACATTTTTACTCAAATATATGTATATGCATATACATGTAAATGTCATATTTGTACTAAAACTTCAAACATATTGCCTAATCCAATCCATTCAGAGGAGAGGTAGGCCTCACCTATTTAAGTGGAATATTGCACTAAAACTAATCCCCCAAAAAGAGACAAACTCTTTTCTGAGTCATGT
This sequence comes from Acentria ephemerella, assembly GCA_943193645.1. Taxonomy (NCBI): domain Eukaryota; kingdom Metazoa; phylum Arthropoda; class Insecta; order Lepidoptera; family Crambidae; genus Acentria; species Acentria ephemerella. The sequence goes on along the minus strand of OW971877.1, from coordinate 6,888,968 downwards.
CCAACCTAACGCTGATGTGACATATGTTATTGTATAATTCTTGTTTTTGTAACTGTCACTCAGTTGTACAATTTGCCAATTGTTCTGCAATGTGAAGTGAAGTTAATTAACCATCTAAATGAGCAATATTTTAATTGCAATATGTGGCTATAATATAATCTGACTACATAAAATTGCTTAGGAGTGCCTTCAGAAAAACAATAACTATATGGCTATTTATTTATTGATTAATTCAAAATGAATATAATGTTTATTGTTTTAAGTTTTTCTTACATTTCTTGATTCATTGTTCATTTCAATGTTGAATAAGTGGATAAATTCTAGAGACTTAACACATGGCAAGTTAAAGATTAGCCAAACTTATGTCACAAGACATTAACAGTGGTAGTGATTCCGTTGGTGCAGAAGGTTTCAGATCGCGATCTCTATTCTGTAACAGACTAAAATGTCAGGACTTAACTTAATTTTAAGCTGACAGGATGCAATTCAGAAAAGTGTAGGATTAAATCTTAATTAAAATGAAAGATTTTATAGGTTTAGCTTAGAGAGTGGTACAATGGAATTGCCATCAGTGTCATTCATATCAATTTTATCTACGTCATTTGTATTTTGTTACTTACATTTAGGTAAGCAATCACCTCCTGTTCTTATAATATATCCAAATCAGTAATTTAAAAAATAACTTTTATTTCAATTTATTAGTTTACATTAGAATGGAAGGCCACAGTTTAAAATTGAAAAACTTATGTTATCAATTCAACAATTTTCCTTTATAACAATTTCAGTCGGTTTTTTTTAATTGTCATTCCTTTATGCATTTATTATCCTAAGTAAACACCATATGTAATGATTGAGCTTAAATAAGTAAATTTATCAACATAACTTTTCCTATGTGAAAACTAGTAATTTCCTGTTTCTTGATCCTTATTTGAAAAAATATTATTATAATCCCTTTCATTATAAACACATATGTATAATGATAATAATCAAACTTTAAAGCTAAAAATTTACTTGTTTAATTACTTAATTTACTTTGAATTGAAGTTTAGTATCACATTCAAAACGAGGAATTACTGACAGGTTCCTTACTTAGCGAGCGCAGAAGTGTAGTGAAGTGAAATCAACGCTTAAGAATATTCTTATTCAAACAAACTATCTGCTGAGCGGCAACACTGTGGCTCTGAAGGCTCTAAGCAAGCCACCTGTTCTTTCGTAGTCAATAAATTGATGATGATGATAATAATAGTATAGTATAATTATTATTATCATCATCAATTTATATCAATTAGAGTACAAAATCAAATCCTTAAATATTATATTTTTAAAATTCTTACTACTACTCACCCCAGCTTCGCACGAGTGGGTAACTTCATACAAAATCTTCCGTTTACAGAAAGACCATGTATAAAATAAAGTAAAAAAACAGAAATAAATTAGTGCTGTACGATTATATTTTACTTTACTTGTAACACGTACGGTCTACATAACTGTTACTGTTTATTGTTTGTCAATTTAAGGTTAAAAACCTTATCCTTATAACGAAATTTATTACGAACATAACAAATAAACAATTATTCAATTTGGTGCAGTAATGCGCGTACATATAATATGTAATTTCGACGATTATACATGTGGAACAAACTAATACGGTGGTATTAGTTTGTTCGGCGGGAACTATCGTAAATATTTATTATTTTAATAATAAAAATAACGGCATTTAAAGATTTATTAAGAGTAACTTGCCAGAGCCCGAAATCTAACACGCCTTATGTAGAAAATAGATATTCTGTAATTTTAGGATTCCTATCGAAAGGAAATCTTAATGAAAAAAATATCTATTAATATTTTTTTTTAATCGTGAAAACCATGATAACATGTAAATTTCAAGAGAAATGTGGAAGTACCAACTTTTGGAATTACTCGAGGAAATGTCAAGCTTTGCTAAGGAAAACTAGTAGTTTATTTAGTTATATTTATTAGCAATCTAAGTGCTGCCTCTGTGGTTTTGTGTTGTCTCGAAAAAGACTAAAAATGTTGTTGAAACCATTTTCGATTTAAGTTTTTATAAATAGAACAGCCTCGTGTAGAAATGTGAAATGTAACTTCTTTTCTCTGCTAACTTTCTGCTTGCATTTGTCTACTTTTTTCTAATATTCTATTTATATTCCAAAGGAACATCTAAATCCATCCGAAATCAAAATTTATATATATGGGTCTAATATTATATCAGTTGTCCCCAACTTATATAATATTAGGTCGACGAAAAAATCTTTTCGCATATAGTATGTATAAACTTGTATTAAAATTTCTTTGGCTATACTATTTGTATCTGGCTGGTTTCCATGACATTTCAAAAAAATTATTTAGTAAAGTTTATTTTCCCACTATTTTTCATTTGTTTTTCTTTCTGTCAAAATGAGCGAATCGAATGAAGAAACTAGATACATTTTAAAAATTTTTGTTACGTTTTTGGACCTAATGTACACTGCATTAGGTCCAAAAACGTCACAAAAATTAGGAGAACAAACTTGGTTTAAGCGTTTTCAATGTAAATTTTGATGACAAAGATGCACCTCGATCTGGTCGCTTTGTTACGAATAAAGTATACGCTATTTACGAATAAGTGGAACAAGATCGGCATACTCTCTAATCTGTGCTTCACAGTACTTACTTTCTAATCTGTGCTACTGATACTATTTGAAATACTTAATATACTTATACGAATTACTCACAACTTATGGAAGCAGGAGTAATTAAATGCCGTATGTGCAGAAATATCTTGCAACATGAATTAAAAAATACTATAAAAATGTGTGATCCTCAAAAATGTAACAGCTATAACGAAGGTTACTTTATTTACGTACAAGAAGATTATTTATCGGATTGGATAAAAGATAAAGTCGAAGAAGAACAGTGGACCAAAGGCAAATTACATTGTACAAATTGTGGATGCAAAGTTGGATCATTTGATTTCGTAAGTGGCAGAAAATGTGAATGTAAATCAACAATTTTACCACCAGTACATTTTATCGTGAGTCAAGTTGATAGACCTATTGTAACAGTTTTAGGAAAAATAAATCAAGTACTTTCATAGGTTACTTTTTTTCATTTTTTAATATATAAACACTTGCTGTATTTATACATAAAAAACAAGTTTTTTCTTATTAAACTCCATTAGAATATATATTAGTGAAATAAATATACATTCTAAAGACTAAGAATTAAGGATTTTAAAAACAGAAGAGCAACCTGGTAAAATAGAGAGCCTTTTAGGAGAGCTAACTTGACACTGTAGCTGCATTTCAAGGCAATTAGTGATTTCAGTCTCTTAATAAGCTTGTTAGGATCATCCCAGTAAATGTAATGAGTATATTTTATTATATTTTCTTTACATGTAGTCCTTCGCCTTCACTGATATAGTAAACAATACTTACTATGTAACAGATTATGTACATTAAAAAGAGGTCTAATAATATTAAAAAGTTTTTGTTTTTTTAGATTTATTTGGCTTCTTTGGATCATAATCTAGATCATAGGTCTCCAAACTTTGAAGCCTTCGGGCCATAATGATTTTTCAGTTTGTTCCAAGGGCCAAACCAGTGTTTAGAATAGTCGCAAAGTGCGCGACCTAAGCAAACTTACGCTTTTTTTGCATTTCAATTATTAAAAAACTAAATTACAAATAACTTTTACAAATTAGTTTGAAGCTAGCTGATTTAGATGATGAGTGTTGGTTTCTATTAGTGTTATTGTGTATACAAGTCTGTAGCTTTCCATTATCAGCTCCAAGTTGGCCACTTTTTTAAGTTAAAGCTCACATAAACCAGGAGTCATTTTGTACATATGACCTGTTATTGATATTTACACATGATTTGTCAATCATTAATTTACCTCATTCACTTCTAACACCAAACGGAAGATGCAAATGCTATTTTTATTTTCACAGTCACGAGAGTCATGAGAATGATTTTCATGTTTCATAAGAAAAGAACTAGTATAAAGAGATGGTTTTATTATGAATGATAGTATCGAAATTCATCATGCAACTACCTTTATATTTTGAACAATCCTTATTAGAACTAAATAATTATACAGAATGTTCCAAACTTTCAAACACATTTCTCTAAATTCTGACCAGGTAATATCTGTACTATGTTCATCATATACATTAAATAAATTAATATTGTCTTGTTTGAATAATATTATTAGGTTGGTGTTATCTCTTATCAATTGTTGATTGATTTTCACATGCCATATAATAAAATAAATTATAACAATAGTCTAGGTTTGTGTGTACTAAGAAATATATAATTATCCTGATATTTTACAAACAATATGTCAGTTGCTAAATTCAAAACCTATTCCAAGTATACATATTTGGTTTGAAATAGCGTCATAGAATAAAGGTACACATTTTTAAACCATACACCATTTTCATGTAGTAGAAGACCAATAACTAAGGTTGAAGTCCCACAAATAAGACATATTATATAGACATATTATTAGGTAGTAAATTTCCATATTGTAATAACTGTTATTTCTTTATCTGAAGTTCTTTAAGATGTGGATCTTAGTGTGGTGTGAAGAGTTTCACGAAAGCAAACAAATTGTTAATTTAAATCATAGTTAAATATAAATTAATAATGATTGTAATGTATATATATACATATGCCATTTTGTTCGTATAACTTTCTGCCATCTTGTAGGTAGAGATATGATCCCGTTGCTGTATTTTGGCATTTCTGATAATAAAAAAAGAAAAAGTAGTTTTGGCAATCCTGTCTTGATGTGACCTGACATTGCCTAAAGAATTCTGAAGAGACCAAAACAGGTGGAAATCTGACGGTGCAAGTACTATATGGCGGATGCATTAACACCTCCCAGCCAAACTCGCTTAATTTTTGCTGAGTGGTTAAAACGTGGTATATGGTATAGCATAATCATGATGAAGGACCACACCCTTTCTATTAATCAATTCCGGCCGTTTTCTCTCAAATTCTTGCTTTAATCTTATCAGTTGTTGGCAGAGATCCGAATCGATGTTTCTGCCCGTCGGTATAAGCTCGTGAATAATGCCCTTCCAATCCCACCATATCCACAGCATCACCTTATTGCGAGTTAACCCAGGTTTGCTACTGGCTATGAAGCCTGACCGACCTTTGACCACGACTTTTTGCCCATGTTCTTGTCATACGTGATCCAATTTTCATAACCAGTTATCAAAAACGGTTCGGTTTCATTACGTCTCAATAAAGAGTCGCAAAAGAGTTCACGGTTCATTAGGTTTCTTACAGTGAGCTCGTGTGGCACCCAAGTATTGAGCTTTTTGTGTACCCAGCTTTTTTCAAATGGGTCAAACCTGTTTTGTGGTTAATTCCCAGTTCTTCAGCTATGTCGTAACTGGTGATATGCCGATCTTGTTCCACTTATTCGAAAATAGCGTATACTTTATCCGTAACAGGGCGACCAGAGCGAGGTGCATCTTTGTCATCAAAATTTACATTGAAAACGCTTAAACCAAGTTTGTTCTCCTAATTTTTGTGACGTTTTTGGACCTAATGCAGTGTACATTAGGTCCAAAAACGTAACAAAAAATTTTAAAATGTATCTAGTTTCTTCATTCGATTCGCTCATTTTGACAGAAAGAAAAACAAATGAAAAATAGTGGGAAAATAAACTTTACTAAATAATTTTTTTGAAATGTCATGGAAACCAGCCAGTTACAAATAGTATAGCCAAAGAAATTTTAATACAAGTTTATACATACTATATGCGAAAAGATTTTTTCGTCGACCTAATATTATATCAATTGAGGACAACTGATATAATATCAGACCCATATATATAAATCTTGATTTCGGATGGATTTAGATGTTCCTTTGGAATATAAATAGAATATTAGAAAAAAGTAGACAAATGCAAGCAGAAAGTTAGCAGAGAAAAGAAGTTTGTGTACTAAATCCTCTCTATGAGAACTCTTTCCTTTCAGCCTAAAATACAACAATTCCGTAGTTTATCTCATGGTGATCCCAGCACCTTCACCATTTTAGTCGCGTAGTTTACTAATTATGTAGCATCTCTAACATATCTCTTTACTTATGATTCGGGGGAGATCGATTTAACTACGGCGACAAAGAATATTAACGATATGAGATAAGCTACGGAATTGTTGTAATGGACCAATACTTCAGTCTCGTCATCTCGTCGGTCGTGACTCCTCATATCAAACATCTTCTGTGAGAGCCACTATTATACTATTAGTACTACGAAGTATATTAGTATTATTCTCGTCACATATAGGGCTTAGTTCAGGTAGCCGCAGGGCTACTGCGGTACGACTGTATCTTAGTCGTTTTGGTACTGAACTCCATGATCAGTACTTCGATCTACTTCATTTATATTCCCTCACGGGGTCATACCCCTCGTAGGGCCACCTCCATCCCCTCGCCTGACTCTCTATTATAGACCATTACAATCTCAATCTTTCTAACTATTATTACGGAATGCTTTACGTAATTCATCTCATATCATCGGTCACAGACTCTAAGCCTGTCTTACTGGTTATTAACATATTAACCAACATTTCACTTGCTACATGGGCTATTAAACTCTTAGCCTTTCTTATCACAATCGTAATCACCAATCTGTCATAATATTATACAGGGAGATTACTATAAACTGAACTTACCAACTATCCTGGCGATACTCCCTTCTTTCCCGTGCGTCTCACCAGCGCACTCAGTATTTTTCCTCACCGTTCTCCCTGCTACTAGCCAACTGCCTCTTTTCTTTTTCTTCTCTCCCCCTAAATATTATTATCAATGTAATCGTGGAACTCCAAACAGGTAACCTGGGGACTAATCAGCTTGCCAAGGAGGCTATTGCATGCGGGAACTTGTTTCCATATACTAATTTTAGTCATGATTTATTAAATCTCACTATTAAATCCATGGACTGGGCTTTGGAATAAAAGTCGACAAGAAAAGGGCAGATTTTAATGTCAAATTCAAGAATTTATCCCAAAAAAGCCTTGGTTCACTAACATGAACAGGTTTGGCAACATGGAAACCTATTACTCGTATGAGGTTAGACCATACTTGAACCCACACATTAGAAAGTCCCCTTTCCACCTGGCTAAAACGCTTGTGATGAATAATCCTAGGTGTGAGTGTTGGACTTGACGATGGACTGATTTCTGTCCAAAATATCAAAGATCTCCCTTTTATAATGATCTTTTATCCCTGAAAATTCCATTACCAGTAAACCTTGCCACTTTGTTACATACACATGATACTGCGGTTTATAAATGTATTATAGCGTTTTTTACTTTGAACAACATAAAAATATGATTCATTAAAATATCTATAATTTATTTATATTAAATTTTTTACATTTTGAATTTAGTTTTATGGTTGGCCTTATGGAGAACTCCATATGGAGTTCTTTAAAGAAGTATACTGGGCTTAACGCAAAGGTTCTGAAGGTTCAAGCTAGGAATGAATCGCGGCAGAAAAGAACTTATTTCTAATATACCAATCATGAAACTGAACTAAAAACTCTTTTTAAATTTATAACTCTAACCAACCTGATTATGATCTTGATGTAAGAAAACAAAATTAATGCTGTAGTAGAGATATGTTTTGTGACTGCCTTTATATAAATAAGGTTACCTCAACTAAATACCTGATGTTATGTTGGACCAACGACTCTCTTGACGTTCTCACATTGTTCTTGTTTCAAGTAGGGTACGTAAGATGATGTGGATCTTCAAAGCTTTATGACGTATTGCTACCAAAGGACTACATGACAAAATACCTGTGACACTGGTAAAATCCATGTTGACTCTCTGCAAAACTCCACCCCATAAGGTCACTTTCTGACATTATGAGGTGGTCGTTGGTAGTAGTCGAATAAGCCCAAAGGGCCTTTCTTAAAGTAATGTACCGGAATCAAGTAGTTTACCCACCCTAGCTCAGTATTCTATGTCTAATTTACTTACAATTAGAAAATTATACATTTATACATAACATTAATTAATTATACATTAACATTTTTACTTAACATTCTTTATAAACACAAAACCCTAGAATAGAAACCATTACTGGTACAAAGTAGATACCACAATGGGGCTACATTTCTCCTTTTTTTCTTTTTGTATAATGAAATAAACAAAAAATTTGAAAATATTCTATTACTTTCAAAAACTGTACAATAACGATAATTAACTTGCTAAATACTTAAAATTATCACACTAATCACTCCTGTGACTGTGTGTTTATTGCATAATTCTTAATAAAAATGTTCACTCTATTCAACATCTCATTTTAAATAAAATATTTTATATAAGGGAGTGTTTTGTATGTAGTGTGTGTAAATTATTTAATTTAAAATAATTTGTTGAATGGAGTGAAGATTATTATTTCGAATTATGCCTCAATAATCTTCATCAATATATTAAGACCTAATATATAATAATATATAATAGACCTAATATATATATATATATATATATATATATATATATATATATATATATATATATAGGTATTCTCACATCCCTCGAGCCGTCGAGGGATGGGAGAATACCCCTCGACAGAGGAGGCCAGACGCCCGTGGGTCATGATGACAGAGGAATCGACGGACAATTCTGGCGTTATCTCCTCGCCTCGCAATCATTAGTCCATCACCCAGTTCCAATCACTTCAATATTTATTATTACATTAAAACTAGTCTGCTTCTATGGACATGGTGCACAGGAGAGTACCCTGGACGGATTACGTGAGCAAAAATAATCACAGTGAAGTATTCAACTCACGTTCGAGTTCTACTTTTTTTTAAATTAAATAAATAACTTCAGTCAACATGAATTTTAATTGTTTATTTTTTAAATAATCTTACGTCCACGTCTTACCCTCACGTCTCATTGTTATATTGAAGTAACACCGATCAAGAGCGTTTTTCACATTACTTACCTGCATAGTTTTTTAAAATTCTAATTTATTATCAAGATTTTTGTTCATGTAAGAACATGCTAGTCCTTCCTACACAGTTCAACTGTGCCGGCCGCTGCCAGTACCATAGAAAGTGAATTGACTGATCTGTGGGTACTTTATAGATTACAGTTAAGGATTAAGATTGTTATAAGGTTTTATATAATTGTCTTGTGCAGTCATTTACTGCATGATTGTTGAAAGCATAGTTTTAAATTCTCTTTGGTTTTCGGTAGGTATTGAAATGTCAAGTCTTGTCAAACAAAATTCTACAAATGGTTATTAACATGTTTCCCACATAAACTCCTGTTATTCTTAAATAATGTAATATGTTAGTGAAAATGATATAATTATTTTAAAAAAGTATAAAGCCAAAATGCCATAATGGGTCAAATAGCGGAAGAAAAATCGTCCGTAAAGATGGCAAAAAAAAGTTCATCATCGGTAAAGTCTTCGTCTGGAGGCACAAAAAAATCTAAACTGAAACCAAAAGATTCGCTAAACCTATGTGACCCTAAAGTTCAAGCAGTATTACTTGTGGGGCTTTTGGCTATACTAGCGCTGGCTCTCTGGTTTGGTTTCACACACGGTTGCATGTCGCGACGACGTAGGCGACGTCGCTCGTCCTGCTCTTGATGCCATACGGGTAAGTTGTAACATGGGTGAGTTGACAGATTAAACCACCACATTCTTTATGTAAGTACCGACTTACCTAATCTACAATCAAGAACTGAATTTTTGTTAAATAGTGGGAAGATTTTTTTATTATATAAACGGGTTTTTATATATGTGGGTAAATACAACACTAATTTCAATAACTATTTTACCTCTTTTTCCACGTGAGTTTTTAAAAATATCTCCAATCTAATTTAAAACCTTATCACCACTGTTTGTTTTGATTTTGGATGTATTTCAGAAAGCTCTTAATCCATTAATCTCCAGATTGTACTGCGCTTACGTAGTTCGACCCGGAGCCAAAAGATATTGAGTATAGGTAAGGAATAGGTAAATTTATTTTCTAGTCTGATTCCCCGTGTCCCATGGCAGCGAAATTCCTTGACGGAAACTTTAGAGAATGTATTTCTTTATGACAAAAGAACTGATTTGACGTTGTTTTTGATAAAGAAATATTCTTCCTAGAAATGGAAAACACTTTTAAATGGATCTAAGTATTTATTTATCATTCACCTATTGTAGAGGTTACAAATCCGCTAGGAAGATTCGTTACATTCAATCATTCAACCTAGTGGTCTCTCCGAATAATAATGTTAATTGTTGGCAAAGTAGCTGTTTTGTGATTTTAAATCCGAATCGTATTATGAATATAAAGATATATGCTCAATGCGGCCTGTTAGGTCTCCTGGTGTTTGTCGCTTTAATGGGTTTAATGAAACTGAGACCAAGAATTATCGACAAGATGAAGTTTATGTGACCATAACTAGTTGACATCTTGCGTTTCGTGATAGAAACACGTTAAATGTCCAATAAATATTATGAAGGGTTTGTTTAAAACTAATATTCTAATAATGTATTAAAATATAATAAAAAAAATAACGTATGTAATTTTTTTTTATTTTTTTTTACACATCCCGTGTACAACAATCTCCTTTTATACACTTTTTCCACAAAAGTGATAACAGGGAAAGTTTCGGCACCTAGAGACTAGTATGTATCCAATATCTGTTCTGTTGATAAAGAGGTAAAATTTTGAAGAAATATTGAAAACCATATCTACATAATTTCTAGAACATACATTTTAGCAAATATTAAGTATTCCAGCAAATCGATTATTAATTATTATAAAAGTAGTACCTGTGATGGTTCTTCTATTAGGATTTATTATCTGAGGTCATAAGTGTTTAATATTGACATGTCAAAACATTTTGACTATGTTCACCAATTCCTGTTTCTATAGGTAGTATGGTACTTAGTAGGCGAGGATAGATCTAGCTTGTCTCTTCAAGAAGAGTAAGAAAGATATGTAACCCTTTGTTAAAAGGCAGCATTAAGATCTCTCGACACCAGACAGTCAATATACCAATAGAACATCAAGTGCAACAAATCTCTGATATTGCAGGTGCCTACACGAGATAATTACCAGTTACCAGATCAACTGAAACAAACCAATGCCCCCAATTGGAAAAGTATGTAAATAAAAATAATGAAAAAGTGAGTGTAGAGTCGACTGACATTCCGCAGAGCAAGTTTCTGCTACTTAGCCTTATGTTTCGTGTTTCACGGGCTCTTGCACCATTATAAAATTATTGAAGCGAATGAATATGTAAACACGGGACCATTGTTGCTTATCAAATAATACATTTAAATGGAAGCGCGAGGTCATTAAGTTTGCCACGATGTCTGTTCGCTCGACTCTGATATACATATTCATTAAATAGTTATTTATCAAGTGTATAGCTAGAGCAACTATTTCTGGTCTTTTGTGCTAGATTTGATGTATTGTAGAATGAAATGTTATTCCTCTATCAATTATTTATTTATTGTAAAATAATATTCTTGTAAAATAAAATAAAAGAAAGTGTTATGTATATAGAAATTTAATCCCTTAAAAAGTTATACAGTGATATTTTTTTTCAGTGGACGAACTATTTACAGACGAGGTCCAATGACGTCACTGTGACTATTCATTCTGAAAATACAAAGAAAAATTAAATATTAGCAATTTGCTCCGATTTTAAAACAAAGAAGAAAATCATCCCAATTCCTTTTTTACATTATATAACTTTTTGTCTTACACGTGTAAACATGGTAAACTATGCTGCAGTATTGTCAAAATAAATAATAATGAAATTATTTTAAATTAATGTATTTTATATGATTACAATTTTGAAGAGACATGGTCTTTTTATTACATGCATGTTTAAACATAAAGAAGCTATTGAGCAAATCGATAATAAATTTAATTACTCATATGATCTATAACTAAATAACATTTGTCATATTTGTCCTTGTCTTGAACGTTATGTTCTTTATAGATATTACGATATTATTGTCTTAAACTAGAACTAGCCTAGGGACGCATTGACACCACGAGTCACCTTGCTCCAAACCAGATTCTATTTAATCTTTTAAATGTCAGCTGACTGTCTAGGCGCTAAGCAATAAGAGCTTCGATCTTGTTAGTGTGTTGAACACACCTTATGAGCATTTACTCATGCAATTCGTAACGAGCGATATCGTATTAGTATCAACGCGCATTAAAGGCATAAAAGTTTAACTTGAAAATCATTGAACTTATTCAACATACATTTAGTATACAACATGACGTGAAATATTATAATAACCGTAAAAAAAATAAGTAAAAATAAATCAAATTCGAAACAAAGTGATCGCACGTTTCGAATCGCGTCATGAGAAAATGCCGCTAAGTTTTGTAAAAGAGCCCTCGAATCTTGATTTCGAGTTTCGTAAACTCGAAATTTAACCCTTTTAACTTATATTATTACTGAGAGTTCTGAGTTCTAGACCACATAAACTGATTAAATGCAGTGCACCTCGTTCACTAAATATAATTGCAAAAAGGACAGCTAGAATACAACGGCACATTTAGAAAAGTGAGTTCAATTTTGGCCCTTAACGAATGTATTTAAATGTAGGTTTTATTTAAGATACACCTCCTTATATACCGAATTGTTTTTCAAACCTATCTAGTTAGACTTTGCTCATTTGTCTGTTCAAAATTTTTGTACTTGATTTTACCTTGAGCTTCTTCAATGGCTGACTCCTCCCAAGATTCAACGCCATTATTGCCCCAATCATCTTCTATCATATTTTCTCCTTCAAAAATAAAATATTTTAATATTAAACAACTCAACTTTTAACTCAGCCAAAAGCGTCTTTACATTATTGAGAGTACTACTAAATGAATCCCAACTTACGCTTGCTGCATCTAGACAACGACCACTTTGATTGTCGAAATTAGTTAATAGGCAGGCTATCCAGGGTCACGAGGAATTAGAAAAGAATTAGAGAATTAGGCTGAGCTGGTATTATTAGAAACTGATGGAGAAGCCTTTGGTATGGTGGCGAAACCTCATGATGTGTTAATTAAATCTAACAACTGGGCATTTTCGGCTCAGTTCCATATCGCATAATAGCATTCGTGATAAAACATTAATAATCATATGTCAAAGAAGGATTTAAGAAGTTTCAAAAAGATTTATCTTCAGATGATTATTATTAACTCATATTTGTGACTAAGCTTACCTACTGGATGTGACTACTAATATAAGATAATGATCATATCGTTCAGTTTTACATCTTACTAAAATTATAAATTCTTTTATAATATTCCATTTCTGAGCTAGAAGCAGTATACGGCTCATGGATATTGTTCATTATCAATTATTATTAATCAACGCACTTTATATATATCCTTACCCGCATTTGCGTCGTCCTCAGCAGTACACTGATCTTGTTGATCAACTGCAAGAAATATATCTCGTTATTAACCTTAGCAAGATCAAGCATGGCGTATCAGCCCGCGATGCGTATGTAATATAAGGAACTGGATTTATGCATGAGTCCGACACCCCCGGTCTATAGTGCAGGTGATTAATATTTTAACTTAAATATTTTTCAAATCGGTAGTAGTGTTAGGGTTATTGTAATTTAGTAATCGAATACGTTTAACAAAAAAGGATTCCGATCTCAACAATTTTAAGGGTATTTATTATTAGATAAGTTAAGAATATTTCAAATTGTAATCATGTACTTTATTGACAATGTTGAGTAAGAGGCCGTTTCTCTGAATCAAGACAATATATTACTAAAAATTAATGATTTAAGTTCTGTTATAGAAAGGCACTAATTATGTAATACTTACCAACTACATTGCAGAAAGCTCGTCTTTATTTTAATGAGTTTTAAAAAACTAAAATCGCCTTTTCGTATGCAGCGTAAGGAACATTTTTAATAAATTGACCACAATAATCCAAAAACAATAGTTATTTGATTAGAACAAAAATTAATGTAATATTTAATATAATAAAAAATTTAACAGTTTATTATTTGAATTATCCATATGCTAGGGTAAGTTATTACAAGCGTTTGTAGTTTTATTTGCATACAGTTTGGAGCTAATAAAAGATTCAATTACTAAGTTTTTGACTACATAAAATCTACACAATTCAACACTATCACTCGATTTGGCGAACATTTTTGCTGTGTTTTAGTGGTGCAAAGACCACATAAAACGAAAATCATAATCCTACTTTCAGAAAATCAGTTACCTACTTAAATTTAAAATACTGAACTAACGTTTGTCACAGGTACTGCCACTTTTCATCATCTGTAGTATGTGTTGCTTTTCTTTGGAGAGATGTCTTTTTCCGTTCAAGTGTATAGTCATTTGCTCGGTGCATGTCATAGAAGTCTGAAAAATAAATATACAAATTACCACAAGCGAGCAAGTTCGCTATCAACCACATGAAGTCTAGATGCGATTAGAATTTTAAGCGACGTTTTCCACGATGGCATACTAAATTTAAGCAGATGCTGAAGCCACTAGTAATTTTGGGCGGTAGTCTTCAATAATACTTGTTATAATATTATTTTCACCACACTTGCTCTATTATTTATTATTACTTATTTTTTATTACATCGCTTTTCGAGGCTATAACTCAAGCTATAATAACAGTAGTACGTAATAAAATTGCCCATAGTATATTATGATACAAATGAGATAAGATGCTAAATACAAATAAAGCAGTGGGTTGCAGCCCGAACCGTAGGCGATAGCATAAGTCATAAGTCATCATTAAGTCATTCGAGTGTGTAATGAGCAGAGCTCCCAGTTTCATATGACGTTTTTCAAAACATTTGCGAGGAAAAAATAATTATAATAAATAAAAATAATGCCCTCGTCTACGAAGACAATACAGTTGTATTGTGCCAAAATCATTATATTGGATTTGAATCATACTTTAGACTGTAATAACTAATTGTAGATACCTAGTACTCACGCGTTACCCACTCGTTATCTTTGGCTACAATGCAATGTTCTACCATCACGGGCGTTCCAAGATCAAGTTGGAATTAGGAACCGTAATTCGTTTTTACCTCATAAAAATAAAAGTCGTATGATTAGAAATCAATTTACTTTGCATATATCGCAGTACAACTCGGGTGGAACCTTGGGTTTCTCTTTTTTGGTATTCTCAACAGGCGCCTTTGTAGCATTGTTTTTCAAAAACTTTTTCTCACGGCGGATAAGTTGTTGTCTGAAACGAAACTTTATTACTTAGTGTCAACACAGCCATTATGACACTAAAACGTATACCTATATATAAATTCATTCACCAAATGTCGTATTACAAATACTATAAATATAATTTATTATTTAATTTATTTACGGATTTTCACAAATGAATATCCCACCATAGCCTAAACACTATCGAATATCTTATCATCTTATCGCATCCAAGTTTAGATGCCTCTAGTTAATGTTTGCTTATAATAATTTTTAACGTTTATGTTTAATTGATTAATTTATAACAGTCGTTCTTGTCGATTTTTAACATATTCCGCAAACCAAACCAGAGTTGCATATTCGCCGGTTCACCACAGACGTCACCAATCACAGAATCATATGCAACTTGTCAGGCGGATAGTGTCCGTAACGAAGCCTATACATAATACAACATACTTTCTACTATCTATGTTTCCATTTATCTACTAAATCTATGTTTCCAAACTATGGTAATAAATTTAAAACATAAAGGACTCGATTTTGTAGAAGTTTGAGCACATAGCATCATATACGAAATAATGTCACACTAACCTTTGAAAAACATTTTACTGCCTTACTGTAAATATTTTAAATACTTACTGTAAATATTTTTCAACGGTTGTTGTGGTCAAACTTTCTCAAGTTATGGCAACACGAGGAAATTTGAAGGCCATAAAATATTTTGTATAAATATGTACTAATAAAAAATAACAACTCGAGTACTCACAAGCGACTTTCCATGCCCTCTTGCAGCAGAAGCGTATTCTTGGGATATTTGCGACCTTCAACAATACTAAAATAACATTATTTTATATTAATAAAGTTTAATTAACAAATGCGGTCGTGTTAGTAAAACTGTACTTACGCTCGATGAGGTTTACCAGCGTAGTGAGAGTCTGCATGAAGCTTAGACGTTATTTGAACATCGCATAGCTCGCAGTAAAGCTCGCGCGATTTTAGAGAAATCTTAAAATATAAATGTACAATTTATAACCAACAAAAATTTACAA
The DNA here is from genome assembly GCA_943193645.1 of Acentria ephemerella. Lineage (NCBI taxonomy): Eukaryota > Metazoa > Arthropoda > Insecta > Lepidoptera > Crambidae > Acentria > Acentria ephemerella. The sequence goes on along the minus strand of OW971877.1, from coordinate 6,872,721 downwards.
AAGTGTACAAAGTGTCCCGTATGGTGATACACAAGGTATAATTTTTTATATTATTTTATGTTCCACATATTAGGTATAGATACTCCACGTTCATAACAACGTCGAGCCAGACAATTTGGAATAATGTAGGTTTCAGTTTTGACGACAGAGTTCACATAATCTTCACTTGATGTATGTTGTTCGCAATTATACCTTTAAACATTGCTAACAACAGCACAAGTGAATTCAATACTGAATATCATCTAAAGCCAGGTCAGCCTTCTAAAACGATAGAAAACTAAGATCCCGACTTTAGGTATCTGTTATACGCTTTATAGATGTAAAAACAAAGTAATTACTTTATACCATACCAATAACACCTAACCAACAATCGAGTCTCATTTAGAGCTTCTTTGTTAAATTCGTAGGTACGTAGAAATATATGCAGGTAAATAATGGTGTGAGAAGGCAAAATATGAACTCATAATGTTGTGTTATGACTTCACATTTGGGGACATCTATTACTATTTTATTAATTATGAAGGCCGCCAGATAGTGATACCCAGATCGGTGCAGTTGTTAATATGATGAGTAAGAACATTTGTTCACGTTTCGTGGTCGTTTATTTATATTTTATTCCTATATTTCTTGTTATATTTTTTATTTAGCCGATTTATCGATATGCTAGATAGAATATATTTTTTCTCAATAACTATGTGAACCAATACCTATAATCGTCAAAAACCCTATAGAAACATTACATTGTCAAATTGTCTGATTTACCTCTTTGTTTCCTATGTTAGTTTTCTGACATAGCCATTTTTTTTGGTTCTTCAGATGATTTTTGGAAATATAATGGACACGGGCTGAAAAAACCAATCATGGAATATTATGAGAAAATACATAGGCGTGTCTGTAAGAATATTATATTATTAATTACATTTTATTTTAGGAAAACTTACACATAGAAAAAGAAGTGAATTCCTGCGCACATATCCCACAGTATTCAGGATCAATTAATCTTAAAAACTGCTTAGGTAGATTTCTCACATGTTCTCTCGCTAATCCGCAGCCTAAACAATTTAGCATCCCCATGGAAAATTAAGTAAAAAATTGTTATAAAATAACGTTGATGTTTTGAATTTCACAATAAGAACTTCAACAAACGCTCGATAATGTACATTGTAGATATTCACAAATTTTTTCTCAGGATACTTTGATTGTCAGAATATTGTGGTTAATATTTTCCAAGATCACTATTGATAATGTTGCGTCGCTTCTTAATGCAATCCTACAACTCTATACTTCTTACTGTCTATTATACCACTATGTGTACGCTAGTTATCATATAAGATATATTTATTTATACACGCTGGAATTACAGAGCGATGCATTTGGGTGCACCGCTCTGTAATTGGCTCAACAGTATGTTGGACTACAAAATAGATATTATAGATATTATAAGATACTAGTTGACCCGGTGAAGTTTGTATCACAGGAGTTAGATAGCTATCTATGTATAATGCTGTCTATCAAAAATTATCTGAATTAGAAATGTAAGAAATAACAGTTTTGAATAGCGCATCAGTTACGATTTTTCATACTAAATTACCAATTTAAATTTTTTAATGTTTAGCTTTTATTTAGGATTTTCCTAGTTATGTTGACTTTACCGAATAAAACACTATAAAAAATTATTGGAATTGGTTAAGCCGTTTTTGAGTTTTATCGAGACTAATCAACATCAATTCATTTTTATATACAAGATTAATATAATATATATTATGTATTAGAACTCACGCAAAAGATATCTCGTGGCTGTTTCCTCACGAGTTTGCCTTCTACATGGCCCACTAACTTCAAATTCTCTTCCTCCGAGAAACTGTGGTATCGGACCTGGGCCAGCACCAAATCCTAGTGGTGGGCCTGGAGGACCTCCAAAACCTCCAAGTGGACTATAGCCACCCCTATAATCTCCATAAGCATTGTTATAACGTGTATTTCTAAAATAAAATTATTGCAGGTCAATGTTTATAGCATGCACTAAGTTACCAGTTTAATACGGGGTTAACACATTCACCCTCGCCACTCGCCTCAAGATTTGACGAAACATTGGTGTAAGATATTGCTTTGGATGACCTTGGTGGTGACATGTTTGTCACTGACTAGGATCTTCACTTAGATTTTCATTTTCGGCCTAAAAAGTATGATCATATTTCCCAATATTACAGTAGACTCAAATGGTTTCCAATCCCTTATCATCGGAATGTCCAAATTATCAATCTCCCCTACAATGTTTTCTTTAATCCATCCTATCCTCTTTATCTGCAAGAACGGGGATTTGTTTTCCTCTTCCTTTATTGTTCATGCAGTAAGTATATAGAAATCGTTACCACCTTCTGCCAAATCTTATAGCTATTCTTTCCTATCTAAGTAATCTATTAGTGTATATAAGATAAAAGTTATACACAACAATAAATATACATATTACTGTGTTAAAATACTTTATTGAGTCCATTTACATATGTCACGTATTATATATTTAAGTTATTATTCTAATGATAAGCATTTTGCAAACGCCAATTCTAACTTTACACTATCTTTTCTCTATGGTAGATCTGCTGTAAGATATTTCATTTATAAATAAGCTATGTGTACAATTTATTCTCAAATGCCTTTTTGTTGTTGTTGTTGATTGTGTGCACATTAATCATTAAATAATTATGATTAGTACCTTTTATACACGATTTCTAATAGTAAAGAAAGAATTATTATGAACTTGTGTGAGAACACTACCCTTTTATATTAATAAATATTAGATGAGTTCATATATATAGGGAATATACAAAATTATTAGCCACTAAATGTGTGAACAGACAGTACGCGCACCGAGCTCTATAGGCATCAATGTTTCATCGAGTCGTAGGGCGAATCTGTAAACACTTTATAACTACGGAATAAGACAGGTTCCCTTAAAGTCTGGTTTTAGTCTGCCTCCACCATCATGGATTATGATTTTGACAGTCTGTTATTAAATATATAAGTGGATTTGTTAAAAAATAATTATATATAAAAAAGAAATAAAAATATAAAAAGAACGAATTATAATCCATTCTACGTGTTATCGAAAATGATTATTTTCATGTTGAAGCTTGTTTTCAGGCAGGACTGTAGTTTAAAATACCAAATTACTCGATTGAATTACTCGCTTTATTAGAAGTTAAGTCATTGTGTGTTTCTTAGGTTTACTAAATAATCTATCTCATTTATGTACCTTTTCAAGATAGTATATCTAGTTGTGAATCTGACCTTTTTTATCCATTTTCGTTTATATTTTTCCTATATCCCATATTGTAGCAAAAATATAATATTAAATCAATGTGTCAGTACCAGTACCAGTCAAATAGAGAACACTGTTTTTCGTTACTCTTATGAAAATAATAGCTTATTATTATTTACCGCAACAAAAAAATAATGACGTATAGAAATGAACTTTGTTAAGTGTTAAAATAGTTGAATAAATAATATTCTGTGTTTTAAAATGTAGCAAACTTAAAAAATGTAGTCAATAGGTTCTGTGAGTGATGAGGAGGATGATGGTGGCCGATTACTATCAGAAAACTAGACTCAGCATGATTTGAATAGAGTAATATTTGGAACAGATTTAGAATGGGACAATGAAGACATAAGCTGCTACAGTGAACATTATTAGGCCATCTTCTTTATCTGATGAAAATGAAGGGACATATACTTTGGTGACTAGAACGAAGAAAAAGATAAGTCTGCCCCAAATGGCTTCATTAATACGAACCACATGGAGGAGAGTATATTGAGAGATAGCAGCAAGTAGTAAGAAATCACTTCGAAAACCGTTTGGTATGGCATGGCTGCTTAAAGCTGAAGATATTTCGGATATTGTTAAAGTTACTTACAAAAACCCATACAAAGTTTAACTCTTACTTTTACTAACTACTACTAACTAACTACTACTTTAAGGATACAACTTTACCCTCATTTGTATATGCATATTGAAGTAGAACCCTATACTTTGCCTGTTACATAATGCTCTAAGTTTTGGAAATAAGGTCATATGAAAAGCTTTTGTTCTGGAAAAAATCTGATCGGCCCTAAATGTAGTGGAGAGCATGAAAACTGTGAGACATTACAATTCAAATGTACAAATTGTAATTGTAAAGGTTATATCGATAGTTAAAAGTGTATTTCCAGCATTCCAAAGAGAATTTAATATAAGTGATATAATAATAAAAACACAGAATAGGTGAAATTCTGTCTGTGAATAGCCAAAGAACTGTCGCTACGCAAAATACCATAGATTACAATATACAATAAAAACATCGTAGATTGTCGACCCACAATAAAATGTCTCAGTCATAGATCATATACTGAAGTGGTCACTAAGTCAAATTATTCAAATAAGGTTATAATTACAGAAGATAAGCCTAAAGCGAAATCCATAATGAAAAAGAAAGATATATGTTGTAAAAATCCTTCTCGTAATGTGGAAATGGAAAGCAATGTATCAAGACAAGAAACTCTGGACTTTCTCATTGTTATCTTGACAAGAAAGTCAAGATAACAATGAGAATATAAATTATCGCACAGGAAATAACGAGAGGAAAGTTATTAAAAAGAATGTACACAAAAATTAGAGAGATAATTTTTTCTGTTAAAAAATGAAGGATAAAATTGTGTCAATTACTTGATTGGGGAATTGAGAAGAGAATTTAAGCATAGATAGAATGTTAGATTTTCTGGGTCATTTACATAATGGATAGGTCTATTACAGTGGAATGCGAAAAGCATTAAACCAGAGGAAATACACATAGCTTTGATAAGTGAAACATGGCTACCAGAAGAAGATTTCTTTAGAATAAGTAACTATAATATTGTAAGACTAGATAGAGATTACTCCTATGGGGGAGTGTGTATAATTAATCACAAGTTTGTTAATATACAAATTTTGTTCATCCATTGATAGTGAGACATCACCCACTAACACGAGGCGGTAAATGAGATGGATGAAAGGATATCAATCTGCAAATAACAAAGCTGATACACAATACACAAAAAGCTATTGATCTCCTTCGTTGTCTGACATCAGAAACTGTTGAGTTACCTACTCCTAGTTTTAGTGACAGTAATAGCATGTTAGAAGAAGAAATAACAATTGCGGAAATTAATAACTCTATAAAACGTAAAGACACTGCTCCTGGTGTAGAAAATATGTCTTACTCTATCATTCTCATTTTGTCATATGTAGGGTATTAACAAGGTAACAAGGTACATTTATATTGTGGGTATTTACTAACGAACTCTAAAATATTTCTATTGAACAAATACAACCAAGTTTTAATAACGAGTGAGGTTCCAGTGTTCTGGAACCTCACTCGTTATTAAAACTTGGTTTCAATTTATTTTTCTTTTTTATTTTTCTGCACTGTTGTGCAGAAAAATTAGAGTATGGCCAATTCCAAAACCAGGATATGACTTAAATTCAGTGTCTGCTATTAGACCTATTTCCCTACTATGGTTTTGTTCATTGTTCCAATTAATTATATTGAAAAGACTAGTGTCTTGTTGAGAATCAAAATATGTTTGATGCATCTTTAGTAGATTTTGGAGAGGTCAGTCTAGTATAGATTGTCTAGTTCGATTTGTCTCCTGACAGCCAACCAATTTGTATAATATAACCCAATTTGTATAGAGGACTATACAAATTGGGTTCACCAAAAATCTATCAACTGTTGCTTGTTTTATCGATTTTTAAAGTGCATATAATAATGTTAATATTGGGTTCATTGTTAAAGCTTAGAGAAATTATCGACTGGGAGAAAGATATTCTTATATTTATGGAACTTTTTATTTAATAGGAAACTACAGATATTGGTTAAAAACAACGAAATCATTGAGAGACAAACTAACATTGGTGTAGCACAGAGACACCCATTATCACCTTTATTATTTAATATTGCCATAATGCATATTTGCAAACATATATGTGATGCATGTATTCTACAATATGCTGACGATTTTATAACATATACAGAATTAAGTTACAATAATAGAGACATCATATCAAAACTGGAACACAGTTTAAATATTTTTGTGGACAAATTAAAAGATATAGGTTTATCAATAGCAGAGAATAAATGTAAGGTGTATATTTTCAACACAGGTTTCTACCTGTGTTGAAAATATACACCTTACATCTAATGTATCTACACCTAAGTCTGTTTTTACACGGTCTTTTTGTACACGGTTTTGATATAACACGGTTTGAAAATTGAATATTTTTAATTTTTTTACACGATTTTATTCCATTTAGCACGGTTTGAAATTATATAATATTCAATTTTCAAACCGTGTTATATCAAAACCGTGTACAAAAAGACCGTGTAAAAACAGACTTAGGTGTATACAAACAGCTAATGTATCTATATAATAACAATATTATAAGAGATAATCAATGTCTCGAGTATCTAGGACTATGGTTTGACTCCTCTCTGAGATGGGGTAAACATATTAATGAACTTTGTAATAAAACTTATAAATATTTGAACATTTTAAAAATAATAGCTGGTAAGTATGGGGTATCAATCCGAAACATTTAAGAAGGTTATTGATTTCACTGAGTAGAAGCAAAATGGATTATGGTGGTATGCTGTTAGGGTCGTGCGCTGAGACACATTTAAAACATTAGATATTATTCAAAATAGACCTTTTAGAATTTATGGTGGCTTTATACGACCAACATCAATTCATGTTATGGAAAATGAAATGTGTATAATGGACATGACGAGAATGGCTCGCATCTCGTTATTGGATGGAAACTTTCTAATTGTCATTACTAAACAGATTTTAAAACAGTTGGCAATGCTTTGCGAACGATATTATTGGAATAGGAAATGTAATCACTTTTAGTTTAGCAAACAAACTTGTATAAAAACGAAGAACTATATGAGTCACTTATGCTCGGATTGTATACTTTGGGTATATGGATATCAGCGACAAAGTTCAGTGATAAGTTGTTATGTGGAAGGGATTAATGATAGCAAGAAAACTAGTCAAAAGATAAATATAAAACAAAGAATACTGCAACTGATTAGCAGTTAATAAAGACTTATAAGATCTATACTGATAGCTCTAAAACAGTACAAGGTGTAGGAGCTGTAATTTATGGCTCTGGTAAAAAAATCACACAAAAGCTTTAAATTATCTGGAGACAGTCTTATAATGATAGAACGCACCAATTATGTACGTATGAGCTGTTTCATCCTATTTTTGTTAAATTAATTTAATTTAATTAAGAGCTACCCTATGATGCTGACATATACGCCTAGAGCTTACTACAGCCTATTTACAAATTTTAGATTAAAAAATAAATTAAATTATTAACTGCATGTCGAAATCTCACCTTGAATTCCCTCGAAAATCAGGGATTTGGTAATTAGGTTCCTCATACCAACCATAGTCATCATCTTCAAAATCAATTGTGTTGGATGCCATATCGCTTTTGTAAATTCCTAAAATAAATATTCATATCAGTTAGCCTTATTATGTTAAACCATACAATCTAGATACAAATACTTTTTTTGTCTGGATGATGGTTCACGGGAGTATATCGCGCTCCAACAGATTAAACTTTCATTTGGATAATGTATAGTTTAACAAATTTTTATTCAGCTTTATTATGTTCCAGTCAGTTCCATGTCTGATTGCCCTTTATCAAAGGCCTTGTTTGACAGAATGGTAAAATGCATTTACGCATCGTACTAGCAGTAGCCAACTGTAGGACTGGTCTTTTTAGTTAGCTGTTGCTGTTGCTTTGTAACCTAACAACTAAGCTAACCTAGAAACTGGTGAGTTTCTAGGCAATGGTTTTCCTCCGCAACACTTCTCTCTAGGCTGACTGTCATTGACAATGTCGGCAACAACTCAAATTCGCTCCAAAGCATTTCAGCGCGTTACCACCGTGCACCGTATAGACCGCCAGATTTAGGAGGCCGGTCACCAACGAGCTTAAAGAATGAGTGGAAAAAAGAGGTAGATGAAATATAGTAGTAGCCATCGACTTTATTTATTTAGAGCCTTTAAAGTAATGAAACAGTAATTATTCTAAATGACAAAGGTGTAAGACCGGGAAACCCACAAATGTGAGATATATATCGATAGAAGATGTCTGACACTTAGAGACTAACTGATGGAGTAGAGCATTTTTCGATCTCAGCTCTGAAACTTAAAATTATGTTAAACAAGACCCAAGAAAAAAGCGCTAATCAAAATAAATTTATATAACATCAAACTAATTACAAATGAAAAACAGAGATCATTAGCTACGCCATATAATCACCTTCTTTCAGACAAGGCAACCACTTACTTCCAAGGTTATTTGTAACTAATTTTGACAGCTTAAGTAGTAGCCATTCAGTTTTTTGCAGGTCCCTGCTAGTTGAACTAAATTAACTGATCTGTCATTGAATTTGTTGAAATAATTATGTTTGTGTTTCTTACAGATAATAAACTTTAATCTTGAAGATCATCAGAAAAGGCTAGACACCAAAATAATTTAGATGCTTACCAAATATGCTGGCTATTGATATGGTAAGCAATTCACCATTTTGATTGGTTATTAGTATTTAGTGGTATAGAAAGCTGTATATTAATTATTCTACTAGCTGTTAAGTGTCCTGGATTAGAAGTATGTTCGTATGATGTTCAACTTATCAAATATTTTTATATGAAATAATCACTAGCCTATATATCTATAAAATTTGCACAAATAATTTCTTTATTTTAGGAGAGATTGTTTAAAAGGTTTTTTTCAATACCTTTTAAACAATCTATCTTATTCTTGCAGTTTTGTTATAATTTAATGGTGAAAATATTTTGGTGGTCAAAAACTTTAAATGCGTTAATATTCGTTTTAATTCTTTTTTCGTCTTTGTAAATATTGAGCTTCAGGCATTGAAATAGATGAGTTTAAATAAATGCAGCAATTGATTATGCAGAAGTTCTGATCCAATTAGATATAATACACAATCCACTGGGGAAGGTTGAGGAATAGTGTATCTCCAATAACATGTCAGTCAATCATAATAAAATGTCTGTAGTTATTTTAACATAGTAGAACTTGCTAAGACTTATGAAGCAACATTTATACAAAAAAGGAATTATTATACTGTAATTCTATACTCTGCAGCCATCTCAAATATGGTTCATTTTCTTATTCTACCAATCATTGTTATTGGTGCTATGAGATCATGTCACATCAGTACTCTTTAACCCTTAAACACCTACTAACGGTCTCAGAGACCACAACGTATTTTTCGATGTATTTCTACTTCCTTGACGATGCTTGTGCTTGCCGAATGTAAACGTGTGGAAGTCTGATCTAGCTAAGCTAGTTTTATGTAGCTAGCTGTGTTTTTTTAGCTAGTTTTTTTAGTTTATTGTTGGGTGCTAAAAACATGTTTTAGTGCTAAACGAATAAAACCGAAGACAATATAATAATATGGTTGGAGCACGAGATGTCAAACGAAGATATGGATGGATATCTGGATGAGGACTGCAGTGAAGTGGAATCCGATGGGACCAAAGATTTTGAGCGGTTTTGTTTTTTGACAGTGAAACAGTCAGAAATTGAAGGCAATGATGATGTAATTAGTCCAATTAAGCCTAAACCACCAGTACCTACATAGTTCCAATCTTCATCTAAGTCATTACAAAATAATGATTCTACAGATGAGGACATTCTGCTTTTACTACTATTATTTTGGTAGTTATCATTTTCACTGGGCATCTATGCAAAACAGAGCTGCATTCAAGAACAGCAAAGCATAATATAGTACAACAAATGCAGGATACAAAACAAGCTTTTCAAAGCATTATAAATAATTCTGTGACTGATATTTGGTGTCTTGTTTTTGGTGATGTAATGCTGAATAAAATAATAAGTACTGCATAATAATGAAAAATAAACCTAAAGACAATGTGCAAGCTGATTATTGGTTTTCTTCTATTGAACTAATACTAGGAAACTTCAAATGAAAGATTTCAGGTTAATTATTGTAATACAAGAGTATTACAATCAAACAAAAATAGAACTCTACCTACTGGCTCAAAGATAGTCAAACTACTCCACTTCTCATCGCACCTTGTCACCACATCAAGCGCAGCACAGAGAAGACTAAAAGTTGTTTCAAATTCCTGAAAAAATTTGTAGGACAGCCCAATAGATTTTACATGGAGGTAGATAAAAAATGATCACGATCAATGATGTCTCTCAAGAATATTTTGCACCATATTCTCCAAAGCAATGAAGAATTACCATCCACTTACATAAAAATCCAAGGTACTGATTTATTGTATTAAGAAAAATGTGCTGTAACTTCTGTGAAAATGTGTAATTGTTTAGTCATTGCAATTTTGTCATTTTTTCCATTTAATATTGTTTATTTTTTCTGATTAATTTAAATAATTTTTATTAAATAACATTCAGAAGTCTAAATTTTAAGTTCCTTAATGTTCAGATATCATTTTCTTAGAACAGTGTTTATTTTAGCCAAAGCCCTTTTATTTACTAAGATTTTATGAAAAATATTTTTAATATCATTTTATATTTTGGGTTTTTTAAATAAAGATTTAAAGTATAAAGAAATGTTTCATTTCATGAGCTATTTCTATGTTGTAATAGTTTATAATTTAAAAGTAACACCATCCCAGCAGTCTCATGATTAGTGTATAGGTAGTTACAATGCAAAATTAGGTAGTAAATATTAAAGGGTTAAATAAAATGTACTGTTCCAATAACAGAACTTATTTGCAGATACCACTTTCGACTATGATTGGGATTATTACAATTTTGATCAAACTTCAGATCATACTCTGCATAACTTCATGCCATAACTAACATATTCTTGACTCTTCTCCAATCCTGGCCCATCCATTCACTCCCTACCATTTTCTCATAGACAGCCAGTGTCAGGAATTATTTAAGTCATCATCTATAAAATAAGCTATTTCGAGAGCTCTCCATTAACGCATCGTAATTTATATTAAATTTTGTTCTTAGAAAGAACACTAACATATTAATAAAAAAATTCTTAAATTGAATGAATCCGTAACTATTGTAATAATATCCAAACTAAAAATATCAAAGTGGTGTATATATTATGAATATTAGATTAGATGAACAACTCGATGCCATACCTGTACGTTTAAATAAATTCAATCTAGTTCACAAAAGTTAGAATAAATGACGAACAAATAAGCACATATTAATGAAATTACAACAAATTCACCAAAAATTATAAAGAAATCACATACATATATATATACTATTTACACGTATAGTAACGGTACATAGGACTGAAATAATATTTTTTTTCCAATTAATTGGCCTGGTAACTAAGACTTTTAAGTCATTTCTTCATTAATGTAGTTTTTATCTTTATTTATGGCTCCAGGATACTGGTGCAATGTAGCCCTTTACCCCGTGGAGTTTTTGGCGACTAATCGAAAATTTTTGAAAATGGAATGCAATGTAAGCGATTATGAAGAAATGATACGAAAATGGAATGTTATGATAATTATTACGACGAAATGATAAGTAAATGGGAATGAAATCATATAATGTTTTAAATAAATAAACTTACCCTACAAATGAATGAATGGAAATAAAACACTGAAAAATCTCACAAGTCACTAATCAACGCTGAATGATGTATTTCATATATTGCATGAATTAACGATCCTTTTGCCATAAAACTACACCAATTTCACGACAAAAACAACACTACAACACAATATATTAAATAAAACACACAGCACCAAACCGGCCCCGGACATTACGCGCCAAAAACTTTTTGAAATAATAAATACACAAACTATCACAGATTAGAAAGAGTATGTCTAAAGAATTATATTGAATTTTTTTTTGCTTTATGACGTTACGCGGTTTGCACATTTCGCCAGTGTCATATAAAATTTAGGGAAACCAGTTACTCGGAAAAGGAATGAAGATTAGGATAATCAATTGGCGATCAGGTAAAAATTGACAAAATATATGTATAATTATTTGATAAATATGAACATATATGATAAATTATAAATATTTGAATGAATCATATTGTTATGTTATTCATAGTAAAAAACGCTATAATACATTTATAAACTGCAGTATCATGTATATGTATCAAAGGGCAAGGTTTATTGAGAATGGAATTTTCAGAGATAAAAGATAATTCCAAAAGGGAGGTCTTTGTCATTTTGTACTGGAATCACGCTATCATCGAGTCCAACACTCAAACCTAGGATTATTCATCAAATAAATTAAGTAAATTAATTAGTAAGGTGTCATGTTAGCCAAGGGGAGAAAAAAATCTGCCTATTTCTTGTCGACTTTTATGCCAAAGCTCAGTCCATGAATTCAATAGTGTTAATTTCGGGAGATTTAATTAATAATAATAATTACTAAAATTAGTATATGGAAACAAGTCCCCGCATGCAATAGTATCCTTGGCAAGCTGATCAGCCATCATGTTACCCTCAATACCCATGTGGCTGGGAATCAAAGCAAATTGAATGAGACCTCCTTTAGAAATGCAGTTATGTCATGATGACTGACTAGGTGACGTATGTCATAGATGATTAGAGACTTTAATTTTAATTGGAATGGGAATTTATCTAATGATTAGAGCGAAATATAATAGCTTTTTTAAGATTCGTAATTGTAATATACACCTAAGTCTGTTTTTACACGGTCTTTTTGTACACGGTTTTGATATAACACGGTTTGAAAATTGAATATTTTTAATTTTTTTACACGATTTTATTCCATTTAGCACGATTTGAAATTTTATGTACTTAAATTTTTTTTGTCAAATTTAATTTTTGCGAAGTATGTTCATATCACAAAAAAGTATTTATGAAAGAAAAAAGTCTAAAAATTGAATAACCTATTCTTTTCGTTCACAACATAGTTTTTTAGTTCCTGAACTTGCCATACATTTAATTTATATTACTTTTAAGATTAGAGTGCATATCTTTTTTATCATTAATTACTATGCTTGTGAAAATAAGCATTATATATTTGATTTAATAAAATAAACATGAATTCTTGTTCTTAAAAATTCTTGTTTTTCTCTAATTTTAATAGGTTTTAGAGATTAGGAACAAATCACCCATTTTTGTATAAGATCAATGTCTTTTTTTACACGGCTTCTTCTGGAACCAATCTACCGTGTAAAAACAGACTTAGGTGTACTCCACAGCTTTTAGTAAGCCAAAGCATTCACAAGTATATAATGAAAACTTTGGGGGAAGTTTGAACTATTTTATACTGTGCATGAAAAACACCAACTCCCAAAGGCTCTGAAGAAGAGCGTTTAGAAACATTATAAAAATATAATGATAATCATGAAACTGAGATTGAAGAACAGGATCCAGTGAGTTTGTTATCTAAAATTATTCCAAGAAATTTAAAATGATCTTTACTTGGTAAAATAATATTACAGATTTCTAAAAGGCCCGACGAGTTGAATAAGTCTATGAGAGTTTGATTGCAACAACTTGACGTATATTTGATTTAAGTCTAAGTAGTAATAGTCTTCATATTTTTGTGACGCATGGTAATCGTCCTAAGCCTGCTGTATTTATTTGCGGTCGGAATAACGTGCTGAAATATGCATGCAGCTGGTAATTGCAAAATCTAGAGTAGCGCCACCAAAATCTATTACTATTCCGAGAATAGAACTGTTAGGCGCATTGATGGCGACTAGACAAACCTCAACCTCATTAAGCTAGAGGTGCTTTGTAGTTGTCAGGCGAGGAAGTTTATTGGACTGATTCTAGCGTAGTGTTGGCATGGGTAAAAGAATGATGAGATTCAAAATTTTTATACATAATAGAGTCAAAGAGATAATTAGCAAGATCAAGGCTAAATTGACGTGATATTCCAGGTAAACTAAATCCTGCTGATTTGCCATCCCGGGGATGTAATCTACAGCATTTATTGGAGAGAGTGAATGTGGTGGGAAGGGCCACTTTGGTTAAAAGACCCAAGTAAAACATGGCCCCAGTCCAAAAGAAGTAGCTGAAGAGGTCATGGTTATGAAAGAGGTTAAAATTGTTACCTTAACTGTGGGGAAAATTAGTTGTTTGGAGTCGTTTACTATATTTTAGTGATTATATTAAAATAATTATCATGATCGGATGGTGCATGAGGTGCTTACAATATTCACAGTACACGTAAAATGAAAGGAAACTTATCAGTAACTGAAATTCAGTTAGCAGAGAAGAAAATATTAAAATTCCTTTAAGTAGGAAATTTTATAGACGAGGTGTGTCGTGGAGTTCCACGATTACACCAGTAATTATATTTAGGGTGAATGTTTCTATTATCTATTAATACTTTCCCCTTTACTTATTTATATAACAGTATGGCGAATAATTGATGATTGTCGATGACAGTTATAGAGAAGAAAAAAAGAGTTGGGTACTAGGGAGAATAGTGAGGAAGCATACTGGGTGCGCTTGTGAGGCATACGGGAATAAAGGGGAGTATCGACAGGATAGTCGGTAAGTCAGTTTGTAGTAATATCCTTGTATTATGACAGATAGGTGATAACAATTGTGATAAAGGCTAAGAGTTTAATAGCCCATGTAGCAAGTGAAATGTTGGTTAATATGTTAACGACCAGTAAGACAGGCTTTGAGTCTGTGACCGGTGATATTAGATGAATTTCGTAAAGCATGTCGTAATAATAGAAAGATTGATAGTCAGGTGAGGGTTCGGTAATCGGCGAGGGGATGGAGGTATTGGTTGAGGATTGTAGAGGGTTTAGCTATTCGTCAACATTTAGATTATATCTATGCTGGTTCTCAAACGTTACTAGTTTGTTAAATTGCGCGAAACGTATTAAATTGCAGTTGTTAGGAAATTAGGTAGTAAGGTTGTTAGGGACTGTATACTTTCTAAAAGATTTAGTGCAAAGGCGCGTAGTGCACCAGTTCCTCCTCTGCGAGCCGATCGTAAACATATATATGATATGATTTCTTGAGTGACTAAATTTTAATGAGATGGTTACCGTCATTAGTGAGGTGGAAAAGATAGTGAATTCACGTCTGCTTACTAACATTGCAGATAGTTCTGAAAAATTTTCAGTAGTACCGTTCAGAAGTCCGTGGGTAATGATAAAGGTGTGGATGGCCAATGAAGAGTGGCTGTGAAAACCGCTACCGATGAATTTTTTAGTTTCCTTAAAGTTGTCATGTATAGATTCTTAAGAGTATGTTATACAGAGTGATATAGAGATTACCGGCGGTCAGTAACAGTTCAGTCGGAAGGTGACATTAGAACGCGTTCTGGTCATTAGTGACAGTGCCAGATAGGCAAACCTATTAATTCTTTTAATTTATTTTTAATTGTAAGTAATGTTTTGCTTAATAAGTTTATTAGCTTTATTCAGATTTTAAATAAAATGCTATTGCGCTGGTTTTATGTATCCGATTTCTGATCACGCGCCATGGTGGGGAGGATATTACAAACTCCTTTAATGAATAGTTTGGTTGGAAACTCTTTTTTGTATTTTTTTTATTTGATAAATATTTTAAGTTTCCATTGTCATTATCTAGTTAAATATCAGTTGGAAAAGAGTCAGTATTTTATTAATTATTAAAATAGCGACCACAGCTCATTGCAACGACCTTTGGGTCAATCCGTAACATATTTCTAATAACAAAGTCAATACAATATATTAGCGAGAGAGATATAACAACACCACAATATATTAATTCTCTCTGACAGCAAATCAGTTCTACAAGCCCTGTGATAACTTCCAACCATTCACGAATTGCACTTGGGTCTTAACATGATAGGAACAACAAATTCTATCACCTTATGCTGGATCAAAAGACACAGCGGTGCACGGGGCAAAAATGCTGCGGACGAACTAACAAATAGAGGGTCAGGCATGAAACCTATCGGTCCTGAACCAATTATCCCCTTACCTAAAAGTTGTTTCATATATTTCTATATATGAAACAACTTTGAGGTAAGGGGAGTCAACATATCAAATACTTACTTGAACAACACAACTACTTTTGAGCACTGTAGACAGGCAAGGCTCACTTCAGCCCGAATCGAACCTCGTCTTACCACTAATACAGCAAAGTAGACCATGAATTCGTCTAATAACGGAGCATTGACTGTTCATACCAATTTTAATTGTTATTCACCTTTTTGATCAGATATAATAGATAGTCTGCATGGAGACAGGAGAAATAGCCCCGCATGCAGGGCCGGATTTAAACTTATTGCCGCCCCTGGGCACTGAAGAAAATGCCGCCCCATATATATTATTATATATTATTTCAGAAAATTTATTATATAAATTATCTATATAATATAATATATACTTCAATAACATAAAAAAATATTTTTTTTGTTCTAAAAATTATAAATTTTACACTAAGGGTGACTTGCTATTGTATTACATTAATTATTTTTCACAGGCAAACCAAAGTACCAAAATTATGATTTATAAAATTTCAATTTTACAAATAATGTGTGATTTGAATTTCTTGAATTATCAAGAATCAATTAATAATATCGGGCAATTTTGATAACACTGTAAAAATTTTATTTCCAACTTTCCTAATTTTGCCGCCCTGAAAAATTAGCCGCCCTGGGCACTAGGCCCGACTACCCCTAGTGTAAATCCACCATTGCCCGCATGCACTGCTGGAATGCATCAGAATGGCTAATTACTTGGGATCCTTGGGTAGGCTCCGGGAGGCATTTGGTGATGTCAAAGCACTAGGTGACTTCCTATGAATTAGGATGGCTGGAGTGATCCAGACCCAAACCCTCCAACGCAAAACGGGCGTAACAGATGTCGATTATTGGAGACCGCCGGTACTAAAGAAGCAGAAGAGAAGAAGAAAGCTATCAAGCTATCGTACACTGGCACGTACAGTGTTTAAAATAGAAAAATAATAAAATAAATGAGAGTTTATTCGCTTACACATTATATTTGACTTATAAATTTGAGTATTGCTTCTTTACTGAAATGTCATTATGATACAGAAATGAATTGGCCATTTGCTCCGTGGTTTTGATTGTAAATGTCAATATGAGTAAATAGAAGTAGTATAAGTCAATAGGCTAGCAGTGCAGCATACAGCTGCACAAACCCAATACAAGGCTTTCTGGATTCCTTTGCCTTTACTATTTATCGAGAGAATTAAAAACTCTTTAGTTCATTAATCTGTGCATTTATTCTTCTTCGTTCCTTCCTTTTTCTTACGGGACGTTTCTGAATCCGTTAGGTGCGTCATACACATTGATATTTTCATTTCCATATAATTTTTTTTTCGTTTACTTATAATTTAGATTAATATAAATTAATTTCATTGAAAGTTTATATATTTCCAGTGTCCCTGCGGGAACTCAAAAAACTGTCAGTATGGTCGCCGCTAAGAAGCAGGTACGTATACACGTGTTTCATTTTATTATTGGACTCAAGGCATGGTTTTCAATAATAACTTTGATAAGCCTCGTTCATTTGAGTCCCACATTAAAAGTTGCTAGATAGGCTCACTAATTGATTAATTGGTGGGGTTGAGAAAGTACCTTACATTTTAGGTTAGAAAAAGAATGGCAGTAATATGTATGATCATAAGAACTATAGATTACAATCTTATAACACTGGCTCTGAAAGCGCATTGCTTTGCCTGCCTTATCATCTAATCAGAAACACGTGTCAACAATGGTCTATGAGTTTTATAGCTATCGATAACCTTGTCATGTGTCGTGTCGTGTTGAGCCTTGTGCTTGACCACTTCACAATGCGCTTTACGGCCATATAAACCAGTGACTATACTTTTTCATAATTCCAACATTACATAATGTTAATCTGTAGATCTCTCTTAAATTAATCTTTTTTCGTCACTATCTGCCGTTTTCGGCTTATCAACAACATAGCTTAATATATTATTTTTTTTTTTTTAGAAAAAGACCATCGAGTCTATAAACTCTCGATTGGCTCTTGTCATGAAGTCGGGCAAATATTGCCTTGGGTACAAACAGACTCTCAAAACTCTACGGCAGGGAAAAGCTAAGCTTGTTATCATTGCGAAGAATGCTCCTCCTCTAAGGTGAGACTACTGAGAAGTAGAGTTTCCCAAGTTTTTTCAAAGGGAAACATATGGAGTCTTAGACAAAGAAGTATGAATTCTCTATAAAATGAATGGGTAACAATAACTATGGTATAATTTTTTAAATAATAATTTATCATAAAAATATTTGTATAGATAGGTGATTATTTGAGGACATGAACCATGAGATGTGTGGTGATATTTCTTCATGATGAAGTCTGCAAACTTAAATTATCTTCAAGTTTATTATATAAACTTAAGTTATACTGTTTATTTGTTACAAAAATTCTTATTTGTTTAATTCTAAATGTATTTTTCCAATTTGACAATATCTAATGATATATAGAATATATATTTTTGGTTTGTCATTACTGCGCAGTGATCTGCCTCATAAATAAATAACATTTGTGATACAAAATTATCAAAATCATACTGGGTTTTTAAGCCAACAATAATTTGAATGAATTATACTTCCATTAACTTCCTGTCCTCCAATAATTATCATTTACAATTATTAATAATATAAACTGTAAATTGTGATTTTCATGATAGTTTATTTGGGAAACCTATGGAGTAGTCTTTGACACAATCCAATGTGGACCTTTGCTAAAAACAGGTATCTAGTATATATTATTAATAAGTATAACTAAGTTTACACATTTAGAATAATGTTGAGTAATTTTTCCATCCCATTTAGATCAATATATGCTAAATGTTAAACTATATTCCCAATATGTTCCACACTCAGTGTCACTGGTTGGTATTTCCATTTTTCTATACACCGTGTTCCTGAGGTTGTACATTAACTTCAGCGGCACTACCATATTAAATAAATTAGCATGATGATGGTATATGTAGCACGAGGGGACCGTCTTACTCGTAACATGTGCAGGTAGCATTTGAAAAAAAAATACATTATCTAATTCTCTTTCCTTAATCCATTATCCAATACTTATTTTTCAGCTTTTGTCTCTTATACCTAAATTCTGTCCATCAACTCATGACATTTTTTATTCTGGTGATTAAATGTTTGTTGATGCGTCTTCATTCTGTTTAAAATTTAAATATGTCGAATGCAAAAAATTCTATATTTAGGTCATCCGAATTAGTCATTTTCTTATTAAAAGTGTTAAATACCTCAATAATTTCCTCTCCAGTAGTGTTAAAAAAATGCTATTCAGCCTTCTGCCTGGAGATTAGCAGCAGTTAGGTTATATCTGAAAGGTTAAGAAGTGTAAAGTATGATGATTTTATTTATTTTTTTATCTGGAAAGCAGAAGGTCTTGGGAGATGAAAATGGTGACCATCATATGAGAGGTACTTACTGTCTAGAATTGTTCTTACAATGTCAAAAAGTAATTGATTACAAACTCATTTCATCACAGCCTTTAACTTGGGTTATTTTTTTCATAAGTGTTCACATTGTGATACGAAATGCAGACTTACCCGGTTATTTTACACTTAGTGGTAACATCTCAGTGATATTCTCTCACTGCACAAAACTATTAAGTTGATTAAACTTAAATTACCAATAGCTTAAAAACTATACTACTGCTCCCTTTGTACTTTATTAACCAAGAGCTACAGAAATTTAATTATGCAAAGATAATGTATAAACTGTTCCATTTTCATCTATAAATCATTGTATGGAGAATTTTGAATTTACTTTAGGTATGCTTATAACCAAATATTTATATTGAGGAGGTATAAATAGATAAAGAACTATACAAGTACCTTATTGTGTGTCCAAGTATTAAATTTTTAAAATATTCTAGAAAGGAATAATGAAGGATTCGCCTTGACAGTGTACAGGACTATTCAAGGGCAATAACCCTAATTGCCCTTTGGTTTATTAAACATCATATTTCAAAATAATTAAAAGTAGACATTTTGTGATTTCATTGGGTAAGACTGAACTCATAGCATATAATAAATTAGAACGACAGGTTTTTAATGTTATAAGCGACATCGCATTAGAATAAAACTTGGGCAATTTAATCTCAAAATGTGAATTAGATATTACTAAATAACAAATGATTAAGTAAAAAAAAATATTCTTCTATAATAAAGCTTCCTCCAACTAGGTTACTTCTGTGACTTGTTTTAGTAGTATTTTAAAGGTACCTAATGTGTGTTTTTTCTTTATGTATATACATACGTTATAGTTTCTGACATAAATACACAACAAAGATAAGAATGATACACAAAACGATTACCTTAAATGCAATAATTATATTTTATATTATGTATTGAAAATAAACGCAATCAAAAGTAATGTCAATGTATGCCTATGATTACTTTTAGAAGAATTTTAAAAGTTATATTGTACCTATTACCTATTTCATAAGAAAAAAGTTTATTCATTCATAATTTTATATACATATGTTGTTTTCATGACTGACCAGTGATAAATTATCATTTACACTACTTCGAAAAGTGAGCCATATTTCTCTAACATGTACGATGCCTACCGAGGTCACCCGTGTCATTTGTCATGCTAAATTTTATCGGCAAATAAATACGCGTACATACACATCTCTAAAATTCATATAAAATCCTAATCATTTTGAAAACAAACATTGACGTTTGAAGGGCACTAACTAGTTAGGGACAGAAGGATGACTCCATCATTACTAATGAGCAATTTGTTATATTGGCTATTAACCTATTTTTGGGAATTGGTTTTTGACTTTAATTTTGTTTTAGGAAATCTGAAATTGAGTATTACGCTCTGTTGGCGAAAACTGGCGTTCACCACTACAGCGGTAACAATATTGAACTCGGCACAGCCTGCGGGAAGTACTACAGGGTGTGCACGCTTGCAATCACAGACCCTGGCGATTCTGATATAATTACCACTTTGCCCGAGGCAACCGCTTAGTTCAAATAAAATTTATCAATAAATTGTTTTTTATTACAATTTTTCCAAGTTTACTATATACGCTTAACTACCGATGTTAGTAAACCCATACCTAAGAATATATCCCCAGATAATTACGTAGTTACTTTTGGCGTAAGGATTGAGGAGCCACTAGATTTTAAAATGTAGGTCGCACCCGTATTCAATACAAGTGAAATCATTTCACCTGTGTATTGAAATGTAGCAAATATAGCAGTTGTGTTTTCGTATGAATGAATGTATTTTCAGAGCCGACCAGCCATTACAATTTTGAATGGTGCATACGATTTTTTACCGAATCCATGGAGTCCTAATTATTAAGATCTCAAAGGAGTGTAGTAGGCTTCGATAAAATGTTTTAATGATGTGTAAATGAATAATTTGCCTCTAGGAGAGTATCAAATCGTAAAAGAATACCAATAGAAAAGAGAATAACCAACAATTTATCAATAAAGTATAGCAAAATTATATCAATAAAGTATTAAAGCGGTTCAATTTGGCCGACTATACTCTTAAGGAGGCTGGACTAATGTTGCAGTGTTTACCAGACCGGACCTGTCATATAGTTAGTTAGCTTCTCAAGGCAGTTCCATGAATGTTACTCACATCTTCACTTCAAGGCTGCGAAGCGTGTATGTTATTTAAAGGTACATCTCATTATTACCTTTCGTAAATCACTAGTAGGTTAGTAGTAGTTAATCACTAGTCTAGTACGTCCGACATATCATGGCGAGACTGACCATAGGCTCTGCGAACTTTAGCGCAAGTACACTCGTGAAGAAAATTGTTATTGTCATTTTTTAAATTCCCTAATACAGTGACCAATTAGTACAAATTAAGTAAATTTTAAAAAAACTTACAGCTTACAGAGACAGAAAGCTACAAAAATAACTTTTAAATTAGAGATTCAATTTCGATACCTCACCTTTCGCCAGTGGAATTTTTTTTATCACAAACAATGTTATTTACATTTTCCATTTTTATATATTACTTAATAACTATAACATAATAACACTTATCGTTATTTAATAATTTTCACTTGGGGGGGAAATCACTGACAAAGTCGTCGGCCCATAGTGTACCATGTGCGGTACTTGGCATAAGTTCATTATCGTCGTTCTCACTTTCCGATTCTGAATCTGTATTAATGATGAATAATTGTTCCGTCATTTCGTGAATAATATGGTCGCTCTTCCTATATTCATCTTTGGCCTCTTTCACTTTTCTGCATAAAGCACTCCATTCTTCCTGATCCATTAAATTTACTTTTTCCGTATAAGCTCCTTGTCCGGGCTCTACTAACCACGATTCAATTTTTGCCTTCTTGTCATTAGATGGAGGGACAGGATTCATTAATTTGTTGTGGTATGCAGCATTATCGATAAGCACCACCGAGTTTGGGCTCAAATTTGGAATCAGTTGGGTCTATAACCTCTTCTCATAATTTGTGAAATTCATCATGATATTCTCCGATTTAGATTCCAGATTTGAACATTAGTAGGGTGTTCGGAACAAACCCTGCTTTTGACCCAGCGTGTATCATCACTATCCGCTGACCTTTTGATATCGGGCGCTTTAGGCCTAGAGCGGTACCATCCGATCAGGCCTTACCTTTTGTATGTGATGAGTGGGCATACGACTCGTCAGTGAATCTCAGTCTCAAGAGTGAGAGACACGAACATTCAATTAAGAGTCATTGCGCAACCATTTGCGCGAAGTTCAGACTCGTCAAGATAAGTTGGCCGTACAATATTGTGATGTGATGCGGATTGAGCATCTAATGAAGTGGTTACACTGGTTACCTATTTAAGCTCGGTAACTATGTTATAGGCTGGGAGTCGCAAGCAGCGTACGGTTGCGCTTTCCAGCAGTCAAGAGAATATATGGCGGAGTCACAAGGCAGAATAAATATGTATTATTCTTCCTTATCGGAGTGTAAATTATTACATATACATTACTACTTCAAGCTCGACGGTCAGCCTTAGGTCGGTGAAAAAAAGTTTGAAACAAATCTGTGTTCGAGTACGCATCACAAATGTTTGATTTAGTAGACTAGTGATGTGGCGTATTTAGCGTAAGACCTTATTTGTTCATTTTTATAACTAGAAAATTACTTTAAATTTTTCTATTGGTTTTGCAGAACCAATAAAAATAAAATAACACACGGCTAGAGAATTTATATCTTTAATCATATAAATACTAAATCATAAAAAACTTTAATTAATTCCCAATTAATTTTTTTTACAGTAATCTGAGTGTTTATGTATGCGCATGTGTTGTATTGTAAATTTGTCATCCAATCTGGCCGAGTTAATTTTGTTTGAATTTTGATTTTTGAGAATGGAAGATGACCAAAAACGAAAACTATTTGCTAAACTTAGTCTGTTTACGATAAACAATTGAGTTCCTAGCACAGTTCATATTAAAAAGAAGCTATTTCTGGAGAATCTACAAAGATCATACAAGAACATCATTTCGATTAGTGGTCTATTTTTGAATATGATAAATTAATGACAAAGTATAATATCCATTTCGTAGACGATAGTTGAAATGTTTCATAAATTTAGACCGAATCCTTCCCATTCTCATAGTACATTACAGCAATCTCGAGAACACTGCGCACAAATGAAAAATACAAGTTTTATACATGATACATCAGCGAAAGGTTTAGCGCTTCGAATAAAACCTAGTTTTTTTACGCCTTATTCACAATCTAGTCAATATGATACGATAAAAGTAATAAATAATATGAGTCCATAAGAACTCCAAGATCCAATACAATATCCATTTTCTGGTATAGAGATTTCATTGATTTTGTAAGAAATTTTACATTTTTCTTACGTCATGTAAATGAGACCATTGCACATTTTGATATAATGACTCCTATGCGATGGTAAACGATTGTAAACTACGTCGACCTAAAATTAATAAAACAATCTCATAATACAATGAAAATATTTATTGTCGCACTGTTCTTTGTCACCTCCTGAGGGCTCTTTCAGTACCTGTAACAAAACGCACTTAAGTATCTTCAAAACGCAATTAGATTTTACGGTATACTTGACTCACACCTGTGCCAAGACAAAATATGCAGCGTTTGGTGGTAACCACGGTGGAAAGAGTGCGCAGTCACTCAGTTTTATAACAGTAGTATTATGATTTGAAAGTCCAATAGTTCTCAGATTAAATGGGCTTTAGTACATTGTCGGCCCCACAAATGTTGATTGCTTTGCTCTTGCGTTAAAAATTATAAAAAAAGTGGAATTCTTTTATACAATTTCAACGTCAAATAAAACAATGACATCCTAATGAAACATTAAGTTTCTACGATAGAGTACTGAAATACTACGGTTTTATACTGAATCGTCTAAAATACAATATTATTGCTATAAAATAAATCTACTACTAAATGACTGTAAAATTGTCTTTCCTTAAATAATTTGTGTAAAGATATAAAATTAAAATTTATTGATCGCTAAGTATAGTGCAATTTGCTGGATGTTTTCGAATTGTTTAATTTTTAACTATTATTTAATCTAATATAATATTATTTAAGATTTAACATTATATTATATTAAGACCAATCACAATACTTTTCATTATAATTATTCTTGACTTTAATAAGAGTATGTTAATGTACCTAAACTGAATAAACGTATTCCGACTTTGACTTTGAAAGAAATTAAAAAGAAAGGTTTCATATTTTAGATACCTAGAAAAATCCTACCGTATACTTGACACTATCATGATTGATAATACTTACCATAGGGTAACAAATCATCTGGCAACTGTGCTCATTTGGAGTTCTTTCAGTTTTAATAATCTTAATGCTGAAGCAGGTTGAAGGATATTTCAACTTCAACACGTCAATTTATCCATATTCTGTAAATGAAACAATATGATCAATATAATGTTAACACGATAACTAAAGACCTACATAAAAAAGGTTATCACAATTTAAAGAAAATAGTAATACAATTTTAATAATACTTTCTTAATATTTTGCATATACAATGCACGCTATATGGTCTGCATTTTGCCTTATACTTAAGTTGATTGTATTCTGTAAGTGCATTTCAACATTTTTTCATAATTCTCTTAAATATGTTTTTCATTATTCTTATAAAATTGTCAACAATGTTTTGTAGCTTTGGCATGTTTTTGTCACTCTTTTATGCTGGATCAAAACTAAAAATAATCCTATTTACGAATTATGGTTATGTAATATTTTTATTTCAATTCTTATAAATATCGCATATGTTCGATGTGTTGATGATATACTGTTTTACAGACATGATAGAGAAATATATAAAATTATTGTTACCTGTTTCTTAGTTATTAAATCTTCACATATAGTTGTGAATTATAGAAGACATGAAAGTCTCTCAGATTCAGCACTGATGTATCTTTATAAATATACCTCAGTTAATAATTGCATGAAAATATAAATAGGTATATTTATAATAGTATTGTTTTATACTTCCTTGTTCCTGTTTGAATATAAATATCCTGAAAATAACTAAGTATACAGGGTATACACCCTTAATATTATCGAAAAATTTCAGATGGTTTCTTAAAACTGATAACTTCTTTTATTTATATATTATGTATTAACACCATCTGGTCGGTGATCAGTACCCCTGTCTACTTAGTCAGAGGTCCCGGATTTGAATCCCTGTATGGGCAGATATTTGTATGCCGAGTACGAATATATGTTATGAATACGAGTCATGGATGTTTGTATACATATAAGTATATTTCTATTATTTATACACATATTACAATCTATATTTCTCCGTTATCTAGTATCCATAACGCAAGCTCGTAACTATGCTTAATTTGTTCTAAATAATAATGTTCATATTTAGTTAATAGGAATTAATAGGAACTGTTTGACAGTTTTTCGGTGTTGCAGGTACCGCGTGCGTAAGCAACTAGTACGACCAAGCTCACCTTGTATAAATATATACCGTGATGTGATAACGAACGGTCGACAAGTGTCATGGGTTAATGGGAATTCAATTGAACCCTTGAACAACATTGTTCGTGTGTTTAATTTAATACAACCCATCAACATTTAGGTATTATTAGTTGGCGCCCTTTTAAATTCTTTATCGAGACATATCTGAATAACAACGATCTAGTTACAAATAAAATTTATTTTCCAATGACTATATGACCCATTAGTTCTGTTAAAGTTTGTGAATAGATAGACCATTATAAACAAATTACTTTTCAATTTCAAATTACGATTTTTCATATTAATATTTACTTATTTCTAGGATTGCTAACATACCTTTTTATTATGATTGTTAATAATTATTATTCAGTGTTATGAATTAATCTTATGGAAGAAGAATAAGTTTATTCATCATAAAAGTTTCCGCTAAATACATTCACATCTTAAGAGAATGTTTGTTTTGTCTATACAAAATTTATTTAAATTATAATTTAGTCACAAAAAAATGATAAAACTTATAAACTGAAATAGATAAAACACCTAATATAATTTTAGAATGCCAACATACACAATAATTGTGTACGTATTATTTTGTACCATTAAGTTAACCAGGGAGCAAAAATGTGTATTTGTAGTTACTTTGTCACACCTTATGTCACCAAAGTAAATTTGACAAATTCGGTGTCTTTCCACCAACTAACGAGATATTAATTCAAGAACCAAAAAGGGACTATCAATATAACCCATTAATAGTAATAATCAAATCGTGACAAAATTATATTGGTAACTTAAAGATTGATTAGAACATCCAAATATAAGACAATGAATTTCTATTCAAGTCAAAAAATTAAATATAAAAAATTTCTGTCAAATAAGTATTTGGATATCATAACTGTACGCGGATTTGTCCAGCAGAAATAAGTCCATCTACTTATGCATTTGGCAGTCTAATGAAATTATTGTTAGCCTAGAGGAGCTAAACTCAGTACGAATAAAATTAAATAGTAAAAAAATCTCATGACATTTAATATTCTATTGTTATATTTTACTACGACAACATAGAGGCATTTAGTTCACACTTCAACAAATTTGTTGTTCAAAGTTGGCTCTAAATTTAAAGTTTTTATCGTTTTGTATGTGGCTAATATGATACCAATATGAAATTGTCGCTATTTACACCAGGGTTTACTTATTTCCAAGGTCCACTCAAAAATGTCAAATTAACTGGGTGAAAACAACAAGGTGATATAACATATGAAATACGCATTTCCTTATCAAATTGAAATGATTAACTGTAATGTATCGAGTCGTTAAGTAGTAATCTTGACACAGCACTATTTTTTAAAAATATATAGAACTTAATATATGTGATTTCTCAAGATTTTTAGTTAATAAATTTTTTAAAGTTTTATTCAAAATAAAATTTGTTATAGTGATATTTCTTTATGAATGATTGTATTCATCATAATAAACCGTAGTCGATTTCCCTAAAAATATACCATAAAACTAAAAACAATTTTAGACAATGAAGCATTCACGTATTTATAAAACTTAATATAATCTAAAATTCCAGATTACCATATTTTATACGTTTTAATATGAACGAGATCAGAAAGTATAAACTTTCAAATGAATCATACACAAATATTTCACAATTTTATTACGAATTGAGGACTTAATTCTACACAGATAAATTATGGTACCTACCTATACCATATTTAATAAAATGTGTTTTCTACAAGAAAATTATTACATATTACATGTCTTGGTAATTAAATTTGGATCACTGAGATAATTTATGTATATATATATATATATATATATTTGTTACAAAACGTAATTTATACATATTTCTAGTATAACCAAAATAGTCCTAAAATGTAAACATATTGTAGTCAGAACTAATACATTAAGATCATTTTGTCACTTCATATTCTCTACTTGTCATTCACCTAAAATACTGAACATGAATTGTACAATTATACCTAGCATATCAATACCATAATTACAAAAAGTTGTACATCCATATGCTTGAATAAATTTGATCCAGCTATTTATATTTCGAGTGTGTGGCATAAGACGAAAATCATAGTCTGTTATAGTCAAACAGATCACCAACTGCCTGTAATGCAAACAATTATATAGGTGCTTAAATTTTAAAATCGATTCATTCAGCATTAATAAATTTTTGTTCATTAATATTAACCACAACATATTTTGTGCATGTTACATGAGCCAATTTATATATAGTTGATAATAATTCATCTGAATCCGTAGCTTATTTGTAAGTTATCGCTATTTTCAACATACTGTGTACATTTCTTTATCCTTTTTCACTAGTAAAATAGTAAACTCAATTTCCGCCTTTGTTTTTATTGGCTTTAAAAAGTTTTAAATATCATATACCTCATTTTAGAGAGAGCTTCGAAAATATAGTCCTCTTATTTCATTATTACAATTATTTTTGTGTAGATTGTATATTAACATTCAGGATATTAATCTATTTCACTCTGTTTAAAATTTCTATAAGTTGACCTAAAAATTTTTATGTTGAAATCCAGTTAAATTGAACATTTAACTTTGAAATAATTCGCAAAGAGCTGAAAAAGTATCAATTTATTAGCAATGATATCAAAGTAATTGCCGAGCAAGATGTTGCAGATCGCTGATATTTACATGTGAATGAAGCTACTTTTTTGCATAACCTTAAAAATATTTTATAAATTCACGTCGACTAAATATAAAAATAAGCACTTCCCATTAGACATTCATTCTTTGCTTCGCGTAATTTCAACATTATGTAATATATGTGTTTTCCTAATAAACAAATCAATTAATAAAATTATTCAAAGAAACAGTGCTGGTGTAGGTTTGGAATGCTGCTGCGGGTCCCTAAAAATAGTTTAGTTACCAATTATAACGGTGTGAATTGAATAAAAAAATTCAGATATTTATAAAAAAAGTATGGTACATCTTCAAGATATTGCGATATTAATATCGCGTCCCCGTTTCAGCACAAAAGTAAAATACTTTGACTTAGGTTCTAAATTTCTCTTGTATAGTGTGTGGGATAGTCTTTTAAACCAACTTACATTTAGGGAGCCACCTCTTAAGCAGATCCATGAGGATTTTAAATGAAGGCAGAGAATGTCCCCCTAAAAGGATAAACTGACGACCATGAATAAACACAAACAAAGTTTGTAGTATTGATTCATGCTTGCAACATCCCAAGACACGCTCTCCGTTATTAGATGGAATAATAATTGAGAGGTTATAATAAATTTATTATAAAAACCATCCTTCAAGATGGTTTTTATTATAAATTTATTTCCAGCAGTGGTATACCAACTAGCTCTGTGCGAATTATTCCATAATGTTTTAGCAAAATAAATGTAATTCCATATTGTTTAATATTATTCATTCCATTTTGTTTTCTTAAAGATTTCTACTTAACCTTCCTATCAAAATCAACGACATGTTCAACTATACTTTTAATTCAATTAATTAATTATAATTTATAAAAGGTTATGCACTTATTTTCTTTAACAAGAAAGAATGTCATTTAACTTTAACTATAAATGCCATTGTTATTCTTATTTAATTTTTATCTAATTTTAATATACCTGTGATTGATATTATGTTCTTGATAAATTAAAAATAACCTAAAGAAGCAATCTAAAATAAATTACCTAATTTAATAAAATATCAATGCTCAGTATGGTATTACTACAGTAAAAGGAACAAGTAGATTGTCATTGTGTACATTTATTATTAATGCTAAAAATGCAACAAGTGCAATGGCCTTCTTTTTGCAAAGCAATTAAGAACCCTTTCCGCATTGCCTCTTATCGTCACCTACTGATCTGAATTTTTTACATATATTTATTGAATAGAGTTCAAAGTTGGTTTCATATCGAAATAGAAAATATTGAAGCGTTGTGAAGTCAATAAAAAACATTAAAAGTATTGTATAAATCGAAATTATTCAATAATATTTTTTTAACGTTATGGCTTCTCGTGTTTACCAATTCGACCAATATCGCATTTATGACAAATATAGGTTATAGCAATTTAACGATGGCTAGGGAGTTTTCCTTATGCAATAATTAATATCGCTAATAGGCGCCATCCGTAGTCATCGCAATATCTCCACTGCCTGCGCGATCAGCCCTACGAAAATCGTAGGCAATTATCACTCTCACTGTATCTGAGCCAGCTTACTTTTTCCTTTTACTATGGTTAATACTATGTCTCAATAAAAGTAAAATTATACAGTACTAATAAATAAATGTTTCAATATTTGCCAGACTTACCATAGTTGTTACCGTACTGCGGCTGAGATTGTTGGTATGAGTTATATGATGGTTGTGAGTAGGAGTCGTAGGCAGCCGGCGCGCCGCCGTACGCCGGCTCCGCTGCGCCGTAGCCCGCGTCTCCCGCGCCACCCGTCCCGCCGCTGCACGTTATAACGGCAGGTTTTATAGGTGCACACATTAAAAGATATTTTCAGATCAAAGATTTGAATCATTCGTTATGCCTTCCCTTCCATAGCGAAATGTGTCCCTAGGTCTAGAATGTCCACCTGCTATCCTATTGACTGACTTTTCATAAAGTGGTAGCCATGGAGTTGTTTACAGGTCTACTTATTTCTTGCTAATTATTATATCATTGTAAGACTTTTCCTTGGAATAAAACAATAGATAAGCAACAACAAATACGATAAGCTTAATAGTTTTTGTTAACTTTAATTGTTAAAAACAGTATTTTTTAACTATCTATAATTAAAAAATACTGTTTTAGAACTGCAATATTAATTCGTTTTTATGATTAAAATTCATTAATATAAACCAATACGTTTCTTTTATAGATATTAGCAGACTATCAAATGGAAATTCTAGTGGAATATGTAGAAATCAAATTAATACGATTAGTTTGATTTTAAATAACATAATTTTTATCAACCCTAATTGGGAACTAGTGATAGTATATCTTAGTCTTAAATGTTATAGTTAATTGTTGTATGTATTTCTTTTTTTTAAATTGGCTGATAAGATATATTCTAATAAAGATAATTTCTATTCCATTCACAACTATGATGTAACAATGTGATATAATGATCATGTATTTACTTGCATACATACAAAACTTCATATTCATAAGCAATTGATAGTCTCATGATCATATTAAGAATATTTTAGCAAACATTAAAATAGGTCGTGTTAAACTTCTATGATGAGCCGAAATCATATTAATAAATGTTTGTTTGGTAAATCGTCAAATAAATTTAACAATAATTTATTTTGTTTAATTCAACCTAAATATCAAAATTATATTAAATTAATTGCGGCTTTGTTGCCTGTTAACGCAATACAATGCATTGAATCCAACTATAAAAATATTTTTCGAGCTCTTAGAAGAATTTATAAAATGGGTAACTGGGGAATCACATATGTGTTATGTGAGAATATTTTCTGGACAATTTTTTATGTAACTTGTGGAATAATAATGCCCTATTTTATATAAAATATCCATTGAGTTTTCATCAAATAAACAGATCACTAGCATTTAATAAAAAGGGCGAGAATGTTGACTCTATTGGTTTACTTGCTCTACCCAAAGCACTTACAGATACAATTAAATAAAAGTCACTATGATTTTGTGTGAATACCCAGTTATTTTGTAAAAAAAAAATGTGTAAATTTGTAAGAACCTTTTTCTTTTGATTCATTTATAAAAAAAACAATAAAAAATTTCTTAACTTACCCATAGCCATCGTTTTCATAACCGCCTTGACCACCACTTGTTGAATAACCATACCCACTCGACCCATAACCGCCAGAGTTGTAGCCAGAGGGCTGCGACGGTGCCGGTGACGAATAATTATTGCCCTGGTATGAGCTGACAAATAATACTCAATTTTAATAATAAAAAAAAAACACATTATATTAAATTTTACGTGACGAAAATCAGCATCTACAGTATCTGCATTTATGTTTCAGACGGCAATTCCTATCTGAGAGATTGTATTCATCATAAAAATTTCATTATCAATTTTTCATAGGGCCGAAATTAATAAAAGTTCATGTTACCTAGGTGTGTTATAAGATGGCTGCGAATATGGATCTTGTGCTGGCGGTTCATAGGGCTGATAACCTGTATGTCTGTAAATGATAATTTAGT
The DNA here is from genome assembly GCA_943193645.1 of Acentria ephemerella. Taxonomy (NCBI): domain Eukaryota; kingdom Metazoa; phylum Arthropoda; class Insecta; order Lepidoptera; family Crambidae; genus Acentria; species Acentria ephemerella. The sequence goes on along the minus strand of OW971877.1, from coordinate 6,840,526 downwards.
AAGTTTCGGAAAATAATTTATGATTATCATCAAGGGGTAGTTGTTGAGATTCAGATAAATAGTATCGTCATATGTGTATCAGACGGCACATTCCTATCGTGTTTATTGATCATCATATTCATTTAAAATTCAGATAAAATTTTAAAAATATTGATTATGCTTGGAATTATACCAAAATATACGAATACAATATATATTACTTTGGTATATTGGCAATATTTTTATTCCCAAAGTAACTATAGTTTTCAAATTACTAGCTTTACAGGGCATGGACTATGCACTTCATTTAGTACTTTTGTTATATCGCCCGCTTAGGCCTATTTACTTTTCCGCTAGACACTGTCGCGCCTAGTATTTTATTTATAATATTATTTTACTCCAAAAATTAGAATACTAACACAACTTGTGTTTTATTTATATTATCAAAATATAAATTCAATCAAAATTAAAATTAAGTGTATCCGTATGGATATTAAGGTCTCATTATCGTATCGGTAAAACAAATAATTGATGCATCACTACTCGGGACTCTTGGAAGTTACATTGGCTGCCTGACCGACTATATTTCTTTAATATACATACGAAGGAGGTCCATATCCATTAGATTGTGACGGAGCATTGTGTTGTGGCGGAGCTTGTTGATAACCGCCCGATGGTGGTGGCCGACCACTGCCGCCACGTGGCCCATCAAACCTGTCACAAGTATATCATTAATTAATACACTGGTGTCTATTGAATAATGAGTTTGACTCTACAGGCATCATAAGTCAATTAATTAAATTTAACTTGGTACTAAATGCTTCTGCTTCCAATCTACTGTTCAGTAAGTAAAATTGATACAATATTTGAGAACTTTAAAACTTTCAAAATAATATTTCCTGTCGTTACTAATAACACCTATACCCACCCTGTCACTAACACCATCTTTCAAATGTAATCTGAAGTAACTGTGGTAGAAATAGCAGTTTTGACAAGAATGTTGGATAAAGTATTTTCCATACAAAATTTTGTTATAATATAAATATATATTTTTATCTTAAACAGTCTATATAATAAAGAGAATTTTCAAAATTTTCCTATGTAAAATTTATGAATATAGAAGTGAATGAAATATTTCTTATCAACATACAAATCAATTGTTCTTTTGATGAACCTTTACTGCGATTGAAATTTGTTAAACAAAAAAACAAATTTTTTACTGTTATATGTATATAGATTTTTTTAAAATAAGTTAATTTATTTATATTACATTATAGTTTATATGAAATATTAATTTAATAGAAGGTTATTCTAATAACCAAAACAACTGAAGCATTTTTCATGAGAGACAAATTAGTTGAATAGTAATAGATAAATTAGTAGAATTAGTCATAATACCATTATAATATAATATAGATTATGACATGGTGATGATTAGCTATTCGATTAATAATGAAAAACAAAAATGGTGGAATAGTTTTCTGTAAAGTGAAATTCAATTTCAATACACTCTGTATTTTGATAGATACCCCCCTGGCTCCCAGGGTTGCGTAAACAAACTTCAGATTGATTCAGAGAGATTAATTCAGTTTATTCTTAAAAGATGGTTATCATAATAAGATAAATAAGGTTGTGGTTTGTACTTATTTTTTATTTTCTTTCATTTAGTCATAGTCTGCGACATATCCCACAATTAATAATAGTGTCAGACTGTAGATTGTTGTGTTAGAGAATATTCCAAGATAAATAATCTGTAAGGTCTACAATACAAAACAGGGAATGTATTTTACAAATTATGCCACAATTTTGGAATATGAGACATTTAAAGTAGTAATTTGTTTTTATCTTATCCAACTTACCTTCCGCGTTTAGGTGGTCCACCTGGTCCACCATGAGGAGGCCCACCACCCCGTTTGTAGGGTGATACCTGGTGGGGCGCAGGTGCCACTGCACTGGCAGGGTGGGGCGCAGGTGCAGGTACTGGCCTGGGCCCAGGACCACCGGATGGAGGGCCACCCGATAGAGGAGGACCACCACTACCACCACCGCCACCACGACCACCGCGACCTATTGTTTCAAAGCAGAGAATTTTGTTGAAATTAATTAACTATTATCTTTGCACCCGCATTTTTTTAGGAAAGTCAAAATCATTACCTTAGAACTAATTTAGTACTTATAAATAACTCAACTAAGTGCATAATTCACACAAAAATGAAACTAATATCAAGATGTTTATCATCAACTCTGTTTCAAGCAGACATGTTTTACATTATTGATATTATAAAGCCCCGTATATATGATTTTTTCGAACCGCGACAAAGACTTGATAGTGTAGTACAAGTAGTAGTAGTAGTGTAGTGTGTGTGTACAAGTGTTTGAAAAAACCTGTTAAAACTAACAACTGGTTAGCATTTTTCACACACATAAATATATATTTTTTTGCACACGCAATCAACCACATAAACTGTGTTTGTCACTGGATATGTGACGGGGATTCCCCTGGCAGAAAGTATGTGTGTTATTTAAAATTTTATTGTTTCAGTACGCAATAAGAAAGGAAGTTTACATACAAACATACATTTGAATTCTGAACAATTTAAAATGTGAACAAATTCCTTACACTAATCAGTGCTATCTCAGGGCTTGCACAAGATGCAAGTCGATAATCACAATCAGATCGGTAAATTAATGGGTATAAGTCTAGCTATCTAGTGTTATTGTCAAATCCCATACATTATATATTGAGAGATTCGATTATGATTACCGAAATGCCTCAGAGCAGGTGCTTGTCAATAATTTATGTACACTTAACTCGTGCAAAATATCTGAACATTTATTATGGTGTACCACTGTCTATACTAAACTAACCTAAAAAATCTTTCCTATTCCTGGCTTTTCTTTTGTGACATATCTTAACACGTTGACGGACAATTGCGGCTATAGCCGTCAAAGCGAAGTTCACAATGTGGCATGACTGCTATAGCCGTCCAAAACGAAACGGTCGTTTTTAGACACTACGGCTATAGCAGCACAAATGTGCACTTACTGGCGTATACGTAGAAGCATAGTGTCGTGTTTTGAAAACATCTTTTTAGGTTGAAGTTCATATTTCACCTGTTATACGAGTTGCAGATTCAGTATGCACGTGGTTGTGAAGGGAGTTAGTGCGATCGTGTTTTCTATTGAATTTATAGTTCTTATTGATACGTTTAACGATATTTATTATTATTTATATAACTATACTGGTATGTATTTGTTATAGCCGCAACCTAATTAAAGATACTAAATTAATCAAAATTAAGTTTATTTAAGCAGAAAGAGTAAAGCTATACTTCTAACATTCTAAAAATCACAAAAACATATGGTGTCAATTTTCGAACTTCGCTTGTTCCTACTGTCCGTCAACGTGTTAATATATTTTTCTTTACTGACAGGACTAGCGCATCTAAGATGAACTGTCAATGTTACCATTTTTTCTTACGAAATAGTTACAATATGCTTTCAAAAATTCATATAATAGTAATCATAGGTATAGTACAATACAAAGATTTTATAAATAATTATTTTCAACTAATTTTATATTTTATTATTATTACATTTCATTCTTATTAAGCTGTATTGAATCATTCGCTTTAAGTGACATCTAGTTTACTTTTAGAGATAAAATTGACTAAGTTTCATTGTAATGCAAATAGGTGACGCTTATTACACTTAAAATTTTTATTATAATATTATACCTCTCATAGACATTCCACCACGGCCAACGCCTCGGTCACCACGTTGCCCAAAATCACCACGACCCCTTCCACCTCGCCCTCTCATACCTGGACCCCCTCTGTTGTTGTATCCTCCTCCTATATGAAAAAAAAAAAAATTTTTAGAATATTTAATACTGTATAGTATAATAATATTAATTAGTACAATACCAATTTCAGCTATGTTATTAATTTAACATTTATGGTAGTGTTTTTGGATCTGTATGATGCTGAAATCTAAATAAACCTAATCCATATAATATTTACCGATGAACTAATTGATTTTGTTTGTATAAAAATTAAATTAAAAAAAGTGGAACAACTGGTAGCTACTACATAATTGCATTATGGTTCAAACTTGAATTTTCATCTTTATATTTTTAGCATAGTGAACAGATTGCCTCTAAACAATGATTTTATTTATGTGTTTCAGAGTAATTCAGAGTTCAGTATTTCAGGAGTTTAGTTACACAACTACCCAATGATATTTAGTATATTTATACACACTCCCCTAATCCAAAACTTCAAGAGTTGCAATTTTTAAACCATTAAATAACATATTGGAACATTCAAAGATTGAATATACAAAAGCATGATACAATACATTTTCAAAAACCAATGGACTATGATTTTACACCAAAAATGCCAAAATGAAGAGTGCTAAAAATGCCCATGAAGGGTTGTTTTTGATTTTTTTTTAATAACCATGACACTGTTATTGACAATGAATATTATTATACTACATTAAGGTAATATAAACTACTAAATAGAAATAAATAAATTAAAAAAAACATGCTTATTCACTGTTACATAGAAAGCATTTTCAGACTAACTTATATTTTTGAACTTATATAAATTAAAACATTGGAATTCATTCCATTCCATTCAGAATATTATCATTTAGTTAAATTGTAATATATATATATATATATATATAAGTATATAACACCTATTTTAAGGTATGAAGTTGATAAATGATTTTTTTTAACCCATTACTGTGTTGTAAATATGCTTACTTGGCGGAGGTGCACCTCTTGATTCAATGGTTGGCACTGGGTGAGGGCCGGGGCCTTGCGGACCAGGAGGGAAACTACGCCCGCCACGATCACCACCGCCGCCACGCATTGGGCCACCGCGAAAACCACGTGGACCACCACGTGACGATGGTCCACCTCTGGGTGGGCCACCGCGACCACGCATTCCTGGGCCTCCACTAAATGAAGAAAATAATACTACAATGTAAATAAAATGCTTTAGGTTATAAATACTTCGAATGGAAACGAGTAATAAACGACAGTACTGATCTACCTTTATATTTAAATAATGTCATGTTTTTCTATGTATAAAAATAGAAATACTAACTATACATATAGTAGTAACAATTTTATCTTCATATGATATGAAGAAAAAACTAACCTAAGTTTCAAAATGGTATCACTATATCATTATCGTTTTGTAAGAAATATTACCGTCCTCGCATATCAAATCCACCTCTTCCACGCATATTTGGACCTGGAGGCCCGCCACGTCCTCCGCCGCGGAAACCCCGGCTTGGTGGGCCGTCCATCTTTATGGTAAGCTAAAGTTCAAGTCAAGATTTAATCAGGCTCCGTAGATATAGTTATATTATAACAAAGTTACACCAAGACCCAACAAGAAAAAATACTATTCAGGTTTAGAAATAATCTACTTTTCAAAATTAAATAAATGTAACTGCAGCGTCATGCAATGAAAATGAAATTCTTAATTAAACTCAATCAAAATGGCGGACGGACGCAGCTATTTTTTTTAATAAGGGATTCGACTTGGTATTTAAGATTTTTGAGCCATATATTTTGTAGAATTTTAAAAATTATACTTGTCTTAAATGATATAAAGCCACAGACATCAACAGCTGCTAGTTAGGCCCACAAAGTTAATTTAACGTTCATCCCTTGAAACAAATCTTGCGATAGTTGCAATCAAATCTCTAAATGACAATCAGATATGACAATTACGCTCGATGGTAAAGCGAGAGTCTATGTCCCATACATTTTTATAATTAATGAGTCTATTGTAATATTTAAAATGCATATTGTCTTGGCCATTGTGTTTATAATAAGCTCAATGGTTTTGGCCTTCTGAGGGCCTTCACACGCTTCGGCGATTATAATTATGATTTGGTAGCCAAGATATCAAAGACGTCGTATTCGCTGGAGCGAAGCCAAGGTAATCTGACTTTACGGCCCGCTGGTGTTAGTGCTTAGCAAAGTGCTTAGCTATAAGCCTCCTTCTTTTTCTTTTTTCATATACTGCGTTAAATCGTAAATAATTTTTCTCCTCTAGCGATTAAACATACAGTTATGTTTCCCTTTTTTGTAGTAAATCCTCTGTATTTATTCGGCTGTCAGTAATTATGCTTTGGAAAAACAACTTTTATTATGACTTTCCTAGTTTTCTTGATTTTATATTTGCTACGTAAAGATATTATCCCCTGTTAGGGTATAGCTACAATAAGGTTAGAGTTACTACAGTGATTCTTCTTATGGTGATGTTGGTATAGGCGTTTATCATAAAAATGTCTTCGGGCCATTCCGTGTTGTCGATGGAAAACGGCTAGGTAGGTGCGTCGCTGAGGAGTTTAGTGGGTGAGAGCCCCACACACCCCCCCTCTTCCTCCTTCCCAGAGGTTAGGGAATCGGCTGGTAGAACTTCTGCTCAGCGTCACAAAAAAAGGCGTTTATCATAAACAATTGAAAATTGAACAAAAATTAAGTTATGTCCTGAGTCGTCCAATTCATAGAATGTAACGGACTTTTCAAATTTTTAGTGTTGTTGAATTTTTTTTTGAAGTTGGTTGTTTTTGTTGATAAAACATTACTTTTTACAGACTCTAAAAGTGCATTGCAAGCACTTGAAAAATACCCTTTCAAAAATTTCATCCAGTTATTATTCAATGCAAACAACTGTTATGGCAATGTTATCTGTTCACTTTGCTTGGGTATCTTGGTTGGTTGGTTTAATTGTGGTGATTTATTCCCATATTTTTTTTTTAGGATTTATTATATATTTCTAAAGATACATACATGATTTGGGAAATGAATGGAATAAAAGTAGTGAAAGTAAAGGCAAGTTATATAAATTGATTCATCCTCATTATCCAACTAAGGTTTGACTTGTTTTTTACATGACACTGGCGAAATGCGCAAACCGCGCAACTTCATATATATATATATATATGTATATTAAAAAACTAAGCTTTGGTTTTTTTTCTGTAATGGTTTGGTAAAGTTGCTACTTCTATACTTATTCGAATTGTTTGAAACTCTAATTAGGTGTAAGTTCCCATTACCTACTAGTATTGAAGCTATATTATCTAGGCTAGATTTATCTTCTATTAATTTGATTCCTGCTTTCGTTTAGTACGTACATACATTTACTAGTGTAACGACATAAAAATTTAGTTATAATTATTAGGTGCGTGTACTATACGGTATCATGTATTTTTGTGTCTCATGTATATAGTTTATATTTATCATGTGTATTTATCCTAATTAGCTGTAGTTTAGATTGCAACAATATTTTTACCTTGTTTCAGGCAAGGGCGCCTGGTTGCTCTTTATTATTCGTTATTTCCTTTTTAACTGATCTGACGTGACGCTGGCAAAAAGTTTTTTTTTAAGAAAACCATTGCCATAATCAACATGCGTATTGGTCATACATGTTTACCATCATATCTTGCGGGCTTGAATATTATAAATAGTGATGCCTGTGAATGTAGTACGGGTATTGGTGACTTGAACCACATCCTATTTTCTTGCCCTTCTTCACACATCTTTTTTCTTCTTTCACTCGTTTCTCTTCAGATTCCTTTTGCTTCCTCTCTTATTTATTTATTACATTTAAATAATAAAAACGTGTACTGTGCTATTTCAGAATATCTAAGTCACAATAATATTAAGCTATAATTTAACCTTGTACACTTCCAAACTCTCCTGATCCTTGTAAATCTCCTATCACGTATCCTTTTTAATTCGTTTCTCTACCTTTTAATCGTAGTTAATGTACAAGCCAAAAACGAAAAAAAGAAGTTTTTGGCGTGTAATGGCGGGGGCGGTTTGGTGCTGTATATTTTATTTCATATATTGTGTTTTTGTCATGAAATTGGTGTAGTTTTATGACAAAAAGGATCGTTAAATCATGCAATATATGGAATACATCATTAAGCGTTGATTAGTGACTTACGTGTGATTTTTCAGTTTCATTTCTATTATTTCATTTGTAGGGTAAGTTCATTTATTTAAAAACATTATATTATTTCATTCTCATTTACTTATCATTTTGTCGTAATCATTATCATAACATTCCATTTTCGTATCATTTTATCATAATCGCTTACATTGCATTCCATTTTCAAAAATTTTCTCGTTAGTCATTAACAAAATAGCGAAGCCTACCATTAGTCGCCAAAACCTCCATGGGGCAAAGGGCTACATTTCACCAGTATCCTGGAGCCATAAATAAAGATAATGTAGCTGCAAGGACATACATGCTCTCAACAGTAGCGTGCCGATCTGCCGACACAAGAAACGGACGCTTACTATTTACAGCAGCGCTAGAAAGAGACATATGACGTGCGAGTGCGACAGGAAATCACAGCGTCAGCGCGCACGCCCTCTTGCGACTAAACTAGTGTCTCGCTAAGACTTACAATAGTTGCAACACCTTATATTTATATATATATAACAAGATGATCAATAAACAATATTCCATATATTCAAATTCATTCAGATTCCATATTCCATATATTCAATTCAATTCAATTCCATTCCATTCCAATTATCATTCAACTACATCGGAGTTTTATTCAAACCATCCAGCCTCTAAAATAAAAACTACATTGATGAAGATATGGCTTAAAGGTCTTAGTTGCCAGACCAAATAATTGAAAAAAAAAGCTAAATAAAATGGAGGACCATGAAAAAGTTGTAAAGTATTTGGTATCAGTGGAGAAACTAGGTGAAGAAATATTGTCAGACAGACGTGAAATCATAATTTTAGATGAAAGAAGAAATCATAACAGAGAAGCTCTAAGAGATCTTACAAGGTCATCCCAACATAAATGTTGGGTAACAGTAGGATCTGTATTGATAAAACATAGTGTTGAAGCAACAAAAGCATTATTAGAAGCTGATCAGAAGCAATTAAACATAGATCTAAACAAACTGTATAGTAATCTTAAGGTGAAAGTTAATAATTTGAGAGATTTAGAAATGCAGCCACCAGTACAAGGATTAATGCTAATTCCAATGACACATAAAGAAACGCAAGGTCTAACAAAAGCTGGCTTATTTACTAGATATTAATATGTCTTACACTCACACCTAGTATTTAGCCCAAATTAAGCATCATTAAGAGTTGATACTGCATAACAGATCAACATACATAATTAGTGTATAAAATATCAGAAATATAATAAATAAACATACAAACAATGATGGCTCTTGAATAAATATTCATTCTTATCATACAAATATGTCCTTGGATTTGAATCTGAGACCTCTCACAAACTAGATAAGGGTACTGACCACTGACTGCTGTCAACCGAGTTGTTATATACATTTATAAATTCTGTAAAATTTAAAGCTGGTCAATTGTCTTTGTTGTCTTAATGATGGGTTAAGACAACAAAGATATTACCATGGAAAAGTTTATGTAACCACTTTATAATATCTGATCTGTTCACCTTAAATTTGTCATAATGAAGAAATAACTGATATGAGGACATATAAAAAAGACAAAAATGAGCTTCACTCTCTAATATTTCTGGAAGCAACTTAGCACCAAACTCCAAAAAATACATTTAAATTAATTACTTTTTTAGTGGAAAGTTGGTCAGTATTGTCAACTCGCCTGTCTGTTTGTTGTTGGTTTAAAAAAGAACAATATCAACATCAAATACGCAATATTACTCAAAAACTATTTGACCAACTATTGAACCAAATTGAACAAGATTGTCAGATCTTGTTCAATTTGGGACTACATGACAAGCATCAGTATTCCAATACAAAAATAATCATTACAATTGGTACTCCCAGTCAAAATTTATGGTGTAACACAAAACATGGTGAATTCTCCATCCTACATCCATCCATGAACCTTTTTGAAAAAACTTATAAAACAAAATCTTTTGTGTTACTATGATTTTGGTTTCCAAGAACTGGTATGACCAGACCTGAGAAAGCTTATAGTATCAAAATGGTATCTAGATTTTCCTTTTGTAAAGTATGAAAGAAAAACATGTCTATTTGGGTTACCAAAAGACTTGAAAATTTTTGTGAAGAAAGTATATGCCAGGCATTAAAACATAAGGTTAGCCTGGCCACCAATGTTTCTAACAGATGAGATAAAATAGAGAGAAGATTATATTATAAATAGAGAGAAGAGTATATAGATATATACTCTTCTCTCTATATTTCTATATACTAAACTGTGTATCATAGAATGACACCATATATAGTTTGAGTACATTGCATTGAGTCAAATCAAATGTCGTTTTTCAATTGCAACACTGCTTTTAAATTTAATGTCTTGTGAGAATGGATCTATCAATCGACAAAATTTGTCATTAAAAATTCGGAGCATTTCTTTATAAAAATAACAAAGTTTATATGAATCATACCAATTATATGTGTTACTTGGCATAGCCATGAAGCTAATCTTTTATGCATATTTTGGTATTTTAACTCGACAAAATGGTTTTTGTTCTTTTAACGTCAGATCCGTTAATAGATTCATACTTGTAGCTCGGCTATATTAAGAAATAATTATAATTTTTATTTTAAATATTAAATCTAAATAATAATAAAATATAAACTTACATCACTATTGCTGTGAATGTTTCAGATTGTTGACCAATGTGCGTTGGAACGCCAACTTGCACTTGACGCAATGCACCTACCTGTCTTTATAGAATTATTATTTATTTTATTTATTTTTGGAATTTAGTGTAAAATAAAAATACATGTTTTTTTTATATTTTATTACGCTAAGGTAGTCTCAAATAAAAAATCATCCATATATAATTTTCAATATGCACAGTTACATCTTTATACATGTAAATAATTATAGTACATAACAAATAAATAATAAATAGTACCAAAATTTTAGGATTTATTCATTAATGAAAATTGTTGTTTGGTGTGTTATAAAGTTATAATACAAAGTGACTTGACTAAACGCCAATTTGTATAAGTGGAATATACTTTAGATTGAATCATGAATAAACTCAAAATGCATAAACAATGGCCCCGATTCCGTAGTGCACAAACTAAATTAAATTTAAGTTCAGAACAATACCACTAAAAAAAACAGATGGCTTGTGACTTCATTTGACGTTTTAAAATAGCGACTTAGCGTTTTTGCCTTATTTTAATGTATATTATCAAAAATGCTAAATAAGTCAAATGTGTATGGATTTTCAAGTGTCATCTAACTTTATTTTCCTTAAAAGTCATTCAATCGCTTCTTAATGAATTGGTTTCAAAGCGATGCGAATAACATAAATTTAATTTTGTCCGCGTACAATAGAATTGGGGTCAATATCTAAATAGTTGTTTACATTGTCAAAAATAAAATAAATTAATATCAGTTAAAATGGCATTGATCTTTGTTCAAACATAAACATAATATAACCAATTACTTCACCATCAACTAGCTTAACTTTAATAAACAATATAATATGGCCATATAATTACGAATGATAGGTAATTTGACAATACATTTTCTTTTAGAAATAAACATTTGCAAAATAATAAAAAACCTAAGCAATATTAACTTACTTACGAATAATTGTCAATATCAAAACATTTATTCTAGAGGTTATTGCTTAACATTATAATATTTCAGTAGGTTGTATCAATTCTCAGTACAAAATGACACTTGGTGTAAAAGAGTTCTCAAGTACTCGTTAATTAAAACGTGGTTTGTCCTTTGAGCATAAATTATCATTTGTCATTATCACAAGTCTTAGAATTATTTTTCCAAATGACCTTAGCACATTGTTTATTTTTGTAAGATTGATTAAACTACTGGCATGTTCTTGTATATGTGCGAGTCGGGGCCGTTAGTGTACATCACAGATAGCGAGCGTCGTCACCGCAGTCGCCAAGCCACGGGAAGCGTCCTCTACCAATTGGCCATGCCGGGTTTATTCAGAGTCATGAAGTATATCTGACACGAAGAACCTCCTTTGGCGGATGAGAAGAATACTTTATCGTTGCGTTCACACAAAAACTTCAATCGTTGTGCTTTTTTGTGCATAAACACTCCATCGAGGTGACCACTCTCAACAGAGCGGATTTCGATGGCTTTGTTGCCCCAACCCATGATCTGTCCCGTTCCAATATAGGCCACTGAAGTAGGCATTTCACCCCACTAAAAAAGTGTACGTATATAAAATTTACGTTTTAGTCAATAGCGTTCAGTAAAACGCTATTTAAACCTATTTTTATTAAGACAAAGTTTGTTAAGTTTCAGAGTTCTCAGTCAACTTTTTTTACTTACCTGAAGCACAATATTTTTACTAACGCGCCCATTAGTATTTACGTATACACCTTCATTGTCATAACATAACAATAATTGCACGCCATTGGAATTTGGAAGAGGTACAATGCAATGTGGTACTATTGCGCCCTGTGTCTGAAACAAATGTGTTTTAAACATTATAATCAAATTTTTTCTTAATGTAGAGTATACTTTGTGATAAACAAACTTACATGCTTTGGAATATAAATATCGTAAACAGTGGCAGTGTCCAGGTCGACGGCGTGGAAGCCGTCAGCTGAGCCGTAAATAACTTTAAGTCTTGTACCTTCTTCAATAGTAAGATCTACTAATAGAGGTCTGTAATAATTACAATTGATGAATAGAGACATAACATCACAACAGTTAAAAATAAAGTGAAATTATATTCTTACCTATGTTGTAACTCGCCAAAGTTTTTGAAGGCCATAAATTTATGATATGGTTTAGGAGCCCAGGCATATATTTCAATGGAATCTTTTAAGGCAATTACGAGGAATTTGATTCGTTCATATTTAACGATACGGAAGTGAACTGCGCCTTGTAGTTCACCGACATTTATCCAGCCATTCCTTCTCTCTGCTTGCTAAATTAATAATGAATTTAATGGATTAATAAATCGACTAAGAAAATGTAATTCTTTATTAGAGTGCGGTATTCTACTTACATCGCTCAGGCCATCTGTACGTAAAATTTTCGATTTGAGCCAGCTAAGGTAGTATACGCGTACACGATTTTTCTTTCCAGAAACTGTCACAAGAATATTTTGTCCTTCTAACACTTCCATTTGCTGGAAGCGGCGTCGTGAGATTAATTGATACACCTTTCCTTGTCCAGAACGGTCAAGTAACATCAATCCATTTTCTGTACCAATCAGTAAATTGACTCCTGGAATATAATATTCTTATTTATTACTGTTATAACAAATGGTATGATATTATAGACAATGGAATAGTTGTTACTGTCTATAGAAATGATAGTTTATATTCATAAGTAAAATAAAGTTTTTATATACAGCAATCATCTAGTCCAATTTTTACTGTGTTTTAAACTTTATTGGGACTTGTTTATATACTGTACGGACTAATAATACGGACCCCATAAAGCAGCGCATAAGATTTCCGAGTTGAATCTCTTCTTGTATTTCCTTATCTCTGGCGTGTCGGAGCTGAGGTCGTGTCCGGTGGGCGTAACATTGACGTTGACGTGGCTCTCGCGGCGCGAGGCGTTGCCGCCCGAGCCGCCGGTGCCGCTGCCAGTCGAGCCCGCCCCGAAGCCAAACGTCAGGAATGAACGCTGCTTCTGTTGTAACGGGAGGAACTGTTGCGAGCCCACAGACGAGTTTGACGGCGATTGCTGTAGAGGGTGCGGCGAACCGGCGCTCGTTACGAACGACTTGGACGGGGTGGACTGAACCGACGAAGGGGAAGGAGAAGGGTGGTGGTGGTGGTGATGGTGGGGTAGAGGCATGCCTCCAGCGATCGCTTGCCTGTACTGAAAAGAAAATGTACCGTTAAAAACATAATGAAACATTAAAAATTAGTATGCAAATTTAATGAACTTTATAGAAAAAATTGTCACAGATTAGACTTTGAACTATAACTATATATGAAGCGGTTATCACAATAAAATTTTACTTCAATGGTTTTTCTGTGTACATTTCTGGGGAATTTGTTGGAACTATTAATTGAACTAATAATTTAGTGAAAATTATTAAACTGTACAATGAGCCTGATCATTCAAAAATTCTTATTGCAATATAAATTATTTGTTAGTTAGTTAAGTCCATCTCCCAGTGATTAGTTTTGATATCAGATATAGTTGGAAAGTTATTTGCTTGATTGCTATTATCTACAAATTCATGATTGTATGTCATAAGTAACTATAAATTATATGACGCAGGCAATGATCAGATAAACATGATTACATTTAGCATTCCTTGATAATGTATGTATATTCAAAGTATGATCTGATTTGTGCACTTTCGTTTTCAAAATAGGGAATTGTCCCTATGAACTAAAAATTATTTTTTAACCAGACTGTATAATCAAATTTGCTAATTATGTTATACATGGATCGTAATAAGTAACTTGTTGATTAAACGTCTGTTTATCAGGAGAATAACTGATGTCTATCAGGAGAATCGTAAAACTGGGTTTCATTAAAATGAAATTAAAAGTCACAGCAATCCATGGGTTATTTTTGCGATTTAACATATAGTGGAAATATCAGTGCCCTTTGTACTCCTCCTGTGGGTATTTGTATTGATAAGCGGAGAGACAACATTATTCAGCCCAGGATTACCTGTCAGACCTTATGAACTTCTTCGAACTACTAAGCCGCCAATTCTACCTAAAGCAAGGGCTAGACTGATTTGCAATAAAACAAATCGTTACGATGTGAAAGCATCTAGATAATGCATACATAGGAAGAAAGTAACAGGCCTCAATTTGAACAAACAACATACTATGAACGAGCTTTTCTTGCATCAATTCGATGAATACTTACGTAAATCGTATTAGATGTCTGCGAGCCGGTTGAGGATCGTGACTCCAGGATGTTTGCATGATCGACAACGATTATAACATTAATACGATAAACCAAAATCAAAACCACATGGGAGCCTCTTCCGAGGCTCTCCAAACATTGCAGCTAAATTATGTGACTTTGTAAATGACTTAACAGCTGGTGAATCGCGAAATAAAATTTAACATCGACGAAGTGTATTTAAGCTAGGATCTCTTGACACAATATTAAACAGGCAATTGAAATAGAAAGGTCGGCTGTAATAGTGAAAATATGTTACGAAATTTAATGTAGAGTAGGTAATAAATATCTCTTTTTCGTATTGTAAAAACTTTATAAACTTTTACTGAATTTTCATTCAAAACTGCATGATACTGCTTGTTTCAAAAGTTATGATACGATCCTAGCTTTAATCCTTCATATGAAAAATGTATATATATTTCGGTAACCTCTACTACTATCAAAAAATATTCCAAAAATAAACACTTCCCTATTTGTATATAAATAACGGCTATGATGAAATTCCCAATTATAAAAATTATAAAGCATTGATTAGATGATGTCAAAATGAAACTTTACAACTAAATGTAATATTAGACTAGGGTCACCAAAATATTTTAAATGAGTAATCATTATTTTATGACGACTGTTGCTTTATGATTTTTAGATGCAGCAAGAGAACATTATTTTGAGCGTTTTTCCATCAGCCAGCATCCATCCGACACTTCTACGCTTATGTGTTATGTAAATAATATATACCAACAGCTACTTAATTGCAATAAATATATATATCAGTTTTTTGCCTGAGCCAGTTACATAACAATAATTTGTCGTATTTTTTCATTAAAATATAACATAAGATTTGATATCTCCTGATTTTTAACAATAGGAGTTCATATGCGACGATAGTTATGTAGCATGTCACATAGTGCCCATGCGACCGACGCTATGCCTGCTCACGTAGTGGTACTTTTATCCAAGTTACAAGTTTGCATGCTATTTATTATGTTTGTTCTTTTGATTGGGTATAAGGTATGGTAAAAAAGATTAATTAGTCACAGTGAAAACGATCAGTATCTATGCTAGCTGGTAGAAAAAAGGCCAAATTCTGGGAGCAACACCAAATATTCATTATATGTGCGTAGCTATTACCCTTTTATTGTTTTAATATAGAATTGTGTGCCTAGTGATTGTAAAATTTTAAAGTAATCTTGTAGAGCATATAAATAACCGACATCTCACCTCTTCGCTAGTGGTCTTGTCGTGCCGCGGGGGAGTAGTCGGCTGACCCGCCTGGCTGAGCAAGTCCGGTAGTACAGAGCTTGTCCTGGCTCCACTGCCATCATTTACACCGCTCGATCGACCCTACATATATTGTAGATGGGTTATTATTTCAGTATTATTGAATACACCACCGATAAAATAAATTAATAATTGTCTCTATGATGTAACCAAGGTATTGTAATTTTCAATTATTTTATTTGCAAGAATGAGTCTGTATTAATATTATTGTAGATTATTAATTTTACAGCATAAGAGCAACAAATACAAACAATACAGCCAGTTCATGCAGTCAGAAACACATTCAAAAGAGGAACGATTTTCTTTTCAGCTTCATTAACATTTCGTTAGCCTTTCATTCCCAAAATGGTTAATGGTTGAGGCGTTCACGGCATCTCAGACTCGTCATTTTGATGTCTCGTACATTTTGGCAGGAAGACGGTATTTGCGCGCACAGAATTGATACTGATGGATGACTGTTAGTATAAATGTAGTAATGATTTTGAGTTAGTTAGAAAAAATAAGCAGTTATTAATACATTATTCTACTAAATATAAAGTGACATTATTTTATTATCTTTTCAATTTTATGTATAATATAGAAGTAAATAATAGTGTTGTCACGCAAATGTAAGACATGTGAGCAAAAGGTATATTTAGTTTAAAGTAACTTATGATTATTTTATATAGGTTTCGTCAATATTATTATCATTCAAACTAACCCATTATGATTATTAATGTATAAAGCACTAATGATTGGAAAATCTACTATGATGGTTATTTATAATTCCACACTCATTTTCGATAGCTTGACAATAAGGAGTATCTTCAATGACACTTTCATTGTAGGTAAAACATTTACAGTTAATATTTAGAAAACGTAGATTAATTCTCATCCTTCTGTGCTTTTTATGGTTTCTTGTTGAAGTGTAACAAATAAAAGGTACTGAATATATTTTTTTCTTTTTAAGAGACATCAATCAGAGCTGCATGTATTTTAAACATACATGTAATATGTTATAAGATTATTGTAAATAGTTTAACTCATCCAATCAACGGACATGAGTTTGAATAAAATATATTATATAACTTATTTAAAAACAGAAGTAATATTTAAACAATATGCATTAAATTATTTGGTTAAGTTTCTGGAAGTACAACTTTTTAGAAAATTAAATGAATATATATAATGTTATTTCATGAATTCCAATTACTAGTGCAAATGCCTTACAATTCACATTAAAAATATATACGTTAATGTTACAGAATATTATATATACAGCTATTTTTGCTAAAACTCACAATAGAGCAAAAATTACCAATCAACCATTCCCAACAAATGACAAACCAAAAAACCATCAACACACTACAATATAAAAAAGACCCTACAATTAAAGCATTGCAAAGTTAGTAAAAATTGTTAGAAAATAGAACCCTCATACCAAACTGTAAGTATAGTAGACGGAATTAATCAAAACTATCCTGAGCAGGAAGCAATTTACCTGATCCTGTGCGAGTACCGCTTCCTGCCCACTCGACATAAGCTCAGAGTGCCGATTGTAATGGGAATTTCTTCGAAATACTATATCGGATTCAGTCTTTTCTCTGCGAGGCCTCACTATATTGCTAGTATCAGGAACATTGTCTATGGATGATTTATTTTCAATCGTATTCGCTGTGAGATCAGGGGTACCAGCCTTTTCGAATGACGCACTACTGGTGAAGCAGATGCTTGTGGCCGGAGAGTCGCTGTTCACACTGCTCTGCCGGCTCGGCGGACCATTACTTTCATTATCTTGTCGGATTAGTGCGGCAACGTTTTTTAAAGCGTCAATGGGATTATTTCCTATTTTTTTCTCAATACATTTTTTATCATTCCTCTTCACCTCTCCTTGTGCAGACATCTTAAGACTATCATTCATTTTTATAAAATCGGTCAATATAGGTTCACCGGAAGCCGAGGACTTTATAAGTTGCTTTCGCGAGTTGTTAAAAATGCCACTAGATCTTAGATGCTTATTTGCTCCAACTGGACTTTCATGTTTGGGAAAGTATATGGCGGAGTGTCGTGTGCTCGGTAATGGGAAAAAATCGGAGTTTTCTCTTCTAAATCCTCTAAAAAATCTATTTGGGGAATTCAGTTCCGAATCTTGGTCTTTCTTGTATTTCATTATGTCTGAAAGTTTATCTTGAGTCGACTTTTCACTTGGTTTTTGGAAAATCTGCCTGTGTCGAGATGGAGGGGTGGCAATGGCTTTATAGTTTGCCCACGCATCCTCCAGCTCTATCCTAGACTGGCTCTGTATCTGTGCACGCTTTTGCTCGCTCTCTTTTACATATTCTCTTTTGCTTCCCTTACTTTCAGAATTTCGCGATGGGAAAAACCTCGCGAAGTCCCAGTCTTTCAGCAGCACAGCTTCGTCGACGTCGGATTGCCTTATATCAGTTTCCAAATTGTCTCTCTGTAGTTTTTCGAACATGTCCGATACAAAAATGATATTAAAATAATAGAAAAATTAAAAACAACAAAAAAATATGCTCACTAATCTTACTTTGGCGTGAAAAGCTGAGATTTGAGTATTCGATCCTAACTTATGTCGATGTACAGATAACAGCATAATCTGACTGAATACATTTACTAGATAAGGTTAATATAGTGTCATGCTTTATGCTGCCCGCTGTACAGACGACGTAACAAAACATTTTCCTCACACGTCAAGCATACATGACCCTCCGACTCAAAGATACATAGAGTAGATGAAATTGATGTCGGCTTCGTAGTGTTTTGTAGTGTCTTACCCTCTTCATGACGAGGGTGCGGTCGGCGTGCGCGTCGTCGTCATCGGGTGTAGGCGGCAGCGGCCGCGTGGGAGCCCCCCCGCCGGAGCCGTTGCCCCCTCCCCCGCCGCCACCGTCTTCCGAAACAGCCGACAGGCCCGGCCTGTAGCAGAACTCAGGACTGACAAGCGAACATAAACGAACGGGACGGGAAGGAACAACGAAACGGTCAAAAAATAACACAACGGCCAAAAAAATAATAATAAATAATAATTCCGAATTAATAATGATAGCCAGTTCAAATCTTAATTGACACATTAATTGTAGGCTTGTAATTGGCCACTTATTATAATATTGGTTACACCAACCAACAAACTGTACTTAATTATAACTGAACAGTTAAAAAAGATTAAATAAGTTTTATTAAGTTTCTTTCTATAATAAAAAGTTCTATTGGTTTTCCAATTTCTTATTAATCTAAGGAGAATTGATGGCGAACCATATTTTCGGCTGATGAGTAGTCAAACTTGCTCATAAATTAACACTATATCGGTATAATAAAATCTGACGATACCAAGTGACTAATGGAAGTTCCATGTCGCATTAGTGGCACAAGCGTAAATAATTTGAGGTGTAAATTAAATTTGCTCTTGATGAAAATCTGTTGTGGAAAAGCTAACGGTTCATTTTCCCACAGAATTATGCTCATAACTCTCAGGGCAAAAAGGATATCAAAAGCCCAGAGCACCGTATCAACTATTGAAATAGTTGTTTTATCAATATTATTACAAGTTTGCCATTTTATGATATTTCTTATTACAGTAACGGAAAGAAAATTATTTTATAACTGCGCACAAAGTTTTACGTAGTCAGGTGGCTTGTAGGACAAATGCAGAGAATCCTTGCTTATGCGATAAACCAATTGCATAGCGTACAAGTAGCGTAGTATACACTATCGGCTCTTTTTGTCTCCAAGTTGTCTTTTTGTCCAAATTTATATAATACAAATCATCTACAAGGTATACAATAATTCTAGGTAAATTATGAGTAAGAATAAATAAACATGATGACTAGCTAAGTGCTTGCTCTTAGTAAAAGGCGGCAGTGAATCGCATAAGCCACAATACAAATCAGTAATTAAAAAACATACAGTGGTTTCGGTGGGTCACTCGCGAGCAGCGTTCCGTCGTTGCGAACCCTACCGCCGCTCTCTTCTAAGTCGGAATCGCTATCAGACTCGTCAAATGTAGGCTCAGGAGCATTTCTCTCCACAGGGGGCCCTGATTATCAAATTAATTTTGAAAAAATTGTGCAATATAATTAGCGACAATTTGCTACCCTAAGCAGACGAGTAAAAAAAAGTGAAAATACACAGGCTCATTAATATTTCTTTCATTGATTATTAAAAAATTTAATATAATATGAAAAAAAAAATTAATCTCAGCTATACAGTTAATGTTACAGACTGACCGAACTAGCTGTAGTTGCAAGTCCCATATTGTTTTATTCCACACACAGTCTGTAATAATTAGGTAAACATCAATTTTCAAATGATGGGTTGAAATAAATTTTAATATGGTTTTACGTTTTCAAATAATTCATAACACGTAATTGAGCCACAAATATTATTGGATATAAAACAATTTTTTTAAAATTTATAATTAAAATATAGACCTTGTCCATTAGTAGGAGCTCGAGGAGGTCGGTTAGGTGGCTCATTACCGGACACTACACCAAGCTCATTAAGCTGTGCAGCCAACTTGTCCAAGTCCTGGAAAAAAGTTGAAAAAATATATATTTAGACTTTAATATCACCTGATAGAAACTTGCAAGAGTAATTAAACATAAAATGTAAAGTTTATAGTTACGATACAAAACCAACCTCTGGTCTTCTCGGCGGAAGCTGCAGTATGTGCAAACAAATGTAACAGCGTGACATGAAAATAAAACAAAACCCATATGTGAAACAAACTCTTATATATATAATATGAAAGGATACTATATAATTAAAAAACAGATACATCGCAACAAAATTAGACATCAGCAACTGTTCTTTTACATTTTTTAAATACTTAGATAATGAGGAAATAGGAATATTTTAGGGGGAAAGTAATTGTAGCAGATAATATTATACTCTAACTGAGGAATCGTACCATAGGTTTAAACATATGATGCGAGCCACGTTGTGGAGGTTGCGGTCCACTAGCAGGGGGTGTACCGTTGTTGGAGCCAGAACTGTTAGACGAACCTGACGACTTCGGAGTTGGCGGTAGAGGCCTAAACAAAGTATGTCTTTAATACTATATTATCATTAGGTTATACAAAAATCAATATCATTTTGCATTATGTGATGATGCTGATAATTAAAAAATATTATCAAATAGTTACCAGATTGATTGTTATAAAAAAATAATAGATAAGTCGGAACATTTTCTTAAGTATAATTTGTAATATAGTTATAAATATTATATTATATTTATATAAGTTACAAAAATCTTATATTAAAAATCATTAAAATATAACACATCATGTTATGTTAAAGCACACTATATTGCAGAAAACGATTATGGTAATATTTACCTATATCTATTAGGCTGTTGTGTTTGCGGGTCTGGGACTACTATCAGTCTTTGTGGAATGGAAGGCCTCGCTGGTGGGCCAGGTTCTAAAGTATTGAAAATCGGCACAAGTTAAAATAACGCCACATTAGCTTTAATAGTTGCACAATGAGATTAGGAAATTTTTTTGTACCTGGAATATCTTCTCGTTCTTCACGTTTACTATTGCGTTTAGGTGGAGGCTGTGGTTGTGGAGGTTCTGCTGGAGCTCTGAGTTATTTTGTAAATAGTTAGTTGTATATATACAAAACAAACAGTTATTAAGCAGTTTATTTATTTATTATTGACTTACCTGCCCTCCTGAATTTGCTGGAAGTTGCGACGAAGCGTGTCCCCGCCTTGATGGGGCGCATTATGTACAATAGAAGAAGGTTCCCCTGCCACTGCGCTTTCTTCTTCTTCTCCTTCTGAACCCGAATATTTATAGTCTTCACGCACAGAATTGTCTTGCTTTCTCTTTTTGCATCTGTCTATGTGATCCTTTAATTGTATCCTAACCTGTCGTTCCGTTGGTTGATCTCTAAAATGTTGATGTTAAATGTTATCAAAGAATAAGATAATAAAAAATATTCATTAAAAATATTTACCTTATAAATGGATGTTTCAATAGTTGCTCTGTATAAGGTCTTTGATGATAATCTTTGACGAGAACAGTCTCAATAAAACTATGGAATTTTTTAGCCCATTTTTTTGATTTAAGACGTGGTGGTGGATTTCTGTAAAAAGTATGAGATTGATAAAATAATACTGTAAAATTAAAACTTAAGTGTCTGGTTCAGAATCACTGATCATGATCGTTCTTAAGCTTTAAAGGTTCATATAAATTTTTTTTACACAAACTTTGTTAAATAAAGTCATTAGGATAAGATATTATGCACACTGCTTTGAATGGAAGTGATTATTTTTAACATGTAATGGAGATTGAATTTTATGTTTTAATTTCAAACATACAATCAAGTAACCTTAACATGAACCCAAGAGGTAAATAATTTTTATTTGTTCACAACCTATAATTAATAAATGGTAAGTTGTCCTATGAACAAATACTATTAAATATATTAAAATTGTAATTTCCCACAGAAACATAATTTACATATTTATTTTAAAAAGAGTTATTAACTTCTATGTGGTTCTGTCATGTCCTGATTTAACCAATTAAATACTACTTTCTTGATGCTGTGGAAAGTACTACCTTGGAATAAGAAATAGAGCTCTCATAGGATGAAGATCACACAAAGGAGGTTGACTCTCAGCCATCTCGAGTGCTGTGATACCTAGGGACCACAGGTCTGATCGATTGTCATATGTGGCATCAGGATTTTCATCACAAGCAATTACTTCTGGGGCCATCCAATATGGTGTACCAATAAAGGTGTTTCTTCTTCCAATAGTCCTGTCAAGCTGTGCTGACACTCCAAAGTCCACTATAAATAATTTGTGTTATAATAGTATAAATTACAATAAAAATACATTTGTATGTTAAAGTTGTTGATAAGGCAATGTAATTACCCAGTTTAACTTCTGCATTATCAGTTAGCAGGACATTCTGCCCTTTGATATCCCTGTGTATAACTTTATTGGAGTGCAAATAGCTTAGACCTCTGAGTATTTCTCTACAGATGTATGAAATCCATTCTTCTTTTAGTGATTGCCCTTTAGTTGATTTCACCAAATCTGTCACTGAACCTAAAATTTATTGTGATTTTTATTCACTTGCAATTACCTGAATAAAATTTATAGGCAAATTATAATTTCATTGATAAGACATACCAGCACCACAATACTCCATGACTAACCAAAGTTGGTCATCCTTGCCAGGAGGGCTCTTTTTGATAAATGCACCATAATATGTGGCAATATTACGATGATTTGAGTACTTTTTTAAGACATTGATTTCTAGTTTTATCTCTTCCTCTTCATCTTGTGTAACATCCATAACTTTGATAGCAGCAAGTTGACCTGTCTTTGTGTGACGTCCCTGACAGACGGATAACAACAAGATATAAGTAGTATATTATACATTAATTTAATAAATTAAGTATTAATTTAATTAATTGAGTCACACTGAGACACAAATACAACATATACATTTAACAATATATCTTATAACTACTTCCTATAAATAAATTGCATTATTGTTAAAATTAAAAACCCATATATATGAATAATATAGTATTTCTCACATTCACACCTATTATCCAGCTCAAATTGCCCATCATTAAGAGCTTGTGTTATGGATACTACATAACAGGGAAATATAGATAATAAAATGTGTATAAAAATATCAGAAATATACTAAATAAATATAGAAACATCTATAACTTGTGAGCAAATATTTTTACTTATTATACAAATAAGTAAAAATATTTGCTACACCTACCAGGATTCCAACTATACCAATATATGCTATGCCCATAAAGTATGTTTAAAATCAAACAAATCTAAATGAGGGAATAACCCTTGATATCATATTTTATGTTTTTTACAAACTTATATGTCAGTCAGATAAATAAGTTAAACCAATGGTGTAACTAAAATAGGTTTTATTAATTATAAGGAGTGATTTTCTATTTGATACTATCAACTGCTCATCAACTCTCTTTGAGTGAGTATGGTCTACTGGTATAAATTTCTGACAAATTATGATGGAATGGATATGATTAAATTTTGTAATATTTCAAAGTTAAAAACTAGTAAATTATTACAAAAAATAACATAAAGATGTCATTAACGATGCAATCAAAATACAAAAAATAGATCATTGACAATCACTGGAAAATTTTACAATGAACATCAAAGGTATATTCATGATGATGGTGACTAACTAAATTTATTGACGTTATTAGCTTGAACTCTTTAATTGCACTGCTTTCATTGGGCTTATTAAGTTTAATAAGCTCCATAAGGGAAGTACCTATACAGTGAATGTAATTTATTACTTATCTGATCTGATTATATATAAATTTCGTTTAAATGAGCCCTACAGAAAATGATTAACAAAAGCAAAGAAAAGAAAATCGGTTATCTTGTTAAAAACATATAGATAGAACATAATTTACCTTGTATACTTGTCCATATGTACCGTTTCCGACCACCTCAATTAGTTCAAATATTCCAGCGGGGTCCTGAAATAAAATTAAGAGATCGCTGTAGGAGATAAAGATTGTTATGCTTTCATGTGAATCTACACATTATGATTCACGCCCTGTGAGATCATTGCCCTTTAGATAGGTTTTCTGTATGATAGTAGAAAGGAATCCTCTCCGATTGCCAGGTTTAACCTATTGCTGGAGACAGGTAATTTAAAAACTTACTTTTAATGCACTCAGGTCAATATCGTCTAATGAACAATTTACAGACGGTGCTAGTTGATGCGCCATTTTGAGTGGGTATATTGTCACACACGAAGACAAAGCACGAAAACTTCACATTAATGTCTACTACGTTTAATAGATCTCAAATTGAACATTGGTAAAAAGATTTATAATATGTCAGCATTTATCGTTTAAATAGTTTATAACACATTGTTTACACCTAAATATAAGTAATTTACAGATACACAAACGTCTCACACACCCGGCAGGGATGCCATGACAGAAATGCAGAATATGTTTTTGACTTTTTGTATTAAGAATGATCTTTTTTTTCAATTATTTGGCCTGGTAACTAAGACGTTTTAGCCATATCTTCATTAATGTAGTTTTTATCTTTATTTATGGCTCCAGGATACTGGTGAAATGTAGCCCTTTGCCCCATGGAGTTTTCAGCGACTAATGGTAAGCCTCGCTATTTTGTTAATGACTTACGGGAAAATTTTTGACAATGGAATGCAATGTAACTGATTATGATAAAATGATACGAAAACTCATAAAATGATGTTAAATAAATGAATTTACCTTTCAAATGAATTAAATGAAACACTGGAAAATCTCACCTAAATCACTAATCAACGTTGAATGATGTATTCCATATATTTCCAGATTTAACGACCCTTTTTGTCATAAAACTACACCAATTTTATGACAAAAACAACACTAAAACACAATATATTAAAATAAAACTGTATATATACGTCTAGTATTGTATTCACTGCAAGATAGAGATGTCATTAACGATGTAATCGACATGCGAAATCGAAATCGTTGATAAAATCTGATTAAAAAAACTTATTTTACATCAAATATACTTAAGATAAAAAATTAAAATGTACTGAACTTCAGGCAAGATTTTTCTCAATTATTTTTGTAGTTATATTCTCCCTGTTACAGGAAAAGCAAAGGAAAGTGAAGCTCTTATAGCCACGTCTTATGTAGTGTTTTCTTTATTCCTGACTCACAGATACTGGTGTAACTTATCCCTTCGGTCCATGATATAATACTACTACTACTTCCATTATGATGAAATGATACAAAACGGAAAACATTATTCCATTTGTGCACGAGCGTATACTTTTTTATATATATTGTTTTAATTTTATATGACGTTATTGTTATTGTGTTTTGGTATACTGTCAAAGAAATATAATTATTGGTGAAGCTGCGAAGTACTTTATTTCTATTATAAGCATATTATTACACCAAATAGTGGTCCTTCAACCGACAAACTAGAAGAGTATAATATTTTTTCTTTTAGTTGTTATTTTGTGTTTATTTATTTTCAAATATTATTATTTTTTCATGATGGTTGTGACACGAAGTCAAACAAAGTTGATTACTTCAACGGCTGACGACAACTCTAGGCCAGCAGTATCATCCTCAATGCACTCTGAACCTATAATCCCTGTCTCGGTGCCACAGGAGTCAAGCGGAAGTGCCGTTCCGATTATAGCTCTACCAAACCCCTCACAGACAGCCCCTTCATCGCGCACAAGCTGCTCCTCGGCTATGGCTACTGCGATGAAACTCGCAGCAGAGGCTCAGTATGCCCGTCACCTAGCACGTTTAGAGCTGGCTGCGCGAGAAGCAGACATGAAGGCACAGGTTGCTGCACAGGAAGCAGCGCTTAAGGCGAGGAAGCTAGAGCTAGAGCGAGCCACCGCCGAACTCCAACATCGACCTGATCTCGCAGTGATTGAAGCGGAATGTAGTGAGCGTGGTAGTCGTAGCGGGCGTAGCCGCAGTAGCATAAAAAAGTGGTTACAATGTAGTGATGACGTTCAGCATAACGATTCAGTAGCAGTAGTTTATCATGATCGGCCTAACCTTAAAAGATTTAAATGAGGTTGGCGTCAACACTAATATCTCGAATATCGATAATAGTACATCGCGATTAGTAAATGCCTTTGATACATTAGTTAATAAAATAGAACCAATATCTCAAAGATCTAAAATACAAATTAATCTCCCTATTTTTGATGGCAGGTTTCCTCTAGATTGGCTCGTGTTCAAGCGTGCGTTTGTACTGTCGGAGAAAAGTTTTACACCAGTGGAAAACATAGCCCGCCTTAGAGCAATCCTGAAAGGGACAGCTCGAGACGCGGTCTGCATGCTCCTGGCGACAGCATTACATCACAGCGTCATCATTCAAGAGCTCGAAAGACGCTTCGGTCGGCCAGAGCAGATTGTTCTTCGTGAGGTTGCAGCTATTCGTGCCCTTCCTAAGGTCAACGATCGACTAAATGATTAATGTGTATTTGCTTCACGCGTGCGTAATTGTGTGGAAGTGGTAAAACTATTAAATGAAACGGACTATTTACGTTCGCCCGAGTTGTTCAGTGTATTAATTAATAAGTTGCATCCACTATTACGCACACGTTGGATCGATTAGGCGGCATCGCGCGCCGCCGTCGCAGACGCTAGCAACAGTGCTAGGGTAGAGGTGCTATCGGATTTTTTAGCACGGGAAGTTGATTTACAAGTGAAATTCAATACCACCATGCAGATAACTCATATTCAAATGCCTCATGAACGTACTCATACAGTAGCGGAGTCAATCTCTTGTTCGTGGGGGGATTCGAACCCACAAGCACACGACTACACAGAATCGAATCAACGAGCATTAAAATCATTTCATTCACAAAATATTTCATGCCAATTTTGTAAACAATCTCACGATTTGATAGCTTGTCAAAAGTTTAAGTCAATGTCAGTTGATGACAGATGGACTTTTATAAAAACTAATAAAATTTGTTATCGATGCCTAAAAGGAGGTTCACACAGTTTCAAGTTATGTAATAAAAATAAAAATAAATGTGAAGTGAATAATTGTAATCGCAAACACCACACCTTATTACATAATCCGAACTTCACTCCCACAAAATCTACACATGTCAATGAATCTACTGAAATCCATACTAGACCGCTTAATTACACCGTCTCTCCAACAACTTCACATAATGTAGAACAGGACAATGGGAGAGAAGTAACTGCTCACACCACCTCTACACCAGACCTCTGTAAGGTGACAACTATGAGTTTCGCTTCTCGACCTCTCTTGAAAATTGTTGCAGTGAAGGTTTCAGGGCCTGCAGGGTCTGTGGATACATTTGCATTATTAGACGACGGTTCAACGTCTACTTTTATTGATTCAGATATTTCAGATCGTATCGGAGTAACGGGTCCGACCAAAAACATCTATTTAGATTGCGTAGGAGGTCTAAGTCGAGAAACGTCAGTAAAATACGTTGATTTCAAAATAAAAGGCCTACATTCTAATGAAACGTTTTGGATATATAAAGCTCGCTCTATTGATAACTTAGGTATAGTGTGCAATCAATCAGTATCTCGTGACGATTTAGTGCAGTATGCGTACTTATCGGATTTTCGTAATGAGTTGTGCTACAATAATGCTAAACCTACATTAATAATAGGTGTCGATAATTGGCACTTATCAATGGCGACCGCTGTAAAAAAACGTACGAAATCTCAACCAGTAGCTATTCAAACCCCGCTTGGTTGGGTTCTATTCGGTTTTGCGAACAGTAGAACTAGGATTTTTAGGTGTGTTGAGCCAGTGCACCACATTTATAATAGAGATACGGAGCTAGAATTGAATTGCTAGCTCGAGGAACTTATAAAATTTCAATATAGGTTAGATGCAGTCGGTATCACAAAGCACGAGGCACGCAGCACTGATGATTATCGCTCATTAGAGATCTTGAACCGTACTGCTCGGCGTTTGCCTGATGGCCATTATGAAGTAGGTTTGCTCTGGAAGTTTGTTAATATTACAGCTCCAGATAGTTATCCTCTTGCTTTGTCTCGATTCAAAAGCTTAGAGAAAAGGTTTTTGGTAGAACCTGAATTTGCTGAGCGGTACCGAAACAATATTCACGATACTCTCCATAAGAATTACGCGGAGGAATGTGTTAACGAACAACCCTTTGGAATTTGCTGGTATTTACCACACTTCGGTGTCATAAATCCTAACAAACCAGGCAAACTTCGTGTTGTCCATTGCGCCGCCGCGCGTTCTCGGGGGGTATCACTAAACTCAATGCTACTAACGGGTCCTGACTTTTTACAGTCTATTCTCGGGATTTTAATGCGATTTAGGGAAGGAAGGATTGCCTTGACAGCTGAAATTAAGGAGATGTTCCCGCAAGTAAAAATTATTCAGCAGGATAGAGACGCTCAGCGTTTCCTCTGGCGGGACAATCCTTCTGAACCCATCAAAACATATCGTATGAGTTCAATGATTTTTGGAGCATGTTCCAGTCCATCCACGGCGATTTTTATTATGAACCTTAACGCTTCACAGTTTACAGGTGAGTTCCCTGAAGCTGTCGACGTTATAAAACGCGACACTTACATGGACGATTTTATTTGTAGCGTAGATAGTATTGACGACGCGGCACGTTTGGCAGGAGAGGTTGTCACGATCCATAAACGCGGTGGTTTTGAGATGAGAGGTTGGGCAAGTAATGAGCCAACTGCTCTAATATCACTGCCGAGCGAGCTGAAGTCTGAATTAGTTTGTGGTACAGTTCATGACGTAGATTTGTGTAAGGACGCATTCACACGAACTTTAGGAGTGATTTGGAAACCTAGTAGTGATCAACTAATATTCAATTCTGGTATATCTAGTTCATCTTCCGCTCCATCAAGCAAACGTCAAGCCCTAACGCAAGTCATGCGCATTTACGACCCTTTAGGAATATTAGCACCACTAGTTGTTAAAGGCAGAATTCTATTTCAAAATTTATGGCGAAAAGGACTTGACTGGGACGAGCAACTATCTGAAGACGATAAACAATTATGGGAACAATGGTTTCAAAGCTTAAAATGTATATCTGATTTACGGCTGCCCTGTTGCTACAACCTAGCCATCACAAACGTCGTGGAAACCGAGTTGCATTTATTTTGCGACGCTAGTGAACTTGCACATGTCGCAGTCGCGTACTGGAGATTTATTCTAGCTAATAACGGGGATATAAAACTTGCTCTTATTACCAGCAAAACCCGCGTGTCTCCTTTAAAACCCGTTTCGATCCCACGATTGGAACTACAGGGGGCTCTGATAGCCGCTCGTCTCGCTACCACAATTTGTAAGAACCATAGATCACAACCACATCGTCGCTACTTTTGGTGCGACTCTATGACGGTACTCGGATGTTTGCGCGGTGATGCTAGGAACTTTAAGCCCTTTGTTGCTCATCGCATTGGCGAAATTATCGAATGTACGAATGTTAGTGAATGGCGGTGGGTTCCTAGCGAACACAACGTTGCTGATGATGCCACTAGGGCAAAATGTAATTCCATTACCTTAGAGTCGCGCTGGATTTCTGGTCCTCAGTTCCTTTTATTACAACCGCAGGATTGGCCACGTGAAATAGATTTAGGCTATCAGAAAGTTTTAGAGGAAGAGGAACTGAAGCCTTCATGGAGACATCATGGTATTCAATCAGAATCACAATCATCTTGCCATCATGAGGAAGTAAATCATAATGACATAGAGATTATTGAGCTGCTGCACCTACCAGTAGTTGCCAATATAGACCATTTTAGCTCATGGAATAGGCTGGTAAGGGCAACAGCTAGGACTCATCAATTTTTAACCATCATGTTTCGTAATAAAATACATACTCTTCAAAATCGTTACATTAAAGATATAGTTCAGAATTTCTTTTCTTCATCAGATCAACCGGTGTACTCTGCAACGCGAAGGCCAGCCACTGCTCCTGCGCCAGTTATTCATCCGTTGGACGCAGCAGCCATCCGTCGTGCAGAAGTTCACATACTTAAGCAGAGTCAAATAACGGCCTTTAATGAGGAATTACATTGTTTGGCTAGAGGCATCCCGGTAAGCAAGAAAAGTTGCCTAGCCCCATTATCTCCAGCTTTGAATGAAAAGGGACTGATTTATCTTTGTAGTCGAATAACATCTGCACCAGGAGTTCAATCTGGGGTTAAACGACCAATTATCTTAAGTGGGAAGGAGTCAGCAGTTCGCCTGCTCATTACAAATTTTCACGTCAAATACGCACACGCCAACACTGAGACGGTAATTAATGAGTTGCGTCAGCAGTATTGGATCCTGGGACTGCGAAATGTTGTAAGGTCTATTGTGCGCCAATGTCAGAAGTGCAAGCTGTTGAGAGCTCCTATACTGCAACCACCATTGGGTGATCTCCCAGTGGAGAGACTTACCCATTACGTCCGGCCATTTACTATCGTCGGCCTTGATTATTTTGGGCCACTACATGTCTCTATTGGGCGCCGGCGGGAAAAAAGATGGGTTGCCTTATTCACATGTATGGTTACGAGGGCTGTCCACTTGGAGACCGTGCACAGTTTGTGCAGCAGATGCAGCGATAATGTGTTTACGCCGATTTATAGCACGCCGCGGCACGCCAAGCACAATATATTCAGATAACGGCACAGCCTTCGTGGGCGCGAACCGCCAGCTACGAGCACTGTATGACGGAGGCGTTTTAGACTTTGTAGCGGACAATAAAATCAAATGGCGCTTCATACCACCTTCAGCTCCATTCATGGGTGGAGCCTGGGAGTAGTCTAGTCAAAACTATCAAAACCGCTCTGAACGCAACACTAAGAGACCGAGCTCCAACAGTTGAAATGCTAACAACCTTGCTGGCGGAGGCAGAAGCAGTAGCGAACGCTCGGCCATTGACACATGTCTCTTCAGATCCAGACTGGCCCGAAGCGCTGACTCCCAACCATTTCCTCATTGGAGAGTCTTCCGGACGCGCATTCCCACCACGAGAGTTGACGGATGCTGATCCACTGGCCAGGAGCAGTTGGCGGAAGGCCTTACGCCTTGCTGATCATTTTTGGCGGCGCTGGGTGTTCGAATATCTACCCTCGCTGGCCCCGCGACGTGTTCAGGGTTCGGAGGTTAAAATAAAAATTGGGGATCCGGTTATCATTGGGGATGGTGATTTGCCTAGAGGAACCTGGCCTCGTGGCGTAGTCGAGGCGTTATATCCAGGGCGGGACGGCATAACCCGAGTGGTGGATGTTCGGACAAAGGGGGGCCTATTACGGCGTCCCTTTAGAAAGCTCGTTCTCCTTTAAAAGGGGGAGGAATGTGCACGAGCGCATACTTTTTTATATATATTGTTTTAATTTTATATGACGTCATTGTTATTGTGTTTTGTTATACTGTCAAAGAAATATAATTATTGGTGAAGCTGCGAAGTACTTTATTTCTATTATAAGCATATTATTACACCAAACCATTATTTCCAATGAAAGTGATTTGAATAAATTACTTAATTTATTTGATTGTAAAAATTTAGTGCGTGCACACCAACTAAATTAAATTTAAGTTATTTACATCTCTTTCAAACCAGTTAATTAAGAATGACTTTAAGGAATGTCAAGTTAGTTGACAATAAGACAATCCATACGATTTTGACTTATTTAAATCGGCATGTTTTATGATGCGCATTAAGATAAGGCGAAAACAGTCGTCTTTTTTGGTTGTATTGTTCTGAAAGAGTAGAAATGAACTTAAATTTAATTTAATTCATACACTACGATTTTGAAGTTTTATAAGAGATATCTATTTGCATTAAAATGAATGAATATATATAGGTTAAATAACAAAGTAGCATTTTAAATGTATGTAATTTATGCGTTTTTTCTTGAATACAAAAACTAAAATATACATTGTAGTTTAAGACTTGCGTCTGCATACGACAGCGAAAGGAAATGTCAAAGGCAAAGTAAAAAAAAAATAAAGTCAAAAGTCAAAGTCAAAAATAACTTTATTTAAATAGACTTATTTACTAAGCTCTTTTAAATCGTCACAACAGGGAATATGTATAAGAAAATAAATAAATATAATTATAAAGGCAATAGTCATAATTTTACTGGGTATCAACCGGGCATTTACTAATTGTCCCAGTTATAGTATTTAAATATGTACTAAATAAATTGTTACTTTTAATTTTAAAATATAACTTATTTTAAAATTAAAAATAACACTAGTATGCATATTCCCAATCAACCCTACTACCGCTTCGACGAATTAGTAGCTGCAGAGAAGAAGCGGCGCAAGAAACTCTCAGCCTTTAGTATTTATAATGACATTTACAAATCAATTATGTCATTATGTATTAGTATTATAAACATATACATGTTTTGTCGTACAGTGCATTAAAAAATATATTTTTAAATATTGCAAAATATAATAAATAAGTGCAGAGAAGCAAATTATAGTGGCCACAAATTTTTATCTTTAAATAATATGTATACTCGGCAAACAATTAATTTAAATGCAATTACCATATTTTATATTAAGTATATTGTATTTGTAGAAAGCGAACATTTATAAAGTTAAATTCATTTGATAATGAGCTCAAAAACGTTAATTTGTACATAGAATTGACTTTTTAAGAATTTACGGTAGCGATATTGTACATGTTTTGTAAGTAAAAAGTCCATTCATTCACAGTTCTATTCGTTCGTTAGTTCGTTATTTGTTGTAATAAATAAATTATTCTGGTATCAATGATAATTTAACTTAGATGTGCTAATTCTGTCAAAAAAATATATTTAAAATTTTAGATTTTTTAGGTTAGTTTCGTTTAGTGAGTGGTACAACTGAATCGCCACCAGAATGAGTATCATAATCGTAATTGCCATATAAATTCTCCAAGGCGTAAAAAGTACGTGCTATAAATAAGGTCGTTTCAAAACCACACCTACGGCAGGGATGGAAAGACTCGTAGATCTCTTCCTACCCTACCCTATCTGGTGAGTGTACACTAGCATCGGGACACTGCATACTAAGTTCGACAAGGACAGGGAATTGGACATAATAATAAGCATGAACTGTGACTAAATGCAGTTGGTGCACGTTTTCAAGAAACTCTTCAGGGTACAGATATCAATACGCGAGGACTGGAAACGAGGATTGGATCTCCCGAACAGTTACTGCATTGTGTGGTATACTGATGGCGCTGAAATAGACACTGGTAGTGTTTATTGTAGGGACTAATATTGGCAACTGCATTCCAGGCGGAAGCCTTTGCCATTATTGCTTCTGCTCAGAAGAATGTGGATGGGATTATCAGAGATAAAACTATCTACATCCTCAGTGACAGCCAAGCTGTATTGAAAGCTCTAACTACGCATAGGGTCGATTCGAGGGTAATGATGAATGCTATACAAACGCTGAACAAGATTGGTAAGCA
This sequence comes from Acentria ephemerella, assembly GCA_943193645.1. Taxonomy (NCBI): domain Eukaryota; kingdom Metazoa; phylum Arthropoda; class Insecta; order Lepidoptera; family Crambidae; genus Acentria; species Acentria ephemerella. The sequence goes on along the minus strand of OW971877.1, from coordinate 6,806,427 downwards.
TAATAGGCTAAACCTCATTTGGGTGCCTGGACATACCGGTGCCCCTGGCAACGAAAGTGCTGACGAGCTTGCAAGGAAGGAGCCCGGGGAAAACATTGTTGGATCCGAACCTTGCGTTGGAATCTCATACAGTGCGGTGCGAATGGCATTCAGGAAGTATGCGGAGAGGAAGCAATCAGAAGAATGGGATAGGATTGCCTCTTTCGCACACTCCTAACAATTTATGTATCTATTACAAAGAAGGCGATTTGGAACATGCAACGTAGCAGGCTACGTAGCTTAAGTGGCGATAGTAGTGGCCACTAAAGCACAAATAATATGCTGTTTAAAATGAAACTAGTTGAATCGCCTCTGTGTATGGCCTATGGGGAGCACACTCAATAAATGGAACACACCTATATAATTGGGATGCTCTTACCAGGAAAAGAATGGGTCTCTTTGGACTCCAGTCCTGAAGATATAAGGCTGCCATTGGGTCGAAGTGTTCCGGGAATAATCCTGGTCCTACATCAAGATAAGATAAGTAAAGTCGCGAAGTTTAATTTGGAACCCATTTTCCTTGAAATGTTTTAAATTAGAACAATTAAAATACAACTAAAGATAGTTAAAAATGCCTCGTGTATTGCATAATATTGTTAATATAGTAGCTCTGTTATAAATTTGTGGAAACCTAACTCTGTTTTTATCAAATCATTAAAAATCATTGGCATATTCGTGTGTATATAACACACACACACGCACGCACGCACGGGCACTCAATCACACTCACTCACACTCACACTCTCTCTCTCTCTCTCTCTCTCTCTCTCTCTCTCTCTCTCACACACACACACACACACACACGCACACACACATAGTCACTGATAATTTGCTCAAAGTTACAATATATAAACAAACATCTGAACCGCTTTCACTGATTTACTTTACTTTCAATGATTTATGTTTGCATATTCTTGAGAGGCCTCAAGAATATGCAAACATAAATCATTATCATCGCCATATCAGTCGTCAAATGCCTACTTCAGGTTTCCCCGAGAGTCCTTAGTATGGTTTACAGAATTCAAAGTATGTGAAATAGTCACACAAATGACTTCTATTGCATCGTGAAAAAAATATATCACGTCTTCTTTTTAGCTTAGGTACAAAATTCAATTGGGCTTAATTATAAAATTTGCAAATATTGCAAGTCCATTGCAATGTCAGCTGAATTAATATAACATATTCAACTTTACCTTAGAAAAATAAATTTCCTCCGTTCTAGCAAACAATTTATCGTAACGCGAAACTCGAAAATGGTTTTTGCTCCTGACCAAATTCCATAAATCGTTATTATAACTGACAATATTAAATGATCAATTTTTTTTCCCGAGATCTGATTTTTATAAAACAAAACCTTTCTGTTTCTCAGGGAAAAGCTGCATTGCTAGTGAAAACCGTAACAATATCCATTCAATAGTTTCGAAGATTATCACATACAGACACATAAAAACAATTTCAAAAAATATTTTTTATGTATTCTTTACTCTTCTTTTATGGCTACCTCTTTTACGCCTTGACTCAATAAAAAGGTCATTCTGAACCTGTATGACTTCAGACATGTAATAAATTTCCCTGAATAATAATAATCAGTATATTAGGTCGGGGAAAAAGTCTTTTCGCATAAAGTATGTATAAACTTGTAATAAAATATCTTTGGCTGTACTAATTGTATGTGGCTGGTTTTGATGACATTAAAACGGTGACATTTCAAAGAAAGAATCAAATTAGGAAAATTTTGTTTCCCACTATTTTTTATTTGTTATTTTTTCTGTCAAAATGAGCGAATCGAATGAAGAAATTAGATACATTTAAAATTTTATTATAAAACGGAAAAAATGCAACGCAAGCCGCGAAAAAAAGTTGTGACGTTTATAGACCTAATGCAGTGTCAGTAAAATAAGCACAAAGTTGGTTTAGGTGTTTTGATGTCTTCGCTCTGGTCGCCCTGTTACAGTTAATATAGACTCTACTTTTGAAAAAGGGGAGCAAGATCGCCATATCAGTTGTTACGACATAGCTGAAAAACTGGGAATTGACCACAAAACAGTTTTGACCCATTCGTATAAAGCTGGGTACATAAAATAACTCGATATTTGAGTGCCACACGAGCTCACTGATAGAAACCTAATGAACAGTGTACTCATTTGCGATTCTTTATTGCGACGTAATGAAATCGAACCTTTTTTGAAAAGATTGATAACTGGTGATAAAAAGTGGATCACATATGACAAGAAAGTGCGCAAAAGGTCGTGCTCAAAATTCGCCCAGGCTTCACAGACTGTGACTTAGTTAACTAAGAATATGGTGATGCTGTGTCTAGGGTAGGTTAGGAAGGGCATTGTTCATAATGAGCTTTTACCGCCGGCTAGAACCATCGATTCGGATCTCTACTGCCAACAACTGATGGGATTAAAGCAAGAAATTGAGAGAAAGCGGCCGGAATTGATTAATATAAAGGCTGTATTTCATCACGATAACGCTAGACCACATACATCTTTAGCCATTTAGCAAAAATTAAGAGAGTTTGGCTGGGAGGTGTTAATGATCCGCCATATAGCCCTGACCTTGCATCTTTAGGTTTCCATCAGTTTCGGTCTCTTCAGAATTCTTTAGTCAGTGTCAGTTAAACATCAAGAGAGGACTGCCAAAACTACTTGTTGCGTCATGAGTGTTGATCAGAAGTCCCAAAATTTCTACAGCAACGGGAGCAAGTCTCTACCTACAAGATGGCAGAAAATCAAATTACAAAATAACATATATTCTGTAATTAAATGTAAACTTTGAAAAAATTTAATTTTCATATAAAATGCGAAGAAACCTTTTCCCCGTCCTAAAAACAAATAATAAAAAAAACAAATTTCCAATTTTTCCTATATAAAAAAAACATTATTATTATTAGCGATTTTTTTTATTTGTATCACAGTTAATAAATTTTATTAATCCTTTATTTCTAAATTTTGATGAAATATGTCTCGTGCCAAGTTTTATGCGAGGCAACCTGTCAAATGCTGTAACAAAATCTGTGTAAATTCAATATTCTATTACTCCTTCGTCTGTTGCTACACTAAAGGAAATCACATTATGCAAATAAATTAAAAGATATTAATGAAGGCTGATAAAATATGTTATAATTGAGAGTAGAATTCCAAATAGATCAAACTCGCAAAAATCTTGTCAAAACAGCTAAGAATAAAAACACCTGTAATTTGAGAGGTCCATCTTATTCCATGCCTTATAAATAATTACTGTTTTAGCCCATTTCCTTACCTTAGGGAAACAATCTTAGAGATACTCATGTTTCTGCTTTTTATGCTATAGCGGGTCCGTTATCCTTTTTGTTACCAGACCATAGTGTGTGTTCGGTGTAATGTAACCGAATACCTTATTTAGCAATTACTTTATAATTATTGGTATGAATTAAATTATAATTGTTATAAGTCAGTCAGAAATCAGCTATCAATCGCGTCACGACACTCAGCAAATATCATTAGCATTTAAATAATTAAGCAATCATTGTTATATTTTATCAATTAAATAGTGCTAATCAAAGGACACAGTTTATCATTTAAAAAGTATTCTTATCAGCAATCTCCGCACTACACCGCACAGTGTGCTTTCTCAGTTCCATTCTAAAAGTAAAATAGGAGTCATTTGCTTTTAGACCAGGATCTAAGACTCCATTCGGTAATGATTCTTTTGTATTTGTTTGTTTTGGTCAAAAAGAGAGAAAAAGAAATATTGATTGTTAAAGTAAAAAAGGAATGTGGCTGAGTAGATAAGCTAAAACAACATCTTCGTTTTTAAAATTAGGAATTATTTTTGTCAAATACATTTCTTCAAATGTAGCCCCAAATGGAATAATAAAATAAATATATACGGACAGCGCAAGACCGATCGGATGCTTGTCCAGCGGTGGATTTCTCTTAGCTGATATGATGATGATACCCAAAAATTTGTCATCTGGTCTGTGGAATAAGCAATCCATTATTTAATTTGATTGTTATGACTTTAAAAGTTAAAATCAAATCTTCTGAAAAAATTGATATTACTATTAAGCTTACATAAATTTAATGTATACTAGTTAAAATAAATAAGTAAGGAAAGGTCTAAAAGTAATCAATTTGTTTCGCGAAGAAGTTTTTGTTCTTTTCTGTATCAGTTCCTGGCCTAGTTATAGGTCGCTCGAAACTACGTGTGCTGTTGCACAAACACCAAACTAAAATTATTGACTAGATATTACTGAAGTAAAATATAGCCGCAGTGCTACGTGCGGCCGCGCGGCCGTGCATACCGAATCGTAAGATCAAAGCACGCATACGTACCTACAGACACCCACACGGACGTGGCAGTGTCAACGTGGCGAGCACACAGGCACACTAGAGGCAACACTAATAAAAGTATAATAAGTGTTACCAAGACAGAGGCACAGCATACGGTACTATTTGTTTGGAGGGAGGTTGGAGGCCCTCATACAAGCGGGGGAGAGGCTGTGTTGTCGCGGGCCACCAGTTTACCGTTGCGAGGCGTGTAGTGCGGCCGGACGTTGGACGCCACCGCGCGCCGCCGGCTTCCTCCCACCACCTCCAGAACGTCCCTTGGGACCTAGGACTTGTGCTCTTACTCTGTTCATGAACCTGTCGGAAACTTGTTCTCATCTTTGAGACGAAGTGCTACATCCCGTGCTTATTACTCTGCAGTGTTAATCCGATTTCTGGTTGTTTATTGGATCGCTTTTTGCATCAGCGAAGGTGAGTTTTAGCTTATTAGAATTATTACCAGAAGATATTATAAAATTATATTATATATATATTATTATACATTATTATTATTATATATTATTATTTTTACACATATATATTAAATATTGCTCTCTTTCATAAAAGAGGTATTATTATTATTATATATTATATATATTATTGTTCGTACTTTCATCATAACGCGATGTTATGTTTTCATTCTCTTTGCTTTTATTTGTGAGCTATACATAACAAGTGTACATAAAAATATATAAAAAAGTTAAATTGAATTTAAAGACAACGGTATGAATTATATATTTTTTTTTTTCGTACAAATGACACAATAATACTCTTTTGAATATTGAATAGTCAAAAACTTTTAATAATTTTATATTTTATTGTCATGAAATAGAACACGTATTCCGTAAATATTTTTTGCATACCTACTCCAATTAGTTTATAGTTCGCATGTAACCATGTGTTATTACAATATGTTTTACTAGAATATTATTTTATATGACAGTGTAGTACCTACAGTACCTATTTGGTAAATCATTATGACACATTTTAATGGTATTGGAAACAAGTGTTTGATTAACAATATTTTTTAAAAAATACTAAGAATATTTCGTACAATTTTATGAGATATTTATAGAGTATATTTAGAATACATAACTTCACTAAAGCCCCTAAATTCATCCTGTATCATAGAGAATAGTCTTGTCAGTAGCATATAATGCAATGTTCTATATTCATTGTCTTAGAACTAATTTTAATAGTTACACTACATTATTATGAGAAGATTAAATATTAATAAGTAATTAAATATATACCTATAACTTTATTAATGTGGGGATATTAATAAAGTTATAGGTATGTCATTATACTTTATGAAAATCACGAAAAAACTCTCAATTTGCAAACTTTTAATAAATAAATCTTTCACCGGTCTCATTTTATTCAAAACATAATCGTAAGAATCGAAAAAAGTGAAAATTTTTAATAATTATTTGTCATCTGTATTTGTTTATAATATCTACGCGTATTTATGATATACAATTTTTGAAAGATGAGAAGGAAATAATATGCAGTATACATTTTATTGTTCGTACTTTCATCATAACGCGTTGATGTCTTTTGTTGGCGCATCACATTTTAGATCGGGGGCGAGTCGTGAAGAGCGTTGTAATTTTAGATTTTTTTTGTAATTATTTCCAAATTACTACAAAAATTATGAGTATAATATAAATATAAATTGTATGCATTATATAAATTGATTTTGATTCGACAATTTCATTATCTTTTGAAATATTTGTACGAAATACTCAACACTTAATTTCGATCGATATTTAACCGATTTTTTCAATATTTATGCAGTATTACAAATAAACTCACTAAAAGATATAGATACTGATTTACAGGATTAATAAAAAACAACTATACGGAGTTTTTATTCTTGAGTTCAAGATATTTCGGAACTGTTACAAATATTATAATTACGGATATGACTGACGATAAGCGGGTAAGATGTTATATGCAGAAATATCGATCTATGGTCTTTCAAAATCTTTTATTGCGGTTAAAGCCGGTACCACTATCTGTATAACTCACTATTAACACGAAATTATCAACAATTTATTTTAATGACCATGAAAGTATAAAACAATATATTACTTTAGATAGTTATTTCCGGGATTTAAACCATGTCCCTTTATGTTTTTGAGTTCCCGATATTTGTCTGTCAGTATTTTGTGTCGTGAATAAGTACGTGTGAATAGTGAATTAAGAGACAGTGGTACCGGCGTCAACCGAAACCTAATATTAAGTATTAATAATTAATTGAAGTATTAATTTTTATATCACAATTATCGCGTTACCTACTTGTTGCATATACATATTTTTGCCGGTGTTAATTAAAACAGTTTCAGAAAGACAAAACTGTTTAATGTGGTATTATAAATACCAATTAATCTTAATATGAAGTGACAACATTATTCTTAAAATTTTGACAATATTTTCACATATTTCTTTTTCATTTATGAGCGTAGATTATTAGACAAGTCTTAATAATATTTTTCAAATATTTAAACAATTCAGTCAATGATTTCTGGAATAAAAGTTAATAATCTTATTAATGTAAGTTCAAAGAATAATTAATAATTTCAAAACATAAAATAATTATGAGTATTTCTACTCATTTAGTGACTATCCCAACGGCTAGCTCAATTTGTAGGACATATTTAATATGTATTTGCCTGCCAACATTCTATAGTTTATCGTTAGTATTGATAAATGTTGTTAGACTTAGCAAAGAGCTAACGCGTTTATTATTTATATTTATAGATATTGTAATAAATTTACATGTGATATTATTATTCTGTTATAATAATTATATTCGTTTTATTATATTTAAAATAAAAATTAATTAAAAAAATTACGTAAACGCATTATGGTATAACCATTATTGAAATACCCAAGGTGTAGTAATTTTTTTGAAGTTAAGTGATCCCAAATGTGCTTAATAGTGTCATAAATTGCTATAATGAGAAAAGCGATACATTTCTAAATCATTGAGTTTTTTCTATGACTTTGAAATATATCATTCTTCTCTTTCTATCTATCTAAATCACCTGTGTAAGTGCTAATGGAATGTTTTAATTTTTATGAGTTATCATTTTTTTCTTAGGGCGAAATTTTTAATTAAACAAAGGATAAGCAATGATGCCCCATAAAGGCTTCAATACCAACGGTATGTTACAATGCAGCACAATGAAGATGGCATTAATGTAGCTAGCGGGGGTGCGGTAGGGGGCGTTACTGTATTGTTCGTAGCATTAAGCTCGCGAGTCTACGTAGTGGCTGCGGGTGATGTAACCCGCGTGTCTGCCGTCGTGCACCACAATAGCTAATTTTAACTATAGCATACTACATCACGACTTGTCCTTTTTGTCTCGTTTGATCGCGTCCCAATTTCATACACCTCTGCAAAACCGTTTCGCTATTAGAAATGGTATAGATTGGCTTCTGATTGCCTCCAAATGGAGTCGTGACTACATATTAACTTTGATGATTCTGTATACTAGCTCAGGTATTTTTCACATTTTGATGTATACAGCTTTTTAAATATCTTAATATAACAACAGAAATGTGCCTGTAAATGTAAGGTTATTATATACCCCAAAAATATTATGGTTTACTGATTGTAATGTGGTGGTGACAAATTACATGATTTGATAGAATCATAAATTACAGTATAGTTGCTTGTTATCATTCATTTGGCCGAGACATATTAATAGGTTCATTAGGGAACCTAGCGTACACGCACATATAATAGATACATGTTGTGTTGACGATGTTTAATCAACAATAGGCCGCTTAGGGTTCTTCTTGTTGCCAGGTGAAAATTTTTATATTAATTTTAATTAATAAAGATAAAAACAAATACATTTACCAATAGTTGGTATTCGTTTATGGTTTATTACAAATATCTACACTAGAAATAATACGCAGCACTTAAATTAAACTCCGCTGAATGAGGATTTCATAAAAAAATAATTTGATCAACACACAGCTGAAATCCTGTCAAATAACTCTTTAGCAATCATCAAGATGTAATGAAAACTTTCAGGGGGGTAAAAAATTGGAGCAGTATGACCATAGAGCCTTGACCCCGGTCGATTCACGAGACCAGGCGGAAGGTTTATGCGCGCCCGACCGCGACCGATTCCTGCGCAGAAACTGTGTGTCCTTGTCACTGTGGCACTCACAACCTTTGCCCCGAAACAAAAACAAAGTAGTTTGCTTGTATTCGTTCGACACGATCTCATTATGTCTTATTGTTCTCAATACAAAATAGAATTCGAACACTGTTCAGCTCTGCATTTATTAAACATACTGTCCTATTGTATTTTTATATTAAAAGTAGTATGGAGCGTCTAAGTCAAATGCACTTTTTATGAAAATAAAAAAATCTATATAATGGTTTCCCAAATCATATATTATAGAAATTGAATTGAAACTGTTAATACTTGGAATAAGTCATGATGGTGACAGAGTTATCTTTAACCTGATTGCGTGGATGAGATTGTAATAAACTAGCTGTTTTTCATCTATTAGGTACCTATATTTTATAAGTAAGAAATTGACAAAGAAACCTAAGTATTAATCTAAAAATGATAATTTAATGTAATTATATAGTAATTTAACCTTAGTGCTTATTGAAAACCACGTCCAAAATGTAAACCTACTTATTCGATTGAATCAAATTAAATGATACCTACATGGTAATGTGAGCAAATGTAGCATTAAGGGAACAAATTTAATAATTAGTACACTTTTTATTGGTTCACGTTAAGCAAGTTTTTATGTAATAAGAAGCCAAATGTCAATATGTGCAAAACATAATAATAAGCGTTGCTTAATAAAAACATGTAGATATTGCGGTCATTTTCATAAACATTTGAGATATTACATTAGGTGATTCAATCGATCAATTTTTTCAACATGTTTTTTCAACAACAAATATGAAGAGATGCATCTATGCATGCACGTTAGGTATAAATATCAACACGCCCAATCAGTTTGCCCAAGTTCATTTTCATCATAATACATATTTTTCTCGTATTTTGTTTAATTTAATTGGGTGTATTTTTGTAATGAATTAAAATTACATATTAGTTTACAATCTAATACAATGCTAGTTCTAGCTTTGATAGCTAGGTGTTTACCATGTGTTATATACACACATTTAAGTGATGGGTTAACATAAAACATGGGTTGCCCCAGAGTTCAAGGTGTAAATTTATACCCCATGCAAATTTTAAACAATTTTGAAAAAAAAAATGGAACATTGAAAGAAGAGTTGAACACTTTTAAGTTGGTCTTAATGCAATAGCAGGTTTCAAAAAGCTTTTAAGGTTTAATTACCATAATTGATCAAAGTACAAACTTTGAATATAGTTTGAAATTGTACTAAATTCATTATATGTTACCGCATTTATATTTAAACTCCTGGATTTTTATTTCAGGATTCGGGTCTTTTTAGGTAGGTAAGAAACTAAGAATTTATTATATTAGAATTTTAAGGTTCTTCTATGAACCAACATCATAATTAAATGCATGTTTCATAACTAAAAATTTGACCAAAGATTTTAGGAAAGCAATTTTTATTTTTAAACAGGGTAGCTCTTGGCTTTCATTTTAAATAGATACATAGCCTATATAGAGACATTAATATTAAACTAGATGGTTAGAATTAGTTGTTGCTCTAATATTACTCTATTATGCTTTTAAGTTACCGTTAAAATTTAATATTTTTATTCATGTTCAAATAGTTACGTGCAAGCAAAGCGGGTTCGATACTTTATACGGTTGAAGTGTGACTAATCTGCACATTAAACTTAATATGTAGAAATACACTCAAACCAAACATGTTGTTTTCGTGACCACGCACATACTCGTATGCGAGAACACACACACACGTGGCTGTTGTTTTTGTCGAATATTAGAGTCGAAGAAACCACCGAATACCGCTAGCATGGCCGCCGGTTATTGCTCTCAAATTCCGCAACAAATTAACATGTATTCAGTACATATACATATATTGTATTTTTCAATTTTAGTTGAAATATGAATTATAATACCCAAGCCGACGTTAGGTACCCACATACTGTTAAATTTTTATATAGGCCTTCAGACATACAATGCAGTACTAGACCAATAATTGAGTCGTGCAGTTTTTTTCGTATGTATGTTAACAATTATCAGTAGCGGTCAGAAAAGAGAACGAGGTCAGTAAGTTTTGCATTTTTAGCTGACTTCCTTTTATCTTCCGTGTACCTATGTAATCTAGGAGATATATAACATTAAAGTCTATACGTATTCCAAGTCGAATTAACTAAACTCAGTAAGCAAGGTTATTAATTAAGTAGGTACCTACTACCTTAGTATAAAATAAATGTCTACATTTTTTAGAGATTTCGTTGTCACTAGCGACATTTTCATAAAACAGGTTTTTAATTAATGCATAATATGTTATCTATACAGGCTAATAGATGTAGGCGGTGTATCTAAATTAATAGAAAACGTTAGTTGAACATAGTGCATTAGAAATATTATACTTATAAAGATGAATGTGTCATACATAATTAAATAATAAGACAGTTAGCCACTCGTTCAAAACTATAAAACTCTTGTGAATTATTATACCAAAATATTTCTTTAATTATAGCATTTCCACACTGAAATTATGAAGGACAATTAATGAACAAATTAATTCTTTCAAATGTTAACTAATACTTGAGCAATGAACTAAAACATTAGGTATATTAACTGTATATCGTACCATATAAATATTACCTATGCATTCAAACATGTAACCAAATAATTTATTATTCAAAATATTAGTTGTTTTAATTAATTTGATATGCGTATTACAAATATCATTACTATATATTCAAATTAATAACTTGGCGGCAATGTAAAAATCATAAAGGATGTACCTAAAATCCTAACTAGTATTTTCTATAAGAACTGGTTTCGAATATTCGATGATAGACTGTAAGTGAAAGTCATGATTGACGTACATAAACAGTTCCGGCTTATCTTAGTTTTTTTTACAAATTAGGATGTTTTTTTTATAATATAAATAGCGTTATAAATTAGATACATTCTTTAAAAATACACATGCATAATTTAATTAAGAGGAAACCTGCCAATTGTGTAGGTTATTTTCCAAGTAATAGGTAAGAGTACGATCAGTGTGCTGTTAAGGATTTATAAAAAGCCTGAAAACCATACTCAGACCATTGTATCATAATTGTGCCAATATTGAACATATTACCTTATGTTCGAACTTCGGCGTATTCATTAAATTATAATAAAACCACCAAGATAATAGCATTTCAAACGTCCTTTGACCAGTTTAGATACGGAAATTAAACAAGCAGTGTACTAAATTACTAACTAGATATATCTATTATTATTCAGGTGACCAAAAGACTTAATAATATATGCTGAGATTCGATTAAATCAATTTTTTACAGCGTCCCAAATAAAACTGATGTCATATATGAACGCTACGAGTAAATTTTTAGTTTCCAATTGAGGAATGAATTAACTACATTAGAATAGAATAGAATATATCTTTATTGTACATTAGCCAATTCAAAGGCAATTAGTGGCAGTTACTATTTAAAAGTCAGTATTTTACAATTGAGAGGTCCTTGAAGGATTTATTTGTTATTAAAATGTAAGACCAAAAAACTATTTGTAGTTTGGATCATGTTTCTGATAGCATTCCTGCATAGTACATAATGTTGTTTCTCTGTGAGCGCTAACAAGTACAGTGCGCTTGCGGTTTCGCCATGGAACAAAAACGCTATTAATGTCATTTAATCTGTTTCTCGAGCGTGGGATTACGAACGTAGTTTTAGGTACAAATTAAGTTTTAATTTGTCCTGTATTTTTACAACAGTTCAATTGACCTTCAGCTTTTAATGTTAAAGCTGTTACATTTATTTGGTCCTATTTATGCCTTAAACATTTTTGTTACTTGTCTTTTTTGTATGTGGGCTTGTTTATTCTTTTTAAAAGATACGAGAGAGATACGATGTATTGTGTCAATATTATTAGACAATAAATAATAATACTTTGTACTCCGTACTTATAAATAGTTATAATATTGAATATGTTTCTCCATTATTTATGATCATAACGTATTAAAATTGTTATTAATACAATTATTATTGTCGAAATTGTTATTGAGCAACTTATCCCAAAAAAGTATCCAATATTAATAGATAGTCATTTATTATTAAGTAAGCTATAATATACAGCTTCGCTTTTATTGTTTTAAATTTATTTATAAGTAACTCGATTAGAAGTTTGTTGAAGTCTCTAAAAATAATTGTTAATTCTGTGGAGAAGAGAAGAGGGGCCAACAAGATTATGCTTCATCTTTGGGTTCACTTCCATAATCAATTAAATCATGTAATATTTTTAGTATACGCGTTAGATTTTAGAATCGTACAGGTAGAATCTTCACCTCCTTGAACTTTTTTGAGTGAGAAGCTATGGCCAAGTTGGTATATAACTCTTACATTTCTTTTGCAATAAAAATGGTGTATTAATTTGCAGCGCTGTGTTGTGTTGTGTTTTGAACTTTTAGTCAACACGCTGTCTTATAGTAACATTAGAGAGAAATATTTATAGTCCTAAAAAGCGGTAAATAATTTCAAGTAGGCTTGATGTTCGTGTTGGCGAGGTATTTAAATACATCCAAGTTTGTACGAAACATGGTTCAAGAGTCGTACTCGCACTTGGCCGGTTCTTTTTATTTATTTTTGGTTAATTTGTAAAACGAGTACTTTTGTCCTTACCTTATCTTAAAAGAAAGTTACTTAAAAATATTAGAATACTTTCGTGGATACAAATATTTAATCACAAATAACAATAGCACGATCGAGATGGATAATCAAATAACTAATTACTAAGCGTATAAATAAAATAAACGACAATTTCTTACTTCCCTGTTGTGACGATTTAAAAGAGCTTAGTAAATAAGTCTATTTAAATAAAGTTATTTTTGACTTTGACTTTGACTCTTTCAGTACCGAAGTTATAAGACTTTATATTAATTATTTTCTTTTTTATCGTAGATTAAAAAACAGTCTGTGAAAGAATCAAAAAGATTCACAGTCATCGAATGTAGTTGTAAACGCAAATTCTTAATTCTGGTATCTAATGCAATGCAAGTCAATTATTTAATTTAACATACTATCAAAATTCTCATTTAGGTTAGATACCTAAAGTTATACCTTAAATGAATATGTGGAATAATATAAAATGGCAGTAGTGGTATCCAATTAAGTAGATTGCTAATAAAAGTGAAATCGAAGAGAGTGCAGCGGCCGCGTCGCCCGAGCCGTGCCGGGCGCAGCCGCGATGCCTCAGACAAAACCAACCGATGCACATCATTATTTGGCTCTCATGCCTTAGTAAAAAAGTGTACCTGATGGTTCAATCGTAAGACGTATTTGCATTTCTGTGGCATAAAAAAATAACGTATCAAAGAGAAAGTGTAGCTATAAATTCAAATTAATGAGTCTGTATGATGTTATTACATTACAGCATTAGATTTATTGAGCGTAAATGAATATGATGATATTTATTAAAATGGTAATTCGACTTTTTAATTTTTAAATGGGTATTTAATAATGTATAATACAAAATACAATTAATCAAATATAAAAACCATCATATGAACAACTGTTTGTTTATGTTGACTTAAACCTGGGGTTAAATATGTTTCTTTGGGGTTCTGGACTCTTTCGATGCACTAGTCTGTCTGTTTATTTATTCAGAAATATCTGTTGGACATTTCGATAAACATGAGAGATTAATGAAAAAACATTTCAAAGTATCTTTGTTTTGACATCATAGTATTTGTCTATGTAGTTAGTTCTTTTTCTAATTATACACCAGAATGTGTCTCCTGGTCTTGATTAAGTCCCACTATCAAATTTTAATCGTGTTTATGGGCGAACACTATTGGTAAAAGTATACGGCGGAGATGGTTCCACGGTCACCAAATCACGATCTAGTGAACGAATCCCAGGTAAACTGAGAGGACTGCTTGGGGGTTTCTTCATCCCAACCAAGAAAATGGAGTTATTGGGTATGCCCAGTGCCGTTTTGATCAGGCATTCTGCAAGCTTCTTAGACCGCCCGCCGCTTAGCCAGTGGCAATTACAAATTTTATAGTCACATTCAACGGGTTTTTATCTTAGTTAAACACTTTTAAATAAATAGACTAAACAGATAAAGCAAACAGAATCTTTCCTGTACTGATTTTGAAAACTGGTTCTATTTGAGGAACAGGTAGTTGTCTAAAGTTAATAAAGTTAACGTTTGTCGTAATGATGAAGTTAAAATTCTAGCATCAAAACGTCCATCATCAGGCATGTGAAATAGGGGCATCCATAGATTGCATGCAGTTGTAATGTCAGCTTGGCGTGCTAGCTTTAAATGCAATATTAAGCATCATGTAGGATTAAATGAATCCTAATCTATTTATTATTATGCAATTATACCTTTTTTTTTACGAGGAGGAATCCATTTACGGACCTACCCGCCACGGGCTAAGCGACGAGCGTGTGTGGGGCTCACTCAGTACCTCAATAGAGCGGAACTGAGAATACCCACTAAAACTCCCCGGTAACTCCATTGCCCTTCACGGGGGTAACCTGGGTTCTGCACGAGCAATTCACCAGGTCAATGCAATTATACCTAGCAATATGTAGGCTTTATTTTATTTATGTGTCATTTGCCAATATTATCTTTGTACAAAATTAAAAATATTGTGTACCTTAGTATCTATTCAGTGTTGTACATTCTTGAAATTCATTCGATTTCTATGTATGGTATTTCTAAATTATGATAGACACATATCTCTAGACTTTAGGTCACGAGGTTAAGTGAAATCAAATCTCTACAATAAGTGCACATTTTATACCGTCTGCAACAAAATATTTAATGTAACCGGTTAGAGAATCTTTATTCGATAATAAAATATTTATACCACAGATTTCACAGAATGTCTGCAGCGTGACTGCATACGCCTTTTTATTTTATAGTGCAGAATATTTTATGTAACTTTGTGCGTACTGTGATTCGTAAAATCGAAAGCTTATTGCTTGATCATTCTTAGACAACTTCGATAATAAGACATTTTCTTCTATTTCTAAGTAAAAAACAATTATTGAAGTTAAATATTTGTTGTCAGGTAATTTCATAAATATAATATACGAAATTAAAGACACACTAACATTTAAATATAGTGTTGTGTTATTCGTATCATATGAATATTTTGAAATATTCATCATTGACCTACATCTACTGGAAGTAATTTTGATCCGACATAACAAAATTTGTTTATTAGTATTGATACGTCCTTTTAGCTTGTATCTATAAGGTATATTTTTTCAGAGAAACGTGTACTTTTATGACTACTGTTTATATTCTATGCATAATGTAACACGTAACTCAAAACTTAAACTGCATAGGCACTTTATTCATAACGCGTGTTTCCTTCAACCTAACGAATAATTTTATTTGCTATAACAAAGCATATACAGTATATGTGTTACATACCAATCTTTTATTTAAAAACCATCTTAGATGTAGAATAATTGCATATTAACCATCAATAGGGCATAATATATTTAAAATGATTTCCGTATTAGAGTATGTTAATATTAATGTTGTTATATTTTGTTTTATCTATTACCGGTTATTTCAGTTTAATAAAGCTCTTTAGGTCTAAATTAGTAGATATTGATGTAAGGAAGCTAATTTATTATTCAACACAGATCTCTAAAAAATTAAGTTATTATGAACAAGGAGTGCATAGAGTTGTGTCCTTCACATAAATTAAAGTATTGATAAGTATTTATTTATTTTATATTTAGTAGTTATCTGATAAAAAGTTAGAAATCAAAGTAATCAGTTATCAGTTATCTGATAAAAAAGAAGTGGTTATAATCAGGTCACGAGAAGTAACATGAAGGTCATACGAGGAGAGACTTTCTTCGAAGATGAATCCTTTTACGAACCTACCTGCCACTGGATAAGCGGCGGGCGTGTGTGAGACTCGCCTAACACCTGAAAGTGGCACTAGGAACACCCATTAAAACTCTCCGGTAACTCCGCTGCTCTTCGCGGGAGTAATATCGATTCTTCCGAAGCAATTCACCGTACCACTCCCAGGAGGAGAGACTAGTGTTATCTTTAATTATCTTGGAAAGGAACACAAATTTATATTTACTTTATGATAACTACCTTTTCTTTAAAGCTTTCGGGAAATCCAAAAATGAAGATTAGTGACTACGGTATGTAGCCAGCCCTGCGCTCGCGTTTCGGCCCGCGGCGGCGGTGGCACATGATTTATCGCACGCCTAGATCCGGTTAGCAATGCACCCACGCCTTATTTTGCACTATTATCGCGCCGAAATGATCGCTCGACACAGTGCGCCATAAAGTCAAGTTCTTTGTTCGCAGCCGAAAGCTATATAGAGGCTTTTATCGAAAAGGTAAGTACTGTATCTGTTTGCCCATTATTCACTTTAGCAGACATCAGTTAAAGGTTTATATTTATTAATTGGACCTATAAAATTTATTCATCAACATAATATTATTTTTTAAACAAAATACATTTAAATTATTTTAGAGTTGACTTTTATTTACTTGAACTTACATTCATTTATTTACTTTTGTTACGCGTTATGAGAAATAATTAAGTATAAATATTATTTTTAAATACTTACAAATGTAGGTCAGAGATGTTCTTATAATGTTTATGGATTATGTTATGGGTAAGGATGGCGAAACCATAGCGAAACTAATGCTAAGTTTAAGGTTTGCTAAAGTGTACATGGTATTAAGCCCTATGTATGATAGATAGTATCGCCGGCGGATTGTATTGGGCATGCCAGTACCGCGTGGTTTTTGCAAGAAATTATATTTCTCTAGATTTTATATAAGGAATGTTATAAGGCCTTATATTTTAGATTTATGAGCTACTATAGTTAGTTTAAATGTGGATAAAATTTATTAAGTAAACTAGCTTTGCCCACGACATTGACTTCCATACGAAATTTGGTTTTGTACCTTATTATTAATAATATTATATACTAAATAAAGCTAATAAAGCTAATATAAAATAAAGCTAATATTTTTAGTTAGACCATGAATGGTTTTTGCAGAAAGACAAAAATCTAAAAAATGATTTTTATATATCTATAATTTGTGGACATCAAACAGTTACAATTTTATTATATGTATAGATAAACAAAATATCACTATTCAAAAATAAACAATAAAAAGTATAATCTTTCGATGACGCGCCATAATGAGATATTATATTATACTCGCAGTATTAGTGACGCAATGTTCTCGTGTTGAAATGACGACAGACGCATTATTGGGTCTTTACAATTACCGTTAGCGTGACGCTGGATCGCATTAAGTGTAGGCATTTGGCCGATGACGCCGCAATAGACAGCCGAGGAAAGTTATGACGAATGGCTTCAACTATTTACTCCGCGAACTACCCAGACGACTTGACACATCTTTTAAATAAAATACAAACAACGATTTACTGCGCTCACTGATTGTTTGCTTTAAGCTGAGATGACGATTAAAATTATTATATTATTATTAAACTAAACATTTGTTTACGGTCATCAATCAATGCAATATGCTGCTGATGGACACTTTTTTCGCAGCTCATATAGATGTGGCAATCGATATATCATCGTTATCAATCGAACCATTGACCTCGTGTGTTTTTCTATTTGTTAAATTAATTTTTTTTTGTTACAATTAAAATATTAACTATAATAACTTTATTAATAATACCTTTTTTTCATTCTTGACATCGTTTTAATAGAAAATTTTTATATTTTTGATTTTAATTGCCTAAATATGAAAGAGTATAATATGTGGAGATTAGGTAGAATATAAAATAACTATAGCTCTTTGATATAAAACTAACTAAAATCGGTTCATTGTTATATATGTATATACTATTATAACTTTCATGGTATCGTATCTATAGTAACCTAATAATTTTTTAATTTTAGTTGTTTTTTTTATCTGAGATTGTATCTAAATAATAACTTGGTTCTATAAGTGACATAGGCTGCGATAGTCGTGAGTCGATTTCTTTTTCTTGCCTTTTTATTGACCCTTTCAATAAAATACAAATATAATGAGTTTTATAAACGTTCAGTTAGTTAACATTTACGTAGTCACTATGAAATTGTGACTTGTTATATCAGAATCATTTAATAGTTAAGTTGAATACTTGTTTGTTTAATATAAAGGTATCGTAAAAAGTTTGTGATCAATGTAGCACAGGTCACTGAGAAAACACTTCTCAAATAAATGGAATTAACTATTTTAATAACAATACAAAATAAGTGTTTAAATAAAAACTGATCCTTACAAAAAGACAAAATCACACGAACTAAAAAGAAAAAAATTAAGTGAGGTATATGTTTTAAGCAGTATTTACGCTATTCGTTAAACGGATGTTGTACTACACAATTATATCTGTATCTAAAGCTTTTAAAATTGACTTAGTTTTGCAAAAACAGTCATATTTATTCTTTCTTTATAGTTTTTGGTATTTATTTAGGTTACGTTGTTTTTATATAAATAAAAGGTGGTTTCTAATTTATATTTCCATTTTTTCTCCACTTTTTAGTTTTTTTTAAAAGTAAAAAATCCAATAACAAACAATAATAGTAGTAACAAACAATAATAATAGTCTTCCTGGGGCGCCTGACAAGAGTTCAGAACAGCTTCTTGTCTGGCGCTAACAAAATCAAGGTATTCAAAGGCTGGGTCATGCCTGTCCTACTTTACACCTTTGGCGTGCTTAGATGGTCTCAGACTGAATTAGACGCCTTGGATCGGAAAGTCCGCACAACTTTGACACTCCACAGGATGCACCACCCGAGATCGTCAGTGATGAGGCTGTATATACCGCGGAGGAATGGTGGGCGCGGATTGCTCAGTGCGAAAACCATGCACAACCGCGAAATAGACAGTCTTCGTAATTACTTCCTGGCGAAATCGGAGAGCAGTGATTTGCATAGAGCTGTCTAAGAATGTGACAAATGACTAACCCCTCTCTCCTTGGCCACAGAGCTGAGGCGAAATCTGGCAGTACTTTGTACCCTTGACCGAGGGACCGTCTGGAGGGAGAAGGAGTTGCACGGAAGGTTCTACAAAGCTCTTCATGAGCGTCACGTAGACTTGAAGAGTTCCGTGCATTGGCTGCGCTTCGGTGACCTCTTTGGGAAACCGAAGGGTTTGTCTGTGCAATACAGGACTAGGTCATTATGACCCGTAACTACCGGAAGTATATCCTGAAGGATGGAACAGAGGACATATGTGGAGCCTGTCTCCAGCCCGGAGAGTCATTCAGGCATATAACTTCCGGGTGTCCTGTACTGGCTAATACCGAATATTAGCACAGACATAACCAAGCAGCCAAAATTCTCCATCTCGAGTTAGCCTATAAGTTCGGCCTCATAGGTGAAAAGGTACCTTATTATAAGAACTTTCCGGAGCTAGTGCTCGAAAACGACCGAGCTCGGTTGTACTGGGACCAATCCATCATTACGGACAGGACGGTTTTGGCTAACAAGCCTGATATCGTACTGATGGACCGAGTAGTCGCGTGTGTTCTTAGTGGATGTCACCATTCCCTTCGATGAAAACCTCGTGAAAGCCGAATCAGATAAAAAGATCAAGTATCTGAACTTGGCACACGACTACTATCTACTGAGATTATACCAGTCGTAGTCTCAACCAATGGTCTCGTCCCAACTTCTTTTCGCGACCATCTGAAGAGATTGGGATTGGGTGATGGACCAATGATTGCGAGGCTCCAGCGGGCAGTCTTGCTCGATAACGCCAGAATTGTCCGCCGATTCCTCTCTCTGTCGTCCTGACCCTCGGCCGTCTGGCCTCCTCTGTCGAGGGGTATTCTCCCATCCCTCGGAAGAGGAAGAGAATCGGGAAGAGTTTCCGTTGATTTTATTACTACACCACTGTTATTATTTATTAGCAAATGATTCGTGATGTATATCACGAATCAAGTGTGATTGGGTTGGTGTCCAGGAGCAAATCATACCTGATAAGATGAGGATTTAGAACTTTTACATTTCAATGCAATCTTAGTAAAATACACAGCAGTTCATAATAAACTATATATAATTTGATACTGATAATAAGAGGGTTGAACGGAAAAAGATTGTTAACATTTAATTCATGGTTCTGGAGTAGCGGCCGCATTGAATTCATTGAAGGTCATGATAGTCGATGAAGAGTTGAAAACAAAAAATGCAATATCACGTTTTTTGTTTTCAACTCTGGCCTTTTTTAGATATCCGTATTAAGGGAGTTGAAAAAAATTGTAATAAGCAATATTGGAGCGGCGTATTTTTGTTGATTCACCACAAGTTAGATTGAAGGAGAATCTTCATTGTCATAAAATCCCATGTATTTCTGTCAAATGCGTATTTACAATAACAATGACTTAATTTAATATGTAAGCAATTTACTTTACTCTCCATCGATAATGTGCCAACATGTTCTAACTTTATTCTGCAGAATGCGTATGCTTCTAGTACTTTCATTAAAGCTTTAATGGTTATTGCACCGTGATCACCACGGAAAACGTTTGACAAGACGGATTTATATCTATTCTAGACATTTATGTCCGGTGGTGAATCGAGTGATTCGACGAAATGCAGCTCAGGCATAGTTTTAATGACTCTCATAAAGTTCACGTTGCATCAACTTTCTAAAGTTGGAACTTAGTTAACGACCAATAATGCGCGATGCTTCGCATACCTATAATTAAGCCGAAAAATCTCATTAGTTGTTGATCTAATATCATGTCGAGTAATGATAGCGACTGGCTCCTAATAATCACATCGGTTTTCTATTAGTACGTTACCGTGACCGGTAAGTGGTTAGTGCGTCGACTTATACCTACTTACTACCGTCGCACACTAAAATTACCTCGCCGAAAAGAAAAAGTGTACCAATTGGGCTCTGTAAGAGCTAGACGTAAATCAAATTGAAGATGTCCGATAAAGTGGATAATAATTAGTGGAAGACGTGAAAGTGTTGGGAGAAAAATTCGTGAGAGCTTGTATTAGTGTGATTGTGCATTCGGCGAATAACATCCGGTTGGTGTGAGTCGTGTTCACGCGCTGATCCGGACCGCAGTGCTACGCTGTGTGCCGCGTGCGCGGCCGGCGGGCAGCCTGGCAGACACCGCACAGCAACATGGTCATTATTAGTTATCGAGATAAATAACAGCAATTCTCGGCTATGAGAGCCGCAAGCAAGTATTTTATTGGGATCGTTATAATTAAATACAGTCTATATTTAGAATTAGAACATATTTATTTATATTTAGTAGTAGTTAGGAGCGATAATCAGTGCGTACACTGATACGTAGTGGATACGCTCGATAGTTTAATAGCATATAGTACGGTAGACGGGATCTTACTGGATATGACTTTCATTACATAGGCCAATCAGTCAGGATTGGCGCACTAAGGAAGAGGCCTACACCTACCAGTGGGTTGTTGTGGGCTGAGAATGATAATGCTGATTATTAAAACATCTACCGTTCTTGGAGAAAAAAAAATGATAATAATTTTGTAAAAAATCTATTAATTACGCTTATTATACCTGTTCATAAAAAATATTAATAAGTGTTTAGTTATTTGGAATCAATCTCTACTTTTAGTTATGAAAATTATTTTATAAAAAATTGAAAATGTAAATGACTCCTATAAGCTTTGATTGTCAACTGTACATTTGCCAAAGACATTCTTTTTCTAAGATAATTATTATATAACAGCTAATCTTATTTTTAAACATTTACGCTATTTACATTCTGTATATGGTTTAATCAACTAGCCCTCTAGTGTCAATGGTTGAAAAGATAAAGGCTTAAAATGTCAGAAGTAGCGATATTGAAATCTATGTCACGATTTCTATAAAAAACTAGGCACTCTCACTTGCTTCGGGACCTGACATACGCTAGTGCAAACGGGTTATCTCGCCTACACGCTGTCCGTGTCTACATTAAAGTACTCTAAATAGTTTCTATCGTGTAAGATAAACACACGTTCAGGCAGATTGTTATCGTCTCTTAGGTGTCCAGATGTGAACAACACTTTTAAACATTTTATAAGTATACTGAACACATACTTGTTTTAAAGTATCATAACCAAAGTACGTTTTTAAAATAATGATCCTGTTATTTAATTCTCATCGATTACACTAGAGTTAAGAGAACTTACGGATATCCCATTGAAGACCAAACTCTGCAATGGGATATCCGTAAGTTCAGTTCAACTGCAATCAGTTATATGACAAAATTGCCTCTAAATAATCTTTTTAGAGGTAATTTCGTATATTAGTCTACATAGCGAAAACTCTCTGATTGTCAACTTTTTATAATTAAGAAACTAATAATATTTTGTAGACTTATATGTGTATGTAGACTAATATACGAATTGTATCTGATGTATAGTTTCTCCGAATAAGATGCCAACCTCAATCTAAGGTACTTAAACGGCATACATCTATTGTGCTTACCAACTTCATAGACACAAATATTTATTTGCGATTAAAATGAGTCGTCTAAAAATTTAATTTACATTATTTTTTTACAATTTCATACTAATAAACTAAGTTAACTAACTTTTATCTTAAGTTTGTTAGTATATTGTTAAATTATTAGGGTGACTTTTATATATTTCAGTAATAGCCACTTATACGATTGTGTAGTCATTTAAATATACATACAATATTATTTTTCTACATTATTAATACTGAAAATTATACACATAATCAATATTTTGTAGAATTGGTTGTTTGGTTTGGCTAGTTTTATGAACGGTTAAAAAAAATAAAATATCTCTTCGTTATTAAGGATGATCACATCACATTTACCGAGTGAATAAAGTCAGTTCAGCTACACAAAGCTTAATCATAAAAATCTACGAATGTAATGTCTTGGCAAGGATTGCAAATATAAAGTGATTAATACCTACGCAATAAGAGTTTAGGATTGAGGCAATTTTAGCTTTATCTAATGCAGTAGCAAGACGTTGAACTGTTCTAGACATGTCGGTACCAATTATGCAATAAAACGGCATCAGAATAAATCGTATGGATTATTATAAAATATTTATACGCTGAGAGCGCCGTGCCCAATCCTGGAGCGAGATACAACCTCATTACGGATGTGCTTGTTATGCGATGTCGTGAAGTAACTAACAGATACCGGTATTTGTTTTCTTGGTATAATACAAATAGCAGGGCATGCAAGGTCGCAGTAATGCATGCATTAACTAAATTATGAATTAGGTACGGAAATAATATTTTTAAAAGACATTTAAATAACTATTAAAAACCGTTTTCTTAAACCGCATACACAATAGGATATCAGTTGAGTTTCAAATGTTAGTAGGTTCTTTACAAATCAAGTGATCCCGTGTATATATGAAGATAAAAAAATATATAATATATTCTTTTGTAATGACACAATTTTTAAAAGTAAATTAGATAATGAAACATAGTACAATGTTACATTACTATAATAATAGCCGATTAACCTCGAATTTTATTAATTATAAGAAACCTAATTAAATATGTTATCTATTAGTATTACTGTAATTTTTTGTATTTACATACTCAAGACATTTTATTGCAGAAAGTAATTGAGATTGATTGTGCAATTTCTCTCAGACGTTTCATCGTGGTTAGTCAATAGCAAGTTCAAATATTTTCATAGCGCTGGCTCTTGGATTTATTGGTTACATTTATCATGACGTCGCTGACTATACTTTAAGATAAATACATATAAGTATTACGTCAATCGCTTCCAGACGTATGTGAGACTTAGTTGATCTAGGTAGGCGCGTGATGGCGGCGCTTAATATCGTAGACACAGTTCATCACAAGGGGTGTGGGGATAACAAAAATTATTAAGAATGAGGACAAATCGTACGTGCGTATAAAATGTTTACAGTTGCTCTTTTTTCATACGCTCACGTTTCACTAACATAGTAGTATAACAAATTTTCACTATGAACTTTTAATGCACATAAAATCCACTAAAGTAACGGCTGTGCCCGTGAATGATGCGATACGTGAACAAGTTTGTAATTTGTCTTTAATACTGTGAAACATAGTTACCGTTTTGTTTGTACAAAATAGTTGTTCACACAGGTGTGGGTGGTGATATGAAGCTACTGTTGATAGTAAACAAATATTTACATATTCAACATTTATTTACAATACAGGTAGTATGAACTTCGCTAAGAATGCTTTAAAAGGTCACTTTGAAAACTTTTAAGTATCTGACAAGTAAAAGTAATACGTATAGAAGAAAAAAGCGAGGTAGGTATGTAAATAAGACAAAAAGTAAGTCGAGTGCGGGTTCGTTTCTCCGCGTGATTGACGTGACAACTTGATCTAAGTATTGCATATCACCCGCTCTGAAGCTACGATACTCGAAGCTAGGCCCACTACAAAATATACGTTGCTTTCATTAATTAGGTAATCAAAATATCCATTGTTATTTGTATGCACTATGAAAAAAGTTCCTGGTTACATAACCATGGTAATTATAAAATTTTCAATATTCAATTACTTCAATGTTCAATGTTGGTATATATATTATATTTTTGGTCTATTATATTATAATTATCCATTCTATTATAATAATAAAAATAGTATAGTATAATATAATTTAAATAAATTCTGATAATAAAAATAAATCTAAAAATACTTATAGACAGCACTTAAATTTTTACTAGGGATGTCGGTATGGAATTCGGGTTGGATAAATACAACATTTCGTTTGTGAAAGACGGCTTTCTTTCTTCCACAAACACTTTCTTTAATATTCTTTTTTAATATGTGGTGTTACTTCGTTGTAATATATTTTTTCTGCTTCATTTATTCCCAAATATTTATAATTTTCATCTATTTGTACTATATTGTATCTAACATGTTTTACTGAGCGGAGATGATTCCAGACATTTACAGATAGTTGAAAATCATTAATATTTAGGAATAAATGAAGCAGGAAAAATATATAACAATGTAATATATTGTGCTGCATCTACTTGAATGTACAAAATTTAATAATAGGGATAAATGCCTGCTCGATGCTCTGGACAGATTGCAGCGTCGCGCTATGCGTATTATAGGAAATGCGGAGGAAACGAACACCGGAGTCTACAATTGCTTCGCGATATAGCGTCGCTTAGGGCCTTTTATCGTTTGTACCATGGAGAGTGCTCTGAAGAGCTCTTTGACCTTATCCCTCCCTCTCCTTTCCTTCTCAGGAGTACAGGTGCTTGTCTACGGTGTCACTCTTTCACTGTCGCTACGTCTACTTTGCACACAAAGACATTTTGTGACTCCTTTCTCTGTCGCACAGCTAGAGCGTGGAATTCCTTACCGGCACATGTATTCCCTTTATACAACATGGGTTCTTTTAAAAGAGGCGTGAAAAAGCACTTTTTGGGCCGGAAAGGTTAGGGTGGCTAGGGCAGAATTTGCACTAGCTGTCTGCACATATCCTCTACTTCTTATCATCAGGTGGTGTCGAGTCATTTGCTGAGCTGTTTATAAAAAAAAATAGTTATGCAGTACCGCTTTTACTTTACACCTTTGGTAAATAGATAAGAAAAGCCATCGCTTCGTAAAACGACTGGTCTTTACCTGAAAATTTAATTTACTCCAAACAATGCAAACAATTATATGCGATGCAACAATATTAAATGCATAGGCTTTTACCGTTACTTGAAATACTTGTATGACTATATAAGACTAAAACATTTTGAATACATTATTACTTACCATGCAATCGATGTATTCCTGATAATTGTCAGGTTTCCATATTAGTTGACATTATTAGATTATTGGTGAATATAAATTTCATATTAACCAAATACAGCATTTAGGGTCTTATTTATTAACATTTGAATGTATTAGCATTTTCTCTTAATATTGCTCATCCATCACTCGAATAAAATCGTTACGTTTATTGTTGCAGTAATTTTAAAATTTACTACCTCATATAATTACTTCAGTCGCTATCAAACATATCATGCTATGGTTAGGTGTTTTGATTGATTGCATACAGTTCGAGCAGGCTATCTCTTCATATTAAATTTTAATTTTAATTTTGTTGTTTATAAGTGCTGTACTGTAATCTAATTTTAGTTTAAATTATATTACATTCAACAAATTTTACCTTCTTTGTATACTCATCTCTGGATTGGGAGCAACAATATTGTATTATTGTATTTTCTTGGATCTAAACACCACTGAACCCAATATTTTAGTAGGTACTGTTCACAACTGCTGCTAAATGATACCAAATATTTTCAAAAAATATCATATATTATTACTTAAAGAATTCCAGGTGGCTCCTCAGTTGGGATATTTAGAATGAGGAGCCACATTTGCATTAGCCTAACATGTGATATTGCTGCTAAATCCATAATTTGTGCTGCAATATTTTTTTAATTTTATTCTAAATGAAGATGCAACATGCCTTTAAAAATCTGGTGTGGCTCCTGAATTCAAATGCATATAATATCTGGGGCTAAGAATAAAGAAAAGTCAGTAAAGGTGAATAAAAGAATTTATAACATAGGTTTCATTTAAAATAGAGCATTGCAGAACACTCATGAATTATGGTCTCACTCAAGACAATTCTCAAGTTTACTTTCAGTGCGTTACTTAGTGTATTAAGAACCCAAATACCGAGTATTTTTATAGACCTACTTTGACTTTTAAATGAGTCAAAACGGCTTAATGGTCAATGCGAAGTACTTCGACAAGGTCGTATCTGCTAATATGCTGATCTTGCTCTACTTTACACAATTGAATGCAACCGTGACTGTCTCGATACGATTAAAATTTACAAAATTCTCTTCACCAACTTTACTTCTCTTACTGATAATAAGCGTAAAAGATCTATCTTATTCTATTTTCTGCACATATTACCTTTATTTGGTATTTTGAACACAAACTTCATATTTAAAACAATATGGTGCAAACTCATAATTTAAATGATTACTGTAATATGATAATTTCTTTTATAAAAATATACTTCATTTATAAATTAAGTTAATGAGACGTAGATAATAATTAAAAAAAGTCAATTGTTTGGCTACTATTTTGAACTGTAGCTACATGTTTACTGAAATAATTTTAGCGCACTTATGGGTATTGTTTCAATTTTTTGACAATTATCGTTTACGTTAACGTTGACTTAAATTTACTAACATCTGCTCTAGTACATTGTATACATATAGTAACATAATGTATAGAGTCTAAATAACAATATTTTAATACCTATGTCTATACAAATATTTGAAAATAATGTGATTTCTTATACTCTTATAACCCTAAATGGGTTATATGGGTTATTGAAATAATTGCATAAGAAACAAAATTACATTATAAGCTACAATTCTTCATCTCACAGTAAAGAATTTGTCTATTGCAATCCGATAACATGTATCTATCTTTTCTAATAACTTCAAGTTAGTCCGCGGAATATTCGCTCTGTATAAAGTAATAGTCTTGAAAGTTAATTATGTAACAACCAAAACAATAGTAAGTTGTCATGTAGGTAGGAGGTAGGTATCCCTAATTTGGCCCTAGGCGTCTTAAGCATCATGATATTAGCTTACTAAAAGTCATACAAATAAAGTCACTATAACGATATAAACTGTTGCATGAAAAATTGTTGAAGTATGCTAATGGTTTGATTGATGCAAATATAAGTAATGTAGTTTCCAAGTATCTTGCACTGTTTTACAACTAGAAAGAGTAAGAAGTGACAGGGTTGATTGTTGCTTAGATTTTATAATCGCTTGCTGTACTACCTTATACTTGATGATCAATAACGTGGACATTTTATTATGTTAGAAAGTGGGAAAACATCGGCTTGACAATTTATTGTCCAAAGTATGAAAAGTAATTCGTTATATTATTTAAAATTTAATCTTTGAAAAAATCACCAACAAAATGATTGGTGATTTTTTCTGTGAGGTAATTGAAAAGTTATTAGGCTGGCCTTTATTTAAACAAAACATGTTTTTATTCACGAATTCAAATTAAAATTGACACATAATATGGTCAGAAATAATTTTTATTGGTCATAAATATAAAGCGCTCAAAGATTGGTAAATCATTATATGCTGGATTTAAACACTAGAAAGGACTCGGAAGTGAAAGGCAGCACGATTTTATGATTTCGGTTAATTTTCTGTGCTCAAAAATTGACATGTGCTCTGGTTATATCATTAAAGTCATAAATCGCCGAAGAGCAGTGATGGAGAAAATTTATTTAAAGTTAATCTAGGTAGCTGATTGAGTTAAATTTAAATTAGTTACTTTTAAAATATTGATGTTTATTGAAAGCGAATAATTTTATTTCAGTCAATGAATTAAATTATTCGCTTTCAATTCAGGATGCGGTGGAATGTCGTGCATGATGTTATTCACAAAATAAATGTGTGTACGCATAATGTGTCTGTTGCGGCGATTACAAATCTGTATTTTATATAATATAGCCTTTAATTACAAAGCTAACCCGGGCTAATGTTCACACATTATGAAAGGAGCGATGCTTACAGAGAAAACATTTCAGTAGTTTAACACAAACGGGGAAAATAATTAGTGTAGTTGCTCTCAAAGTTGATAAACTGCGGTTCGTCTAACGATCTGATCGGCTAATCAGTCGAGGTTATTTTACGTTTTAATATAACTCAAAGATACAAAAGGAAATTATGGTATTTCACTTTCGATTCGTAGTATTTTTGGTTAATCCTGTTTAACTGCGTAAGCAATAAATTGTCTTTAAATTAGATGTAAACTAGTGGTTGAAGGCTCACAACTATTCATGTTATTATTATATATAATGAATATTAACAAATAAACATCAGCGATCGAAAGCAAGTAATCTCATGTGTCGCAGCTATTATTGCGGTCGGTTTCTCTCGCACTCGTATCTGGCATCTCGTAGCAGAGGCGTTTTGCGTGCCTTTTTTGGAATAACTCGAGCAAATTTCGTCGGAAACTTTTATTTCACTTCGCTCGAGTTGCACTCGGAAATCGGATTTTTATTTTAATGAGCCAGTTTCACGGCTGCTTCTCGCTCGCAACCACCGCTGCACTGAATAAATAAATGAGTTGCTCTACTTTCTATGAGATCGTTTCTTTGGGCGGTTCGATGAGCTTCGTCGTCTGGGCCGCCGCGCCGGGCCGCAATTTGTGTGGCTGCATGCGTCATGCGCTGTGCCATTGCTACCCGCTCCGGCCACCACTCTACACGCATCAAAATTTCTGTCTTTTCTGTTCTTCAGAAATTTATCGTGCGACTAGGGAATGCTAATGAGCTTCAAATCGCTATAAACAATATATTTGTTAAACCTCATTCTTGTTAACTTTTGTTATCCTTTTTTCTTTTATGTTTATAAAAATGCATGTATATTTTTCTTCATTATAATATAACAGTTTATAGTATTTCCGTGTTTATGTACCTTGGTTTGTTGCAGTAAATGAATTATGCCCTTATGTTGAACTGGTACCATTTGAATCAATACAATCGTTTATAAATCAATTAAGTACACTATATCTAACAGTATTGGCTGCATTTGCATCCAAAAAAACTCACTAACCGTATTTATAGTTATATCTGTTATAACTTTATTAAAATAACCGAAAATAAACTTTTATATTTTCAAAGTATATTTAATAGCTGTATCATTTAAGCTATTGAAGTTTTAATGATCGGCCGGCTAAAGGCAGACATTGACAGATTATCTGCCGTATAAACTGGGTACCTTATATGCTCATCATCATCAAACGATGACATCGTCAAATTACTATTCCGAGGTCAGGCTAAATCATGTTAGGCCGCAAGTAGAAATTAAAGTTGCTGTTGGCGTCTGTTTCTGTGGGAAGAAATGGTATATGGATGCAAAACAGATAATAAATAAGTTAGGTATATGTGAGTAGGTAGTATATCTATAGAGAACGAAAAATAATTCATGTATGATTTAAAATATATTTATATTTTATAAAAGATAATCGTTCTTCCCTGAGATAATAAAGCTCTTAATAAAAGAAGTCAGTAAAAATATCCCATTACGGTAGTCGAAAGCTATATTGGTACCGGACATGGAAAGGACTTGTTATTAGTGCAATGCACTTGTATGCGTCACTACTTGAAGGACACGCTTTGTCTGGATCAGGTGGTTGCGCAGATGTGGAGGGTAGGGGGAAGGGGTACCAGCTCGAGGCCACTTCCTGCCGCAGGACTGGTTATGCAGTTTGCAGCACTACGCTTTGCACCAGTTTCAAAAGCGAACGGCCTCTTAACACTTAGGCCGTTCACTAAATGTGTTATATTTAATAAGTAAAGTTCTTGTACGTGCCAAATCCTACAACTCGATTAGATTATGACATTGAGCTTTTAGTGTCTTATGTATTATATATAATTTCATTGCTAACTTTTTACTTTTCATCATTATATTTTATATCGCGATAAAAAATTTATAAGGCGCTTTCAAGTCTGCCATAATTCCAAAGAAGACAAATTGTTAACTTGTTAGGATGGCTAAAAAGAAAACTTACAAAACAAACCATAAAAAGCACAGAATAACGGTGAAAAATTGAGATAACTTCAATAGTTAGGAAGTTTTTTTCTTGTAAATGTATCTCGAAAACTATTTACTATTGATTCGAGATGTTAAAAAGAAGTAAAGTAATTTATTATCTTCTTCCGACTATTTTAGCGTTTTTATGTTAACTTAAATTTAAATAACTATTTTTGTCTCATATCTTCGAAAGCAAAGATACGAAAAGTCCTTTTAAAGTAATTTAGATACAATGATATTTTATTAATTGAAATTGAGATTTGACAAAAAATTACAGTACAATGGTACTACAGCCAGTGAATAGTGACTATGTTATTATTATCTAAGGTAGAAAAACTCATGATATTTTTATCAAGTATCGAATTTAAAAAATCTGATGCGTTAAGTTGGCAATTCACATGATTGCTTCCATTAAAATATCTATGTGTCGATTTCACAAGACAATTGAAGCTATTAAAACATAACATTTCATTAAAATCCATAACTATTTATTTCATTTGAATACATTGGTTCATTGATTGAGCTCATTGTAAGATAGTGTGTTAGATTTTATCGCATTATGTTACTTAGCCACTGTCCATTGATATCAGTGCAATCGTGAAACTTAAGTAGATATCTACGTACTACATAAAAGTGTCGGTAGGTTTCTCTTAAGTCGTCTTCATGAGCGGTTCATTATAAGTTAGATTACATGGAAATAATCGTTTCCATATCTTGTGCTGATTTATCCAAGTTATTTTGTATTTTTGTATCAATATTACAAATAAAACGTTGTTGTTAATAATAAAAACTTTATCTTTAAGATCAAAAGTTGGTAAGATTGTAATTAAGCATTTTATTGTAATGATGACGAAATAACCGTACAACGGGCGTTGCTTAATATTATTAAGTAATTTTATTTGTGCATATTCGACTTAATTCGTGTGCGTTAATTAAATCTATTCTCTGAGAATCCATTTGGCATAATATGCATTGAAAATATATTATTTTCTATTGTATTATTTTGTACGAATTACAATTACACAAATTGGAATTAAATTACACACTTTTGTAATGTTGTTTCAATCAATAGTAGAAAGTTCTGTTATAATTTAGGATCGTTTTAACAACACTGTATAATTCATGAAGCATAAACATAAAGTACCAACCAAAACCGTTTACGAGCCGCCATATTTGTTGCAATCTTCATAAAAACGGAAAGCCAATATTCGAGAAGAGATTATTATGATCAATATAATAGTAGAATTGGCCCAAGGATTCGGCTGGAACAGTCCATATTTTCGCTACCAGGATTAAAATTAAACGAAATTTTAACACTATAACTCAAGGTTCAAAAATTGAATTTTACCTGATTTTATACCATTTATTGGAACATAACAAAAATTAATTACTCCATTACAAAAATTCTTAGGATAAATAAAAAAACGTTAATTAGTTAGAGACTTGTTTGTCATGTACTTTATGTGTTTCATTAAAAAACAATCTTAGTATTATAGCAATATATGTATGTCGAATGAATTTGTGTCGAATTGACTATATACAAAAAAATAAACTGTTAAAAATATTCATAATATTCATAATAGTTAATATTATATTAGTTATATTATATATTATATTTTAAATTTTACGCTGCAGTATTTTAGACTAAACTCTAAAAGATGTAAGCAGTCTAGATTGCTTAATGTCACGAGTAAGTACTAAAAATATTGGGACATTATTAATTTTTTTTATAAATGTAAAAATAGCAGAAGAAAAATATTATGTTTCAGATATTTTGGAATATTTAATAACAAAAAATAAAAAATCGAATGTGAAGTTATTTCATTTTTAGTGAATAAGCCACAAGGGCTTCGCGGTTATCGGCTCGCTGGTTCACTCGAAACCAACAAAAATAAATATAAGATTCATTATTTTAAAAAGTTTAGAGGTTTTGAAAAACTATGCATCATTACAACTTTTGCATAGAAGTTTCTTATATACATAATACGATGTAAATTTGCCACACGTTTGTAACTATGCGTATATGTTAGCTAAAAAAACACAAACCATAGCACACAGATCCAATAAAACAACTATTCCGAGTATTCGACTGGTTTAGATCTTGTATGATTTTGTCAATCACCGTAATGCAACTAGGTTTGGACATCTTAGTGTCAGTCTTTTATGAATCGATGTAGGTAACCTCAACCAAATCAAGATTATGAAGATAACATTCAAGCCATGATTTCTTGTAGTCGGTGTGTAAAAGTCAAGGGCACCGAGCGAACTTTAATGTGTGGTTTTTGTTTTAATATAGCGATGAAAATTGTCCGATGACTAGTTGAGAGGAGTATTTTTAATCCATCTTCCTCATTATGAAGGCGGAAAAAAGCAAGCTCTATATTAAATACGTATAGCTAGTTACCATTTTAAAAGTCTCCTTACTAATCATCCAATACACCGAAATTGTTCTTACAATTTTTTTTTTATTATGGCCACATCACTTTTAGTATATGCGCTTACTTAGAATTCATATTCTATAGATGAATCTAGCTACAAACAAAGGATTTTAATATCATTACGAACCTTGAAGAAGTAAAATTGCTTCAAAAATGTACTAATTAGTTATTCATAATATCTCCGGATTTCCTTGTTTGTCAACATCTACATCTATTGACATACTAAAATTTCAATAGGTTAGGAGATAATGCATGTATATTCAAATAATTTCTTAAGGTCTTAGATGTTGATGAGTGGACACAAGTTTAGACAGTATTAATATAAAATTCCTATATATTGTTGACAGCTTTGTTATTAAAATTTTGATTTTCTTATAATAAAAATGTCATTTTAATATTTGTAAATTTTATGTCAAGATACTCTTTTAAATTATTTTTATTAACATTATGTAAGGGTTTGAAACTTTAAGCATTTTGCGGTAAAATACAATTAAAATTTGTTTTGTCTATAATTTTTTAAAAGAGATACTTCTATCTCTTTTAAAAACCTATATGAACACTAATTATTTAACTAGCTATAATAAATATCTTCTCACACTATTAATACAAATATGACAGTGAGAGACAGTTGATCTGTTTTTGTCATGTTTCTAAATTAATTGTAACATTTAAATAAGATTATAAAAGTATATGGTAAAAAGTGATGATTAAAAAGTTATCCAGTGATTGAGATTTTTATAGCGGTGGTATGTTGCAGAACCTGTTTCCATGTTTTATGATGCCATGTTGCACATTATAGTGCTGTGTCTTGTTAGTAATTAACACTTATAAGAGCTTCGAATTTTAAATGATGTTCATCTCAAATATTAGCTTGATAGGAATACAAAGTCGGCATACTTACTTTCATACACATTTTAAAAAGTGAGGCTGAAAAGAGAATTAGTAATAATTTTTATTTATCATTAGTAATAAGTTTCTTATTCTATTCGATAGTTTCGCTAAAACTCAAAAAAGGCTGGCAGGGAAAAACAATATTCTAAACAAATTAATATACGAGGTAAACAAATATTTTACTACGGAAACAGTTAAGATTTTTTATAATCATGGTCATGTTAGAAATGAAAAAATGGCATAGCATTGAATTACCTCCTCGTTTTGTATTCGTGTGAATTTGACATTTCCACCTACAAATTACAGATTCAAACTGATTGCAATAAACATTAAGCCTATTGTAAATGAAATCACCTCTTATTTCGTTTTCTCTGATGATTCATAATATAAGAATTTATATTTAAGCTGTTTTCTTGCTGCGTTTTGTGTGATGTATTCCTGCACTGTACGTGTTTTTAGTTATGTATAAGAATCCTTTTTAGACCTTAAAGGTGGAGGTGACTAGGATAATATTTCGCATGCTGCACTAGCTACGTTCGCATATGGACTCCTTCTAATGCTAACAGAGATTTATGAGTATGTTCATGGTACGCGAATATTCTTTCAGTTCCTTATTTATGACAAATTCTTCAAGATTCAATCTAGAAGAAGCAATTTATAGTCATCATACCAATAACAGGAGCCTTCAGTGCCCACGCGCGTTGAAGTCTATTGTATCGACAGCCCAGTGTTGAGCGTTTGAGCCCTTATGTTGATAGATATAAGGCATATAATAAAAAGGCAATGTTATCAACGTATGCACTCCATAAATCTAAGGGTTTGAAATTTGACTTTATAGATGTCATTAACACTTCTATCCTTCGTTAATCGACAGTGGCGAAAGCGATTCGGACCAAAGTATTAAAAAAGAAAAGACGTCGGCGTTTGCCTGTGAGTTGGCAAGACGTAAATTGGGATTGGAATTATTAAAATAATATGTGAGAAGTAGAGAGCGCGAATTATGAGTAAATTCATCATTAAAGCTTTTACTAGACTAACCAGAGATTTGATAACACCTAATACGACTTTTTACTAGAGATATTGAATTTCCATGTCTATAGGGGAGGTTTGGAGCCCATTACGAATTGAGCCTGAACCTCATAGTTATCATCGCCATGAGAGATGGATAAAATAAACAAAAGAGTAACATGTATTGTGAGTTAAGTGGTAAGAAAGTACAAATACAACTAAGTACAAATATAAATTATACATTTTGAACATTCATATCGGTCAGTTGGTTATCTGTGTAATTAAATTTTTTGCTCTTTAAATAGCTATCATAAATATTATATTGATTACGTACTTTATAATAGTTTCTTTGTTTTAAACCTATTGAAATCATGGATATTGGTTAATAATATAATACTGGATTCGGTAACTACACTGAACAGGTTATGCAAACAAAAAAACGAGACATTCAAGATTTCGATCTTAATTCGAAAACGATTGTGTTCAAGTTTATCGATCTCATTTTCAACAATAAACTTATCCGAGGACATTTCACAATTAGAAAAATTTTATGGGCTTTAAAAATCAATGTTGTGTAATTATTCTAGATAATTTTCAATATAATAAATAATATTAACAATGACTCTCGTCATATAATAAAACCTGATAATTTTTCTTGCCGGCGACACTAACAGAAGTTACGTACTATAGGAAGGTACTCTAATTTTTCATGTTATAATAGTCAGTCCAATCAATTATGTTGTCTCACTCAGACATAATTAAGAAATAATTAAATTTCTTGTGAGAAAATTTGCTTATAGATATATTTTAACAGATTGACAAGAAGCGGAGAAAGATGCAGGTTAAATATGAGGGCTCTGGCAAACTGAGACTGATTTATGGAGGTCAGTGGTGTCAGCTCGTTGGTAAAAAGAAATGCATTTGGCGGTCTAGAGCTGCTCAGCTCTAGACCGCCAAATGCATTTCTTCTTCTTCCACTGCTGTGCTGAAAATATTTATCAGCTTTAATCAAATTCTTAAACGTTATAATAATTTATTTAAGTGAACCTACTATTGAAGAATTTAAAGGTGATAATTATAGTTAAACCTAATTACTAAATGCAATTTATACTGATTAATTTACAGCCAAACGTGAGAAGATAAAATAGAAAAACTAACGTAAATCAATAGAATATTGTTAATACTATAACTTTTCAATATATTAAAGCTTTGATCGGAAAGTGAATTTAAAGTCATGTACCATTAAAAACTATAAGGATTTGGAAAAAGGTAGCCGAGTCGGAAACTCCAATGAAACGATAATAATATAGTGTCAGTAGTAAAGTGGAACAAGGAACTCGCGTAGTTGGCGATAGGTACGTTGAACCTCGGCTACAACAGCGATGTGTGCGTGCGCGCACACTTAGACATAATGCAAGAGAGTGCGCATACGTATCGATGTGTGCGTCTAACAACGAAATGTTCATTCTTAAGGGTGTAACATACTGAGCCGGTAATAAGGCGGTACAATACCGAACCGTGGCCGGTGAACAACAATATAGACCATTTTTGACTATCACATAAATTCAAGTAATAATAAAGGCGCGCCTCCGGTATATTTAAAGCATACTTAAATATTAATCATGACCATCTTACATAGAATGCACAACATATGATATCTGATTAATATTAATTTAAATCATTGTTTTGATTAGTAAAGATTCTTCTTTTCATAACTATGTCATCTGCAGATATAATCAATCCGAATTCGGGTCAATGGCATCCAGGAATATATTAACATTCCTGGATGCCATTCAATATTATGAATTTTCATAATACTAGATACTTAAACTATAAATAAATAATCATGATACAGATATTATTACTTCGTATTTGGAACAGTAATGAGAAGATTTGTTGTGTGTGCATGAAGTTTCAATATTACGTATAGATTAATGTTTTTAAAAATATTACTATAATTATAATTTTAATAAACTTTATGAAAATATACAGGTGTGAATCTTAAAAACAGTTTGTCAATTTATGTTGTTGTTCACATTTTCATGAAAGGAGACATATAAATTAGTCATAGTATACTTGGGTGTAAAAGTATTTTTAATTTCATTCCTTACGGTCAAAAAACTTAAGCTAATTAATATTAGCTCTTTAAAATTATTATGGATAACACTTGTGCAGGGGCATGTAAAAAAAATTATAATACATACTTACCTATTTTAATTTTTCGTAGTATTGTTTTTTATTTTGTATATTTATAGTTTTATTTAAGGTTAAGCACTAGAAGAAACCTTAATTAAAAATATGAGATATTACTTATTCATTTATGTACACACAAACGAATGATATAAAAAAAACCCACATAAAACAATGAGTACAAAGGAGTAGAATTGACTACAGAACATTTTTATTTCTAACATAATAATTCATTTTCGCGATCAGAAAGAAGTAAGTAGTTTTTAATAAATAGAATATAAATTAATATATTTAATTTCTAAATCAGGTATATAAACATTGATAAGTGGCTCCATTCATTCTAGTAGTTGTAAAGGATTAAAAAACTTAATCTCAATTTAGATTCCAATTAGTAACAGTAAGTAGGTAACTACCTCCGAAACATTACGATAACACGGTTATCTTATCAATTTTCTTTATTTTAAATTAATAGCAGTAAGTATAATGGCAAGCCGGTTGCGACAATCAGTGGGTACGCCGGCCTTGCTCGTTGCTTAATGTATATAAGTGCTACATACCACATATAAAGTATTAGCCGCATCGCATTAAAAGTTATCGTGCATAAAAAAATATTAAGAACAACAAGTAATTAAAGAAGGCCGTAATTGTTTTAAGTGTTATGATCATCTAAATCTATTTGTGATTGCTGGCCTCAGTGGTGTCGACACCGGTACATTTGGCATTTTAAATTCGAAATAATTTATTCCGTCTGACAAAACATTTCTACAATAGTAGATAAAACCAGGTGTTAATGGTCAACTATCATGGTGTAATCGTTTGTCAACTTTGCTTGTAAACAACGTAAAAAATGTTTAGGTAAACTACGCTAATATAAAAGATTCTGAATCAAGTTAAAAATAGGGAGAGACAGAACTAACCACTTAATTAATATCCTCAGTTGAATAGTCGGTGGCAAATTTGTTTAGACAGCTGTGAAAATTATTTCATTGCATCAATATCAAATACAATGAAATAATTTTCACAGCTGTTAGTTTTTTTAACAAGGAAAAGGCATATAGTGTCTTATATTTTTTATAAACTCATGCATTATAGTAGCACCGTACAATGAACTCATATGTATGACATTGGTGTTTCCCAATGACTAATCCACCACTTTGCAAAATATTTTGGTGATACAAGATTGCAGCTTAAGAGATACATCAAAATTCATTTTTTTTTCTCAAAAATAAAATGCATTTGCATTTTATTTCCATTTGAATTATAATTAAGATATGTATGTCAATGTATATTAGAAGCTTTGGCTATTCGTCATGCTTTCTTTAGCGTAATCTAATTAATATTTCCTTGTATGACATATCAAATATAGAAAATTATCACAGCGCCATGGCCTTCAAAAGTTGTACTATTAATTGACTTTTTATTTTTAAACTATTGTTAGGTATTTGTTTCAAAGGACAAGGATATTACTGTTGTTAAATATGTGATATTATTACAGTACAATATTTTAGAGGTTACCTTTGATTCTTTATAGTAACCAAACATTTTAAAATAAAGTTAGTTCAAAATTAATGTTTGTCAATTTCAAAAAAATGTCTTATATAATTGGTAATTTTTATTTATATGATGACCTGATATTCAATGTATTTGAATTCATATTTACCTAAATTTGTCATAAACACAACAATGAAATTAACACAACAATTAATTGATAATTAACTTAATTTTGCAATGCAA
This sequence comes from Acentria ephemerella, assembly GCA_943193645.1. NCBI lineage: Eukaryota > Metazoa > Arthropoda > Insecta > Lepidoptera > Crambidae > Acentria > Acentria ephemerella. Next base: position 6,767,100 of record OW971877.1, on the reverse strand, counting down.
AATAATTTAATTTATCATTTGTTGATGAATGATAATTTATAAACAACTTTTCCCCAAACCTAATGAAAATACAGAGAGCTAAAAATGCCGCGTGTTTCTTCAAGAAAACATGAACCTGCCAAGGCTGCTAAGCTCGGTCACTTGCTCACTTGCCCGCGGCGTATTACGGAGCACATAGATAAAGCAATGCGCGCGGCCATTCCAATATTAATTCATCGCCTTGTCCAATTTATTGACAACTTCTCTTATTATTTTGTCTTCGAAGAAAACGCCATCTCTTGATTTTGACGGGTTCTACGATTACGATTCTCTGAATCGGCACATTTCGTGCTAAACTGACCTGAATAGCTTATTAAAAATATAACTTTATAAATGACAAACAAAAATTAAAAATAGAATCCTCAAAAGAAAAGGAGAGATATGTTCCAATAATAAACTCTTGTATTATTTTCTCCATCAACTATTGGTCTTACATAATGCTTCGTCAAAAGTAGGCTAAGAAAAGTTATTGAGGGTAAACTGGGGAATTGCCTCGGCAGTATCGAGGTTAGTGGCAGTGCAATGGAGTTACCATAATATATTCTCAAAAAACTAAATAATCATGTTAATTGTTAGGTGAAATTATGTTCAAAATGTAATGTTTTGAAAAATAAGCTAAATATTAAGTGTACACAATTGAAATTCAATGTATATATATTAAATATTATATTATATCTCAACACTTATAATATTTCACCAATAGTTTCAATTTGAGGCATTTATCTGACGAATTCCGTAATATCCGTTAGGACCAATTCAATACACGCACACGAACAAATTGAGTATAAGTTGACTGTGTGCGTGTAACTCACACAGAGAGACACACGTGTGGCGGCACGGCGCGGTGGCATGGAACGGGTTCAAAGCGACCTGCGAGAAAGAACTCAGCCAAGGACGCCGGGCTAACGGTCTGCGCCCCACACTGGGATATCTATTTCTTGCTCGGGATATGTCTGGCCACGTAATCTTGAATTTTTACTCTTTTTGTAGTAACAGTACAAAACAGTAGTTTTTCGCCAAAATTTTTGCACTAATTATTCTTGTAATTATTAAAATTGTATATTTATTGTTACGTACTCGTAGTACTAAAGACTGGCATGTACTTTTATTATATATTTTTTTTCAGTACTATTGAACACGAATTAATATAATACGTTTTCACTGTCTTACTATAGGCCAATGGCATCACCTTATTAATATTGGCCTAATAAGCCCTGCATGTTCTCATTACTTATTATCGCTTTTTGAGTCATTGTTGTCGTCGTGTGAAAATTTAAGTAAGAAGAACAATATCATTTTTAATAACTATATTTTTTTTATTGCAAACTAATTTACACAAAAATTTTACTTAATTTAACAAACTAAAAGTAAAGAATCAAAAATATATAAGTTCCACGTAAAATGTATATAAATGTGAAATATAACAAGTACTTTTGGTTACAATTTCAACTTTTTTCTTTTATTTTATAACCTACTGCTTTAAATTATAACTAGAAAACCACCTTGATATGCGAACAACTCTCAGGTAACTTCGAAATGCCAAAGGTGGCAATTAATTTATTTGCATACCGAATAAGTCGAACGAGTTTGTTTACATTACTGAGGGTGTAGTCTGTAACTTATGAAACTATGATCGACGTGTCTTCATAAAATCCAATTTAAAGTTCCTTCGTCCGGCCATCGACCCTAAAAACCTTATTTTACGTCTCATTCTACCACTTTGAACACTATAGTTTTGTCTCACAATCACGAATACCGCTGCACTGTCTTTATTTTGTTCCATTACGGCCAAGAACAATGAGCGTTTCTAGATACGAGTGCGACTTTATATCTATTCTTGTCTGTCTAACGACTGCGCGTGTAGCACGAGCAAGACAACTGGACCACTGTGCCTCGCGACCTCGCTAAATGCTTTGAATTCTTATTGGGCCGCGGAGAGCTTAAAGATGGCTTGGACCGTTTTCTCGTTACGATAACCTAATTTCGTTCCATTACGTTGGTAGTCATTCTGCTTAATTTCAATAAGGCAATACCATTAAGTTCGAATGTCAGGAGGCAATGCGAGTAAAAAGGCGCCGACCTCGAGGTGTATGCTCGCATGAACCCCCCCCCCCCCCCCCCCCTTCCCCGCACGTTATTGCCCCGCCCAGGTCCCCCTCCTACAAACGCGGGTGATTCAACTGTGTTCGGAAATGGCGAAGGTTTGCCGGACGTAAGTCGACACGGAAATACCTTCGGGCTCATACGATTCCACGTATTTTATTGATCCTTTTACAACATGTAGAGCTTTGATAGAGACCTATATCGTAATGAACCATTGTTAACATAAACATTGATAAATGTGATAGCATGTATAAAGTATTGTATGTAATTACTGAGTTCTCAATAGTTGTGATTGACATTGTATTAATCGATTAAAAGCCGATTTTTTAACGTTTAACATGAGAATAACTATGGCAAGCAGACAGATTATGGTTATGGAAGACAAATGGTTTGACGATTAGACTTATTGTCTATAATACAACATATGGCACTTAAGCCTAATCGTCAAGATTATTCAAATAAATGAAACTAACTTGCAATTGAAACTCTGTTCTAAAAAATTTTAACTGGCACATGAAAGTCGGTTCTAAATAATTTAATTCAGAAACTGAACTTAGTTTCAATCATACGATTGTAGCGTGATGCAGAAGACATCAACGCGTTTCATTTGGCATCATGCGTGCTCATCATTGACCAAATGTCGTGGGATATTAATTTTTATATGATTTTAGCAGTATTTTAAATTACCATTAATGAAGTGAATATCAAGTTTTTTATCAAAAGAAATATTTAATATGCTAAAAAGTTAATAATGTCTGTAATGTTGTTTTTCTCTTACGAATTTCAGTTTTTTAAAACTTTTTATTTATAAGCTCTTAAACTCTTCTTCACATACTATAAATAGAGTTTTTTTCAGATTTTTGCAATTTGGAAAACTAATAAAAGCCATTTAAATATTAAAAGTACTCTTTTTTAAAAATAGTTTTATAATCACTTTTTTTTAAATTAAATTTAAAGTTCACAAATTTAGTTAATATTAAATAGTTATCAAATCATGTTGTTATTCATAAATAAAACAAACAAATATTCGTCTTTAAAATTTGTTAAATCTAATACCTATTATATGTTCATGAGCGTAGAATATCAAGTTGAAAGTTCATCTTGCATTGCCTAAGTATTGCGTAGATATTTATTTATTCTTTGTCTTTTACATATAAAAAACAACGCGGTGCGGGCTAAATGACAAGGTAATTTTTTGCACGCCTGAACTTGACTCTTGAGACCCATGTCACCGCCCGCCATTGGCATTTTCCGGGTTGATTATCGACGCGGATTTCACAACGGATCCTGTTTAGTTGTTTTTTTAATAAATATTCGGGCAGCCCTATTTTTTGTACTTATTTAATCATACAGACAACTTCATCTGTGTCCTTATGTTAAGTAAGAATCAATAAGTGAAACAGCTGCCAAGGGTGCCCCTTAGTAAAAATAATGTAATAATATTTCTCAAAAAAAGTTGTACTTATACTAGACAACGGGGAAATATAGATATAATAATATAATGAATATAAATATTAAATAAGTATTAATAATTATTTTATATTAAATGAATATAAATATTAGAAATATAATACATAAATATACGTTTGTATATCCGTGAATCTTGAACTAATACTCGTCCTTACATATATCTGAACCTACCGGGATTCCGACTTGAGACCTGTGCTTGAGTAGACAGAGGTACTGACTATTGTCATATACACAAGAGTAATCCACATCTTGTTTTGAATGCCATATAGCATGAGGATATCGAGAATCATGATATATTATAAACAAACCTAACATTTCTCGGGTTTGGTTCGGATCAAGACAATGGGTGTATGGAAATGCATGTAGAATAGATCAGTTTTCATAACGTAAGTAAGTACATTACAGAGTTTTTGAATTCAGCTGTGAAAATCTGAGCTGTGCAATAATATTGATATGAGTTTTAAACAAGAGATAAGTCTCTGTAATGCATTAATTTGATATTCTAAATAATTTTAGTGTTTTGTCAGGTTCATTCGAATGACATTTTAAATTGGAACAACAGAGATAATACTCTGTGACATAGTATTATACATTGTTCATTAGTGAGGCAATTAATATAAAAAGGCTACCTAAAAAGGGAGCCTGTATAATAGGTGAATATTTTTCATGTTAATAGAAATTGACATACAGATGTAAATATGGTGTGGGTTTTCTTCAGGATCGGTGAGTTTAGTTTTCTATAGGATAAAACTTTCTTCACTCACAGCTTACGTGTCAACATTATGCAAGTAGATGAACACATTGTGTTGATTTGTAATTCTTCGAATAACAAACGTAATATGGACGCATCAGCAAAGCTGAATTGTAATGTTTGACCTTTGCGTCTTACCGCGACTTTTTATGCGCACGCTATTTTGTAGCAATCTATATAAATGAGATTTACTTTCCGCTCAAGTGAGCAGCTAACAAATGCTTTGCATAGCAATCTAATATCTCGAGATTTGGATTTCAATTAATAATTATGTGCATATGAGAATAAATTAACTGTACAAAAATTGGTGCTTTAAAGTAATTGAAAATGTTTGTATAAAAATATATTTAAAACCAGCCCAAACATCAAAATATTAATGGTGTTCTGAAATAGTAACAAATTAACCTAAGTATTTTCAATACTATATTTATCAAGTACCGGTATGAAAACAGAAAGTAAATAATATGATCATTTATTTTCGGCGTATAAGTAACGACATAATAATATGTTGGATCGTTTTTAATGTCATATATATACAATTGTGACTTAACTATTTTGCTGTAGTATTCGGCATATTTTAAAATATAAATGACTAAAATCACTTCCTTATTGAAAATGGAATACTAATTATATTTACAAACAAGCTTAAAAAATCATCGCGATTAGCGAATATGTTCGGTTTTATCGTTTTAAATCGCGTAGTACGATAAAAAAACGTAGTTTCTACATTCTATGCAACTAATTTAATTTTAAACACAATTAAAGTTTATATTAGGATGCCTAATAAAAATATACTTTTCACCATATTATAAACAATTTTTGAACTAACTGATGGAATTAATTTTATGAATAATTTACAGTTCATACATTTTAGAACGAATCAATAACTATTTACAAAATTAAAAAAACATAAATTTTTATATGAATGTGATTAATTTAATGGTAAATCATTTATATATAATAGAATAGTTAATTTTTATAGTAGATATAAATTACAAACTATTATTAATATTTTTTACATTGTATTTTTAACTACGTATCTTTTATTTTATTAAATTATATTCCAAAAAAATACTGAAATTATAAAAAGATGTCCTGGTTACATCCATTATTTAAGTACTATTATTTAATGATATGAACAGTAGTTTAATTGAATTAAAAATGTCTCATTGACGTTTCTTAAAGTACGTCTGTGCTCTTCTTATTGAAGCAGATAACAGAATAAAGTTGTAATGTATTATTAGTCTCTATAGGAGGAATAGTGGCCGTGTGTAATGCAATATAGCAAAGGCACATTAATTTTATATTTTATTTTCATTATATTTATTCATTTTTTTAATTATATTTTCTCTTTTTTTGTTTTGTAATAAAGTAATACACCACTCGCACAGTATTAACCTATTTAAGTATTCGTCTACAGTCCCCGCAGCTTGATTATGTAATCATGGAATGTTGTATTAGATGGAAATCAGGCAGTACTTAGATAAAAAGCTTAGTCGTAAAAAACAAGAACGGCTAACGCGGTCCGTTCAATCTTTGTCACTGTTCAACAAATTAATCATAAGTGAAATTGGGCTTGTTCTGAATTTTTTTCTTAATGGGGAACTAGCCAACTCTGATACCTTTTTTTACTCATTTTGGAAAGTCTTCTTGTTTTTAACTTAGTAAATAGTTTTAAGCTCTAATTGAGTTTTTAGAATGGAAGTAGATTGATATTTGTTTTGTGAATTTAAATTTAAAAAAATATTTACATATAATAAAAATTAGTAGTAACTGTCCAGCTTCGCGAATTTTTCGCTTATCAATATTTAAATATAAATCGAGATAATAATTTTACACATTATAAAGATTAAACTTTGTTATGAAACTAATAAATTAACTACTACATTTTATTACCGCCCATAAACTGATATAAGTACCAAAGCTAGGCAGATTATATGTTTCACATTAGGCTATGGAAGAGCTACGATGTTTAATGTTTGGATTGTTAATTTTACTTTATATTACCAACTGTATCTGAAGTTATTAAAGTTTATTTTTGTTTAATGGTAGCAAGCATTAGAGACATTTGGCAGGCATGTAATCCACTAACTATTTACGAGAAAACGAGACGCATTTCGCAAAGCTGATTGCGGAGGTTTGAGATTGGTTCTATAGTGTACCGTGTCTAATTTATCACAAGTGCGCATCAGTGTAACAACCAATGCCACTGCGCCGTGCGAAACGCTTACGGGTTGCAGGTGTCAATCGTATTCATAAATTACAACGCAATAGACTATACTTGGCATATTCTTTGGTAATGTCCCTAAATTTCTTATTATAACATATTTTTGGAATAAGTTCAACCAAATACCTCATAAGATAATTTAATATTAATCTCACTAAGCGAAGTAAATCCCGTTTTGAAAAGTACTAGGAAATATTTCCGAAGTTTTTTCCATTCTGTCAAAGTTTATTTCACTTTTTAATGAAATTCTATCCTTCCCTTTATTACTCCACATATCAGGAATTATAGAATAGAATAGAATAGAATATATCTTTATTGTACATCAGCCAATTCAAAAAGAGAAACACACAAAAAAAAAACTTAACTAATTTTGTACAAAGGGCGACCTTATAGCGATCTCTTCCAGGTAACCTTAAGATGGACAGGATTCAAGATAAAGTACTTGAGGAAAGTTGGCGACGTATAAAATGATAAAATTTATTACATACAAATAATAATTATATACATACATAGGTACTTACTCAATGATAGCATATATACACTACATAATACATAATTATATAAATACATATAATCACAGACTACTAAGGAGAAGCAGTATCAGTACAATTCAAGTATCAACCAACAAATAGTGTTCAAACACAAGCTTTTTAAAACTGTTCAGTGACTGAGCTTGCCTTATGTGGACAGGTAAAGAGTTCCACAGTAAAACATTGGATTTGTTGTAAAATTTAGTGAAATGTGATGGAGTTTCCAATCTTAAGTTCTCCGACGATCTCAAAACTCGGGAATGTGTATTGTGAAGGAATTTAAAACGATCTTTTAAGTACAGAGGGGTATTATCTATATGACTCCAAAAAAAAGGATGAATTTCGAAACATATGCTAATTTGGTGTTTTTAAATTACACTATTTTGTTACACCTCAGCAAGTTCAATTAGTGTATTAGAAACAGAAATCACCAATATTACGTATTAGTGGAGTAAAATATTATGACTTAATAGGCAGGCAGGTATTTAAATAACTATTAGAAACACAAGCAGCACCCTGTCTCTAGGCCCATAGTGTATGCGAGTGAGTGAGAGTGTACTGTTTATCAAATATCGGATATATATATATATATATATAGTATGTGTGTGTATATGTATATTTATATAGCTGGGTAATCTGCTGTAGAAAACTGAACTTTTAAAACTGAAATTCATTTTTTGTTTACAAACACACTCAAAAAATAAAAAATAAAAACATACATTTAACGGGCATATAGAAACTTTTATCTTGTTTGCAGTCCATTAATTATGGAGACCTTCCATAAAATCGAATTTTTCGATACATTATTAAATGAGTTTCGTGACATTCCTTCGTTTACCTTACGAAAGTCCATTCAAGGTTTTCATTTTGGAAATTTAATATAAATGTTTTCATGGTAGGTACTTTGCTATAAGTTATGAAATTCATTACGTGTCACTACCTCATGTTAGTGTGCTATTTTATTAGCCACTTTTTTTAATTTTCAACAAAATTTAAACCTTAATTCATTCTAATTTGAAAGGCCGATGGTCCAATCTCCAACATAGTAGTTTCTGTAAATAATTTATTTAGAGTATAATTACAGGTATGTAATTATACTCTAAATGAATCTTATTAGTGTAGATTATCGGTTAGTGTAAATATCGTTTAGTGTAATTTTTAGGCTTTCCTTTACCCTAAAGATCTACACTTAACATAACGCAGATGATAATACGGTTTTAAAGGTTTGAAATCTTAATTAGTACAATGATTTTATTTTATCATTATATGCTATATTATGTTGCTTAATTAAAATATTTGTAGTTTCTCTTTATCTCTGTGTGTAGGTGTTAAAGAGGAACAAGTTATTTATTATTGAATGGGTAGAATAGAGTTATTTGATTAAAATATTCACGTTTAACCTAGAACAAAAAATTGCAAATTAGGCGCCTATATTCAAAAATATTTATTTAAGATTGTTAAATGACTACCCATACTACTTTACGGCTATTAAACAGGTTGGTCTGTTGGTGTGCAAAATAAGCGTCCAAGGTGAACGGTCCACATCCTTGTTTACGGAATCTGATTTTTATGAGAACACAATGTTAGGTAACTACTTAAATATATGTAATAAATATATTAATCACGGCATATTTATAGCTTCCGAAATCATAATTTTTAGAAATATTTAATAATCCGAGTGAGAAAGAAGCGATTGAATTGCAGCATAGGTACAATTCATTTCTCTTAAATTAAATGTCAATAACTGGAGCACTTTAAAGGAAAGTTGTTAAACAAAATTATGTTTTCACTTAAAACTTGCGGCAATTACCTTGATAAACAGCGGCCCGGCATGGACCCTTCAATTAAGACCGACGACTACTTATTCCGGTTTTACAAAAATGAACTTCAACGCCGTTTCTCAACAATTATAATTTGGCTATATTCATTATGAAAGTTACTTTGTAAAATGCAGAAGAACAATTGGTATGTCAATTTCGTCTTATTTAATGGACGTAGGTAGGTACTACTCACAAGTACCTACTCACACAAATAATTACCACAAGGTGGGTAATGATAAAGATGAAAAGACCATTTTTGTATAATTATTTCGATTTAATTAAAGTAGTCATAGCGTAATAATAAACAGACAAAATATATGAAGTTATCCAATTTGAAATTCGTTTTTGGGGTCAATACTTCACTTTATATTGTTCCTATAAACAACTTAAAAGCAACTACAAAAAATTATTTTAAATCGGATAACTTTTTACATTGAATTATTTTTGTTGCCTTTTTGGTGTATTGAAATCAGTATTTACTTTTTTTTAGTTTTTAAGGTCAAAGATTTAAGGAATTACCTGGAATTCCATTCATCAGATGTTGACTCGGTGACAATTTGACAACCACTGGAGTATACTCTATCAACTAGAAAAAGAATTTTGAAAATCAGTTCACTATTGGTAAAAAAAGTGTAAAAAACATACAGTCAAATTAAGAACCTATTTTTTTTTCAAGACGGTGGAAATTAAAGGCTGTGATCTTTATGGCCTGCCTATGCACTAAAATGTTACCACATTCGCAACTAAAATGTCGCTTGTCAATGAACTAATATTTTTAGTTAGATATGCTCGGTAATTTTATTTCAATTAAAGTTTCGATAAATCGGTGCTAAATTCAATCATTTATATTATTTGTACTGATTGTATAAAGTGATTAACTTAGTAGTTAGCAATGTTTCTGCAAACTATTAGAAAGTTAAAACACGTGTGACGATGTTATCGCCATGTTGTTAGTGTGAACTAAGCACTTCTTCACGTTTATTTATCTCGTATGAGAAATCAAACACTCAGAATTTAGTGGGTCAGGCGTGGGTACCTTTGTTTTAATTTAATGTAACGTTTATTGATTTTTCTTCTTTATCTATACTTTAATAAAAATATTTAGTCTTATATTAAAACATCATATTTTAACTATTTAGGCTACTGCATGGCACAGTATCAAATAAAATAAATCTACTAACTGGTTGTAAAATAATTCTTCTTTATGATAGTTTGAGCTATATAAAATCATTTTTTAAAAATTATACTAAATAGTTGACCACTAACAAAGCACAATTTGCTGGAGTTTTTTCAAAACCTCAAAATTATGTATATAATAAGTATACGTTTGTAATAATAATAACCAAGCAAAAAAATTTTACTGTTTTAGCTAACAGGCCTGATGGGTCGAGTAGAATCACGCAAGTTCTTAGTGGATTTCACCATTCCGTTCTATGAAAACCTCGTGAAAGCCGAATCAGATAAAAAAGTAACCTGGTGTGCTTGAACTTGGCAGACCAAGTTACAGATATGTGGAGGGTGACATCCACTGAAATCATACTAGTGAGATCATACTAGTCTCAACTAATCGCCTCTGAGGCCGACTATTGGATACTGCTACATAGTTATATCGGTTTTAATTGACAACCGATTACATATATAACCGAAGACATATATACACATGAAAGATAGCACAAAGATAATTCCTTCATGGCTCGAGCGCCCTAGACACTCTAAGAGACGGCGGGACACTAATTAGAACTCCTCCAAAGGCGAATCGCCCCTTAAGGCTTGAGGACTCTCCAGGGTTCTCGGCTCCTTAAAACCCCGGTAACGCTATAAAGGCCATCTGCGGCCTATAGCATTAGTCAATCAAAAAAAAAACAAAGATATTTATTGTCACTTTTTAATTATTAATACTTTAATTAGCTATACGAATAGGCCTGACAAATTAGGATTGCCTTTACCAATCAATCACTTGAATACTATTGTGTGAGTCTGAAACCAATTTGTAAATATCAAAATTTATTTCGATTAGGCATATAGAAAACGTCGTTCTGTAAATCATTTTACCGATACACCACGGTTTCTAAATGGCCACCAAGTGAAACACAATAACCCTGCGTTCGGAATTCGTGCTTCGAGCACTGGTGGTCGGCAGTAAATCTTTTATTGCGGATCTATGTTAATCGATAGGATATTAACAACGGTGCCAGTAATGGTCAGTCCTGCCGCTCAAGGCTGCCCGGTGAAAGGACGCGAATCTGGATCATCCCAACGTAAATGCCTATACAATTCGAAGTTTAGCCTTCGAACATATAAATCGGGAATTGTCGCTTGCATGCGCCGATCTGACGTTAAACAATCGCGCTTTCAAGAAAATGTATTAGATTTGATGCTACTACGATGGATTCTAAATTGGCCAATAAATCCAGAGCTGGGAACCAGTTACTTAATTATTGGTTGCAGTATTCGATACAGTTTCATAGAATCGTTTTAATTAATTATTTTACCCTGATTTCAAATATCTACTTCTTGTCCACTTTCAGATTGAAACGAATCAATCATTTAAATAAATGTTGCATAAAAGATATCAAATTATTTTATGTTTCTCTTATATATCTGAAACACTTGTCCACATTTTACCGCTTTGAATAAATTAAGGTACTTTACATCAAGTTTAACCTTAATCCCGATCTGATTCAGTTTTAAGGCCAAAAAAATTTATATGCACTTCCTCTTTATAATAACATAATGAACACGTTCACGTTTATCAATGAGGGGCTGAGTTTATAATTTAAAATTTCAACGGCATCTTCTTTAAACAAGTCCTGTAATTTTATTTTACTTATGATTGTTGTGTTTACCACTTAGGTAGCAAAACCTTTTTAATAAATTAATGTAAAATCTTCATCACAATTTCACATATCTCTTGGGGTGTTTGACCAACTTGTTACAATAATGCGCTCACCAGATAATGCCGACGACAACGTTTACAAAGAACGCACGCTGCATGCAAACCACGCTAAATACATTCTTGCGAAACAGACGCGATGGACGAGATATAGGTATTATCTTACAAATAAGTACATGCTAATAATGGCGAAATAAATTGATGCAAGTGAGATCACGACTCTCAAGTTATTACCGAACCATGTACACCATTTTACGCCATGAAAATTAACCGACTTACGGAATTATACCTTACTACGAAATGTGTTGTCACTTTGTGTTTTCATATTGATTACTGCTGTAATAATAGATGGGTTTAATTTTGTAAGTAAAATAATAAAATCTTAAACGTATGTTCTAACTACATAATATAACTCATTATTATAAATATATTATTATAAATCTCATTATGGCTTTAATACTACTAAAAGTACAACTTCTCGGCTATCGATGTACTATTAATAATTAATTGATAAACAATACAAAAAATATTAATTTTTAATATTTATTAATTTTGTTAACACTTATTTTGTTATTAACTGAAACTTACTATTTTCAAAATACAAAAGAACCCTAATTCATGAATATTATATTTACACATTTTCAAATATAAATAAATAAAAGCTTCAGTTTTGATGTTATAAAAAAACATTATTATGCGGCAGTTTAAAAGATAAAATAATTTAAATAATATTGTAAAATATATCAACGTGTAGGTGATAAGTCCTTTTGATATAATGAAATGTTGAGATTTTGAGCATGAATGTACATGAAGCCTATATTGTATTAAATTACTGAACAAAACAACTTGAATGTTTCACTAAAACAAATTTTAATAAAACGAACCTAAAAGCAATATACACTTAAGCAGATTAAGATAAAACGGGACAATTAGTCCGTTGTTATTAATATTATTATGAAGTGACGCCTTTTTAAAAAGGGTACAGATGCCACTGTTTCCCGACAAATATGTAATTCAACACCATCGAGTTGTTCATTCAAAATGTAAATTATTCGAAGAAATCTATTTACTATTCTTATGTATATAAGAGAACGCGTTTGTAATTTCATAATGTATACTTCGTATCATTATCTTTCGATGAAAAATCGTTTATTATAAAAATCATGTTTGGATACTTCAACAATAACTTGCATAAATTCATATCAACACATCATCATCATCAATAGCCTATATACGCCCCACTACCGGGCTCAGGCCTTCTTAACTGGGAGAAACACACGAGGACTAGGCCACTTGCCCAATGCGGGTTGATGTTTACGGTTGCCGTAACAACCAAGACTAATGTTTAACGTGCCTTCCGAAGCACGCAGAAGCTCTAAAATACAAATTATATGGACCCATCCAAGGAACAGCAATGGCGAAAACCGCTATGCATATATTTATAATATTTTTTTAAATAAATGATCGATTTTTTAGATAGAGAATTATTGCTTGGATCAATATGGTATGCTTTGAGTATCATATGTCTATTAATGATTTCAAATTTACAAATTAAAATTTCAAATATACACAATGATATATTACAACATTTATATACCATATTTTATAACTTGAAATGCAAATACAAACAATAATCACTATAAATGATTAAATTTAACATTAATGATTATTTTATGTAAATTTCAGTTTCTTCTATTTAAATTGTTCAGTGTTGCTATGCTACAGATATTATAAGATATAAATGAAATAACTTATTAAATAGAATCATTTGAAACATTTAATACGTACAGGCATTATTTAAATTCTACTATAACATTACTTTCAGATAATGACAGCAAAAATGTAAAACCAATTCGGTTTTTTCATAAATATTTGTAGATGTTTAAATACTCCATTGCATTCAGAAGTATAAAAATATTGGCGAAATACAACCTTTTAAGAGGTGAAATAAGCAATTTATAATAAAAATCTATAAGTTTTGGAGATATAATTTAAGCACAACTGAAAGTATTGAACATATCAAGCTGAAATTTGCCACACTAATATTTATTACTATATAGATACCTGTTAAGCAAGAATTTTCGTAAATTCAACTCCTGAATTAGGGGTTTGAAATTTATATAAAAATCTGTCAGTTTTGCAGTTGAAATCATGATGCTTATAATAACGACTTATCTTACTTTTTTTAAAGGTTATCAGAATCCCGATATAAAAGAATTTTTGAATATTTAACCTTCAAGAGGGCGAAAAACGGATATTTGGTGGAATTATGAATTTTGTCAACTGTTGTTTTTATGACGATGTAAGTGTTCCCTAAGAATTTTTTGATAATGGAACCCTAAGAGAATGAAACGGGGATTGAAATATGTATTAATAATTAATTAAATCGTGCAATCATAATTCATCACAAACATAATACGGGACTGTATTTTATTAAAAATTAAATAGATATTAATTCATTAAAAATACTAAAGTTTTCATTGCATTGATAACGAACTGCATACGACCACATACTGTCGATAGACTAGCTTCTGAGAAACCTTACGTGAGATGTTAAATACAATATTTTAGTTTTATAAATTTCGCTTTTTTCTCCGATAGTTTAATTTAATAATGAAATTGCTATAACCGATTGACGGTACAAGTTTATTTCCGAAACCTCTGAATTGATTTGACTATATTGTTTATGAGTAACCTACCAATTAACAAATTCATTATACTTCTGGCCCTATATACATTACATCATTTGAAGTTTTATTTACATTTGGCATTCACAAAATTACTAAACATTTTTTTAAATAAGCAAATGATTAATTTTACTGTTGGTGCTAGTAAAGAACCATATTTTCACGAACTCACAAAAATAATTTATATCGATAATTTTGTATTAAGAACATGTCATCAAAATATTAGCAGAACTGATTCCGCATCCGCAAGTTATGTAGACCTAAAACAACAAATCATAATTAGGTCAATATCATGTAGAGTCGATAGGTATACAAAAATGACTGTAACTTGCATTTAAAACTAAAGAATGCGGCTTACCACCTATAAAGAAAGGAAGCTGTATTATGTTACACATCGATAAAATTACTCGAGAACGTTAACGAAATAAGATCTTTAAAAATGAAGACAATTAAGTGCAATTTCCATATTTGTTCAGGACATTCCTCAGAGATGCAAAAATATAATAGTTTTTGTATAAGTTATTAAAAATAAATGGGACCAAAACTGCTTACAAAGTTATTGACAATTTACCAAGAAAATAATGAAAGCAAAAAAATTATCACGAACGCTCGGATTCGGTTTAACGACCTATATTTGAAGAGAAACAATATCGATTTTCATTGCGATAATGTCTGCTACAGGACATTCTGCGAATAACACTGATTAAAACTCCTTGAGAGAATGGAGGTGGTGCTTCACGAAACCGTAGCGAACCGGATCCAAATCGCAGGGCGATTCTGAAACTGGAGCAGGCTGGCGTTGTCGGCTCGAATATCGCCCCTTACGATAATAAGATTTTCTTTCGGGCAGTTTCTCTTTTTTGTTTATACACCTGCGATGTAGGGCAACCTCACCTTATTTCGAAACGGAAGATTGACGCTTATCGACACCAATCATACATATCACTCGTTATTCTGCACAAATTGGTCTCCTCGAATCTTGTTAACTTGGATTCGGCCACCCTTGGCCACTTTTTATTCATTGCTTTTTAACTGCGAGCTTTAGACTTCATTTTATTATACTTAGTCAGAATATGTAAATTTAATAAACTTTATGAGCTTTACTTATTAATATTTATAAAACCTAAGTGCCTACTTCACTTAAAACAGTGTTAAACAATGTTATGTTTCTCTCTCATATGCTTGAAATAAAAAAGGCAAAGCATGGCTGTGTGCTTTTTACAGTAGCTTTAGATAATAGGTAAACATTTTTAAGTAATATATAATCAATATTTTATTTAATATAATCAGATATTTTACATTACAGATATTTTACACAAGCTAAACAATTCTATTTAATGAATATTATTAAGTATGTAGCGGTGAGTTTGTAGTGTAGTATTTCTTTAATGATATAAAACTGCGTGGGAAAATCGGTTAGTCGAATTGCATTTCATAAGGTGGACCATATTTTATGCCAGAATCGGTAGCAATGCGGCGCGGCGGCGGTGGTAACTCGCTCTCAAGCAGTTCGCAATAATGTCACCAGATAGTGCATCCCAGCAGCTCCTGTGCGGTCCCCGCTATAAATCAACACAAGCCGCAACAGACCTGCATTGATAATTATAAAAGCCACGTGTTACACTATTTAAACTGTTTAGCCATAATTCTCAAAATAATTAATAATTTATGGTTAAATGAATAACTAAACCTAAATTTCGACTATTGCCCGTAATATAAGGTCACTTTTGGTAAAAGAAGCACTATTGTAAAATTAATCGTATCAAATATACATTAAATTTAGAATTTAAAAAAAAATCATTTTAATAAAATAATACTTAACTTATTAGTAGCATAGAAGAATAAAAAACATCTTGTTTATTTCAATATTTTATTCAGTCTTGTAATTTGTACCTACTTTTTGGCATTTTAAGAAGAAATTCTTTAATGCAAAGGCATTAAAGAATTAAGCTGGCGAAGAAAACATATGAAAATTAGTTATAGACTCGAAGAACGTGTTGCGAGTAGGTACTATATGTAGAGAGACTTTTCGAATCGAAACTTTCAATTTATCATAACACACATTTGTCTCCAGTCGAGCTCAGGTCATAGTTGAGATAAAATTTTCCAGATTATACGTTCATATGAAGCACGTTGTCTATAAATCAATATATCATGTCATATTGCGTTTACCTTGAGTAGCAATACCAACGCGAAAAAATTGCCAAGTTCGTAAATATTCAAAAAAGTACATCTTTTTAATTTTTCATGTTCTTATAAAATAAATATTAAGGTCTAAAATACATCGTTCAATAAAATTTCTAATCAAACATAGAACGTTAAACATGTTAATGTGTCTCTTTCATAGGTAAATAAGGGTATAGGTAAGGTAGCCCCTTGTAGTATTGAAGGAATTCAGAAACCGACATAGGAGGTCTTGCAAAGTTGGCTTGAGTGCCTTACAGCAAAATACACGTCATTCACACAGACTGACGCACGTTCGAGCGTCAGAAGAACGCTAGCAAGTGGAACTTTACGTTTTCAAATCGTATTTGAACCGAGGTCGTTAATTGCATTATCCGCGTGTCGCTCTCGGACCACGGTTACGCGCAGCAATCTACGCAATGATAATTTCACTTCAACTGCTATCCAACTTGAATACATAATAATCTAGCATAAAATTGCAACAGCCAGGTAGACGAGAGATCAAAGGCTGTTGAAGCAAACGGTCATCTTCTTGGAAATGGCAAAGGTCACAGCATCGCTGACGCGATGCAGCGTAAAACGGACCGGGCGACGCGAGCGCTCCGGTATGCGCTACGCTCCCATTTACGGTTAGCTGCTCTTATTTATTGATCTCACGAATAGATCGGTAGCTAATTACTCAGCAAAAGTGAATAGCTTTCGCTTTATTATTTATTCGTAATGAAGCGTTACAGAAGAATAAAATAGTAGATCAATGAGGTCATGCAATGATTGCCCTTATACGTATATTTTCTTTGTAGTATAACTATTGATTTACTAGTAATTAACAATCATTGATAGCATTAATCATACAATTTTGAAAATGAAACAAAATATAGGATTGTTGCTTATTACAAACAAAAGTTTTGTCTTTCTTTTCGTTGCTTGGAACTAAATATTATTATTATTTGATTTTATGCAAATCTACCTTTAAAGACACAAAATTTTGGCATAAACTTTAAATATAACTTGAATTATCATGGTTTTTAAATCCTTAACTTTTATGTCCAAGTAAATACTTAAAAAATAAAACCAATCTGCAACATCATCGATCTTCGTCCTCTAATATTCTGGTCCGAGTATTTCTCTCCGTCAATTAACAGACGACTTATTCGATCTAATTGATAAATAGGGCCTACGAGTAACTGCATACCTGTGTGCCATGTACCTTCATTTCCTTTTTCGTCAACAGGCTACTAGCAAGACATACTCGCTCCAGTGGCCAATTAAAACCGTCTCATTGTCATTGCTCGTATCGATGCGAGAAATACAGACCGCCTGGCAGCTGTAATACTGAGCGCTTGCTGGTAATTTATCACAGGGTTTTCACTAAATGTCAGAGATGTTTATCCTATACAATAATTAGAAACTATTAAGTTTGTAACAAACTTTGATACAGCTCATGCGTAAGTTATATAATTTATATACCAAAAACAGGGAACGCTTGATTTGGCTAGGTACGTTAGTCAGATTGGTCCATTATGCTCACCTATATAGGTGTAACAGTAGAATTATTTATGCGTGACTTTGATATTATAAGCTACATATAGGTATATACATTTAAAAGCTGAGGAGTTTCCTGCGGCGCTTCTTCTTCAAAATTAAACTATTCGTCAAACCGGTTAAGTTTTGATAAGATAAGATCGCACAGTGATATAAGATCGCTTATATCACTGTGCAGACCTACCAAGATGAGCAGATTACTTCTTGCACAGGATAGAAAAACCTATAGGAACAAACAGTGCATCTATCCTATACCGTAAAATCATATTGGCCGTCAACTTGGAATATTAATGTAGTAATATTTTTAAAAACATGTTATTTTTGATACCTCGTACACATCTAAAATTTGTATATGTTCATAAAAGCAAAAGAAGCTTGTTGCTATAGCAAAAGTTCAGACACATACTGTGAATAAATGGATTCGAGTGATTTCTGATTTTATAACTATCATAGATACAACATTACTCAATCATATGTCAACGTAATTATCTAGCTAATATACTCGCTTAAATTTAAGAGAACTTAATAGCGCCGCTTTAGGAAACTTGTTCGAAATTTTGTTTGCAAGACTTGCATCAAAACGAAATAGGTAGAAGAAATTATGTTGTGTGGAATGCTCAAAAAGTGTTTAAAATTTTTATTATCAGAGGTTTTAATAAATTGAAGTCAATTTTACTATTTTTACAAGCTGTAGCAATAACTATATTAGTAACATCATACTCGCATCTCATTTTAATACATTTTACTTATTTAACCGTTATCCGCTACCCGCTCCTCTTCGCACGTGTTGTGTACACCTAATAAAAGTCTTTCGTTTAACAAACTATAATAAAATTAAATTAAATTAATGAATTAATGTTCAATTTAATATTAAATACTATTTTTAGAGCTACACCGTTAAGAATTAAAAATAAAGTATTATAAACGTGCGCTTCTGGATCAGTATAATAAATGTTCCAATGTTTTGTCAAAATATTGAAAATTGGAGACCTTTACAACTGTTTTCTATCTCACTGATTCACTTTTCATAGTAAGAGATTTTAAAAACATTTTCGTATGACTATACAAACCTTGTACTGATTCATAAAAACTATAGAACTAGAATAGTCTCATTTCGTAGAATAGTTATGAAGTTATACGCGTACATAAGTTTTGGTTATTCATTTTTATATACATTTCATGAACCTATCCAAATATAAGAATTGATTTTTGCTTTTTGCTTTCATTTATTGTTACTTTGTATAAGAATGATATATTTTTGCCCTTTCATAAATTTAATATGTAGTCATCTTTCGCGTCTTTCATTCATAAGACGTAAGATATTATTACATAGCTATTTTATACAGGTTCTTAATCCAAGTTAATTAATATTACTACTAACTAATTCTTACTAGTTGTTTAACTGAAGGACACCTAAATTTGCTTTAAAAGTTGTGAAAACTTGGAAAGGCCTCCGAGTTCAAGCGGCTGAGACCATCAACTTCAGATCTAGAAGTCCAGAGTTTACTTCTCAGTGGAGAATATTTCTGTTCATTTTAGTTTGTGGTAGGGCTTTTTTACATTCGGCTGGCTAGCTACTACCATCTTATCTAATTCTACCACCATAATAAGAATGTTAACAGCATTGTTGTGTTCCGGAAGTTGAAGTTAGATAACCAGTTCATTGTGGTTGAGGAATTCGGGTGTAGTTCGCTTTCTTTTCGTTCAACGTGATCTTTACTGGCCACCAGGTGAGATGAAAATCAACAACGCATCCATTTTGTAATTTTTATGAAACCCTATTTTCATCTTTGGGAAACAACAGAGATCACTGTTGTTCTTCTCCCTTAATAAGCACCAATCTATATAAAACTTATCTTAAAATACTGCGGTTCGCTAGCGTATCGAGCCAGTGCAATGCGTCACGCGCGGTGGCAGCGGTGCGCGGCGAGATGTCGCAATACACTCGTTAACCCACATGCACACGCACCGGCTCTAACAAACTTACTAAAATGACGTCTAATCAAATTATTTTTACTAAAGACACGAAAAACAAAACTATAAATATTTAGTGCTTAAAAATACCTAGTTTTATAATTTGGATCTTGCACACGCTATACTTACTTGGTTTGGTTCTTACAAATTGTGCTTGTAAATAAAACTAATTTTTTATAAATGAAAATATTTACTGAATATACATGATAGCTATACCAAAATCGCTTAAAAATACCTGTTGGTAGAATAGTGTGTAAAGTCATTTAATTTTTTATAATTCAGCTAATGAGACACTACTTATTTGATTCATTTGAGGACGTTGATCCATTAATTAATCTCTTTATCCTAAAATTTTTCATAGCGAGATGAGAGGGTCTGACATTGTCACAAGAATATCGAAACTATAAGAGTTCACTTTTCAAATTTATTTATTAAAGTTAAAGTATTTTGTTAAAACATGTAAATAAAAGCTTTGGACAAGGAATCAACTCCTGACGACTAAAATTAATAGTTCAAGAATTTTTCAAAATTTGTTTAAGCATCACCAAACTATCCCTTACCTTTGCAGTGATTATCACTCATTAAAATTGGAATGATAACCATCTTGTTTTAGTTTCCCTTTAAATCCCTATATATGCCCTTTATACTCCATACGCTCCCATTATATCGATGATATGAAATGATGGCGCATGGAACTTACCAAAAAATTTTGATAAAAATTATAAAAAATCACGAAAAGAGAATAATATTTTGTAGAGACAAAATAACATACGATTCTAAATTAACATACGAGTAAGTAGTAATAGAAAAAAACAGGGTGCGCATGAAAATCTGTAAATACACTATTCCATATACTCACATTCAATATAGTTGACTAAATCTATCAATGTAGCACATCGATAGGTTTTATCGTGATTTTATGTAGGGTATTTATATTAGGTATTTATATTTTATTACAAAAATGGTAACGAAATAGTTTTTAAGAAAAAAGCGGGATATCGCCACTGTTTTCTATTAACTATACGCTGGCTAATATTGAGAGAGAATAATAAAAAACAGCCACATTCTACTTATACAATGAAATGTATACACTCAGAAAAGCTACTAAAAGACCGAACCGTACCTAATGCCAACCAGGAAGAGCTTTAAATCTCTGAATGTAACACGTTTAACGGTTAGATATTTATGGCCGAGATAAATTATTACAAGGATTACATTCGACCTAACTATACCTAAGTTAGTTTTGCGATAATCAAAAATGTTTATATTTACAAGTAAACTATAATGAAGATCAACTTTCTCAATTGCATGTA
Source organism: Acentria ephemerella (assembly GCA_943193645.1). Classification (NCBI taxonomy): domain Eukaryota; kingdom Metazoa; phylum Arthropoda; class Insecta; order Lepidoptera; family Crambidae; genus Acentria; species Acentria ephemerella. The sequence continues at coordinate 6,745,567 of OW971877.1, read as the reverse complement.
TACTATCCATAGATTGAAAATGGTTCAAGCAAAACTGACAAATGCTGGTACCAATATTATATATTCCCATTAGAATAATGATAATGATTATAATCATTAGGTTGTATACGTTATGCATTGTCTTATACACGTAACACATCATTATGTAGAATACTAAATACCATAAACTATTTTGTACCTACAAAGGCAAACATAATAATATGCATTGACAATAGTCCACATTTTTTACTACTACTTGAAGCTTACAATACTTTGATAACTTTCCTAACTTTAGAACTAAAATAAATGTGTGAACACGAGTCTTACTATTTTATTGAATAATAAGCTTCTTGTAACAACATATTAACTAGACACAAACGGATTGGAATTATTTATCGTGATTTGTCATTCGCACTATCATAATAGAAATTCTATGAATCTTATAATTTGTACTGGGACTAACGATTGCTTTATTATAGTAATGACTACGTACTATGATTACTATATGCATTTAAAGTTCATGCGGTTGAGTTAGTCAATGTTAAGCCATAGAAGTAACTAGTAGGCAAATAAATTAGTTAAAAAAAACTCATGAATTATATAAGGAATTTGTGATTAGTTATTATAAGATGATTTGACTTATCATTTTACACCATTCAATTTCAGTTCCACTGGAACGTATTAACTTTCAATATTCAGCTCTTTCTTGATCACTTAGAAAAAGAGATTAGGTACTATTGCAGTGCCTTATTATTGTATTAAAATTTGCGAGATAATTGATCTAATGGCAGTGCGTGAGTTCTGACCGACTGATCCCAATCACTTAATGTGTAAGCTGTATATTTTTTTCGCTCCGTACTCGTGTCTGTTTTTTCACTTAGGTACTGCGTTCAAGTTAACTTTGACTTATGTTCAACGAGTTTGTTTTGTTCTTATTAATGAAGTAATTATTAGACTAATTTACGGTCGTAATAGAGTAGGCAATGGTAAGTTCTACCTACTCAAACTTATGAATGCAAGTTTTAACCATTTAGACAGGATATTATATATTTTCGTCAAACTTTGTAAGATGTACCTTTGTACAACTCTCTCATATTCTGTTGTGTACTTTTAATTGTCTTTGTGTGTACATAAATTGTTAAATAAATAAATATATATTGGAATTGGAATTAATTGTTTTAGTAACTTGCTACATATTTAAATAATACTATTAAATTATATTTTCTCACACTTATTCCTTCGTTTTTCAAAACGATCACATACACAGATTAAGGGATTACATGAAAATAGAAAACCGTGTACATAAAAACAAAATACTGATCTTGATAATTTTATTTATTAACCATGAAAGTATATTACACATGTGGTATCAGAATAAAAAAATGTTTATTTCATGCATAGTTATTTCTAGTAATTCAATACTAATAAGCACGTATAATTGTGAGTCATAGAATTTATATTTTACCTTGTCTTCAATATCGTGAATTTTATTTACAACATTCTCCATCTATCTCGGTTAGAAATAAATATTTTGAAATCTGTTGTACATAAATCCATTTTAAGTTTTAAGAAATAAATTTATTAAAGGCATATATTTTAAGAAATTTTGTATAATTGTTTAACTTTTTGAATAAAATTAAATGAAATAAGTAATTCAAAATTGATTATTAACGCCAAATTTTTGTCGCTTACTGCCCTGCAGTGACCTAAAAATGTATTAAGTTAAAAGGTTTATTTGTTCACAAGTCAATAAATTCAAGTTATAATAATCACCTTTGTCACATTAGATTGCCAATAAATAATTGTTTTTTTGCAATAAGGCCGCACATTTGTACTGTTTTGTTTGTTGTTTGTGTCTCTTGTGATTTTGTGGGCAAAAATGTTTTCTGTTATTAATTGTAGACATCGTAACTTGCGTTAAGTAATTGTTTTATAATAGGCAATATTTAAAAGTTAGTTATTATTTTAAAACAATATAATATCTTCGTCAACATAAAATTTTATTATACGCAGCAATGTCTAGAATACCTAGTCAAAATGAACTCTGATGCAACGGATTGAATTAATCATTTTACGATCTTTGGAGTATAATCGCTTGCAACAGCTTGTAAACGTATTTATGATCGGCACAACTAAATTTTACTTCATTTTCATACTTTGTAACAGCGCGGCAGTGGCTATGCTACTTAATTAATAGTTTATAATTAAGGTTTGATAATGTTGAATAGTTGATATTTATGCTTTTTAATTCCCAATTTTTTAAATATTATTTTCTTGTCGCTAGCTAAATCAGTCTCTGTTAATTTTGTTTATTTATATATTAACTATTTTTTTCTTAACTTTTTTTATTTACTGTTTTTTATAAGCTGATTTTCAAGAAATAATTCTTGAATTCAGCACACCTTATATATAAAATTATTAATGAAGAATTAGTCTGAGGTATTAATTATAGTGATTTCATTAAAATTGCAGTAATCCGTCATGATATTGTGAAAGGACGCTTAATGTTCACAAACTGCTAACATTGAGGTAGATAATATAATTTATTCCATTCCATCATCACCAATCACTTATACATATAATAAAAAATATAAAATGTATGTGCATTATAGTTTTAAAAAAATTGTAGTAATTTTAGAAGCTTCCTGTGCTTTTTACAGTACTTACCGTCCCTAACTTTCTTACGCGTATGAAAATATATATTATAAACAAAGGGTATAAAATAAAAAAAAACATTCGCCAGAAAATTAAATACAGTTTTTAATATTAATTACTTATAATAAATATAAGGCACACTGTGTAATGTGGCCAGTCGGCCATTTTTCAAAGTCGACTTCAGATTTTATAATATCGCCGGATCCCAAAGTCCGACTTTTCTGTAAGTGACTTATGGCAAATATTATGTGCCTCATTTCTATTAATCATACAATTTATGTGTTGTCTTGCACTTTGTTTTATCTTCTTAATTTTTAAATAATGTGACCTCAAAGCTTTAGGAGACCATATTACCCCCTGTACCTTATTTGATTACTTGTAAGACGTTAGAAAAATATAAGCAAAGAAAATATCTCTTACTATACTTTTATTTATTTGTTATCAATCAATAAATTAAAAAAATATATATATTATGCCGCGTATGAAAAATCATTCACGAGTAAAATACGAGTAATTTTTCATTTATAAGATTAGAATTCTTTAAACTTTAAACTATGTGTATACTTAATAAGAACTATTCGTATTTATTGACACAATAACCTCTATCGGTATTCTAACTGGTCTTGACTTTAATAGAAAGTCTGTCTATTCTGGTCTGGGATAAATAAAAGTCTCTTAAATCTTCATTTCATATAATATATATTTAAAAGTAGACACTATCAGTTTACACGTGTAGCATTCATTTTTTACTCAGCTGTAAACGAGCACGTTGCATATCACTGGTAAATAATATTTCGTCAAATATCAGGCTAGCATTGTATCAGCTAACAGATGAAATACAACACGAAATGTTAGTCTCGCGCTCTGCTCCAATTCGTCGTGTAGTTTTGTTGACAAACGGTTCTCATTTTATGTTATATTAATTATAAATTTGTAATTCTTTAAATATGTAACAAAATATACCACTATGTCTTATGACTAGAAACAAAATTATAATCACATAACTAAATTTCGAAGAAATAGTGCGAACTACATTTTATGTGTAAGCATGCGAGAGGCGGGCGGGCGGCGCGCCGCGTGTGCACAGCGCTACGTGATGCCTGATAGGCACGCTGCGTGACTCGCTCGCCCTGGTTTCGTACAGGATCTAAAGCACGAACTACGGATACTTGCTAATTATATATTCAATAAAAGATACCTCAATTAAAAAATTTAAATACATACTTTGTTTTTGCGGTTTTATCATAAATAAATGTTGAATGAACGTACTAATTTATTGATACAAGAGATATAATTTTTTGAGTACATTTTTTGATACCAAATATGGTTATGCTTATGTGCTTAAAGTTTGTAATTAAATTATTTAATTTTTATTTTTCTTTTATTTTCAGATATACGTCAATAACGAAGACAGAATCATGGCTAACATGTTAATTTACCGCACCATCATTGTCAAGAGCCAAACGAACTAAGTTCTTGAGTAGCAGTGATCAGGGTTGGGGTGAATAATGGAAAAAAGGAACGTACGGATCAAGTCAGCACATTCCATTGGTCCGCCGACTGATACGCGCGCGTCGGGCACATTCGAGTAACACCCCAGCCCGCCCGCGCCTGCGCTCACGCTACACATGCACTATCAGTTACCGACGCTCTAGCGACTGCCAATAAAGTACAAGTCATATCGGGTTATAACTCACTTGTTTAAATTTAGATGTATTTATTGTAGTACAAAATAAAGTGAACCGCCACGGTGAAAGTTTGCTTTATGCAGCAAAACTGATCGATGTAAAAGATCGTACCGAGTAGTCGTCCTCGGTTAATAATTGAAACGGTAGACATGACGGCCACTGCCCCAGAACTGTCAAAGTCAGATTTCTTTGATTTCGTGACGTCGAATGAAGTTACTGATGCTCAGTATAAGCAACAGATGCGTTCTGTGAATGTGTTTATGGAATCACCGGACTCGAGGTCAAATCCATTACTTTCAGAAGAGCCTAAAGAACAAAATAATAATAGCCTTTTAAGTATTTCAAGTCCACAAGGCACAGCCAATACCAGTATGGCAACGGCAACTACTTCTACTACTTTGCAAAGTTTTGACTCTATATGGAACGTCGACAGAGATCGCGACCGCATAGAAACCGCTATGTTAGAAGATTTAAACAAATATTACTGGAATCAAGACACTGAAGTTAACGGTTCACACCCCTGTACTGATACAGCCATTTCTAATAAATTAATAAGTAACACGGATGGACAAATATACACACTTACAGTTCTCAATCAGGATATCAATGAGCCTGGTACTAATCGATATTGGGGAAAAGAAGAAGACGTGTCAATGTCAAGTCCAGCAGACATTGAACAGCCACCGTCCTTAGATCTCGAATCAATTTTAAATATGAATGGATTTCCAAATGATTTTAATCAAGATTTACCAAAAGTAGAAGGCTTCAATTATGATGAAAATGAAACTGAAAACCAAACAACAGATATGAATACGAGTAATTTAGTCAAAGTAGAACCTTATAGCTATGAAGACACGGAGTTTCAGAGCAGTGAAAAAAAAGACAGTCCTCTCAGTCCACTTTTAGGGACTCCGAGCGTATTAGAAACTCATATTGAATATAATAATAATAATAATGATTGGAAATTAACAGATCAAAACACAGAAGCCAATGAGTCATTACTAAGAAGTGCACTACAAGGGAAAGCATTCATTAGATATAGCAGTATACAAAAAAACACTATAAAGTTAGATGGAAATACAGAATTAAAAAGGGTTATTATCAATAACAATAACAAAGCAGATGTACCATCTATGTATCAAGATAGTAAAGATACTGATCAAGAACTCTTGATGGCCATTGGGCCACCTAATGGAAACGTTAATATTTCTATATTATTAGAAGATCCAAATACGACAGTCATCACTAATGGTGAAAATCCTTCATCGGCTCAAAGTGTTGACGATATTCTGTTATCTCATCTGGATGCAAGCTATCCAGAAGACTATGAAAAGTTGAAGAGGATAGCAACAGAACTCGGCGAATCAATGCAACCATTCTGTACGGTTGAACCAATTGATCCCACTCGAAATGTATATAACATTCACCACGTCAACGGTGAATTAGTAACCATGATACCCGCCGGAGATGTTCAGTTACCACAACACCTACAAATAGTAACTGCCTCGCCGACAGTGTCAAGTACGAAAAGTGCTAGCAAAAAGTATAATAAAAGATTACAGAATAAAAATTCACCTCCATCTGTACAAGCCCAGTCAGGTACAGCTATTCAAGCAGCGACGTCAACGTCAAACAGTGTTAGAAAAGAAAGATCTCTCCACTACTGCTCAATATGTTCGAAAGGGTTTAAGGACAAATACTCAGTGAATGTGCACGTAAGGACACATACGGGAGAGAAGCCATTCTCGTGCTCGCTGTGCGGTAAAAGCTTTCGACAAAAGGCCCATCTTGCAAAACACTACCAGACGCACATCGCACAGAAAAGCCCTGGCGCCAACGGTGCAGTAAAGCCTAACAAGAGGTAACCACGTCGACTGCCAACATCAACCCCCAATTCATATTGATAGTCAATTGAACTTTATCGCAGTGATAAAAAAACGATTTTAATCGAATACCTTAAAGGCTGAAATTTCACAGAAGAATTTGGTAAGGTGCTAACTAATGTAGTATTTATAGAATATAAGGCAGATGTAAAGAGATTTAAAGTTTTTGGCCGTTATCCAATTTGTTAATTCGTGTGTAAATCCGTCCGTTACCGAATACAATTTAGCTTTAGTCAGCTTTAGCTAACAACAGATACTGTTAAGTGTTTTAGTTATGAGATAATGATAAAGTCTTCATTCTATATTTATTAGTCATAATCATAAATAATGTTAGTTACGGTAAAGTCATAATATATCATATTTTAAACATCTTAAGATATAGTTCGCCTTGATTCTATATTTTACCGACTTGCACGCCATGTATCAAAATCATCTGCGTCTCAGGTTACATCTTGTTCAGTTTGCTTTAATGTGCCGTAATCCTATCAATAGCAAAATGAATCAAGCCATCAGATAACCACTGCCGCCAACAATGATGAGCAGTGCTGGGATTATTGCCCGCCACCGCCGTAATTTCTCCCGCAGAGCGACCGACTAAACTTTCTAAAAAATAAAAAAGCAAAGTAAAAGAACGGGTATTCAGTACCTACCATCTTTCACCGCTCAAATATCGCATCTCCGTAGTGCTAAGACCGCAGCGTTATTTTTTCCTTACACTTAGTTCATGACTAGCATAACTATCGTTTTGGACGGTGCGGTGATGCCTACACTAGTCGACTATCTTACATAATATTATTTTAATGGCATTTGTTTTTGCGAGCTCTATTTTAATAGGCATCACGCTATGTTATTAGTTTGATCTACTCCGCACTAATAACCCATTTGAGACAATTATTGGACCGAACACATCAGACAAATCGGTGAATGGTTTCTTATTTCCAATATTATATTTTGTGCCTCAAACTTGGAGAGCCCTGATAGCTCTCAGATTGCTATAAATTAGAAATACAACAGGTAGTTCAATTATGGTCTTTAAAATTGTGCTCCCTTTCTCGTGTAATAAATTGGACTTTCTTTGTCCATGACCAGCACTCATGATCGAAGCTGCACTTCACATTGTTTACACAGTTCAACTGGTAATCATTTTCCTGCACCTGACTGCATCGATAAGCCAGAACATGAAAGCAGCTCGAAAGTGCCACTATTAGTGAAAACCAATCGCCGTACATCGTGAACACCATCCATGATCTATTTCACCATCACTTTAGAAGTAGATTGTGCGGATAACGCTTACTGATTTTTAAACAATGAGCTTTCACGTTTCCGTCCAATCTAAAGATTATTATCGTCTATTAATACTTCCAAGTTCGAGTAATTTGTGCTTAACTACAAACAACTTATTTGGTTATTTCTGTTCTATAAAAATATTCTGTTCATTAATAGATTACACGGCAGATTGTATTAAAAGTAAAATGAATTTGATTTGGTTCGACCTCCATAGCAGGAAACTTAATCTTAATAATGAGTTTTGAACTACACGTGACACAGCGTATTTCATGCTGGTTTTAAGGTGTTGTGTTATTTATTCTGCGGTTAAGTCCACAACTATGTATAATTTTTATTCAGCATTATAAAACTTCCGTTGACTCATGCTACAATTTTTTTCGGTAACTATTTAAATATATTCTGATCGAATTCTCTGTGATATTTCTTTTTGTCTTTTATCTGACTATTCATTCATCAATAGACAGATAACAGACAGAAAAAGACCTAAAAGAATTCGATTAGAATGTTTTTAAAACATAAATAAACTTAATATTAAAAAAGTAACTGAACTAATTCAATACATAACGAAAAGATTTTATGAAATAGGATGTAGGTAGTCAAAATAAATGAACATTATTTTTATTTGGGAATGCAACAACAACCAAGACTACCAGATAGAATCGCATTTAATTTTAATGCGCGTATATATTTCAAATTGTAATACGTATCTGTTTATTGTAAGTATGACGTCCATTGTGAAATTCAAGGTACTTTTTTGTTTAATTATAGGTAGTTACTATTAATGACATTTAAAATTGACAGTCTGATAACATGTAATTGGATCCAATCATCGAAATAAAATTGGACCAACACGGTAAGGTCGCGTCCACTGTGTTTCGGCCCCCACACGGCAAAGACACAAATTTTCGTTACGCATTACAATGTCGCGACTTGGCCTAACACGTTTCTGTCTATGAAACTTTTTCTATTATTATTTTAAGGTCAATATTTTAAGATTGTCCGTACTGATCTCATTGCAGTTTTAGATAAATCCGCTCTATTTCCAAATTTTTTGGTCATTTATACATTTATAGGCAATGTTTTAATAACATTGGTACCTACGTACCATTAATAACATATACTCGTACACGATAAATCTATAAATATTCCCTGTGTTTGTTGTTTAGCAAAAATCTCAACTAGTTATAAATGTAATTAACTGAATGGCGTTTTAAATCATAAGGTGCCTGTTAATCAAATACAATGACCTTAATTTGACCGCAGTGGTAGTCAACCATTGTTATAGCATTGTACAGACAAACCTGAGCGTAGCCGTTTGATTGAGATACATTTTTTCATATTAGGAAAGTGCAGAGTCACTTGAACATTATTGTATTATTTCATTACTGTTGGATATATATTATATTCTCGACGCCACTGATAAACAAAACCAATTAATATATTGAATGAGAAAAATATATCAGTTTCATTTTTTACGTATTTTATCAAAAAGTAACACGTAATAATTGACACTTTAAATACGTAGATGTGAACAATATTGCTTTAACATTCATTTTCTCTTCTCTCAGTATGCTTGATTGAAAATATCAAGCTATCTACAATATGAGTGTTATAATATCGGTTCACAGAGATATATCTTGCCAAGAACTCATTTACAAATTAATTAAGTAATAATTTTAACAAACACTGCCTCTAAATGCTCCTTTCTGACTGACTTGATAGTTATAAAAAGTGACAATAATATAAAGTTTTAGAATTATCTAAATATTATGCACCTTGTGTAGATAGAACGTTCATTTGTTAAAATATAACATTTTTATGAATATTTACATTATCTGTAATGTAGTATGCGAAAACATATTAATAAATATAGTTTAAATTAACTCTATTAGCTATTGGTAGTTTAACTACGTTAATACCAATATTAGGTAAAATTTTGTAGTCTTTCCTGCTAAAATGTTTTTATTTTATTTTAGCACTATCATAAATGTACAACGATAATGATAATATATTTCAAATGATATAAAACTGAAAAATTAAAATACATTTCGCTTTAAAAAACATTTCGTTGTTTAAACTACACCTAGAACCGCAGTCGCTTATCTCCGTTTACTCATCAAATAATAGCATTACATTCGATATGAGTACGGATATGTGTTGTTTGTTATAAGTTATCGTTGTATAAAAACAGTCTGTCAGCTTCAATTCACGGGTCATAAAGCTCATGGATCATGGCTCAAGAAAGATCAATTTCATTTGCGTTCCGTCTATGCATACGTCAGCGGGCGCTGCGCTAAATGTTAAATCCAACATCCGATTTCAATCGGATTTGACTGACATTCCTTTTAGCATTGTTTTTTTGAATGGTTGATTACTTACACAATGGATATAAATGCTATACGAAAATAAAATTGAGGCGTTTTAAATGATAAGTTGAACAGCGTTAAGACTGCCGATTGCAGGCACGAAACATGTTTTATAGATACTATCCTTTTCCACAATGTTTCTATAATATGTCTGAATATACTCATAAATATTTGTTTATTGCTATTGTTAAGAATAGGTAATTATATAATTTTCGTGCTTAGGTACTGTCTGCGCAAGGTGATATTAGGAACGTATATTTCGTAACATTGTCATATTTTTGCTCAGGTATTCCTATATTCCTGCAATTCTTTTAGCTGTTACAGCAGCTAGATGACACTCCTTATACAATACTCATTAATTGTAAATAATAATGAAAGTTTTAGATGAAAAGTAATTTGTGAAGTAAATTTATACTCTACCACTCGTATCTCATTAGATGGTATTTTGAAAAATTAGCGAATTTATAGATATAATAAGGTAATATTAATATGGAACTTTGGGAGATTTTACCAATTTATTATAAGAGATCTAGGGCTACCTTAAATGTTATGCGTGTGAGCATAAATGGTTGTTAATATATTCCTGAAATATATTAAATTGTGTTGATTTATGAGAACATATTTCGAAAAGGTTTTATTAATTAATATTGATCGATTTTTATTGCATTTGTTCCTGAGTTGATAATTAGATTTTATAAATAATTATGTGTTGTTAATAAGAATTCTATGAATAATTACATGCATGATTAATTTTATTTTATTAAGTGATCAGAGTGTAGATTTAAGGATGACGTGGACAAGACTGTAACTTTGGAGAAATATGTCAATAATCTAATGAGACATAATATTGTAAATAATAATTATTTATTTTGGAAATATTCTTTGGAAGGTGTAGAGATAAAATTTAAGTTGTTGATTCGACCGGTGAGACGTCCACCTCATCCTTAAACGAATAACGTCCTGTACAATATTTTCATTATTTATTTGTAGTATTATGGTTAAGTTGAAAAAAGAAAACAAAAACATAATTGTATTTTTGATTAACCGGAGCTGTGATTTTAACTTATCTGTATAACTAAATGACAGTGTCACTACTTGTCGGAAAGACAAAAGGATTCAACCTTTGACACTTATTAGTCGCTGCGGTCTTCCAAGGGATACCATTAATTTGTGTAATGCTTTTGTAGAGTGGGTGTTTATAATACAAATGGCTACACAAATTCAAAACCTTAGTTGTCTGTCTGACTTGATCTGGTCACATATATCAGTATCACGCCGTAAGATTTGTTTAATGTAATTAAATAATGATAGCTACCATATTTTTACAGATTTACAGTTTTGTATTGATTTTCTTATATTTTTACTTTCCTACGTTAGTTTGCTAATAAAAATGTTTTTATAATTATTTCTGTTTTATTTACTATGGTTTATGTACGCAGCGCCCACATGGAGTTCGATCTGTCACAAATATTAAGTTTAGCCTATAACTTATCTCGATAAATGGACTATTCGATACAAAAAGAATTTTTCAAATCCAACCAGTAGTTCCAGAGATTAGCACGTTCTACTTTTTATGAAAATAGTTTAATGGAAATAAAATAAGATACATCTTGACTTTAAGCCGTTTACCATCAAGTAGCCCATTTGACCTGTGTGTAGTGTTTACCACGCATTTTATATTAATAAGAACAAAGAAAATAAAGACAAATAATCATTTCCTATATCATACTAATTGTTTCCATGTTTTGTATATGATATTCCTTTTGAATGGATCTTTTAAAAGAAAAGACAAATAACTTGCAAAAAAGTAGAACAAAGCAAAATTAATTAACATCTTCCGCTATCTTCTGATAAATATTTAAGAAGCTCTCTGTGGGGCATATCAAAAGGAACTTCAAATCTTCGACGCTAGTCACATATCGTAAGTAACAAGGGAAAAAGTCAGGTAACCAGTTTTCCGGGCTCTCAATAGAAAATCTTGTCGGGTTTGCAAGTCCATGCTGCGGATCTCAAAACGCTATATAGAATGTTAATTACAATGATAAATTTACTGGACTATTAGCGAACGTATATTTGATATGTCTAACGAACTTTATAAACATGTTCTATGTCTCATCAGTATATTATTTTCAACTATTTTATCTTTCTTTCAACTTTTCGTTTATTTACAATGAGTTTATTTCTTTAACCGCATTTTAGTAACTAAGGTGAGATCCTTTTTATTTTTATTTATTGCCTTTCTTAATCTATGTATGTATGGCTAAAGCCGTTAATGAAAATAAGTTTACTCGGTTAAACTTAGTTTCATTCTATTGTTTAAGCTGGGTTAGTATTTCGATTCAGCCAGCTAAACTCACTTTAATTATTACTACCTTGTACACATAAGATTTACTATAAAACGTGATCGCTCATTGTTTGGTCGTATCTTTCTTGTTCCTTGTATCCTGTCTGATATGTTTTTTCAAATGCTTATACTTTTTCAAATGCGAGTTACGATTACATTAACACCGATTAAAAAGAACCCCACAATATTTTATCTGCTGCAAGAAATATGGTTTGTCGCAAACCCTAATTTCGGATATTAATTCTTAGCTTTGAAATACATTACTGTAAGTCGTGGGTTCCGGTGAGGTGAGGTGGTCTATTATCGCAATCATAAGTGCCCATCGCGTGAGATGATGATTTGACCCAAATTCCTAAGGCATGTGACCAGAAGTTTACTAGTTGAGAATTTTGAGATGTTTATTTGTAAATTATTTTCCATACATAACTTTGAAATTGGTAGTTATTAATATATTTTTACCTATAGCTATATTTCTATCTATCTTCCTTTGAACAATAAAGCTCATTTTATATTGTTAGGAATTCCGGTACTTCTTTGAAGGTCCTCTTAATCCGTAACTGCTGTATAGCATTGTTTTCTCGTTCCGGCGGTGACGGTGGCATGCATACCATAGGTGGTAATTAGTACCATTGTGTTGTGACCACGAGCGATCCTATCGATAAACTGACCACTTCCGATGGGTTTGCGTTTAGAACTGCTTTCCACTCGTTGTTTGTTTACACATTTCATTTGTAAGATGGTTTTTGCAGGAACCAAAAATAAATATTGTTGAAATTCGAGCAGGCATAACAGATTTCCTTGGTCATGAATTTCAAACCCCAGTGTACTTACAATTTTACAAAATCAAAACCCTTTTATGACAGATGACTCAATGAAATAATTATTTACATAAAATTATTTCCAAATGTCTCCATACAAATTATTCGATTGGTGAAATACAATAAATGGGAAATTTCAAAATAAATTTACAATATTGAATTTTTGATATCACAATAGTATTTATATGACTACATTAGCATGGGAAGGTTTTGGCTTGATAGGGCAAGTACCAAATACCTTGTATAATATAATATATTATCAACCTTACTTATTTCTATTACACATCAAATGAAAGAAACTCACGAGCCAAACGTAATATAAAATGAAAACTAATATAAAATAAAATCAATGAAAACAAACACCTTGTCTTAACTGATAGAATGGACGAATGTCAAAAATTTGGCCTTCATATTGGTAATTATTTTGATAGTAAAATAAAGTAGCTAGATTCTATGTTGATAAGTACCTACTTGTAATTTGTAAACTCAATTAACTTTTATTAAGAACAACTTAGCCGTGAATAACTATTAACCATCACCATGCATTACGTATTAAAAGAAAATACACGCGGTTCTAATGTACTTACTTATTTAATGTAAACAGACATGTGAATATTGAGAGGCACTCGAACTTTCTCCGCCTGATGTGCCGTCAATCATCATAAATTAGACGCGATTTTCCAGTCATCACTTTAATACATGATCAACACCAAAACATAGTTCAGAATATATACCAAATTCAAATTAGTGTTGAGTTCAAAAACGTTATTGTCAGTAATCGATTTCATCAATGATTGATACGAATGTCGTGGCCCTAGTTAAGATTTCTCCTTGTATACGCATGCTCATTAGGTGTCTAAATCGTAAATATCAGAGTAAAATTTTACATCTACTCGTAATTTAATGCATGTAATGAATACTTAACAGTCGACGAGACTCAAAGCAGACAAATCAACTTAGCGGTAAAAAAAATTGTTGCTAACGACACTGCTTACAAAAGTTGGGCATCAAGAGTATATTCAACCAGTCTCGCAAATCTGTATCTACAAAGCTCATGATGAATGATAGCTAAAGTGAAAATAAAGACTTCGTGCAACCAGACGTCATTAACGTTGCAGGAAATCGTAAATTATTATAAGTGAAAACCAGGCATTCTGCATTTTCAATTAAACATTGAGGATGTCTGCTCAAGTCAAGACACAATCATGCCACCAGGGAAATGTGCTTTATGGCATATAATTCTACAATTTACCGATTCTATGCTCGATGTCTTTATGTACTTTAAATGTTATAGTACACATACCACTATATTAGAAAACATACTATAATTTAAAAATCATATTTAAAAGAGTGCCTACTCGAAAATTTATATACAAATAATTCATACAGACAAAATATTAAAAATAACATAAATACAAAATAACACCATATACATCAACAAACACACAATAGTTGCACAAAAATGTGTACTACATTATTTGATAATCGAAGACTAAAGACATTCAGAACATAAAAAAGCTCGAAAAAAAGAGATGAAATTGTGATAAGAGTTACCCAAGTCTAAATGACATACAAATACTCAATTAGAAAATGTTCAATATTGAAAAAAATATATAATCATGAATCAGACTTTCGTAGTAAGCTCAGGTTGCCAATCAGCGCCTTCAGCGGAATGCTCGAGTCTTTTCCTTACAGCAGTGCAGTGATTCCCTCATAAGTAAGAAGTTTTTTTTTATTCTTATCCTATACATATCGTAACGTGTTCTAGAACATTACAAAGTGTTCATTATTTTGTTTCATTCCTTTTAAGAATTTTTAAATTTATAAGAGTTTTTTTAAATCCGGAGAAAGGCTAAGGGGGTCAAAATTTTTTTGGAAGAGGGGTCTGTTGCCTAAAATAGTTAGGGAACCCATGCAGTAGTGGAACCTTTTTTAACCCGCAAAGTTTTTCACTCATATAGTGAAAAACTGCATTAAGCAGCGCTTTTAGTAGGATATTTTCATAAGACTCCACATTATAGAGCATGGCGCACATGCCTCATGCCCTGTAATTACACTAGTACAGTAATTAGTAGCTAAACATTCACCAGTACTATGTGATTTACACAATCCTGTATGTTTAATTCTTTAGAGAACTTAGTTTTATATTAGACAAAAATTCAATTTGACTAAAGATCAATTTATGTACGATTTATCAATTCTGAAACAATACCTTATGCTTATTCGGTATCTTATCATTTTTATTAAATAATAAGGGGTTAAATATAAATTTCGCTTTTCATATTTTAAAACATTTTTTTTACATGATAATGTTGTCATTAAATTTAAAATGTTGTCATTTTAAATTTAAATCATATGACAATAGATTGTTTGACTTTCAATAGTTTTTAGTTCGACTATAAAAGAAAAAATGGCTACATCGAAAAATAGAGTGATTTTTGAATACGTGATCCGACGTGGAACTAATGCATCACAAATCAAATCGCAATATCAATGTTATTTTATTCTTTAGCCATAAGTAATATTTTCATACAACTACACCTATTATTTGGTGTGGATCAACAGTCAAATGCAGATAATGTTATTTAAGTATGTGTTTAAATATAAGAAGTAAATATAGTTACCGTTGTGGTATGAACTTCCAGCGGAGGTTTACCCTACACATAGGGTTCTTCAAACGGGGGGCGAGTCCACAAAAATGTTTACAGGGTCGGCAACGCGCAAGTAATACACCTGATGTTGCTAGCGTCCATTGGCTACGGTAAGCGCTTTCTATCAGGTGGGTCGTATGCTTGACCTTAGTGGTATAAAAAAGTTAATACACATAGAAACATCCACTCATTAAACAAACCCGGAATTGAACCCAGGATCTTTGATTTAACAATCTACAAAATCTCTTCCACGTGCTCCTTTCACATGTCTAATGAGAATCCGTCATTGTTAATAACAATATTGTAAGTGTTTCCTTGTCTTGGGTTTAGCTTAAACAGTGATGGATGCCTACAAAAAATTGTAATTCTCTCGGGAGCAACAGCAAACCATTTTTCGACCATTTGTTGGCATTTGATTTAGCTCAAATTTTGAATACATCTTTAATATAGTGTGACAATACACAATATTGTAAAAATTTAAATATGGCACTCGTTCTAAGATGGCGGATTAAATATATTTTCTGAACCCCCTTAATATGGGTACCTTAATATGAAAGTAACTTGAAGAGTAGAAAATAATAAAGTTACATCACATACACATCTTAACATCACAGTATATTCAAAATGGCCGCCAGATCGAAATCGGAAAACTTTTAATAGATGGCAGTAATGGTACACAAATTTAGTACATGTATCTCATCGGGTGAACCTATCGTCTAAACAAAGGTAATACAAAAATCACAGAGTCAACTAGTATATATATAAATTATAAAAAATGTTTGGCCTAAACCTGTATAACGCATAGAAGAATCAGTGTATTTTATCATGTATTTACTTCATAAAAAACCTTCCTTAGTATAAAATCCCATTTTTTTATATTATAAATTTAGATTATAAGTACGTAAATAAAAAGAAAAATATGAAAAAGAATGACCAAAAGGAAGAAACGGAAAAATTTTCTCTACTTTCACTTTGGCTAATTCATGTTTATTTAGAAATAGTAATATTCTTTATTTAATGAATTGTTCAAAGTATTTTCAGACATGTTAGGTAAATACGATATAGAATTACAAGACAAAACAAGTAGCGAAACAACAGTTTACGTGAATTAAGAGCGCGCAGTCGATTTGATTTGTAGTAATCTAGTTACAGTGAATTTAAGAGCGTTTACGCAAACCGGCATGCTTTGAGTTTAGGTATCGGCTCACTGTAGTATATGTGCGAAAGCGTGCTTACGAAATTTTAAACGTCATCGTTTTTTCTTATCCTTTTTTAGTCATGTGTAATTACAAATTTTAAATAGAAATATTTTTATTTAATTGTATACCAGTAATTTAGTTAACAAGCGTTATATATATATATATATATATATATATTCATATATTATTATAAACGTGAAAACAATTGATGTTGCTTTTATTGTAGATACATAACTAGATATACATTTAATATTATTACTTTGAGACTTAATTATATTCCCCTATTGGCGTAAATTGGATGCCATGTTGTGTGTAAGAGTGAATACGTTTAAATTATACGCTCTAACTATGCGAAAAAAAGAAACAGTAAAAAAGCGCTCTGAACTCAAGAAAATACTTTATGTAGCTTTTGAGAATAATCATAAACATATTAATATTTTTTTAATTTTCACATTCGTTATTGCAAATTGCAAAAAGTAGCCAATAAATACTATTCGACTATTTAAAAAATATTTTAAAAAATGTCAAGCTCAGTGAAATATCAACAAGAACTGCAAGTTGGCTTAGAGCAAATGGAGCCTGGCACTTAATCGTGGGTTAGGTAGTTACCAAAAATAAATGAAAAACAGATAAATACGTTTACAAACGTAAAGTATATTAAGTGACATATTAAAACTAGTTCTTAGTATAATAATTGTGATTTCTTAGTAACTTAAAATTTCCTTATAGAAGTACATTCCAATTTCAAAAGATTTTGGCATCCCTATAGTGAGTGTTTTATAATTGTGAGATTTTTTTTATTTTTATTTCAATGAC
Source organism: Acentria ephemerella (assembly GCA_943193645.1). Taxonomy (NCBI): domain Eukaryota; kingdom Metazoa; phylum Arthropoda; class Insecta; order Lepidoptera; family Crambidae; genus Acentria; species Acentria ephemerella. The sequence continues at coordinate 6,727,881 of OW971877.1, read as the reverse complement.
GAAAAGCATGAAGGTTTATTCCGTCAGTACTTCTTACTTTATCTGCTTAAATCAAACAAAAAATACAAAGGATTATTTGTAACTTTCGCCATAACAAAAAAAATATTATATCACATATCTTAATGGTCGCATTCTGTTAGCATTAATCAAAACCAAATTATCTTCCTTTAATTTCACCTATGTAAAATTGTTAATTTACACTAAAGCGACTGTTGAATTCCGTCACTGAACTTTTCATTCTGGTTGGATCGTTAGTTAGTGAGTAATACTACACTTAAAATAGTTTTCCGTTAATGCAATGCAGAATTATGGCCAAATGTCTTTGATAAAACCTAAGCGGATGGATTTACATCACAATACTAAAAATTTGAATATTAGATAGATATTGTTTAAGATATAACAATAAGAAAAACATGTTTTAAGTATCAGTAAATTTTAGTGAGACTTAAGATTAATTAATTAAATTAATAATAAAAATAGACAACGAAAAATGAAATCAGATTGTTATATCAACTTATACATAACAAATTATATCTAGCAATAAATAACAGAATGAAATATAATTGTAAAACAGATCACTAATTTCATTACGGTTTTACCATTTAGGATATTTTTACTGTGGTTTTGGTCATATTTATAATCCATCATATTATGCAGCCTTTGTTAATTATTATATTTAGTATTTCGAAAAATTATTATCAGTCTGATGGAGGCATAGGCTGAATGTTGGTCTGATATTATAATATGGATGCAGGCCCAGCTCAACTATCTAAATTTACTTTTTTGGATCTCTGTAAACTCCCATGAAGAGTATGGATCCAGTCGGTCGCTCGTAAACCACGTACACGAACGGGAAGTTAGCCACAAAGCGGCTTGGCTCCGCGGGCCGCGACGACCGAAACCCAAAGATAGCAGTTGATGCCGCTGCTACAGTACCTAGAATAAATGAACCGTTTCAACCATTATTTCTTCAAATTTAGAGAAAATCAACCAGGCATCGACACTTAATTTCTAGTACGTATTGTAATTACTTATGCTGAAACTTTCAACCCTACTAAAGATTAAAATTAAGGTAAGATTCAAATTTAGAGCATTAAATTCAGTATAACACGAAATATGAATGGTTTACCAAGTAAAATGGAATATGATTGTAACAGGAACGTTATTGTGTTTATAAGATCGAATGTACAGTGGACCTCAGAAGTGAATAATATATTAGTATCATACCAAATACTGCATTTACGTATATAGTTTCCATTACTGCATACTTAATGGTACCAAAGTCTTAATCTACTTCTGTGGTCATCTGTACATTTTCCATAATATTTGGAATGTGAAAAAAGAACAAAAAGTGTTGTTCCCAAAAATAGTGTAGTTGTTCCTGGAAAAACTAAGGTGTTCCTGAGTCACCCGATTAAAATTTTGTTACAGCTTTAGGCCTTTTTTTTAGTATTCAATGCAAAAAAAAACCTTAAATCATTCCATTTTACTCTTAGTAAGATCTTTATTGTAGTCTTATTAAACATTACAAAGATGACATTAAAATTAAAGTAGTAATAACACTCGCATAAAGCGTATACAACATTTTAGTCAATATTAAGTATGTACAAGATTCTTTACAAAATATTTTTTTAGCAAGTATGACTATAGTGTATGGTATAGTATTTGGTATGCAATATCTATAACATTATTAGACAATACAATGGCCGTTGAATTTGAGTTGCATAGGTATGCAACTCAAATTTAAATCAAAATAAAATAAATTTTAATTTAAGCATTCACTTAAATAAAGAAGTGAAATTTATTATTTCAACGTGTTGTAGCCATGAAACAAGCCATGGTCATCAAGAGGTTGACATGCACTGGTAAGATAGCAAAGTAAACACGTACCTTCCTCATCCAACTGTATCTTGGCCTTGTGTATAGCATCGTCAAACTGCACGCCACCTTGCTCTGTCAGCGTTGAGAAATCTGCGCTTGTGTTAAACAGGTCACCCACGCCTACTACTTCAAGAATCTGAAACATTTACTTGTAGGTAATCTAAAGAAACATTTCGTATAAAGTTGGGATATGTGGAGGGTAGTCTATCTGAACAATTAATTCTCTAGTTATAGATATATAATTCCCGATAGTAATACCTCATTAGATTTAACTATCCAACAAACAATAAAGAGCAAAATGGCATGTCTAATATTTAGTATAACTTTTCTGTATTTCATACAAAGATTGGTTTAGCAGGATTTCATCATTCAACTATTACCAGACATTTTTTTTATCGAGGAGGAATCCGTTTACAGATCTATCCGCCACTGGCAAAGCTGTGAATGTGTGTGGGACACGCTCAGTGGTGCTTAGGTAGGGAATACCAACTAAAAGCAATTCACCAATCCACTCTCAACCATTACAAGCCTACTGGTGATCACTCATAAAAAAAAAGAAAAAAATTTATGAAAGTCTATTGTGCCTGATAATTGTGCCGCGGCACTTGATGATTGCTTAAAAAACTAACTTTCGCTAAAAAAATTTACTACCGTGTACATGTAGAAGTTTGTATTCGAAATATAGCTCGTGCGTATACGTCAAAGCTACGTCTCATTTTCCTACTTAACCTATATTACAATTTTCGCTAGATAAAAATATTTTTTTCCGTAAAATTTACTCCTAATTAAACATTGGTACGTATTATTACATACACGTATAAAACAAATACTAAATTGTCAGAATTAAATTTTTTACTTAACAAAATTTACCTCCTTGAGCGGCAAGCTCTTCTCTAAGGTGAACTTAGGAATCTCTACAATAACTTCACGGCCCATGTAGCTTTCTTCCACGACTGCTGCCAGACGTTCAGGCGTTAAGTTTTGAATTATGTTCGTCACACCTGAAAAAAGTAATAGTGTTGTTTTTTTTACTGGACTAAGTTAAAGATACTTATAAAAATCATTTTTTTTTCTTAGATAGTTTTCAATTCTATATCTTCCCAAAAAAAAGGTTCCAGACATGCGGTATGAATAAGATATTTGGACTAATAAAAATTTCTTTATATCAGATATTAGACGCTTGTATCTAATTATGTTTTATAGATTACACAATCAAAATTCTCACTTTTTTGTATCTGCAACATAATAATTATTCCGGTCAGATTTAATAAAAGACACAATTCGACTAATGTTTTTGCCAGAGTATCTCAGTAAACATTATGTATGGTGAAAGCGGGATGTGGCGGAAACCTTAGTAAATATTGGCCTTACCTTCCTTCATGGAGTAGGGTGGCAGAAGGATGTACATGCTGATATCATTTCCCTTGTAAGGCAACTCCAGGATTTGCGCGCCAAGATCGTCACTCACCACTGTAAGAAGTGATAATATTTTCATTATTATGAAACATTTAAAATCATGTTTGATACAGAAATGATATATATATAAATGAAGTACCTAGTCTAGTAGTAATTAAGGGCGATTTGGAATTGGTATTACGAATTTATTTGTCTATAGTAAAAGGGGCAAGTCTCCCTTTATAGCAAGACAACATTTCCCATGGATATCTGCTTAAAATTTGTAAAGCTCCAAACCTACTATTGAAGAGAAGCTGGCGGGCTAGTAAGAAACAAAAGTATAAAAAAACATATCCAGCCCGTGTGACAGTATACTAAGTCACTCATTCACTTCCTTCACTTCGATAGACAGATATCTAATAACTCATTTTTTTGTCCCACATCCGAGCGTTAAATTCTTTACTGGCACATATATATTCCTCCTTAACTTGAAACAGACTCCTACAATTGCAGGGGATGGCTAGGGAAAAAATATCTCATGTTATACCTGCTATTTACTCATGTAGACTTACTGCTTACCAACAAGAGGTGAGGGCATGGAGTCATTTATTATGCAATATACATGTCGATGCCAGTCCATATTAGTTTGACATATTATTTTGTTTGTGTAATAGACATATTTGAATTTTTTCTGACGAAACATCGGCGCCATTTCGGGGCGGATTTAATAAGAAAGTTTATTAAAAATAAACGGAATACTTAACTTAGCACAATTAATAGATTGATGAATTTACAAATTTATTACATGACTGAAAGAATTATATACCTGATTTTCGGATGTTAATTAATATATTTTACACTTACTGTAATGGAATGTTCCCTTCTGTTTCATGAAAGGTACAAGAGTTTGGCGAGTTTCAGACACGAAGAAGGCTTCTTTCCTTGTCCTCTCTGCGGGGAACTTAGATGCCCAGACTCCCTTGAAGTAAGCCGCATTGGCAAGCACGAGCTTAGTGGTCCCACTGACGCCGTCCTCGGGCAGCAATTCCATGATATTGTGTTTAGTGACACGAGAAACCCACTCGTTAATGTATTGCCGGGATTCGCTAGGATTATCGTGGAAATTCTAAAAACAATAATGTAGTAATAATAATAGATCATTTGCAATTAGAAGGGATTTATCAACCTATCCACAAATTATGCTTAACTCATTAGAAAATATATTTTACGAATTCATGATATCCTCCAAATTGATAGCAATAAAAATATCTTACCAGTCTCTGAAGTTCATCGCCGAAAAATTGGAACATGCAGTCGCGCACAGTCAACTGGTCATCGACAAACAACTTATTGGCGCTCGTGAATTCGTAGCTTCCGCTATTGTTGTTCATCTGTCGTGAACGCTTGTCCACTCTGTACGCCGTCATCAGATTTATTTTATCCTGAAAAGTTCAATTATCATAATCAATTCTAGACAATAATTCAAGTTATTTCACATGAGTTATAGCCAGCTGGTGAATGATTTAACTGCGACATATCTGAGTTAACTATATTCGAAGCTGAAATGTGTTTCCCAAAGAATATAAGCTTTATTGTATGTTGTATTTGTAATGAAGCTGTATTTGTCCAACCGAAATTAATCTTTATAAACATCTTACGTCATCGTGAGCTTTAGCTTTAACGATTAATACTCACCAAACTATCCGCTATTTGCAGAGAATTTTTTAAAGAATTCTCTGTGGCTCCACCAGCAGAGAAGTAGGCGAGTAACAACGAATGGTACACTGAGAAAGGTGAGAAGAAGATATTGTCATCAGGCACCGCCTTGTTGATAGCATTGAACAGATTCAGAGTAAAGTCCAACTGTCCCCGGTAAAGGTTAGTCCGTGCTTCGGGATCCAATTTCTTTGAAGAATCATCTTTGTAGAAACATTGAGAATTCACTGAGGAAATAGCCAGAATGGCTATTACAACTGTATTCAACATAATTTACCTGAAACAAGATAATTTTACACTTAACTATCAAGATAACCTTGTACTTGGTGACACTGCCATAAACGCTGCATAAATCGAAACATTTATCTAGAGAACAATATTATTGTACAAAACCAACTACCTTCATTATGAATCATAGGTTTTTTTCTTATCAAGTCGTTTGTTTATCGGAAAATTACATTCCTGTTTTATAAAAAATGCATAAAATAGACTTACTTTACCTTTATATTGGCCTATACTCATTAAACTAAAATCTATGAACATTAGATAATTCCGCTCACAATCAGGGCAATCTGAATTAAGTTATTAATTGCTATTTAAATTGTTTTTTTCATCTATGAAAGGAATGCAGAAATTACACAAAACAATCAATATGATTGAAATGGATAATAACTTGACTCAGAACGTGTAGATCTTTACTTTGATGCATTTCACCTCGCTTTCTCCAACTTTATCGGAGGCGGGGGGAACTACGCTGCCATCCGAGCGCCGCCGGACTCAATAGAAGTTTTTTTTTATTTAACTTATTTGTAATTGTGGTCAAATGTTTCTGTGTTCATTATTAAAATTAGCCTATTTCTTTTTATTTTTAGTGATTTCAAGTATACAGTAAGTTTACACTAACGTATGTCAGTATTTATTTAAGAATACCTAAATGTTATATACAAAATATTGTTATCAAGCCCACAATTAGGTACTGTAGGACTAGAATAAATAAAAGCATGTATATATTTATGCAGAACAATTTTTATGCAAGCGACATTCTCCGCTATCTATCGTTGCATCGGTATAAACATATGGTGATAAGATTTATATAGATTTATATCATTTGCTGGTCTCCGCGAAGAAAATTATTAAGATAGAACCATCGATGATATATATTACTTGACGGTACAAAAAGTACACTGCAATATAGTATAAATTTCCACTTTGACAGAAAGTTCTAGGATAGGGAATCCACTAGAAATATTTCTTGAAAGAACCTATTGTAGTAATTACACTGTAAATTCTCTAAATAAAGTCGTTTCCTGTAGGAGTTTCTAAATCTCATCATGAGATTTTGAACCTCCTGTCGATAACAAATCCTCGAAACCTCGTCGTACTGGCTCAAATTATATTTACATATATCTGGATATATTCTACATTGGTGTTCCCGCAGCAGCGAAAGTCAGCGAGCACGTCACTGCGACACATCAGTTACACAACGCAAAGCCGGACTAACGAACCGTGTCAGCATGACTAACACCACGCGACCGTATTGGGATTTTCGAAAAGTGTTTCAAAGAATTCTCTTACATTATTACTTCACAATATCTATAAGTTGCTAATTTTGACATTTATCGGTTTCTCTACATAGACTAGTTACACTAATAAAAAAATTATGTAATTGTCTTTATTAAAGATGAGTAGAACAATACAAATATACAATAAAAATTTTGAATATGAAATCCTTAAGGATATTTCAATAGTGAGTTGAATGTTTAACTATATTAATTCAAAGAGTATTTTCAAAGAGACAAAGTATTTTCAAAATAATATGGGTTTTTTCAAAGTTAAAAAAATTGTGTCAGTGTCGTTTATTATGTGACTGCATATTCAACTGCGGGTTTCCCAATGGCATTCACGACAAATTAGCTCCATCTCACGAAAACCGGATGCTGACTGTTGGCGTATAGCACCGTTGTTGATCATGCACTGTTCAGTTTACATTGACGTAAATGTTTTAATTCGCGAAAATGTTTATAGATTTTTATTTGACTCTATATCCACAGGTTTACCACAAAATGGGTTTTCGAAGCTATGAGACGTTTACCTCATGGGTAATGAGGTAGCGTCACGATTGCAGCTCGTTGTTTCATTTTTTTCCACAGTTCCGAATATATTTTACATTGATTTTACTGTACTAACCTCTATTATTTATATTTATTTTTGGAATATTAGAAAAAGATAAATAATAAGTTATTTATATAAGTATGAAACTTACATAAATTTTTTAATTCAATTTAAACGAGAACAAAATTATAATGGAGGTATAACTATCCGAATATGTATTTAAATATGTCTGTACATAAACTGAGTTTAATTATTATAAATTGGAGGTATCTCAAACGCTGAAATAATTTTATTTGTAAGTCATATGTTGGCATATTTCATTAAATCTTTATCCTAAAGTTCATATATAAATAAATACTCACCTTGTGACCTCAGTTAATTTTTCAACGCCCAGTTTAGTCCAAATATAAAGTGCTTCAACTAAAAATACTGAGGTCATTTTCTACAAAGATAGTCCCGCATATGTTTAAAGCAATTTATGTTAATGTGACCTCTATTAATGTTCCGTAAGGCTCATGCTTATAATACGGCACACTACGTAACTTTTGCATAAGCGTCTCGGAGTGGAGCGGTTCGTGTACGTACGCCAACTGAATACCAATTTTCTTCTTGAACAGGTGTTTTTTTCTTTAAATTATAATTACACTGTCTTGCGTTGCTTCACAGTTATAAGGCATCTGTTTGTATATGTCTTTAGTAATAGACAAAAGATTTAAAGAATTAACTATGCATATCTTAACCAGCTCCTCATAAAACTTTATCTAGAGATAGACCTTGCCGCATGATTCCATCTCTTTGGAGAGACCTCATTCTCTTTAAAATAACCATTCATAAGCATTTTCAGAAAAGGTCTTAATATAACTTTTTCCCGTAACAATTACGGTAAAATCGAAATATGCATTCAGATATCTTTTAGTAACAGCTCTTTTAAATAAAGAACTACTGTAATTTTTTTTGCTATTTGTACGGGAGTACTTAAAAACCTTCATATATTTAAAACATTTAATTGTAAGAAAATAAGATTTATAGTTAGATTTAACAAAATAATGTACGTAACGTATTAATATCATATTAGAAGAGTTAACACATTTTAATTTGGCCAGCGTTATACGTAAAACAATGTTTAAATTCAAAATCAATTCTTTTGTGAATACACAAAATAATAAGTAAATATCATAAGCTTAAAGAAATTGTAGTTTATTGCTATTCTACGTTGATTTGGAACAGTAGCCTTGATATCAGTTTGGTAGCCGTCAGATATCTGAGCTTAGATAGTCAGCTCTTAATTGCCGAACCATTTCATCTATCTTAGTTGTGGGAGAAAGCTCTGAGAGCTATGAACTAGGGTAATAATAATTAACTTCTCAAAACCGTGGTTTGTTAAGAAGTTCCTCCTTTGTGCAAATTCAGCACACACTTTCACATTTACGAAACTGAAAAGTTTACGTAGAAAACTTTACAATACAAAATTAGACTATGCATTGTCGCATACGAAGCACAGAATTCAACAATACACAATGGATTTATGCCTCACTTTCATTGTTATTATCGTCTGTCACTTTACTAATCATTTCTTTTCTGCATAATATGTTTTTATCCAACAATATCTGATTTGTTCAAGTTTAAATTTCAGAATTAAGAAAAGAATGAATAAAAGTAAACATATTAATAAACAGTATATGATACAAATCTTTAAGTAATTCAAGGTTAATTGAAAGTTTGACGTTGATTCAAGTTCATTGTGATAATTGTTACTTTGATTAAATGTTCCTTTTTTTCATATTTCTACTGATTACTCTGACCATATATATGAAAATGTTATGCCTGGTTTATCTTAAGGCTATCGTATGTGAAATTGTTAGAATTTGTGTGTTAATGTCATGTTAATTTTTCTGATTAAATTAAAAGACTTTGTAAAGTGCCTCCTAGCTTTTTTATTTTCCCAAAATGTTTTTATAAATCATGTTTTTAACTTTGAATTTTTGCTTTCAATACAGAATAATTGTTTTCCGTAATGATTTAGCATCACAAAATCCCCCTACATCCAAAGTTACGATACCCACTAGTTAGTGGGTAATGCAACTTTTTTACGATATGATCACTAACTTTTTGATATGTCTTGAAGTAGATTTACGTATAGCTGTTAAAATCGGTAAACGTTGAGTGCCTCAATATTTATTGATCTGGTTATCAGAAACTATTTGTTTCATGAAATGCATCCATAATTATCATGAAATTGACGATCTCATCATGAAGCGATCAATTCTAATGTGAATTATTTAAAACTTCACGTTTTACCTGCTTACAAAAGATTTAAATCCACAAAACAAAATAGAGTTAGGTGATATTAAAATATTACCAGCTTTTGTTTAATCTCGAAAAGAAAATAATAGAGCAATGTCTTTATGCATATTGAAAGAAGGTTTAGCATCACATACAAGAATGTCTCCAGCCTTCAAAGTAAGGTTCGGTTTCTGTATGGTAGCGACAAGCAAAATTAGATATTCCATGAATTGAAATTTAACCTTTTCAAGTTTTTGGAAGTACTGACATTTCACATCTTTAATATTTTTAGTTTACAAAAGAGATCTTTAGACATTAGATGATAATATGCAATTTTACTGTTGTTTACACACCTTTACGGTAAACCCAACTCGTTGAATTAGGTGCATCTAGTTTAACGCGACATGGTCGTTTGTGTTGGGATACAGTTGCGAAAATCGTCATAGTAAATTAGAAAGCGTGCATGATAATCGCTAGTCGACGTCCATGTGTTACATGCAATCGATATATGTACGGAGCTAAGATCATTCACAACAATAAGTACAAACAAAGCCCTCGTGAATTTTCCTTTACCTTCCTTCCTTTTCTTTGATTATTCTTACTTTCATTTAACTGTGGGAAAACTTATTTAGAAGAAAATTCTATGATTTATTGAAATTTAACTTGCTTCTGTGAATAGTTGGTTATTTAACATTTCATGAATATAAAAGAAATCAAGATTCGTTTTGTGTTATTTGATGCATTATTGTTATTCATTATTTGTGATACATAATGAAACCAATTCGTATTAGTTTTGCTAATAAGTTCAACTTTAATCTTTTTGAAATAGAAGAAGTTGTAAAAGAAAAATTTTAATCGAGAACTGTAGAAAGAAACAAACAATACCAACTCACCTGGTGTCCTTACAGTCTGTTAAATCAATCAATTGTTTTGAAAACTATAACTTGCTTTTAAGTAAGAAATCTTATTCTTCGAACGTAATTTTAATTATGTTTCAGTAATATTATTTACTATTGCTTTATATATTACTACTAACTGCACTCAAGTTTTTAAATCAGAAGTGTACAACGTAGCGCCTTATCGAGACTCAGAGACGGACTGACTCGATGTGAGTCGGTCGCTATCCTCTTTTATGTTTATAGTAAACTGGTATGCGCTCGCGCGTCGATGTCAGCAGCATCAGGTAAAGTTAAAAGAATACTTACTACTTTTATTGACCCGCCCACACAGTAGACAGTCATGCCCGAAGCGTGCTAACTAAGATATAATCTGAAAATAATTAATCGCAACAGTGTTACCGTTACGTTTGCTGGTCGCATAACTGTTTGTACCATAATAATTGACAGTAAAATTGGAAACGGGCCGCACAACGAGGTCGAAACTGCACAACTTTCTGCAAGCCTACAGTAAACCTTTAACTGAATGATCATAAATCATTTCATGACCATATTCATTACTTTATAATTAATTTGGTATGTGATGAATCTTTCAAACATAAACTAATTTGAAATCGTAGGTACACACGTATGCCGATGCTAATTATGCTATCTTGCTTTCAATCAGAAAATAACTTTTAAATTAACGTGTTCATCAATCAAAGAAATTAAATTATATTTAACGTCTTTTATGCTAGTATTAGAATCAAAAGATTTGACTCTGCAACTAACTTATTCCGCGAATTAAGTATGTTTTTCAAACGATCTTTAGGTACTTAAGTTTTCAGCTTTCCATACAACAAACACTGTCTTAGACATATTAGGTATTAATACAAAAATAGCCACATGTACTGAGATTATAGCCTTTTTGTAGTTAAAACCGAAACATATGAGGAATATACGTATATGTTTTATGTTGGGAATGAATCTTTATATTTATATATTTAGTACTTGTATATAATATTATTTTTCATTATGTATTCGTAATAAGTCACGATTTTACCTCGAGAACTTTGATTTTTAATCTAGTCTATCCTTAGGTTATCTGGAAGATATCGCTTTTACAAAAATGTCGCCCTTTGTTAGAAATTGGTAAATTTGTGTATTACTTTTTTTGAAAGCATTTTTTGAATGAATGATGTAGAATAAAGTAATTTTTATTTTACCAATGGCATAAATAAAAGACTATATTAAGAATATGAACAAAACATTCATTTATCATTGACAATTAGACAAAGGTATATTTATAATTAAAAAATGCAATCATATATCGTGCTCACAGAATTGCAGACACTTAAACAATATTATCACCCAACCATCAGCAAACAAGTCACACGAAGTTTTTGCTTGGAGTGCAGGAGTGCTCGCGGAATTGAGGAATTAACTTGCACCACAGTGTGACAGGACGGGACCGCAAACAATTTATGCTTCCGAATTCCACAATAACTACTCGTTGCATATACCCGACAAACTCATCACTAAGATCGGTCACGTCAATTTTACTGCGTAGTACATAATCTTATCTGATAATTTGATTATGTGCCCACCTTACTTCCAGCGAGGAGTATCCCAGAAAACACAGGATAAACTTGGATAAATATAGAGGCAGTACCCGTAGACACGCTTCCATAAAAACCTCAAGAATGATTTTCCATATAGGGTTCCATAAAGAAGACCTGCTTTCAAGGTTACTCCTGACCAATGCTTGATAAATTAGACGAACCTGATTACTTTTAAAAGCTCTCGCATTTCGTAGTACAAATCCTTAGCGCCTAAATGATTCTTCTGTGAAATGTGAGGTTCTGGTCAAAGGTTACTCCCAAATCTTTCATAGACTTGGTTCTTGTAATACTTTTTCCGTTTATTTTATAATGACCTTTTCATATTGGATTTCTCATTCTTCTATAAGCCCGAGAGTAGTACTTGCTTGTATTAAACTCTATTCTATTATTAGTACTCCAGTCAAAGATCGATTCGATATTTTTTGTAAACTCATACAATCAAATTCTGACTTAACGACTGTGTACAGTTTTAAGTCATGTCCACATTGTAGACATTTTGTGAGTATCCTTGACTTACACCAAAACACTTTCCCGCCACGTAAAGGCCGGGATTCGTATGAACAAATTGCTGACAGGTGCAAAGGTAACCAGCAAGTAGCCGAAGCAGTCCTGGGCAAAAACCCATGATGGAAAGTACTATATTCTATTCTATCTTAAGTTTTAGACGAATTAAATAATGAAATACTTAAGTATGAACCACAAAACTACACAGGAAGATAGTCAATTTGAAATCTTTAATTTGGAATTTCATGATAAATTAATATTCCGATTTCTCATACCCACATATATTATCTAGGTCTAATTATGCATCATTCAGAGTTTGTGTTATTGGTAGTCTCTCTTCTTCTTCTTGATATATGCGTGTTACTAATTACTATTATATAAGATTTGTATGTAAAAGTACACAATGTTGTCTCACATGCGTTCGAATGGCATTTAAAATTCAAACAAAACACTGTGATAATGAGTAAGCAAGACATATAAAATAATAACAATCATTTAATCATATTCAACTACCTACCTGCCCCTAGTCCTCTTTAAGTCAAAGTCAAAGTCAAAATATCTTTATTTAAATAGACTCTTTTACTAAGTTCTTTTAAATCATCATAACAGGGAATATGTATGAGAAAAAATTAACCAATGTAATTAAAGGTAATAGTGATAACTTTAAGTGGGTAATAACCGGGTATTTACAAATTGTCCCAGTTATATAATTACAATATGTATTGAATAAATTATTTTAAAATTAAAACTAACACTAGTATACATATTCCCAATTAACCCTATTACCGCTTCGAGTGGTGAAATTACTCTCCATATGTTGAATTCGCCCTTAATTTTTCTTTTATTTTTGTTACAGTTCTAAACAAACATAACCAATCAGGTTCGGTACCTTTAAAAATTATAAAAGTAACATTCTCTTAGGACGAATAGGTTCGCTCGGAAAATGTGGTAGGCCTACTGATATTGTTCTAAAAGATATTGAGTTTTATACTAACTATATTTATAATATCGAAATAAACTTTAACCTGTGACTTTGGGCTCAATAATTACTCTACCACTACCTACCTAGTTGAAAATTTTAGGAAAGTCGTTATTGAGAACATTCAGTAAAACAGTCTATACCTCTTCTTCGTCGTTTTCTATTACCTCTTAAGAACTAAAATAACCAATTTAACTTCTAAAAGATACAATTAAGGTAGATAATACCTATCTACATAGAATATATTAACTAATTAAAAGATTAACTTTCACGGTTTTTAACGGAGTCCAAAAAAGGAGTTTGTTTTCATGCCTCGGAACTCCGTCATTTATTACCCCATAGATTTTTTTTCTAGAACTGATGAAGATTATCGGATATAGAGAACTACTTCTCTTCAGGAGTTGCAATTTTCTTTTACGTAGGATAAAAAGATAATAAAGATTAAGACTTAAGGTAGTTACTTCAAAAAATAGCGTTTTATATAAATCCATAAATTTAATTATTTTTACTATTTTAACGACAGTTATAAGTAACCATCGCGTTTAAAACTTATTAGGATTTGATTGCTAACAAACGATTTAAATCTTTGTCTGTTATAGGATTATTAATTAAAAGATAAATGTACGAAGTCTTCACTACAGAGACTTTTTCTCTAAGCGTGTCACTGAGATGACATCAAAAAATCACAATAGGTGCAAATGAAAGAGTGAAAAATGTCATGAATTTTGTAGTAATTTTGTAGTTTGTTTTTTACTTTTTTCTATTCACTAACAAGTAATGGAACATAAGAATGATAAATAAACTTTCATTTTAGACTTATGAAAATAGTGCCAAAGTTATTTGAATTGATATCATTAGCCGATTAGACACAATGGGGTCCATTGTGTGGTTGGAAATGTAGGTAACATTCTGACCACCCACTTTCTCGACGAGAATTTATCTACTTTGAATATTATTTGCTTCTATGGTAAGTCGTTTTATTATTATGTTGTATTGTAATACTAATATATTTTCATAATTTAATGAGACATACCTTTTTTATGCAAAGTCAAAACATAGTAAACAATGCCACTAATAAAATTAGTATACATAGCATGACACCTAACTTGTATATTTTTTATACCTATAGATATGAGTTTTTCACTAATTGTATGAAATAACGTACAAAACTATAAGGCTTTTCTTATCGATGAGGTATCCGCTTATAAACCCTACCCGTCAATGACTATGCCGCGGGGGTATGGTGGTCGCCCAGCACTTGGTCATAGCGGCAATGAAAATACTCTCTGAAACTCCTTATTTACTCCGCTTCCCTTCAGGTAAGTAATCTAGGTTCAGCTGATGTAATTCACCATACCACCTCCAGGTAATCCGGTATGAAAAACTATCTACAGCCTACCAAATAGGTAGGTACCCGATTTGGAGGCGTGTAGTAAAAAGAGACGAATAATTTTATATGATAATATTATACAAGGATTGTCATCACCATTTAATATTTTAAATTATTGTAGAACTTACACAACCCAATTTTTGTATAGATATTGTATATATTTATATGGGCAGAAGCTATACCGTGTTTGTAATGTACGGGCTGGGCAGTCCCCTCGAATACTGGAACAGTCTAAGGACCACTCAAAATACTCAATAACCTACACATCCAGAAATAAGGCAGTATAAAACCGAATTCGACACCTACCCTGGACGAGAACGGCATTTATATAGGGAAAATGGTCTTCGGAGTAGCCTGGCAGCTTGAAAATCGCAGCATAGGTATCTAATTGATTAGCTAAGGATAACGTGACATCTTCCCACGGAGGAAGAACATATTGTCTGTGTCAGTGTTTGTTTTATTAATCGACTTCAAACAAGAGGGTTCTCAATTCATACTTAAAAAATACCAACGTTATTTGGTATAGCTAATATGATTAAGGTGATTATATTTTTGGAATAGATGTCAAGTTTTAAATAAAAAAACACACATCATTCAATTTGAGTCATGATCATCCAGAAATCAATAAGACTAATAGGCTCAACTTATCCAAAGAATTATCTAAAGGGTTCTGAGGTTATTTTTAATCAATCCCTCACTATCAATATGTGATAAATTCTATTTTGTAATAAACGTATTCTATTCTATTCTAAACATATTGAGGGGTACACTCCAACCAGCTTAGAAATGTTAATATTCGAGGTCATTACCAAGAGTACTTGTTCGAGATAGTACAAGTAAGCAAGAAGTAGAAAGTGTAAGAATACTAATAAAGTAAACTTTACTAGTAAATCATAAAAAGACGTATTATAAATAAGTTTATTGAAAATATAAAATTCATAAAAAATTTAGATAATGGAATAAATGACAGTTTCTAATAAAAAATTTTGAACATATTTTAAAATAATTTAAAGAAAATAATAAGGCACTGACCTTCCCAAAAGTAATATATTAAATTATTATGAACTGAGACATTATAAGTGAGTTATCTGTGTCGAAAAATTCGAAGACAAATAAAAATTGTACTTTGAAATAGGAATGTATCAATGCCATTTTCATATACCTAAATAATATTCTAGTGTACATACATTTATTATGTTATAATCCATTATATTATGTTCGAAGTTGGTTATGTAAAAGACTCAGACTCAGACTCAGTCCAGTTAGCGTATCTTCTTAACTTCTTCATTTGGGCAGTTTGCTTACCTCGTACAAGTACGCAGCGAATAGTTTAATCTGAAAGTAAATAAATTATAACATAATTATTATTACTTTATCTATTTTAATAAAAATAAAATAAATAAAATTACAGCTGTTTATCAAAGCAAACTTTATTGCTATTGAGTTACGACTCAATCTCCAACAAAGTGTACAATATTTGAACATTCAGAAATCTTGCATCCAAGGAATGACAAGTTGACAGTTAAGATATAGGAAATCTGAAAAAATATATAATCCAAACGATTGAACAATCAGCCTTAAAATAAATGTAACATTGATTACAGAGATTATTTGTACTAACGCCTTCAATATAGTTGCGCACGTTGATCTTCTCGTTCTGCGAGTGCGCCATGTCATCGCCGGCGCCCATCGGCAGAAGCAGCACGTTTTTGCCGCTCGCCTCCTGTAGCGTGATCGTCACCGGGATGGAACCGCCTTCACGAGACATGTCCGGGTCAGTCTAAAAATTATGACTTGTTAATACTACTTCAAAATTTTACCAAACCCTATCTACAAAACCGAGTCCGAATCCCGGAGTGGTAGGGAACATTTGT
This sequence comes from Acentria ephemerella, assembly GCA_943193645.1. Lineage (NCBI taxonomy): Eukaryota > Metazoa > Arthropoda > Insecta > Lepidoptera > Crambidae > Acentria > Acentria ephemerella. Next base: position 6,711,250 of record OW971877.1, on the reverse strand, counting down.
TCATGAGTTGATTTCATGCATATTAGTATATATATATATATATCTCGCCTGCTCTGGACAATACAGTGGTAAAAGACGGTTATGACTTTTTTATGTTATACGTTCTTTAGCATACTTGGTCCTTAGTCCCCAGCTGATTTTTATTCAAAATTATATTTCTCAATTTAAAAAAATTCGATATACTGATTGTTCGTTCAACGGGACAAAATAAGACGTTTATCCAATAAGCGCACAAGGTGCGTCCAGTCAGAAAAGATTCACAATTAAACGGTTTGCAAATTTGGGTTATAAACTATCGGAAAAAAACAAATCAAATAGTAAATTTTTTTCTGTTCTCATAATTAAATTACATTATAATATCGCGGAGTAGATTATAAATTAAGTGTTCACAATAATACTGTAGCATATAGATTTACTATCTATATCTCTATTATTTAGTATCCATATCAACACCTCTTAATCATGCTTAATTTAAGCTGAATAATAAATTGCCTACTACATGGAGGTAGTTTTTTAATATTATTTTACAAATATGAGATTGTATAGGTTTAGTGCTCAAACAAGGCGAGATGAAATATATACCTGATAAATGAGCTTGGTAGCTCTTGCCGCAGCTTGGTAGTGTGGGTGATCCGGGTTCTCAGTCCACGCGCGTCCGCTCTGAGCTGTGATGCGCATTTTATTTGGAGATCCGCGCTCAGCCCACTATAATCAAACAAAATTAATATAGTTCTAAATGCTAATTAATCATTTTGAGACACTAGGCGGAGTTTAACAATCAATCGTCACAGTCCCTTGAGCTCACAATGCAAATAATGATTGATGCATCTCAAATATCTAAAACTATTTTTTGTACTAGTATTGAAGATTTTTGTGTTTCATATTCCATTTTTATAATGCAGCTAATTAAACAATTGGTGATAACCATTAACAATGGTGTGGAATGAGTCATTGACATTAAGTAAACAACAGTTTGATAACAAATAAACATAATACTGTTGGCTATTGAATATCACACAATGATAAGTAAAATTATTGAAGTGGAAATAATCATTTAACTACCTACTTTTGTGTAATTTTGAAGTCATAATATAAATTTAATAAAATAATGGATAATTTAAACAAGATAAAGGAAACTTAGAAAACTTGGAAAATGAAAATATTTAATATACAAATATGGACATACCTTTTTGTGAACATAATCAAAAACTAATTTTTCCACTTCCTTTGGCTCTTGGTCTGGCACAAGCCTTATTGAAAACTTTCCAATCACTTTGCCTGGTATGACTGTCTTAGCACCCGGTTGGAAAGCAGCTCCTGAAATGTATCATAGGTACATAAATGATGTAAAATAGTTAATCAATTAAACAACGAAAGAGATGAAATGCTACTTTTCAATCATGTATGGGTTACTTTTCTAAAATCTGGTAATAACCAACCTTCAATGCCATGGAGAGAAAGACTGGGGTACCTCCAGCGATGCATCAATAACTGCTCTTTAACACCATTGTGAGCTAATTGATAGGCGTCAATAGATTTCCTACAAAACAATACATAATTAAACAGTTTTAAATGCTTACTCCTCTATCTAAAAATAAAACTGTAATAATCCTTCATAAATCCTTAATATTAACCTGACAAACCAAAATTGATTTATTATATATATTACATTGACATTGGTTTTTTGTAACATTATTGTTGGCCTCTAGCAACTTAATCTGTTGACCTATGATATATTTCAGAGAAACTAGGTTCTCTGTAGTATATTACAAGGTTGTGTCTGGATTTCAGCATTTCATAAGCACCATTGTTGACCAAAATCTAAGTACAAGTATCCCTCCCCAAAAGTACATATATCATTTTACTGCTAGACTCCATTGATGATTAGGCTGTATTTGTTTGTTTAAATATATGTTAATATAACAGTGACATTTACCTATAAGCCTCTGGATCAAAGTCAATATTTGTATACAAGCTCTTCTCCGCCTCAGTCAATGGAGCTACTGATTGGTAAATATTAGTCACTAAAATCTTGCCATTCTTGTCTACAAGCTGATCCATCAAATAAATTAAATCAGACATAGCTGGAAATAAAATAAATATAATTTTGAATAGAAAATCTTTCCATGTGAATCTATTCCATAGGATATGATGTCTAAATTTACTTCTTTGCACTGATTTTAAAAATCCTAGTTTCTTGATTTATTACTATATAAATGTGTGTGTGTGTGTGTGTATACATATTCAGTTGCATTCAGTTATTTATATGAATAGTTAGACTTTGTATGATGCTATCAGTTATCAAAGTACAAATAAGATCATCAGACATCTACAAAAATACAGTAAATAATTAAGTAATTACTTATCAACATGTAGCTACAATTCAATTTAAAATTGGACTTGATATGAAACATATTAACTCACAAGGCTATCTATTTTCACTCTGATAATAATTATGTTCAATAAGTTTTTGATATACAAACAAGATATGCATCTGATAATGTCACCACCAAAAAGTATGGAATATTCACCTTCATGAACTGTACCACCATATACTCCACTGTGTAAATCCATTTTAGCACATTCAACTTCAAGGAAATAATAACTAATACCACGCAAACCATATGTGATGCATGGCTTAGTAGTTCCCAACCAGTAATTGTCTGATATGCACACATAGTCTACTGTATCAAAGAATCCTTCAGGTTTTAACTGTTCTATTAGGAGCGCATCAAGACCCTCGGAACCTGACTCTTCCATGCATTCAAAGACAAATTTCAAATTCACTGGAAGCTAAAATACAAAATAACAACAATTATATTGAAAAATAAATTTATCAATGAGTTTACTAACACAGTAAAGAAAGTTTTTATCTGTGCATGACTTGCCAGTGAGCTAGTGCATCTTAAAAGGCTGTAAAATACACTTCACATTAAAATTTAACACACTTAAATAATGACCTCTTCGCCTACTGCTTTATAGGCATTGATAGCATGAAGCCAGCCAATTACTGGTCCTTTATCATCAGTAGAACCCCTCCCATATAATTTATCATTACGCTCTTGCAAATCAAAAGGCTCAGATTCCCATCCATCTGATTTAAGAGCCGGTTGAACATCTAAGTGACCGTAAATGCATATTGTGTTCTTTTTCAAATCCTAAAACAGAAGTAAAACAAATTTTGGTCAGTCTTCTACTGAACTAATTGTTTCATGCGAGCAACAATAATTTTCATGCAAAAAATATCATAATTACTCACTTTTCCTAATACCCCAACTAGCACCGGAGGTAACTTATACTCTTTTCCATCAACAGTCTGGAAACCGACATCCCTCAATTCAGTACTTGCACCTACTTCCTTTAATTTTTCCTGCATCCAGTGCACCATACGTACACATTCATCCCTGTATTTCACATCACATGAAACGGATGGAATAGCGACAGCTTCCTTTAAAAGTTTCTTGTAAGAGTCAACATTTTGATCAACAAACTTAAAAATTTGTGGTAGCAACTTCTCTGAAGCCATTTTAAACGGATATTGTTTAAATGAATATAACCGACTTAATGGCTGACAAGGACTATTAGCTATTGATACAACGCTACTCAACGGCAATCTGAAACGATTATAGACACGTAATGCATTATATACCAAACCAGTCATTTTTCACAAGATAAAAACCGATGATCATACCTAGAGCTGCAAAGTGATTGACCACAGACTACTTTACGGCACAATTGACAGATGACACTTGACACGACACAATACGCCAGCTATTTTTTTATTGAATTCTTCATATTACAGGGAAAGCAGAGGAAACTAAAGCCCACACAGCCATACACTATAGACATTTTTTTATTTATTGCTCTGAGATACTGATTTAACATATCTTTTGCTCCACAAAGATATCAGCAAATAATAGTAGGCCCTGCAATTTTGTCAATGACTTACTAATTCAATTTCAACCAACGACGAAATATATACGAAAATGGAATAGTGTGTTAATGAACATGATGAAACGATACAAAAATAATTTTAAAATATTAACCAAACTCAAATGCATGAGTAAAATTGAAACTGCAAAATTTCACGTAAGTTGTGAATCAATGCTATTATGTATTCCATATATTGCAACATATAACGATCCTTTTGGCATGATAATGCAAGATTTTGATGTATAATTGCTTAAGATTTTGATGTTAAAAACCGAGGATTTTATTTATTAATAACGCCTAGAAACCGAATACGAGTCCTTATGGTCCAGTTTGTTTGTTAAAATTACATTGTGTAAAAAGGAACTTTGGACAAATATTTATAATACACAATAATACGAACGGCTATATTATTCCAGTCTATGCTCCCCAAGTTTTCAACAGTATTTACTGTTGTACGTGGTATGAAGTAGCGAAAATAATAAATAAAATACTCCACCATATAAAAAAATTCAATTGACATAAGGTACAAGTTGCAAAGAATTATTTAACAATTGCAAAAACATTTTATATATCTCGATATAAAACTCACTGACTTAATAATACAAAGAAGTCTACAAGGAAGATGAAACAAAAAAAATTAACCCTATGTAAAACGTGAAATCAGAAAATTGAAAGAAGAAAGTTTATCAGTAGACATAGAGTCTGACCGTGCCGACAGCCACAAAACAAATGACAGCAATTATAATGAAGTTTCAACCTGATATTTTTGTTTTTCATTTATAGATTTTATAACTTTAAACCATGTAAAATTTAAAGAATATAACATTATATTGGTGAAGTGTTGAATCGAAGCTAAAACAATAAGAAGAAATAACGGACCGTAAGTACTTTAATATGTATTATATACATATTACTTACCTACCTCCATATTTGACAGACACTGACTAAGGTGCTCAATTCAACGATTACGGTTTATTTCCACACCTATCGCTGTAATTGTCTTTCTGTCTACAGGGCTAAAGATAGGTGGCAAACGTAGGTTCAACAGATAACACTACGACTATAGTAACTTCCTTTAATGTGCTTCCAATCTAATTAGGTCAGGCAAAATACGATTTTCCGTCGTGATAATTAGTTTTTGCCGAGAATACAACACGAAAGACGTGTATCATTAGAACAATCGGTAATAGCATTTCCACACTAAACTAGCCCAAGCCATTATTGTATCGACCCGTTATAAATAGCGATTACATTTTATTTGCAGGCACTGACGGTTGACACTTCACCAATAAACTATCTGTAACTATACCAGAAATCGAATAGAAAAAGGTTAATGGAATTAAATTAGGATTGTACAAAAAGGTAAAGTAAAAAAAGCTTATTTCATATTTAATTAACAGGGAAAAGTATATTAACACAAAAATGAATTATAAACAAAAGGCAAGATCAGAGTGTATCGACCACTCAACGAAGGAAAAGGAAGCGAAACTATTTAGTGACATTAATTTATGCATATCTAAAAAGAACCCTCGAAAGGTGCTAATGTATCCCAAACTCAAACATAAAAAGTGCCAAAGATATTTTTGGTCTATTGGAAATAATTCGGTGATGCAAAAAATCGCGAGAAGTGAAGTCTTATACGACAGGACGATAACTCTTAAAAAGGAATGGTGTAATTGCTATGGGATCGACAACATATTGATATTATCAATATTTGCAAAAGTAATATATGAAACTTCGCCAAGACTTCAATATATAACACAAACTGCAAAACACGAATTAAAAGGAAATATCCAGCCCATTTGTTTTATAGTATCGATTGAATTATCATATCTAAGGAAACTTCTAAATCCATTACTACACAGTCAAATAATAAAGTCTAGTCAAACAATTCTAAGTCTAATCCCTGACCACGGTTATGTGTTGGATATGACAAAGAAACCGGTAAAATTTGGCACGGAAGTATGGTCAATAATAGCCTTCAACATTTGTATCGAAAAACAGAATATGAAATATAATATAAAATTCTCTAAATTTGATTCACTTCCCACGAATATCCTCCATACTCTTGATTTATTATCTTCTGTCGCCAAAATTATAAGTAACCATTTTGAAGCAAACAACGTTCCATCTTTTTGCGTCAGAAATTGGTGTTACCGAAATATGATACAAGGATATGCACCCTTGGGGATACTACAAAATCAATCGAAAGTCAACACGTTAAAGACTATGATTAAATTATATTTCGTTATAAATACTGGTTCCACGTCTAATCTAGTCAAAGAAATAAACATTAAGCCCAAAAATAGAATATTCATGGTTTATGATAATAGATTTTATCAAAAAATTAACTATTCAAATGATGGCTTAAATCACAAATCTCTTTCTTCGGCTACTATTGAAAATGTTATTATGGAGAAAAATATTAAAATACACCAGCATGAAATCAAATATGTGGCAATAAACTATACACATATATATCACAGCAACCATAATTTTTATAAAGAGATAAATTATATAAAACAAACTAAGAACAACGAAGAAGATTACGAGTCATTACAAACAAGGCTTTCGATAAGTAGCAAAAATTCACTGAAAAAAATACATCGAGCAACATTGTTCTTCGAAAGAGAAAGGTCTAAAAACTACAATACAAATCATATGACTCAGAAACCAGGTAGTGAAGCATTATTGAAAAACATATTTCAAAGCAATCGTGCAATTTATAATGCCAATTATTTAAACAACAAACAATGGCCTACAAAGTATTTTAAACCCCGCAACCATGAAATAACAACTAATAATAACAAAAATCTTTTTAAATATCTATTATCGCAGGATGCTGTTTTTTTTATCAATGCGATACACAAACATTTACAGGCATTTCTAGAGCTGCATCGAAAGCATTTAACATTACAATCGTTCTATTCCTTAATTCTTAAATCATTCCGTCAATCATTAGTGAATGTTTTTCTCAACTTAGTTCTATAAAATAAAATCATAGAAATATTAATAATTAGTTTTAATAATTAACAGATAGTACAAAACAGGCGTGATTAGTTTTTAAATCTTAATGGGCCTGATTCTGAAGTACACTATAAAGTTGGAATCTTAATTAGTTTCAATGCAGGATGATTTCACAATATGGTTGTAAAAAGGACAACTGTCATATCTTGTGACTTTGAGACGTGTATTCAATTTAAAAAAGTATTAAATTAAGTGCAAGTTATGTGACATTTCTAAATTTTGCTCCCTTTCCATCATAAAAGAGTAACATGTACTGAACTCTTTTTATTGTCTTCAGAATCAGGCTCGTAATGTTAAACTAAAGTAATTAGGTACCAAAAAATCTTCTGAAGGTAGTAGGTACAGTTGCTATCCACAAATATTTTCACACGTATAAAATACTCGTGGATAGCAATACGACCGCTACTGTCAGAAAAGTCGATGTCTCGAAATACCGTTGTAGGAGAATTGTACAATATTTCTAATGTCCACAGACTGTGTTTATCTAATAGTAGCACACAAGTTTAGTTCTATAAATAAGCTTTGTAAGAAATATAGAAAACATTATAAACATTGCTTGAAAAAATATATAATATAATAGTAAGTGGCTACTTATTTATTCTTCATTGCACAAAAATGGTATAAATTGTGAAATACCTGCGAATATCACTTCATTTGTATGGTAAACACTTTTGTTTACCATGCCTTTTCACCTTTACGAGGGGGAAACTCTATGGCATTGTTTACACTACGTAGTCTCCTATTTCCTCCCTGGATAATGCGATTACAGACTTTTCATAAATGCTTCATTAAAAATTAATTGAATGTTTTGCTATGTTCAGACATCCAGTAAACAAATATAACGAGATTATTTAAAAAAATACGAACAACTTTAAATTTAATGTCATGTTTTGGAGAAGAAACGGAGGTCTTTGAACGAACGAAAATTTGATTTTGATTACTTTTCTTAGGTATTTTCGGTTCGAGAGGACAAGAAATTTTATAAATACCAATTTTCTAATTCTTTCGACATTAGTGTTTCCTCATAAAAGTTTATATAGGTATTTATTCAGAATGTCAAGGCGGCAACACGAGTAATTGAATAAATAATGTTAAATCAACTTGTCAGATAACAATTATCTAGCGAATAATTTTGCCTTCCTTAGTTACAAATTTTCTGAGTATTGAAAAATCAACCCTTCTTGAAATTAGCTAGTTTTGGGAACTTCTAAGATAAGCAATGAATAGATATTTTGATATTCATTGCTTGTCTGAATAAAAGCTGAAGTTGCTTTTGTTGCTAAAGTGTTCAGCCAATGAAAAAGAAACCGTAACCATAACGTTTAAAAGCTTTTTGTGACATTACTATAACAAAGAAAAATCTACAAAGTATTTTCTTATTGTATTGACTTTAACTACCTTTAAAGATACTATTATATGTATATACACCGAAATTTAAATAAAATACAAACACTTGACTTTTTACATTATAATTACGTAATGAAAACTTACTAATATCACTATTTGAAACATCATTAATAAATTAATATTTACCTGCTACACACATTCTAAAGTTCGGTAAAATAACAAATACTGTGATCAGTTCTTCTGGAATGATTCTTTTTTTTGTTCACAGCCAGCCTTAAAAGGTCATCTGTTGTTCTTAACAGTTGACTGTCCTTAGAATCCTGTGGGAAAAATGTATTAGAAAAGATCTTAATTGATAATTCCTTAAGGCAGAAAGAGAAAACCGCGGATAGTTAATAAAATAATTTTTTTCGATTCTCTTGTGCACAAACTTAAATTAAATGTTAGTAGTGATTCTTTTGCAATAAAACCATAAAAGAATATATGACAATTTGAAGCATATTTGCTTGATTAACAATAAAACGGTTACTGAACTAAAACACAGCATCGCATTATGAAGAAGCAGTATCAACTCACCTTAATAGTTTACTTACTACCGTGTGTAACAAGGCCTTAGACTGGCTCCTAGATATCAAAAGGAGTACCCTTTTGCCATCTGTGGTCTGTCACCGCAAGGGGGAACCGGGTAGTCAGTATCATTGAAGTCTTCACCAGCAAGAACCTTCCAGCGATGCTATGTTTTCTTTCGGCACATAATAACCGTTTTATTGTTGTGTAAAATGTTTATATTATGTGCCTCCTGGAAAACACAGCATCGCATTATGAAGACATGTTTGATACCTGCTGGTGACCATAAAAAGACACACGCAATGTTGATTTAGAAATAGAATTGTAATAAATAGTATGTGAGATCTAAGTGCTAGGATTAACTAAAAAAATAAGGTTGCAATGGATTTTGAGTTTAACTCTTGCTTAAGCCAGTCTTATACCTGTCTAACATCCCAAACTGTGGTTTAAAACTTGGAGGTTTAGAATTTTGGATAGCTTTTAACACCTGTTTCACTATAAAATTCGAGGAAATTTCATCGCTCTGTCTACAGAAGGTTGCGACTGCTGATATCTGTACCAGCATTGTATTATAAGAAAAACCCTCTTTTAAAAAGAGATCAGCAAGAAATTGGGCGACTTCGTCAGGTTTAGGTGATTTAGGATCGGTACCCGTTCTTTAGTACTGCACCAAGCAAAGCCATTCTGCAACCAGATGCCTCCGAGACCATCGGTCTGTCATGATATTGTATTTTCCTAAGAGATATTGGGGTGAAGGTGTGATGTTCCACCTGTCTAGCAGTAGCAGTCATAGAATATGAATCGTCAGAAATAGCAACCCTATGGACTGAGTGTCCTTGCGAATATAAGTCGTTTTTGTTGTCTGTCTGCAGAAGTACGTGTAGATTCCCTGAGACTCTGCATAACCTCAAGACCCTGACATGGTTCTCTTGTCTAGTACAGCACCCCATCCGAGGTTGGAAGCGTCGGTGATTAGAAAGTGTGTGATGCTCATAGAGTGAATCGGTGCTGTCAAAGAAAGAGCATTCTAAATATCTCATGGTTATTGCCCTTGCCTGAGTCCAAGAGAATTGCCCAAGAGTGGCGACAATGAAGGTGCCCTCTCGCCTTTTATGAAGCAAACAAAATTTAGTTCTCCTAGCAGGAATTGCAGTTGCCAAATGTTGCAGATTTCAGTTATCAACATCTTTATCAAGGCCCTGTAAATTGAAGTCTACTTTTTGGGAAGTAATGAAATAATATTTTTTCGTATCCCAGCTGATACCCAGAAACTCCAAAAAATGTTGGAATCAGTATTGACTTCCTTCGGTTGACATGCCATCCAAGGGACTCCAAGATCTTCACACAGCTTCTGTGGACTGCGATGCTAACTTGGAGGAGCCCTGGTTTGCTAGCGGAAAATCGTCGAGGTAAACCAGGACTAGCATTCCTGTCTTGCGTAGTCTCCGCAACCCAGCAAGTAACTGCATAGAAAAGTCTTGGGGCTGAAGATAGCCCAAATGGAAGACAAGTCATCTGAAGCATTTCTTGGTTGTAAAAAAGTCTCAAAAAGCGTCTGTGTGACGTTGCTATGGGCATATGGTGGAAGTAGGCTTGTGAACTGGTTGATAAAGGTAGAATCAACCAGTCCCTTGGTTGAAGAAATTATGGGACTGAGGCGTGGCTTATAAGGCGTGTGGCTTAAAAGTGTTTTGTTTTATCTTTACAAATTTGTTTAATTCTCAAAAATCGAAAATAGGTCTGACTTCTGTTTCGTTCTTTTTAACTAGAAACATCCGGGAGAAGAAGCCGGGGTCAAAGAAGATATCATCTCTAAAACTCCAAGTTTCTTTAGCTCTTGAATTTGTATGGACGTCTGCAGTAATGTTTTTGTAACGTAGTTCCGAAATACATCAGGGCGCAGTGATACACACGTGCACACGTTACCAAGACCCCCGCGTAGCGGCAGGAGCAATCCCCTGCGCCGCAGCCACGCCAAGCCTAAGGGGCAGTAAAATAAGGAAGGAAATAACTCTCGCTGCCATCTCCCTAGCCCTTTCGATCAGTCCCAGTCAAGTGCGCCGGACAGTGTCCCCTGGACCAGGTTCGTATTGGTGAAATTTACCGCGGGCGGTGGGGCTTGGGATCCGTAAGGGTCACGTGTACTGCGGCTGCGGCAAAATTATATCAGCAAGGACGGTCAGCTCATCGTGGGTTGGTGCTCCATGGCGCGTTGTCGTGCTGGAGCAACGACCCATGATGTGCTACCGCTGCTTGGGTGTGGGGCACACCAAGCCGTAGTGCCCGTCGGCAACTGACTGCAGTGTGTGCGTGCTTTCGCAGCGGCCAGCCGGGCCGTCGAGTGCTCGGTGTCGCTTCACTGCCCCTCCATTTGCCAGTTGACCACATGACGAAGTAAAAGTTGCTTGCAGCAACTGACGAAGCAGCTTGAATCGACGCACGCGAGGTAGATCGCTTGCTGACGGCCTAGGGCCACCGCCGCCGCCACCCCTGTCACCGATGGATCGCGGGAGGGGAGGCCCCCTACAACACCGTCCTTATTAGGGTCGGGTTGTGTGTTTTTTTATTATTTTTTACGAGGAGGAATCCATTTACGGACCTACCCGCCACTGGCTAAGCGACGGGCGTGTGTGGGGCTCACTCAGTACCTCAATAGAGCGGCACTGAGAATACCCACTAAAACTCCCCGGTAACTCCATTGCCCTTAACGGGGGTAACCTGGGTTCTGCACGAGCAATTCACCAGGTCAAATAGCTATCTAGCCTAGGTAAATAAAAGACGAGTGAGTATGTTTCGGAATAGATAAAAAGAACTCGTTCGATGATGAAACTTATCGTAGTTAATAAACTGATTGTTTCCAATACTCCATATATAGAGTTGAAAAGGAATCCTACCTGGTTTATTAACGCCTCCAGAAGAGGATCCTCCTCAGCATCCCTCTTTTTAAAAGGAGGTTTCACTTTCCCATCGTGATGATGTTGACGAGTCGGAGTCGGATTCGCTGTCGTATGGGATTCGCTGTCGTATGCAGCCGCAACGCTTGGATTAGTATCCCCTATATGTGGGGCGGATTCCGCATTACTATTTATCACGAATGAAAAATAATCAACTCACAAAAAACTATTAAATCTTTAAAACAAAAACTCTACAATTGTTTAGTGGTAGCGAGTAACACACGCAATGACACTGACAAGCCGGTACGGTGACAGACCACAGATGGCAAAAGTGGTACAGATGATGATATCAAAGAGCCAGTCTAAGGCCTTGTTACACACGGTAGTAGGTTAACTTTTAAAGTGAGTTCACACTACTTCTTTATAATGCGATGCTGTGTTTTCCAAGAGGCACATAATAAAAACATTGTCTAAATATTAACTATTAACTTGACGTTTTAAAAAGTCACTATCCCTTTCTTTTATATTGAATTGAGAGAGGCAAACAAATTAATGGTAGTTACAAGATGCCAGCAGAAGTGATATTAGCATACAATCAACCACTATCCTGTGGTCTTACTTAGAAGCCGATAGGTAGCCAGCAAGTAAAAAAGTAATATTTAGAAGAGCCAAAAGAGAAGTCTCTAGTTTTCTCAATTTGTCCTCGATGGGAGTTGTCATTCACAAATTCTACGTATAACAAGTTTATTTAGTTACATAATGGTGGCAAATAAAACAATAAAGTTAAGATTATAATTTGTATTGAACTGAATGACTTGACGGTCGTACAAGAAGTGAATGTCAATATGAGAATGCAAAATAAGATGCGCGTGCGCCTTGTAAACGCACTTAGCAAACACACAATATATTTCGATTGCTTTTCATGCGCCTTAACACAAGTATTACCAGAGAATAGTAGAATCATTGGCCACGGACAAAGTGGACGTATCTATTGGGTCAAAGTAGTAATAGTGTTAGTAGTAGTAGTCATTTTGTTGGCCACTAAACCATGTCCTGCTAACGAGAAGTTTCGGGTTTAAACTATTCAATAGTTAAGTGATGATGGTATGTATCTAATATTTATCTATTCATATTATTCTCTGCATTTCTGCTTTATCTATCATTACAAACTTACGTTGATGCCAAATTAGGGATGATAATAGGAACGTGTTTGAGAAATATAAACTAAAAGCTATATTGCATCTCATCAACCTCCCTTCCGGCATTCGTAACAAATTCGAAATCCTATTGTTCGTTGAATTAAGGCCAGAAGACTCAGGAACTACGTCATAGGTCATGAATGATGTGGTTTTGTCTCGCTTCACAATAGGTAGAATTAGAAAGCTAAGAAATTGCTAGTTTCCTTTCTTTCAGTGTGTAACAGGTGTAAATTACGTAGTAGTTGCACAAGAGAAACAGACTCATTGGAAAAGATGCTGTAGCCATTATGCAAGATCTAATTTAATAGACTAGAAAGCCGAGTAGTACTGTGTGCCAGCTATTTGAGCTTCAAGTCTCTTAAGTGGTCTTACCCAGTAGCTGCGTCGTTAACCACGAGCGAAGTAGGTGCTTCTACGAAGATCCTGCTTGCGTTACTTTGCAGCCAGTAAGTAAGGAAGAAGGCAAGCATAGTAGCTATAACTCCAGAAATGACAGCTGCGCGCGCGCCGCTGCCACTCGCAGTCACAAACACACGTGCCCACATCGAGTGCCACACTGATTCCGTCCAAGTGGAATACTCGCCCGACGTGAAGTCGTAATCTATTGCGAAAGATTAAACATTCTACTTTAGACAATCTATCTACTGATGGTTTTACTTACGAGGCGTTGAATTATGACATGATACATGTGAAACCATTCGCAGGAAGATTATTGAAACCCAGCCTGACTTATTTTCGCCGCGTAACCAGTTATTTGAAGGTCCATTACTACTTTTCTATAATATTATTGTGATGCTTCCCTTATAACAGCCATGGATAGAAAATTCTAATATTATTAAATATAAAAAATCATAGAACAAATTGCCTGCCTATTGCTATGTTTATAAGGCGACAGGCATTCTGTTCTTTTTTCTTCTAAATAATTTTATTAGGAATCAACCTACCATTAATTATAAATGCTGGACTTATAGCTTGACTAAAGTTCATTGTCGTCTGGATGCAGATCCCGCTATGGTTCCAACCCTTAAGAAAGTAGTATGAGTAATCCTGAAAACAACACAATATTGTAAATTTTATTGATAAATGTAAGATTATTACAATTATCAAACAAAAAAGCAATAAACATTAGTGCCTACAAGTTTATATTCGGTTACTACACCCACAATCATGTTTAACTGTATAGTTACGTTTTGATTGTAAAAATAGAAAGAAATAGGATCACCGCCATCTTTCATTTAAAACAGCACGTAATTCTCAAAACCCTTTAAAATTTTTAATACATTATAATGAATGGTTGAATTGAATTGACAATACATTGTCAATTCAATTCAACCATTTGTTATTTACTCTCCACAAAGAATCTTAAACTGCATTGAATGTGTAGTTAAAGGACAGGCACGTTACTCACGACATTATCCATCGCTTCACACTTAGTCTTGTTGACACTCATATGTGTCCCAGTGAGTAAGGCTAGCAGATGGCCCGCAAACACGGATGCAGTCCCGGCCCACGTGTTCACGCCTACATACAGCGGCGCCGGTTTCTCGGGTAAGTTCTCTTCACCTCCACCAGTTTGGGCATAATCTGCAGCTATCAATAAACGGCATGCTTGGCTTTTTAAGAAGCAGTATAGCATCTCGTCCACCTATAAAGAGTCGAACTAAAGGTTTATGATATGGAACATAGCAATCTGCAGAGAACCAACTAATCAAATGGAGACCAATATGATTCCTTCGACTAGTCAAACTGTGTAATCTGTATCTATCTGTCCAGAAATAATAAGTTGGACGTAATTCTGACGGCACAAAGTTAAGTTCAAGTTCAACATATCCCATTCTCTCATTATTTTTCAGGAAAGATATATTTTATTCTTGATAAAACCTGTCAAAATCCATAAAAAGATTAAAGAAAGTAAAGATAATTTAAGAATGCGGCATGAAGGAAGGCGCTTCCTATAAATCTGCACAAACTAAAACTTTATTAGTCACGTGATATACTAACTGTACTTTTTGTAATCATACTGATAAGAAGAGATGCAATTTACTATAATTAGGTTCTATATCGGGCCCATTCTCTGAGGTACTGTGAATAGTACCGTTATCCACTTGTATATTCTACAATTAAAAATGAAATAATATATACAAAAATATTACAAACTATATCTGATCTTGTGCCCGCTGTCAATATTGGGAATACAAAAATATTATCATTTAGCTATACAAAAGAATAATATTTTTTCATTGCCACATCCATGATGGACACTTATAAAATACATAGCCAATAAAAAGGCAGTTAAAATTATATAATTCAATACGAAAAATAAAGGAAAAGCTCAATACATTTAACTAATTCTTCAAAACATGTACTTACTAAATGTGCTGACGCCGATACATTCCCCGTATACGTTTCACCTACAACTTTTTTATACAAAGTTTGAGCAATAGCCGTGGCGAGTGAAGCAATTTTGACTTGCGGCTCAGTCCTTTTCATGGTTCCATTCGCGATGAGATAATCCGTCGGAATAACTGAAAATTTTAATATTGTTGATACTGAACAAAATTTACATAATAAATTATTTTATGTACTTTCATTAGCTGCTTTATTTAATAATACCACAGTCTCGATTGTATATTTTGAAAATTAATAATTATTAAAGCATTATTCAATGCTTTTTACAGATAACAGGGTCTGTTGGTTTTCGAATAGAGGAAATCCGAACAGAAATAAAATGTGATTTGAAATACTTGGCAATTTTGATATAATTTACCGTCAACAGAATCTAGTTTTAATCGAATTTTTATCCAACTTTACTCACATGCGCCATTATATCCAATAGTAATATTGTGGTATTGGAAACCGATTTTATCATAATCGTCCAAAGGTGAATTATAAAACATATTAGTAAAATGTTCCTTGTGATCCACAATTAGTAACTCTGTTAATTCCCCTGAATCCGTGACGTTCTTCAAAATGCGTCTGAATGAGTGGAGAGAGGAAGGGGGCAAATTATTATCCGAAGTCAGCGTCAAACTCATGTTGTATCGATGGATGTTGGATGTTAGATCATTCATTATTTCGGATATCTGCAATCAATTTATTTCTATATAACTGATAAAAACTCTTTTTATTTTTCCAAGCTTTTTTATTAACTTTCAATAGACTATATCATACGATTGACAAGTGGGCGCTGACTCACCTTATCCAAATTGTTGGAGCTCATCGGCGCGAACACATGAAGAGGCCAATCGTCTTTTTCTTTGTGTGCCAGAAGTGCTCCGCCAATCTGACCAATCTCGATATGATACGGTATATCAGTGGGCAACAGAGGAGCCGTTGGCGGCCACGTGCCACGACTGAGATCATACGCCACTTTCTGTGACCCAATATAGTCGAATGCCTCGCCGTTGAATAGTGTCCATAAGACGTTATAATCTAGATAACAAGATATTAAAATCTATAAAAACTCCGTTATTGTATTTATTGAGGATATGAAAAAACCGTTGGCTTGTCAAAAATATATAGTTATACGATTGCTATAAGTTGTAAAGTTCTCTGATTCCAATTGCGTACACAGAAGTTTGATAATCTTTACTTTAAAAAATATGTACAAGGTCGAAGTGGTAATTTATGGTTTTAATAGTTTAACCCATATATTTTGAACTAGACTTAAGGCATTCTGAATTAAATGTAAGGTAAAGAATTCGGTGAAGTTATAAATTAAAATTATCTTTTGTTGATCTTTTCATCATACCTTCCGAAGATCAATAATAAAAATTATTTCTTAAACCCCAGTGGTTTATTTACGCTTTAGCCAATGCTTCAGTAAATTACGTCTTATAAATATATTTCGTTGTTTTTTTAAAACCAGTCTCATACTCATTGTGTTATAGTATTTAAAAAATCAACATTAATTGCATTAAAAACGTGTTTATTTATGAGATATCTACTTACGGAAAGACTTTGATTTTGATGGGGAGATCATTTTTGCGAGTGTAGTGGCTGCAGATATCAACGTCACCATTCCAACAGCCGAGCTAGAGGTGCCGGGAGACAGACCTGTCGATATCAATAATCATTATTTCATATCAGTGAAGATTCTTGAAAAACATACGAAGAGTGATATTTTATGTTGCCTCGCAACGAAAACTAATAATCCAGTAGCTATGCTGGGTAACAGATGATTCATTTTCTTTGCTTCTCTGTACTTGGAATGAAAAGTTAAATACAAATTAAATACAAAATAAACATTAAATTTAAGTAAAGTATTTATTAATTACTTATAAATTTTTACACAGATTATCACTTTTCAAGGACTAACAATATTTTCTGGAGTTTCTCAGAGTTAATTACAATCGATTTACGATACAAATAAACAAACTTGATCATTTAAACAATTCTGTCCATGAATAAAAGCGTGGATAATTCAATTTCATTTCTAGGAAAGCTCGCACGCTATCTACAAGAAAACTGGTGCGAAATATGAAGTAAATGCAATAAGTTATTATGGAATGCTAATAAAAGTCTGATTTTTAAGAGGCGGTTCCATAAAAACGAGTTGGATCTATACGAGTGAAATTTAAGCAAACGGCTCGTATATTGCACTGAATTTTGTTAACAAAAAGCTTTGTTAATAAAAACAAAATTGATTAGATTTTGTATTATGCTTTAATTTTTAGAATATGGTACAATTTGTGAAGATATGACGTATTTCTCTATAAGTTATCGAGCTATATACTTACACAATAGATGATTAAGATAATTAATTTGTAACTTGCTCAGCAGCATTTAAATGCTATATTTTCTAGACAAATTATAAACGAAAAATAGTTTTTAGGGCTTACGTCATTAGCTTCTATGCTATTTTTTGTTAAAGCTGAGTTCGCGATATTGAACCTTGAAATTATACGATAGAGTTCTATTGACAACCGAAATTTTCATAGGGAGTTAGCTACATTAGATAGTTGAATTGTATTAAAAGAGCCGCGTCTTATTTGTGTAAGTTGCATTTGCCACAAAGGGTTGGCCGGCGCATGAAAACTACTTAATAAGTGGCGAAACAAAAAAATTACAGAAACGGAGCGCGACGATAAAATTGAATTATATATTCACTCCAAAAGGTTCTCCGCCAGCTCGCTTCCCGTGCGTCCTTAGATTTTTATGAATGACTCGCGTTGTCTACTTATTAACTTATAGAAGCATAATTTTGTTGTAAATGTAACTCAGAAAATATCAAGATTTCAAAGATTAATTTTATTTTCATAATAAACATTCTGGACTTTATACCTGGTATGACTTTATACCATTTATAAAATGGTGGATATGACATACCATCAAACAACGATGCAGAGTCTATTCTTGCTGTAACAAAGATGACTGGCTTCTTTTTTGTCTCTGTAACCTGAAATATTTTTAATGATCTGGTTGATACAGAATTAAAATAGTATCTGAAAAAATATTACTTAATAACATAACTCAAAAATAGGCACAAACCTTAACTCTGGGAAAAAGTGAATAATACACATTATTATCTCCCAGTGGATCACAAACTCTTGCTGGTGGCAAAAGGGCCGATGGTGCAGATCTAAACAAGTAAATTTAAAAAAAGGTTTTTATTTAATAACAGAAAACTAAAAATGGTAAAAATTATAAGCATACTAACCTTCTCAAGCATACTATACTATCTACTGCAGCAAACATAAATGAGTGCAGCTGCACTGAACATAACGGGCTACCTTTTTCATTATTCTTATCCAGATTATACCTGTATAAAAAAGATAAGAAACATTTGCTAACAGTCGTAATGGTTCTTATAAAATCAACTTTAAACTTCAGTTAAGTCAACCAAAACAAGTACTTAAATAATTACTTATGATAACATTCTTCAATTTTCTGTACTTCTTCATATCTCGAGTCTGGCAAGAAAAAAATGGGGAAAGGAATATCTTTTCTCATTAGATTCATGCCCCTCTCATTCCATACACTGCTACCAGGTTGTTTTGAAGAACATTTACTGCCTGGGGCTGATGAATACTCATTTGGACACATAGAATCTTCAGAAAAAGCAGTAACACTGAAAGAAAACCCATCTTTGGTTAATATAGAAAATATGTTGAATGGAAACAACACAACAACATTAAGGTTTGTATAATTTTATTAAGTTTATCCCAGTAAAGACAATATATAACAAGCATCAGTGTTAGTAAACTACTTACATCTACAATTATTTAGAATACAATTTTTTATTTTTGACTGTATGTTAATCAATGTAAGTTATGTTTCGAAAGTGTTATATAAATATAACACTATTGAAATTTTCTTCTTTACATTATATTCTAAACAACAATGTAGAGCAGTATTTTCTTGTTAATTAGAAAACACTTGACTTACTAAATTTAATATATAATTTTCATTACATCCTAATTTTTATATGTGCCCATAAAGATGTACATTTTGATGGATTTACATTATGAATTACTTTTATATTCATTGATATCCAATTTAAAAAATATGAAGTACCTACTCAGAAAAAAACAAAATATATCCTATAGAGTTCACTGGTGGTAACATAAGCTGAAACTGGAACTAGTAAGGGATGAATGGATGACCAGTATATTTTACCAGAATACAATCATAAGGATAAAAATATATATCACACAAGCTTGGTTATTTGTTGTTGGTTATACAATTCATATGAAAAGAATGACATTACATCTCATTGTTTTTACTATTATTAAACTCACCCCAAAGTCGAATTATCAAACACCACTAGTCCAGCAATATTGTCTGGATGGTTTATGAATATGTCAACAACATTATGGAACAACAGTGTGCTTACAACAGCCACATATGGCCCTGCACTTGCATTTTGAGTTAACCAATTAGCTTCTGTTACTTTTGAAACTAAGTGTACCACTCCTACGGCACCTTTGTTTGAGGCTGAAATATGAAAAAATAAAATTTTTATTTGTACTTAATTAAATTATTTTCATAACAGATATTAATAATTGTATTATATGAAATGACATTGACATGGTTTGGTTCAAATTCTACCCAGAAATAGAACTTTGAATTAGTTTATACTTAAAAAACAAGATTGAATTATTAAATACAAAATTTTTCTTTAAGATTATACAAGTGATTCATGATATGAGGATAATCTAAATGTTAATTAAAATTGGACTCTGTTACTAAATTATTTTAAATCATAGAAATTTTACCCTACCACTGTTCTGACAAAAACTTTACCTTTCGAGAAGGAGGCACTAGAAACTAGTGAGCTTTTAAATATATATAACATTTACAAATAAAAAAAACCCTGACATTGATGTCAGGGTTTTTTATTCTTATAATTAAATATAATTTTTGATTCATCATTGAGCAACATACACTGTATTCTTTATTTATTCTTCGTTTATTATTCTTAATTTATTTTATAGTAAGTTTTCTTACACAGATTTGGTTTTATTTATGATTAGAGTAATATGTCCAAAAATATTATGTTTATACCTTGTATCTAGTTCATTATTATTTTATTTTATTATTATTATATATACATAATAATATTTATTTTATATATATAAACAAAGTACTTTCCTTTTTTTGTCTATAATTCGTCTCGTTCGAAATAAGATAGATTTATAAAAAATCTATCTTATTTCCAACGAGACGTTTATCCTGAGTGGCACTCAGTACACGTCAATCCCTAGGAGTGATTTTGAACTTACATGAACAGCCCATTTGATGAGTACCATTGAGTCTTCTGAAACATGGCGCACTTCCTTCTATAGACGAGTATATCTGCTCATGAAGTCTTTCACAACAAGAAGCTGAAATAAGCATTTCCCATATAATAATATGTTTTGATCTATGTAAACTCAGAAACAAACGCTGAAAAAGATACTTACATTCTAGAGAGATAAAAACAAATAAAATTAATTTTATAACATAGTTTTCCATATTAAATTTTTAAATTAGAAAGCAAATTAATAAATAGCCATTCAATAAAAGTCAATCTGGCAATGTATTGTGGATTCCGAATCATAGAATTCTGAAAAAATTCTAAGCCTCCAGAAAATCTGTTTTGTTTGCCAAACCACAGATTAGAAAGAGTATGTTTAAAGACTTTGACAACGCACAGACACTACCATAGAGTTTTTTGTCAAATGGAAGAAGGCAATAATAACTTCAGCCCATACAGCCATATCTTATGTAATTCTTACTTTATATTCTCTGGGATACATGTATAACGTATCTATTCACCCCATTGAGTTTTTGGCAACTAATGATGCGTCCGCCATATTGTTAATGACAAACGAGTTAAAAAAAAATGGTATGTTCATGATTACGTTGAAATTAAACAAAAATGAGAACGCGATGATACAATGATATTAAATAAATGAACTTACCCTACAGATGAATAAATATCAACTCAGATGATGCACGATATAAACTTATTGAAACGAAACTGCAAAAATTTCTATTAATAAAATTCATTACTATACAATATACTAAATAAAATTTACAGCACCTAAGGGACCCCACTACTCAGTAATAAAAGTAAGGCAAAGCGAATTGAATTCCAGACAGCCATGTCTTATGTTATTTATTATTTTGTGTAGTTTATTTTGTTCGCTATTATTTATATAGTATTAAATCGTTAAAAATATATAATTATTTGTCACATAATATCTTCCGTAGTATTAAATTTGGAATTTGGATTTTCCGTAGTATTAAATTCCTATATGATTTTGACAATTATGCTTGACAGGTAAATTAGTATATATGTCAAATTATATACTATTTTACATATAGAATTTCAATTGTGATTATCGAAATTCATCTTGCCTAGAACCCCTAGATTAATTTAGTAAGTATAGATTGCTTTCAAACTAAAATTTTTTTGAATATATAATAAAGCAACACGTAGTAGTTGTACAGTTGTAGCACTGCAACTCTATTCTCTATTGTTCGACGCCATTTGTAAATGCGACAGCTGTGCCTCGAATTTTGTTCATTTCGTTTTTGCGATTAAAGTAATGATACAAAATATAATCCTGATTTTACTTAAACTTTAATAATTGGCAACCAATAAAAGGATGGCAGAAAAGCCTGAATTAAAGGTTAGTGTACAATAATTGTAAAGACCTAATTTTAAAATAATCAGTTTCATTGTTCAACCTTGTCCGTTGGTCGATATTTTTATTTTACGCGTTAACTGTTTTCTATGTTATATCAACTAGAGTTCTATCTACTTAATGTCTCTTTGATTCGCTTTTATTTATTTAAACTATCCATAATGGCAAAGTATTGGACAAAATGCTGAATGTTACGCCAAATAGTTAGATCTACCTCCAATTTTTAAAATTAAGCTATGCGAAGTTGTTAGAGATGTAACAAACTTCATATAAATGTAATTGTATATATGTATTGAATGCAAAATCTGATACCAAATGATATATTACAAATCATTAATAGTACCTACCTATTGTCTCTATGATAATTTTTTAGAAATCAAGTGGGAGGTAAGTGTATTAAATAATTATTTTGAATCTATCATTTTTATAATTATTTTATAAATCGAATACTAAGAAATTGTAGGAAACTAATAATTTCATGCCTCACTAATAAAATATACACCTGGAGCCTTAATGGCTCATTGGCATCCTTTTAACAATATTATAATATAAATAAAGTAGGGTATGTCTGTACTACATAAATATTTATTTCCTATTCAGTCACTAACAATAATAAGGCTATTAATGATTAACCTTAAAAAATACATAAAAAAATTAAATTAAAATGTTAAAATGTAATTATTTAGTTAAATTTTAACTGTATCTTAATAATGAATTAAAATGAAGTTTATAAATAAGCTGACATTTTGTGATGACATTTAACAATTTATTGTATGTAATGTGTGGCTTTTATATTGTGCTAAAGTGGTTGAACAGTTACATAGAAATAAAATATAGCTATAACTCACTGCAAGAAACATTGTCTGTTCTTGATCCTACTTTACCAAGCAACCTTCAACTTACTTATATAATTATATTTTGTTTTGAAAAGTAATCTCTGAGCTTTCACTTTTTTTGAAGGCTACGCATGTAATTTGGGGCATCCAAGGCTAAATAATATAAAGACATAGTTGTTTAGGCTAACCCTAATCATTATCTTGAATAAGGATAGAGTTAGCCTAAATGAATAATGATCTTTAAAAAGTTGAATAACTCTAGTATTGGGAACCTAAAAAAAATTTTTTTTATTTAAGTTTAAAAATTATACATAAAATATGTAGTAAAATTATACATAAAAACTTACTATATAAGATATATAATACAAAATTAGTTAAAAGTTTATTTTTTGAGTATTTCTCTTCTTGAATTGGCTAATGTACAATACAGATATATTCTATTCTATATTTA
Organism: Acentria ephemerella; assembly: GCA_943193645.1. Classification (NCBI taxonomy): domain Eukaryota; kingdom Metazoa; phylum Arthropoda; class Insecta; order Lepidoptera; family Crambidae; genus Acentria; species Acentria ephemerella. The sequence continues at coordinate 6,687,862 of OW971877.1, read as the reverse complement.
TAAATATTTTGGTGATTTTTTTTTAAGTTATGTGTATAAAAGTGGTGTAGCTCTGGCCTTGCTCTCACCGAATGGCAATTGAAGATAAGGCCGAAGATAGAAGCGTCCTACACCCGAATTCCACAACCATAGAGGAACTAGCTATTTACTACTACACCTCCGACACGATAATGCTGTTAACATTATTGTTATGGTAGTAGACTTAGGTAATAGTGGCTAACAGTCATAACACACATATCAACTCGGAAAGCGATCGTATCCCTTTCGCCTCAATGTCAGGCGTCAACCTGAAGTAAGCGCTTAACTAAAGCGGACCAGCGGACCGTCTCGGCTACAGCTAGGCGACGCTGGTTGATTTGGCTGGCACCAGTTTGAATCTGAACATTGCACCACAGACCAAAATAGAGTGCTGCAGGCTGGCCGCGGGAGATGCGAGGGAGGGTCATGGATGGACGAAGAGACGCAATCTCGGCGACGGACAGGCGTAAGCGCGGGGACCGCTGTAGCCCAAATTTGAGTTTCAATCTAATTGAAACATTTCAATCGTGATTGTCGTCAGCTGTCAAATTGTATGGAAGCGACAGCAGCGCCTTCGTAGTGAAGTATAGGAAACGATTTTTTATATATACGATTATTAACTGAAAAACAACCCGCACTTGTTCGACGTAGGCTCGTATATTGAAAACGATACGTTATTGAAAATCACTCTAGGGGTACTGGTTGACCAAACGCCACATCGTGGTCCGTGAGCTTGTCCCGAGGTGAATCTTTTATGTTATGATTCCGATTAGAAAAATGTAAGATCTTCAATGTGCTGTTCTTCGTGACTATATTGTTTTGGCAAATCTTAATTTTTTTCTGTCTAAAAGACACTTGTTTTGTTATGAGTGCATAAGTAAATTATAATAGATATAGATAAATGCAATATAAAATAAATTTTGTTCAATCAATATGATGGTTTACTTAGGCTGAAATACTTCAGCTTTAACCTTTTAACTGTATATCAAACTATTGACTATAACTTTTAAAGTTCTGTAGCAATATTTGTAAGTTAAAAAACTTATTAAATATATTATTATTGTATATGATATAAAATCCCTTAGCGAATTAATAATATACTTTCGTAGATTTTGTGTGTGTGTGTACATAATAACGATAATACAGTCACCTATTCTATAAAATACAATATTTTTTTTCTAAAAATGACATGACAAAATTAACTATATTAATTAATCTTACCTATTGTATTTATTTTTTATGAAGTGTTTTCCACTTTTATTGGCTATTGCTGTTTTATTATAATTCGTTGTCTTCTGGATCAAACTTTGAAATTAATAGTTTGATACCCAATAATATTCATATCTTGGAAGTGCGCAAAAATATATATTAGATTTATAATGAAGACGCGTACTCAACCACGATTTTTATCTAAAAACATATGTATACAATACATAATCTCAATCGATTGATTATAAGGATAACTCATTTGAAATTCAGTTGTTCGATTTGATTCCAACATACATACACCGCAAGTGAAATAAAAAATTGGACAAAAGCTCAGTAAAATAATAAAATTCAAGATTTGTTATTGAGTCTGTGTGTCGCTGTCTATTCTATGGTTTCTGGAAACGTTCTACCTATACAAATATTACTTTATATTGATTAAAGACAATAAATAGTAATCTGTTATAATTCCAGATCGGAGGCCGTAAGATTTCTTATGTTATGGTTTCCTGGCTGCGAAAGCCACAATCGTTAACATCCGCACTCTCTTTAAATAATAATCCCGACCGCACCGTATGTGCGCATTATTGATAAAATTTAATTATTTCAGTTAGCTTCAATTATTTTTGTTACAGTCCGAAGCACTTCCAGATCTCGATGATTTGCTGCAATGTCCCGTGTGCTACGAGATCCCTTCGGGTCAGATTTTCCAATGCAACGAGGGTCACCACGTCTGTGGTCGCTGCAAAATGCGTCTCGACATGTGCCCAGTCTGTCGAGCGCTATTTTTTGGTACCCGCAATTATGCTATGGAAGAACTCATAGCTAATGTTAGAAAACTCCGTGCTTTTGTAAGTCTGAAAATTGTTTTAGTATATTATTCTTTTTATCCAAAAAAGGTTAATGTACAGCAATAGTTTGGTGTTACGGAATTTCGTCTCCGGTATGGTCCCGTGATAAAAGTCCCAAAGACTAGCACTATATATTTAACGATATGCCTAATTTGTATGGAGGTTGGTACTCTTCCACCCCCCAAGAACAAGTCTTAAGTAATATTGGCAAAAAGCGTGTAGTGTTGAGAATTTTATATATAACAAACAATATTTTGAAATCCATCCAATTTAAAAAAAATTATACTAACAAAATAGCATTTCATGAAATCGATTTGCTTCAGCTTATAACTATTTACATTTAATTTTTCATGATAAACGTTGTTAGCACAAAACAGGCTGAACTTTTTCAGATTGAAATGGGAAGGTAATAAAAATTTGTTCCATGTTTCATCACAGAAACTTTAATAAATTAGTTTCGGCTCCCTAAAAAAGATTACATTATTTAAATTGTAAATTTATTTTTTCATTTTAGTAAAATAAAAGAAACAGATACTGTCCAATTTGTACATTATCTGTGTTTCTTTTACAATGTGTTTCTTATATAATTATGACTACAAATGTAACATTGGAATGTTGTAGAAATTGGGTGGCAAAATTACTACTGGCACTGATGCCGCAGAAACGAGTACACCAGCCATTACCACGCCAACTGAACCTGAGAGCGAAACCACTGAGGAAGAGGAGAGCAATCTCGAATTATCTAACGTAAGTTTTTGGTTCTCCTAATTTTGTTGGAATGAATAAATGGGGCGAAGTATACGTTTTTATAACAAACTTCCAGTCGATATTAAAGACTTGCCAATAATAAACTTAAAACAACAATATAGTGAAACTGTGTACGAAAGTTTGCTATAAAATAAATGATTATCTTTAAAGTGTGGGAGTAAATTTTTCAATGACAATTCGTAAAAAATAATTGTAATAATAAAAAGAATATTGACAAGAAGTAGCATAACAAAACAACAAACAAAGATTTAAAAACGAAGGAGTTTCTTGCACCACTTCTTCTCCAAAACTAAACTTTTCTATTATGACGATACAAAGAACTTAGTAAATAAAAATACAGCTTTTTGTTTTCGATTTTGATTAGGATGCCTGGATAGTATTGCTTATTGGCAATAAAACCGCCTTTTATATATATTAGTTTTTTTATAGTGTTGTATTTTTATAATTAGTGTGCAATAAAGAATATTTGTTAAATTTAAACTTTTATAAATAACTTTTTACGATTATTACTATACTTACTTACTTTATACTTTTTATGATTATTTTTAGCGTTCCTCTCTGCCAGTCCCTCCGTCTTGTAAGGGTCTGTTTCGCTGTCTCTGCTGCAAAAACGGAAATGGAGAGCGTCTACCTTTAGCCCGTCTGCTCAATCACTTACGTTATTTTCATGCTCCTGAACTAATTGAGGTAATAAGTTATGTCATAACAGACACTAATTCAGTACAAAATAAAATAAGGTCATTTATAGTAGTCAACTCAAGTGAATGAGACACAACAAAGACTATTTTTACTTTTTGAAAAATAATTGGATTTGTAGTTTGTTTAGTAAATCTTCACCTTGCCTATATCCAGTATCACTGAATTTCTAAAGCGTATTGTTACATCTTTTTTGAGAATTTTACCATGCAGTGCTGATGCAGTTTCTAGCCTCGATTTTTGTAAAGAAATAAATAATGTATGGTGAGTCCACTTGTTATAAAGCTTGTGAGCAATGCCTTCAAACTTAGTTTTTGTTTGTTTCAGGGCAAATCAGAATTAGGAGAATATATTCAAGCTTGGCAATTTTCTACCGTTCCTGGCAGGATTGTCACTGCAGTTAGGGTCTCTGACATGGGCATTTTTTTTTTAATAATTGAAATTAACAGTATGTATACAAGGCCTGTATTTACTGTACATCATTAAATTTAAAATGTTTTATCTATGAATATATGATGTTGCCATTTACAGATAATTCCATTTGCGCTTGGCTCTCAATGGCTGCTTCGCCGTGGGTGGCACATGAATTCAGTTACACTGTCACCATTTCCGGAAACGACCGTGAAGCTATTTTCTCGGATTGTGTATGTATTCAACTTATGTTATTTGCTGTAGTAAAGTATTGAAATTTAATATTAATGATAAATATACACTCAACAGCAAAAATCTGGAATCATTACTTGACAGTGGTTCCGCGCTATCTTGAGATATTAATAATAATAGAAACGGCACCATTTGTTTTATCAAAGACGAATTTTAAGTATGTTGTAGAAGTTTCATTAACGTTTTAGTTAGACGAAATTTTAATGAAAATCTAACTAAAAATTAGTAATAAAACGTAAAATGTAAAACTTATTAAGACGTCATCTAACTAAAAATTAGTAATAAAACATAAAATGTAAAACTTATAATACTAGCTTATATAAATAAAAACCACTCACTTAGCCAGCTATCACTTCTTCATAAATCCTTTTATGTTTATTGTTTGCACGTTTATTTATTGTTTTACTTAATAAAACAAATTAATGAAAAAAAGTTAAGACAAATATTTAGTACTCATAAAACAGCCTCTTATAACGTAGTCACGGAGTATTATTTCCGCGAACTATAATCCATAAGCAGTCGATGCTCAGTCAGTCCAGCAGTTCAAGGATGACGTGCGTTCACTCACTCATCTGCGTGCGAACGTTGAGGATGTTCTATTGACAATCTGGTAATTAGAAGTATAAAATAGCAATAATAAGATAAAACAATTTTCACAGGTTTGGTCAGTAAGATCGTGTGAAGGATCACTAAAGAAGCGCGGTCATTGTCTTGTGGTGAACGGTCTGGACGCGCGAGCGCTAATAGCGCCAACGGCCATAAACGGCAAGCTGAGTGTACGGCGCACGCCCCCCGAGCAGCTGGTGCACCTGCCGCAGCCGCGCGCCGTGTTGCGCGTCGCCAGCCGCGGCAACGCGCTCGACAACAACCGCGCCGCTGTCTCTCAGGACTTTGAACCCTTCCTTCAAGACCTACAAAATGACGTAGCCAGGCTATCCCGTGCGTTTGCCACGCTAGGCCGCGAAGCCGACGCCTTAGTGCGTTCAGAGGCTGAAATGCGCGCCAGGATCGAAAACCCCAGAAACATAACATCCGCTCCTGACCGCGTACCAGCGCCTGCAGCCGCAGAATCTCAGCCTCCAGTCGCTAATAATGGCGACGACAGGGAACATTCTAATCTCTCGCGTAGTGCACGCAGACGCATCAGACAACGACTACGGGCGGCGCTTAACGCGTCGCAACCGCCGGAAGGCCCCATAGTACCCACGCCCGCACCCGCGCCCGTTCCCGCCCCTCGCGCCAACGGACCAGCACCCGCCCCTCGCACCAACAGATCAGCACCCGGCCCTCGCACCAACAGATCAGCACCCGCTCAAGTCCATAATGGTCATATAAATACTGTGTTTACCGGCTTTGCTGTCGTTCACGAGCCTCCGGTCCCTCCTCCGCAATCTGGCTCCTCCAATGGGCAAACACAAAATGGTAATAACGTCCGCACAAACAAGAAACGCCGTCGCCAACGTAGATAAAATGTTATCTGTTTTATGAGTTTAGTTAAAGGGAATAAGGTATTATGTATGCCGATTGTTATTGACCACTGCTCGGAGTCTATCCTCTGGGGATACCTCTTATGGACTTGTTGTAAATAAATATTTTCGTCTTTTGACAACTGCAATTTTACAAGTGCTGTGATATAACTACTGCATGGTGTTTCCATGTAGAGAAAAGGGAATACTACCTACTTAATTGACTACTTAAAGTACCCCAGAGTGACTAAATGAATAATTAATGATTGAACCAGATTCTTAAAATAATTGTTATGAATAACTTTATACAATTTAAAATTCAGTTGATGAAATGCATTTGTAAAATATTTTTGATTATGATATTGACTTTATAAATACCAATTGACTAGTATAGCATTGATGAATGTGCTTGTTTTATCCTTGTAATCGTGAATTCTGTTGTAGAATTAATATGTTTATTAATTAAGATTCCTGTTAATCGTCTTAACAGAAGATTAATAATAACTATAAGAAATCTCAAATATTCGTTTTATTTTCTACATTTCAAAGATTTCAATGCCCTAGTTTAAAAAAATGGAATATGCATATACTAATGTCCACATAAAATACCAAAGAACGAGAACTAAAACGAGTTTAAAGACAATCTTCAAAAACTTGGGTTTCAAGTGGCGAAACACCGAAACCACTAGAATGGTTCTTATAGAGACGACCGACATTCGCCTGAAAAGGATCTTGTACTTGAAGGCAATGAAAAAATACAGGGATGAAGGGCAACCATTTGTATTCACTGACGAGTCGTTTGCCCACTCATCACATACAAAAGGTAAGGCATGGTCCGCTCAAGGACTAAAGCGCCCGATATCAAAAGGTCAGCGGATAGTGATGATACACGCTGGGTCAGAAGCAGGGTTAGTTCCGAACGCCCTTCTAATTTTTAAATCTGGAATCAAAACCGGAGACTATCATGATGACGTGAATTTCACAAATTATGAAAAATGGTTACGGACCCAACTGATTCCAAATTTGAGCCCTAACTCGGTGGTGGTTATCGATAATGCTGCATACCACAATAAATTAATGAATCCTGCTTCTACATCTGATGACAAGAAGGCAAAAATGGAATCGTGGTTTGTAGAAAAGGGTATACCCTATGAAAAGACCATGAAGTATCATCCCGATTTGAACCCCATCGAGATCCATTAAAGGGCACGTAGCCGCTAAAAACGACGGCTGGAACGTAACCAGGACAATGGAGCTTATACGGAAAAAGTAAATTTACTGGGTCAGGAAGAATGGAGTGCTATATACAGAAAAGTGAAAGAGGCCAAAGATGAATATAGGAAGAGCGACCATATTATTGACGAAATGACGGAACAATTATTCATCATTAATACAGCTTCAGATTCGGAAAATCAGTCTGAAAGTGAGAACGACGATAATGAACATATGCCCAGTACCTCACATTGTACCCAAGGGGCCGACGACTTTATGTCAGGGATTTCCCTCCTCAGTGACAGTTATAAAGTGTAAATATATAAAAATATTAAATGTAAATAACATTGTGTTTGTGATAAAATTTTCCACTGTCGAAATTTAATGTCTTATTTAAGTTATTTTTGTAGCTTAAACACTATTTTCCATCGAAGTATTACCCCAGTGTACGTTGGCATAAGCAGTTAACTTCTGTACGACTGTTTTCTTAAAACGCAACTATCCAATAGTACCTTTCAAGTATCAGAGAATGTTTGAGTGTAGCCATATGAGTACTATTATGATAATTAAACTGACTAAGGTACCTAATTGCATATTCAATATCGGGTCTCGTGCAGGTAGTCAACGAAAAAGTTGTGTATACTAACTTATGTTTTATTAATGACAGAAAGGACAGGAATATAAGGGGCCACTTCTAAGATTAAAATATAGTTCAATACTATATATGACCAGTATTACTGATAGAATGCTAACAAAATCGCAATAATAAATTACAATATATAAATTCTACTAATGTCAAATGACGTCAACGTCAACCAACTAAAAATATTATTTCCCACGAACCAAAAACAATTGAATAGCCAAGATTTAACACTATTTTTTAAAGTGGTTCAATTAGCACATACGATTACTGTGATCAAATAATGCCATCTGCTTATTTTCTTAAGTATTAAGCAATGGCACTGCCATCTAGCGAGTGGTCCCGTATGTATTTAAAATCTATTACTCTCCACTAGAGGGAATTGTAGTAAGCTTCTAGAACTTTCGAATTATGCCATTATAATTTGCGTAGTTGTATTATTATATGTTCTAAATAGGGATTAGAAACTATATATATTAATTCATAAAGACTACTCCTTTTATAATATGATATGGTAACATGACTGAATAGACAAATATCACTAGACAAACAAAATAATTCACGGAACTGCCATCTAGTGAAGGCGTCCGTAAATCTCTAAGCATAGAAATAATGCTACTCTACACTAGAGGGCATTTTACAGCTTCTAGTTTTTGAAACATTTTGTGGAAAATTGTTAGTTAACCACCGTTATGTACCGTTATTATACGCAGTTCTTTTTATTGAATTGAGTATTATTTATAGTATTTCTTGACAGAAACCTTAGAATACGTCTAGGAGTTGTGTAGACGCATCCATTTTCAAGCCAAACAAGCCAACTTGTTTGGATTTCTGACTTCATCCGCCTGTACCCGAACTTCCCTCAGAAATCGAGATCAAAAACGTTTTTAAAAAGCTTTTACACATCTCTGAAAATTGAATTTCAAAACAAGGTTATTATAGAGAATATGTGTTAAAAGACTAGAAATTCATTATTTTTTAGAGAATTTATTTCTAATAACTAAAATAAGTAGCTCAAACTATTATTATCATTTATTCATTAACGAAAATAGTTTTTATGTTAAAACTTGCAACTAAAAATAATGTCAAGTATGTGCATCGGTCTCGGGCTGAAAAGCGAACGGTGCTTGCCATGCGAATACCTTATACGCTTGACATAAAGTGCAAGTCCCTTCATATTACTTATTTACTGGCTTAGCACCATCATAGCCCAGAATTATTAATAATCTATTAATTGGGATTATTTAAAAATTGTAATCACCTTCAGTACAATAATTAATGATCCATAAAATAATTGTAAATAGAGTCCACGCTCAGTCTTGCACTTTTAATAACATTTACACGTGTCTTAGTAAAATACCTTTAACTAACTTTTATAGTTTCAAATGTACTAATGTTTTTAATTTTAAATCTATTAAATTTGTATTTCTTCTTATTAAACGAATCTTTCTATTTCACCTTAGGAAGCCTTACCACTGGTCTTCTATGTTCTATCAGCATTCACCGTATTCACTATTTAGATACTCTCGTACATCGCGTGAGTAATGTGGGGGTAAACTATCTTGTTGGTAGTAAAAATTACTTAAATACGCGATGGACAAGTCTTCTAAAAAGTCTGACATTACACCACGCAACTTATCAAAGTAAGTGCCTCCACTCAAGTGACCCAAAGTCAATAAAAAACCATCCGAGAATTTTATCATCAATATTATCCGCCCACACATTAACCCTAAATCGCACTTGATAGTCTTCATGAATCACATGAGAGTTCCGACATGCCCATCAATATTCGTTATGGTGATTGTAGAGTATAATCGTTCCTAATAGTGCTTCATCAGTTCTTAGAATGTTGACTTCAGAAAACTCGGCGTTGTTGTATATCTGCTTCATTAAGCTGTTTCAATCTCTCGCAGTGATATGGATGTCAACAAGCTCTTTTCAGAATTTTCCAAATTGCCAGCTGACTGCGAATGAAAATACTTGCCCAATAAGGTCCAATAATATTTCCACCTCCTCTGTTACGTCAACTCTCATAGTGCCTTGCCATCGAATACAGGTCGTGGGCTAAATTCCTGAATCAGATCAGGATTATAAGTTCCAGAGATAGAATCCTAAACTACAGGACATCATTCCGAACATCGATGAAACTATTGTAAAATGAACTAATAAAAAGTAGTCAGAATTCTTAGAAGTGACCACAAAACTTGGGAAAGTTGAAACTCATTTGTGGGAAGCCATCTAGTGAGGAGTAGATTAATATAGATCAAGAGATTTTTAGTCTATTGCACACTAGATGGCGTTAACAAGAGTATGGCTGCAGTAGATAGTTCCGCTATAATTCACCAGATGGTGAAAAGGGCATATGAGACGAAAGAGTCTAATGACAAGAGAAGTGTCTTGTTCTCTTTGATTTATCTGTCTGTTTTTGTTTCTTGGTTCCTGGAGGAAAGTATAAAAGTTATTTAATTATTGGAAACTTTACATTCGAGGAAATATAGCACAGAATTTAAAAATGTAAAAGTAACGACTGTTTTGCAATTGTGCATTTTTCGAAATGATGAATGAAGTTGATATTTGGTTATTATTGTACTTACTTGTTACTTCCTTACCTTGATTTAGTTTGGTTTATAACAGAGCACCCTAAATAATGGCAGGTAAGCATTGTTTTAATTTATCAACCACGTTCTTTGCCTTCAAATCTTTTGATATTTGTGTTGTCAAAATGAGTTTACCGCGGGAAATTTAATTGCCATAACCATAAAAGACGCAATAGTAACATGATTAAATTTCCTCATCTGTTTCATACTAATCTTATATTTAATTTATCACAGTAAACAACGCGCTAGTGATTGAGGTTGATCCAAAGATCTATATAATGTGTCGTCTCTGTTTAGAAGACAAGGGCAGGTATCAGATTGTTCCCACTGTTCAGCACCAGATTAAATATTGCTTTGACATTAATGTAAGTATTTTCTAAATTGTATTGATATGAATTGTAGTTATAACTCTACTATTATTACACATCTTTATTTTGGATATCAATGAGTGAAATTGCAGTAAATTGTTATTTAAAGTAAAATATGGTAACATTTTTATTTTTATTTATTGAAATACATTAGATACATTTTTACTTTTCTCACAATTTAATAATTCTAACTGAATACAAGTTGGTTTAATTGGTTGTTTTTTTTACTTTTCATTCTAAATATGGCTCTTCTTCTATAAGTCTTGACTGAAATTTCAAACGCCTCTTGAATATGAACGACTACACAAGTGGCGACAAGTGCTCTATTTGAGATCTGCCCATAGTTTTTAACTTTAAAATGATGAGTATATGTCATACTAAGATAACAAAAGAAAACAAACCTGCAAATAACTAAAGACTATTGTAAAGAAACCATACACAGTTTTGGATGGTAAATGGGGAAATTTCTAAAACCTTAGTTTTTTATGTTCATTAAGGTCGAAAATTGTATGCACATTTCTAAATGTTGTATGATTTGAATAGCTGACCTTTATTCAATAAAATTGAGGAAATGAGATGATCTGCACTTCAATTTCAATTTAGAATGTATGCTTTAGAATCCTGCCCTATGTTCCTGACAGATGTATTTATCTTAGAATTAAGAATTTAATGTCTTTTTTGTTTCAAGAACAACTGATAATTTTAATTGTAATACTTATTTACTGTTTTTTTAGGTTGACCATTATGATGGCTTGCCCCCATTACTATGTCAAAAATGTAAAAATCTTTTGGATGAATATTCTGCACATAAAAAAAAGTTTATTGAGAAGCAGGAAACTTTAATAAATAGATTTAAAACTAAAAGGGTAAGTAAAAATTGAACACAGTTCAATATATATTAAGTTTCTTAATTGTAGGTGGTTAAATGAATGCATTAACTTAATTTATTGACAGTAATATACTCTTGTACAGCTCAAAATAGTTTTAAAAAGTTATTTAATGTAAATAAAACTGTTTTTTTAAATTATTTCCATAATTATTTTATTTATTTATTTACTATTAATAATGTTTTGAGCTTCGACATACACAACTTAATACAAAATATTGCAAGTTTGGTTATAATGGATGTATTCATATAAATTTTGATGTGATTTTATGGCTTGGTAAGATACAATTATTATCATACACAAAAACATGGGTTACCTCGCATTGCCAAATTTTAATTACACCCTTACCAAATTTTCTGCTGCCATTGAGAATCAGTAGTTCAATCAATCTAAAGATACAATTGTTTTGATTTATGTTGTTGGAAAGAAAAATTCTTACCTGATATACCTTAATATAATTACCAGAATAACAAATATTATTACTATTTCATTTGTATCGAAGTATCGTAATGGACACAGCATAGAACCCCTTGCTAACGAGCAATACTCCATACACACTTGTTTTGGTTTGATATCGAGGTTACTGTTTTAGCTGGTGTTTTCCAAGTTATTTTACTGCAAGTAGAGTGTTTCTAAGAAAGTGCTGCAGTCTTTTGCATATTTTTTTTAAGATTTAGGATTTAGGAAAACACTCAGCAATATTATTGGTATATACTTGCGGGACGTAGATTTGCAGCCGCTTTTGTACATAATGGTGTGTATGTATAAAAATGTGAAATTGATGTGATTCACATATTTGCGTAATGTTTGAATTTTGTATTAGCTATGAACTGTTTAGTTTCTTATGAATTACTGCATATGAAAATTCCGTGCAGTTATAAGAAATTAGATAAGCGATTTGGACGACGTTTTTACGCAAATTTTAGTCTTCAAAGCTAAAAAAACGTTGTTAACGTTATAAGCAGTAATTACATTGGAATAATCAACTGGCTCCAAGGACCACTTTTATTTCAATATTTTTGTGTTTGGCAAGAGTTCTATTATGTTATAACCTATGATATCGGTAAAGATAACAATAAAAATCAAAATTTATATAAACAACCATCCGTTTGTCTTATTATTTTAAGGCATCCATATCCGTATTTTGAACGTGAAAACGTTGTACTTGAATGTACCAGGTACAAAGTAAGTGCACTTTTTAGGTGCCTCTAGTTATTAGCAATTTATGTTTACATTATTTCGTTCATTTGCACCAATTGTCTCAATTAGGTTTAGAATCCTACTCACGAGTGTTGTATTTTGAAAATTATAGTGGCGTGAGAGTGAGTAGTTTTTAGTTTTTGGGTATTTGTGAGGAAAGTAGTGTATAATAAAAATAATACTAAATTACATTAAAAAAAATAAGGATTATCAAGAGGACTTATTGTAATTTGTTGTCTCTTGAATCACTCCGACAACTTAGGAGTACGACATTGTAAACAAAAATTTAAATACTCCCAACCTTCGTGCTTTGATCAATCTCCGTACTGTTCCGTACTCGAGAACCCGCACTTTTCATTACACCGATGCATCACACTAATTATGCGCAAAACTCGGTAATGACTCGACTAGCTACGTTGTACAATAATAACTACAGCCAAATAGACATTTTTAATGTAACTAAAAGAGGATTCAAAAAGCTTCTACACATCTGTATCTTTAATAATATGAATTGTATAGTATATCTTTAGCCAACATTAATTATGTATAAATTTATTTAAAATTATTTACGAATTGTTCGCTCACTGTACGCTCTGACCCTCAGGAGAATGCTAGGGACCTCTGTTATTGGCTTAGATTAAATAAATAATATAACTAGTTCAAAAGATGTATCACTGTTAAAAAGATGTTGAGTTTATGAATAATAAAAAATATGTTACAGGGTGTGTATACTGTAGTGAAAACGTACAAATACAATAAAAGAACCAAAAGATCTAAGTAATAAAAAAGAGAACTATGGTGTAAAAAAGATTAATCTGTTGTGGCCACTGTTGCAATACATTGGTCAGTAGAATAAATGGTTTACTGTCTGCACGTAAACACGTCCAATTCTTGTCAGCAGTAACGAAATTAAAACAGCGAAGCGCAATGATAGCCTCACGAAATAACTATATAATATATATATAAGATAATCTTTTGTTACCCTTTTATAAATAGAGCTAAATATTTTTCAAGTGTGACTTTTTCTTATTAATAAATAGTTTAAAAATTTTAATATAAATGTTTCTTAGGATTTGCTTTCTAATAAAAATATATTTTAGAAAAAAAAAAAAAACAATTAAAAACACATGTTACAAGTCTTAAATAAAATAGTTTAAAACCAAATTATATTTATTTGAATATTTTTAGTGATTGTTGGAGTTCAAACTAGACTTAAAATCGTATCTCGGGTTCCGTGATTATATTTATTTTATAAATTGCATAACACACCCAAGTCTGGGTTGCACTCGTTGAATTAACAATGCCACAGAAGTTTTGAATAAATACTATGGACTAATTTGTATGTGTGTCGGTGCCAATATGGCTTCATGTGCGTGTGCATGCGTTTGTATTGATATTGTCGGTGGTTATGGGTGAGTGTGCCGAGTAGGTGTATCATTCTTGTGGGCATAAAATTCATGGTTTTAAAACTATGTCTTGATTTTACAACACTTATAAGAATGTGCTGAATGGACGATGTTTGGAGTAAGAAATGCCCTAGATTTGATATGATTCCTTACAGTTTTACATAAAAAAATATATGCGTATTCACAGAGTAATTTAAACAATTTTGTTTTTATGCATGCAGTTGATTTTGAAAAAAGTATTGATGCAAACATATGTATTTTGATATTGCCCATTTAATATATAATTTGTTTGCTAATTTCCTTAAATTAATATTAAAATTTATATTTTTTTCTTAATTTTTGCGAATGTTTGTAAATTTTATATGTTTATTTTTCAGGAAAACAATTTAATTCCAAAGCCAGCATCCATAGACATAGTCCCAGAAAATAATGATTCAAAGGAGGATGACATGCAACAAGCCGATAGGATTTCTCTAAAAACTCACGATAAGAAAAGAAATCGCTTAGTTTCTAATAGTTCCGCTGATAGTCAAGTATCTACAAAAACTAAGAAAAAACGAAAAAATAAACCAAAAAGAGGATGGAAAAAGAATTATATTACATATTTCGTTTGTAATATATGTTCAAAGAGATATCAAAGAAGAAAACAAGTCCTTCTACATTTGTATAATGTCCATTCTAATATCAAAACTAAATATAATATAATCCTTAATAAAATATGGAAAGTAAACTTAAACAAAGTAGATAGTAAACTAAATGAAACTAAGTCAACAAATACAGTTATGTTTGATCATGACAAAATAATTCAAAACACTAGAAATGCTTTCTATCACGTCTTATGTGTCTCAAAAACAACTTCCGTAAAGCGTATTTGTTCTGACAGTTCAGATGACGATTTTAACGCGAGTAAGAAAAGGACTCGCGTAAACAGACCAATTTCAAGAAGTTCTTCCAATGAGACAGTTCTCATTGAAGGAAATAATAATAAAAGTATAGAAAATTCTGATGCTACTAAAAGTGAACTTAATTTACAAGAATTAAATAAGATGTGTACTGAAAAATCTCTGACTGAAAATAATGATACGGAATGTATAAATATTGATGATTCGTCAGATGGTGATATTGAATTAAATACTTCTAAAAGTTCACATCATAATAATGCCAAAATCGAAAATAAAACCATTGAAAATATTATTTCAGTATGCAAAACGAAATATTTGAGAAAAATTGAATCAACTAAGTCAACAGTCCAATCAGAATCATTACTCAAACATAAAATTTTGAGTATCGGAAGAAAAATTATTAAGAGGGAAGGACAATTTAATTGCACTGGGTTTTTGAGGTACCTCGAACATAAAGATCTTGATCTTTCATGGCTTCCGAATCGTCTAACAAAAAGTAATGCTGAAAGTTTAGTTAGAATCATGACTAAATTAAAATCAAAAAATAGTATCGAAAACAGTTGTGATAGTTCTGGATGGTGCTTATTGCCAGATAGAAAAAATAGTGAAGACCTGCAACTAAAAAATGATGTAATTAACAAATCAGATGGTAATTGTGACGTGACAGCAATAATAATTTCATCAAATACCTCTCAATTGTCACAATCAGTAGAAAACCAGTCTAGTTCTTTCCAAAGCCCTTTTTCAACTGTTCAGGAAATCAACAATGCAGTTATAATTACTGATAATAACTGTGAAATCAGTTGTCATCCAGATTCAGAAATAAATTCCAAAAAACTTTTAAATAAAACACCTGTTGCTAATCCAAAACAACTTCCAAAAAAGAATACTACACATGAAACAAAATTAACCAATGCTGATGCTAAAAACGGAGTAGATATTTTAAATTCTCCCGTGTTTGTACAAGTAGTTGAAGAACAAACTCAACCACCTACCTTATTTATGCCAGTCATTACATCTACGACTTCTTTAGCAAATATTTTAGAAAATAAAAACCAAGAAAGCCAAGATGCTAACTCGGACACGAGTGTTGCAAAAGATATTGAAAGAAATGTCCCTAGGATTAAAGTAAAACCAGCGTCTGAACTCATGAAGCCTGAAAATATTTTGAAAACAAACGATAATCTTAATATTTGGCCTATAAATTCTGTTGATAGTATTACAATGCCCAATGGAAATATGGGAAATTACGTCATTCCGGGTCTGACAATAATGCCACAAATTCAATCAGTACAATCCATGCAACCTTCGCAAGTGGCTACAGTTTTATCAGTTGAACGAAAATCTCCTGAAATTAGTAATGGCACCAATGTCACTAATGGTACAGATCCAATTATTCTGGACACTGTAGAGATTCCTAATACGAAAACTTATTCGCCTTTTAAATATTTCAAAATGTTGTTATCAATTCATAATATTACTTTATTAGAACCTAATGCGCCAATATTGAGTGATAATTCAATTTGTCTTTTGAAAATAAAAGTGCACTTTAAACAAGAAAATAAAGCTAAAATAGTTGTTCTCTGCCTCTCGTTATTTTGTCTACGAGAGGGATTTCGTATATGCATTAAAGATACTAATCAGATTGATATTCAAATGACAAAAATATCTGCAAATTGGCAATGGGAAATATTAAAAATATTTCAAGGCGATATTTCTAATAAAATACTTCAAAATGCCGAAAAATCTGGTCAGAATGTTTATGCAAAGACTAAAACGTTTTTATGTCTACTAAAATCTATTAATTGCAAATTATCATAATATAAGCTCAAAATATTTGTATCATTTTGATGTGTACTACGAATCATTTTCAGTCGATAAATTAGTCTCATGATACTTACGAAATAACGTTATCACTCGCTGATATTTATATTGGATGTCTATTTAAGTCAAGATGTAAAAAGTATAACTAAGTAATAGTACTGTAAAAAAAACTATATTTCTATGTCTTGTTGAAGTTTAAATATGTTTTTTGAATCAGGTAAAGCTGTGAATCTTATGGTATTTTGTATAGTTATAGTATTTTGTATGTAATAGTTATCTTTTGGAATCCAACTAAATTATTATTATACTCTGGCCGATCTAACATAACTGCCATAGCATTTTGGTTATTTTATAAGGTGCTTTTATACTGTAAGGTCGCTCTCTCGTACTGCCCGCCCGTTCGATCGTAAGCGGTTGACGTAGTTTATAAAAACATAGCCACAACCTACTCGTAGAAACATAACCACAACCTACTTTGTTATCTACCCTAATAATATAGTACGTCAATGTGTTGAAAGTAGGCGAAAACGAATGAATATTAAAAAATTGTTAAATTTTTAAGGATATGAAGGGGAAATATGAGAGGCGCCTCTTGCGCTTCTACATGCCTCTTCATCATATTTCACCTTTATATCCCTAAAAATCCTTGAAATACCAACTTTTAATAAGGATGATGCCAGGGTCAATCCATATGGATTATAACAATAATTTATTATCAACAAAATACAAATAAAAAGTATCTAGAACTAACTATTACTTTGATAGCTTTTGTGTTAATTGTTTTATAACCATAAAACAATATCATTCGATAATATTTTCATCAACATAATATTTAATATAGCTGTCTAATAGAGAGATGTTCCTCGATGCGTACAAAATACCATGGCGTGACGTCCCATTAATTGTTTTATTAGGAGCATTTTTGGTTTTGATGAGTCAAATTAGTAGGGGCATTTCAATGGTATAGAAACCATTTTTTTGTTTTTAAAATCACGCTCATATCATCATCATCATCATTTTTTAATAACATACAGAACAAAAAAATTATATCCTGCCTATTGACGCGCACTGCATTATTATATTGACGGCATCATTTCAGCCAATGTTCTAAATCTGGCCAAGTATAATGATTTTATACTTGGATGTATAACTTGATTTTATTGTCAATGGGGTAACCTATGTACTTCATCTAACCTGATGCTAAGTGATAATGAGGTAGGTAATGATTAATTAAGATATTGGTAGGTAACATAAACAGAATAATTTAGAAAAACCCCTAGTACAAATCAAACTGAGCAGTAAAATACTCTCGCTACCGGGTTATTAAATTTCGGACGACGTCGGTTTTTTAATGACACAGAACAAAAAGACGATTAATTTAAGGCACGTTTGATATAAAATTAAAATTGACCGAAGTCTAAGTTATTTTAGCATTTTCATTTTGTCTGAATATATTATATAATGGTATAGATACATAATATAACCAGCCATTCAGACGTTCAATAAAGTTAAGGCGACATTTAAATTAATATTATCATGTAAGTAGAATCACGTGTATGATAATTATAAAACAATGAAATGTCCGCTAGTTGAAGCCAGCTATTAAGGTTAATTTTTGGGCAATCCAAATAAAAAGATCAGAATTTTCTGTAATTTAGTTTTATGTTCATATGTAGTAAAAGTAATTATAAAAGAATATATGTATTGGTTTCAGTTATGTTTTTTATATACATAGTAGATACATACTTGTATGTTTCGACTAGGTAATTAGGGTATTTTTTGGATTATTGTACCTAATTATGTTGTTGTCGAAGACTGGTAGAGTATTTACTATTTTGTTAAGCAATATATTAAACACAGAAAGGTATTGTTAAGTTATAAGTTATCATGTAACTTTTTGTTATGTATACGTGACTTGTTATTTGTTGTCCAACTTTCGTTTTAAATGTATAAAGTATGGATATGTAACTACTTATAGTTTCAATTTATTTTTTACCTACTCTAGAGGAATGGGAATATTAAAAGGAATGTGTTTTGTTCCTCTATAAGTGTTATTGTGTCGAAATATTTTGACTTAATAAAAATGAACCTCTATTCATTATGAATTAATCCATACTCAGTAAGATGTTTTTCGAACTGACGTGTGTATTATTAAAATTTATGTATACACATGTTGAATACGAAAGCAGCTTAGTGTCGATAATTAAGAAAATTACAACATTTATATTGTATTATAAATTTGTAATTTATATTATATTTAGTTACTATAATTTTCAATAAGGACTAACAAGGATAAATAAATAATTTATTTAATACAATATAAATAGTCAACACAAAAATGTCATTGAAATAATAGTGGTCTATCTATATTGTGAACAACATAGACTCGTTAAACCTAAATTTACGATCAATCGAGTACAATACATCTAAACGATAAACAACTGCAAGTATATTTCTAGAATTCACTCAAAATTGTTTGTTAGCAATTTTATCTCGATAAATTCTAGTAAATTCTTTTTAAAAATGACCCCATCAATTTTATTTTCTGATTAACCATATTCCAGGAACCGTTCTGAAAGATAGATAAATATTGTCTTTCTTGTACATAGTAAATTTCCAATTTTTACTTTTATATAGAGCTCACTAATAAAAATGTTTAATTAAGCGTTGTCTAGACATTTGTTTTAACAAAGTTTTATTTATTACTTTTCATGGTTTAGTTTAGTTCGTAACTATTTTATGCGGTTACTGGATTCCATCATGTGTATAATTTAAGTAGGGGGTATTTTTTTTACCAACGTCTCTTCATCTCATAGCTAACATCTGAAGCTGATTTTCACCAATAATTCCTTTGCTTACACTATCATATAAAGAAAATTGTTTAACTCTGTCTATCGAATTTACACAAAGCCTAAGAGACGCTTGGTGAAAATAGGCATAATTCTTATAGACGTTACGTATTATTTAAGTATATACGTGGCGTGGCACAAAAATAAATAACGGGCTAGCTAAAAATATCAAATTCAGTCAAAAAAATACCAGTTAACAATTTTATATTCTTTGTACATTAATTAACATCATATATATACTAACACAAGATATGATAGTAAAAGAAACAATATCGCATAAAAATTTTAACTAAAATATTTCATAATGAAAATAACCAATAACCTTTTTTATCAAAACTTTTTATAAAAGTTCATTTCCTATTTCCATCCAAAAAATTTGGTACATTGTTAAATTATTATCGTAAGTACATGCAGTTTTCTCTCCTCTCTTTGATCTCCATTACAAAAGAAGCGCGACCACTCAAGACTTTGTTTTTAAAGACTGACACGTTTTTTGTATGTAGGAAGGCAAAATTTTTTGGTATTATAAAGAAAAATTTAATAGTGACTAGGTTTATTCACTCTCTAAATCGAAAGACGCTTTTTCAATGTACTTGAACAACAAAGGGAGAAAATGACTAATATGAAATGTTTTAAGTTATTTAGAAGATTCATAGGCTATTCACCATAGCATAAAAATAAGACAATGCTCTGAAAGCACTAACTTAGAAACGGCAACATAATTTAATATAATTTTTATCCTAGCACAATAGAATCGGGCCCAATATGTTATTATTTGCAACCATTCTTTTGGAAAAATGGTGAACTATTCTTAAATTAAATCTTAATCAATTTCACAGCAAATGTTATCCAAGTGTCCATATAGTATCTACATCTGTTATAACGTCTTCTGGGGGCGAATGCTTGTGAAACATGAAGTAGCCTTGTATTTGCGCTGGGCTAACTACTTTCTTCTTATCTGTTACCCTAAAAATAATCATATTAAAATTAGAATTTTAAAGTTTGGAACATAAGGAAGCCCTAAAAATGTAAAAACAATTATTACATATTGAGAATTTTAGTAAAAAGAAATGGAACTACATAATAAAACCATTTTCTAAGTTGGAGGTGGTTTTACAGCCTACAGTTCATATATTATGGATTTATTATTTAATAACTGACATTAAAAAACAAAATACACAATTACATAAAGGCTAAAAACTTTAGAGAATTAATGTAAAGAAAAATAAATTTTTTTTTTGATGGTACCGGCAGTAACTTACTTTTTAGCGAAAGTCCGCGCGTGTTCTGGCGCTTGTTCCCCTTTGTAGAACCGTAAAAACATAAGCTCCACTTGCTCTTGGTCACAATATCCTACAAATTCTTTCATGTCTACTCTTCCCGGCCTAATCAGTGCTGGGTCCAACCTTCAATGAAAAAATCAATTTAAACATCGAGTTCACGGCATGTATCATAAGTACTTATATTATTAGAACGTGCCTTCAGAATTAGGTATTACGGGCCTAATTCTGAAGGCACGTTCAAAATTTTTAAGTTCTCTAATTATTATTTAATTGGATTATACGGCTAGTAACTTTAAAGTTGATAATTGAACGCACTATTTCAAATGTATCGTAGTTTATTCAGATTAAGAGAATGGAAGAATTTAATTTAGTCAACTTTACATCCATAAACAAATGTAACTTAGTTTATTTGAATTTGACCACTGAAGACCTGAAGGAAAGAAACATAAATTCTTCTATATATACACACCTCTCCAAATAATTCGTAGTCATAAAGACTATCCTAGCTTCAGTGGATGCGACACCATCCAGGCAATTTAGCAGGCCACTGAATGTGACTCTATTGAGGCCTTCAAAGGCGGCCTTTTGAGTTGCCGTATCTTCACGTGACACAAACGCAGCATCTATATCTTCTAGGAGAATTATGGATTGCTGGGGCGCCATGCTGCAGATGTCACAATCAAAAATACTGAGAGAATACACTATTACAAAAATGTTACATCATTTTAGATAAAATTTAAAAAGATATCTCATCACTCTGTTGGACCAAGGCGATATAATAAATTCATTTCATTTCATTGTACGCCTTCAAAACTATTGCAGAGGTTCTACTCATCCAGCCACTTCCAATGTATATAACGCAAAAAAATAGGAAAACATACCTTAGTAAGTGATTCAGCCTATCATCTGTGAGACCTCTCTCAGATAGGTTCAGAACACAAATGTTGTATTCTAGTTCACCAGCTAATGCCATTATGAATGATGATTTACCACAACCAGGTGGACCATGCAGCAAATACCCTGTAACAAAAAGTAAAGGTTCAGGGCAGTTTTGATGAATGAAGGAATACTGGGGTTATGTTATTATAGATTTTTTGTAGAAATTTATTTGTTTAAAACATTAAAATAAATACCTCTTCGATACGGAATTCCACGATCGGTATACCATTGGGGGTTATTAATGAAGTCTAAGCAGTCAGCTAATATACGATCAGCTAATCCGGCGCGAAGGACCACACTGTGCAAGGGTCGTCTACGTCGCGGGTGTCCAAAAGGTCGCCACTCTGAGCCCATTGCTGTATACATTACTGTCATGCCTTCATGCTGTTTTAAGGCCATTGTTCTTGCTGTCAAAAGAAATAAATATATAAAATTATTTATGGGTATCATTTAACAGAGCAATGCAATAAATTTCAAGTCTGATAATTTTTTGTTTTGTTATGTAACTTTCTGTACATATGTTTATTAAAAAATATTTATGTTTGAAAATAACAATAATTTGAATGTTGTACCTTCTTCTAAAATATTGTAGTATAGTTGTTTGTCTCGGCCAAATGCTGTCAATGTCACTGTCTCCCATGGTATACCCATATGCAAATCAAGGGTTTGTTGTTCTCGTGTGCGGTCCACACGAATCCATGTACCACCATACCTACAAGAGTAAGTGTATTTTAATTTTATTTGTGATGATATAGAGGACTTGTAGTGGTCAAGAGTGTAATAATCAAACCAGTAAAGTTTCAGTTTAAATGGACTCTTAGAACAGCTCCTACTTCTGTCAACCAAATACAATACACTTATTGTTAAAATATGTATAAATCTATCTCCATAAACTTCGATCTAAGTGTTCAATGTTCTATAGAGAAGGGAATTACTGGTGGTTTTGTTGTTCAAGTACTCAGGTTTTAATAATGAAAGTAGAGCAACATTCTTTATTTCCGATCCCTGAATGGGTCAATCAAGATTTGGTATTGCAAGCTCTCCTATAGTTTGGTGGCAACAATTAACTGTTGGTCCCATGGTTATAGCAACCACCTTCACCGACAAAGCTACATTGGGCCAGCATGATAGTGTCATGGCCCAATCTTCTCCAGTGTTTCACCCATACAGGAAGGCTTTTGCTCAGCAGTGGAATGTGTATAAACTGATGAAAAAAAGTCATACACAAGCAAGTGCATAGACATTCTGGGGAAAAAGTTAATGCTAAAAAGAAGTTAATGCTTCCCATAATGCCTCTGTAATTACAATACCCTGACCATAGGTTGTATTTTCAAGATTATTATGAATTTCTTCATTGTACTGCAACTTATACACATAAACTTTTCATGGTTTTTTTAGATAAATGTCAATTGTTTCATAATGACATATTTAACTTGAAATGTCTGCCTTTCATGTGGTTGGCCTGAGAAAGATCTCTTAACTTTGCATGCATATAGAATGCTTGCAAATACTAGTAATTATAGTTACATACTTTATAGTGGATGTGACATTGTAGTAAAATGCTAGGTAAACTACTTTTAGCCTAACTTTGTTTGTATTTTGGATTTTTAATTACATTTGCTACTCATTGAAATATATACTTTGTAAGAACACATGATATTGAATTACCAGTGTTTACAAATAAGATTCTTACCTAAAAAAATGTTGGCCTACGCTGGGTATGAAGTCATATTTTGTTTTTATTTGTCCTGAATCTTTTTGAAGAAAAGATGTCTCTACACTCAAATGTTGAGTTTTTTTAGCTCCTTTTTGTGTTATCCATTGTAATAACCACTGATATGACTTATCCCTACATGGAACTTCTAAGGTTATCATGCAGTGCCTCCTGAATAGTAACATAGAAGTCTGAAACCCTTTCCGTAATATTGCTGCACTTGCTCCTACACCAAATAACCCAAAACCAGCTCCGAAGTAAGGGTTTTGTGACAAAGAAGCCACATAATCAGCAATAGTCATTGTGCTACAATATTATTATACTTTTATTACATAATTTCATCTAATTGAGAGATAAATATTTCATAATGATTTTAGTATGCGCGGCTACAACTTTGGCTAAACAAATTGTCAAAAATGACGTTGTCACAAACAGCTGCTTATATATATTTTTTTAAGGCAAAGGAATGTTTTTTCATCGATGAATAATCTTGGTTGAATAAGCCGATTGGTGTTGTATGGGCCAAATGATCTTCCATATTAAGCCGTATGCCAAGAAGTCGGACGTATAGGCTGTTCATTATGTTGATGATAATTTTGGGTGTGACATGTTGGTCACGTATAAAATGTTGTACTTACGTGTGACACTGTTACTAAGTTAGGAAGGAAGTAAAATAATTATTTAAATAATTAATTTCATTAAAATTTTCCCAACGTAACAGCGTTATGAGGTGTGACTCTTTGAGTAAAGTTGTCTTGGGTTAATTTGAAGTTACTTTGGAGATGGGCTTCGTATGAGTAGTAATAGATAGATATGTATATAATTAATTTGCATCATCATATACATACACATTTACAAAACTTAAAATTAACAAAGGTAAGTTCTGTCAAAGCGATGCAAATAAGCTAAGGTTCAGCTATGTATTTGCCTAGCTAAACCAAAGCGCTAATTTTTAATTTCTGCCCAGATCCCAGATGCCAGGACGCGGAAACAAAAACTAGTTGTAATTTTATTAACTAACATAACATAATAGACTACTATTAGTGATACAATTATCGTAGATTATAATTGATTTGTAGTAAAAATGTTACAAGCGTCAATTAGTGTATGCTACTTACAGGCGGGCTATATATTTATTTATCTTCTTTGTTGTACAAAAATGAGTAATTATAATAGTATGTCTATAATGGAATTCATTTTAAATAGACGCGCAGTTTTACCCTTGCGTTTTGTAGCGTCAATAAAAAGCTTGATGCGGTGCGGGTCACGCGACCCCTATCATCTGCCACGGGAGCGCGGTACGTGGCGGGACGGACGTCACGCTACTCTGACTTATTGTTTATTACACTGGTATGCTGTAGGTTCAAATTTAAGCGTATTGGTACTTCTACGGTATATAAAGTAAGGTACGAGCAGTACAGAGCAGCTAGAGCTACTAAATTTATGTTGAAATAAGGAATTAAACATTTTTATATACAAATCTTATGGCAGTAGATAAATAATACAGGCGCAATGGATTAAGAAACAATGCATTTTTTAAATTAATTATAGACGACCGTAGACGGTCTATAATTAATAGATTACCTCCTGTCTATAGTTAGCCGTTTACTTACAGGTTCCGCATTTTAATACCGATATGCTCGGATATTTGTTTAATGAGTACGAATAGTTGTTCATGAGTCATGGATATTTGTATTTTTATTTAATATATTACTGATATTTATAGAAATAATATCACAGTATATATTTCTCCGTTACCTAGTATCCATGACTAAAGTTCATGATGATGCTAATTTGAGCTAGATAATAGTTGTGAACGTGAGAAATATTATTTACTATTTATTTATTTATTATTCCAATTTTATAAATAAATATTAATAGCAAACACTACTTATAAAAATAAACTGCTTTTGTTATTCAATTAAAATATCATTACTCTGCTGTCAGCTTCACTGACTACTTATGTACCTTGATTACTTGAGCAGTATATAAAGTCCAGTGCACAACTCACCTTAAAATGTAAAATATCTATCCTAAGTATATTAACTTAGGAAAATAAACTTTACATTTTCCTATAATACCCATTTTTTTATATTTATGTAGATTAATATAAAAAAAACGCTATAATCTAAGACAACAACTTTCTCACGATCAACTAAAATTATTTTACTGACTATTAAATTAAAGGAAATTAAAATGATCGATAGCCAAAACATAAGTATTCTAAAAAAAATTCAATTTAGTTATCTGGTATTTATGAAAATATTTCAAGATCTGAGATCGTAAAAAAAATAGTAGAATATTTTTAAAAAAGTCGTGCCCGATCTATAGGGCAACGAATGTTAATTATACTTTAATCAAAATGGGTCATCGATTAAAATTGTTGATTATAGCATTATTGTATTTAAAACAAGCGGGCCAGGTTTTAACAGTAAATAAGGTCGTTTACCAGAAAGACATATCGGATCACTGCCGTCGCCACATGTTGCCTTCCATATTTCTTGGGAGACACGTTTCTGAAGCACATTCTCATATATTGCACTTCTCTAAAATGGAATTGCCTTACAGCTGTTTCATTAGTGTTAGGTGAGTATTTATTTAACAATGTCTAGTAGTTAGTCATCCTTCAAGTAAATTTCACAATGCGGGTAACACTTTAGAAGTTATACCTACTCCTTGCCCGGTTTGTGAAGATAGTAAGTTCGCTTGTCTTTTTTCTTTATTTGTTAAAAAAGATGTGTTTCAGTCATGTTTCAGTCATTCCAGCTATCGTCACATGATACATGACAACTGGCCGAGAATCAGTCAGTGCCTGTAGCTCCTCGTCCAGGGTTCTGGTTTTGAGTTCCTTGATCTTGCGTCATGGTTTTTTTATACTCATGTTATATTTCTAATATTTTGATATATAATATGTATAATGAAATATTCCGTTATCGATCTCATAAATAAGTTTACTTTGGACTTTGGGCTAGATAATAAGTGTGAGTAAGTATAAGAATATTATTATACTTATTCATTCACACAGGTCAGTTAAACATAAGTTGTAGAAGTTTATCTTCTGGAAACACATGCTTTTCATTTGAAGTTATGTGAAATAACTTATGTCCTATATTAGTGGGCCATGTGGTGCTAGACAGCATATTACGCAATTATGAGGTCCTCCAATAATTAACGGCACTTGTACGAATACCCTGACAGTGCGTTTGGGGGTAACACAAACACAAACTTCCACAGATGGTTACAGTAGACTGTCTAAAGATTATAAACATGATAAGCCGTACAATCCGACACAATTGTAATTGTTTCGCAATAAATCTTGGATTGAGCATACTCAACTAATTATAATCTATTAATCATAATATAAGTTACTTCATAATATAAGTGCTTTAGTTGGTAAAAACCTTACATATTCAAATGTAAGGTTTTTACCAACTAAAGCTAATCATCGTTATATTTTTTATTTTATTTTAGTGGTCCACTAATAATTGTTACTTTTATAAAATCTAAACTTAAAATAAAGTAATAAGGCTAGTTTGCAATGAATTATAGGTAAACACCAAAAGCGTGTTTAAAATGGTATCTAGTAAGACAACAATTATTGTACCTATGAATTTTATGTGTAATATTATATACTTATGATTTTTTTAATAGAGGAGAACCCGGCAACAACATAATCGTAGTCATCCAGATGTCGTCAGCCGAGAGTAAATTGAGAGCTTGCACAGAAAACCCCAACCAACTACTGGTGTATGAGATGGGTGAGATGTTCGGCAGGTTCTGGGGCCCGATGCCAGAAGCCATTATGAATCCGCCAAAGTCGTTCATGGAAACGCCTAACGTATACACGCTTAGGACTATGCAAACAGCTAAAGCTACCGTAGGGTAATATTATTTACACTTTACGCACCAAACGATAGGATATTTAATTCTTAAATCAGGCATGGTGGTTTTATTTATTCATTGCAATATTTTGATCTTGTAACTATGATCCAACTAGTCCAATAAAATACTTATAGCAAATATTTGAACAAAGGCCTGAGTTTGATTTCCAAGCGGGAAAGAGTTTATAGAAAACCGATTAATGAAAAATTAAAATATTCATTTTTTCCCTTAAGCCAATTTATTTCCAGACTTACACCAATTGTGGATAATATGAGTAATAATACCGAAACAGACCAACACGTGACTATTGAAATGCCAGAAACTTCAGAGACGGAAAGTGACTTCATCAGAATAGAGCTGCCAATTGTGAACGTGTCCGCAGGACTATTGGTGGATTCCAACGACAAACCTTCACGGACATTCCACACCAAAAAAGACTTTGACATATTATACGACGTCTCATCTCGGTAAGGTGCTTCTGTTGATATTTACACTAGGAAGGGGTCACAAGTATAATTTTGCTTTGCAAACTTTGTTCAGATTATTCGGCGGTTACACAATCGGTAAATGTAAGGTTATGTACATATATAATATTTTGTTATTAGATGACCACGGTAAAGAAAATGATTAATGAAATTTTCTGGTTTTGGGTTACTAGAAATGAATAAGCACGCTCATGGCTTGCACTTTAACATAATTTTTGAAGGAAATAGCAATAGTCCGTTACTGAAGGTTGCCTGGAATGCTAATTATTAAGGCAACCTTTTGTGAACTTTCTTGTTCTGCTATTTTATTCAATTGTTGATTTATTTTTTCGTATAAAATAACAGGTCACGTGCGCAGTACGATAAAAGTATGATACCACTAGTCCAGTTACCAATAAAGGAAGAATTAAACAGTCGTCGTAGTGACTCTCAGCACCGATATCAATTGGAATATAATAGCGGCATGTTCACACCCGACGTAAGGTGAAAATTATATAACTATTTTTATATTTCGTTGTGATTTGGCTTGAAAGCATTTAACTAATGCCTTTAACTTTGGGAAAGAATAAAGGGCGGGAAACTTCACCGGATAATTGTCCCTATTTTCTACGCTGATAAAGATGAGGCAATCTTAGCTATTTTCATTAATTTAATTTTACAGTTCTCAGTCTATTATATAAAACTGTTTTCTGTTTTTTGCTGATGTAAAAACATTAACAGGAAACAGTTTAATATTAGTTATTTAATACTCTATGTGTTATAAAGTGTAAAATAACTAAATATTTTTGTAAGGTTTTCCATATTAATTGAATTGAAACAAAATATGCTGTAATGTCCTTTATTATTGTACATATCACACACCTTATCAATAAAATATATCAAAATCTATTAAAAACATCAATTGTAGGTATCAAAATACTTAAATTTTATTTATAATAAATGAAACATTGGTTTATAGGTTGAGAATTCCGTATTTCTCAATAAGAACTATTACTAAAAAAAGGACCTCCCGAAGAAAAAATAGAAATAAATTTCTTAATTTTATGAAAAATAAGACTACTCGGCGGTCACTGTATGGCAGGCAAACTTATTTCACGTAAGTAACAATACCTTTAATTTAAGTATTAGTAAAGTTATAGAATAAAGTCACTGTCTAGTAGTAATGATTTCAGAAGATTCTGATAATGATTACTACTTTCTACTAGTAATATGTATTACATGGTAGGTATACTCGCCTTAAATCAATCCTAGTAGTATATCTATTTAGCAAAAGACAACATGCATTTCTCTCTTTGGAGTAGTCACTGCTGTAACAATATTCGTAGAATGGTATTTAGATCTCAAATCGATGCCACTAATTGTAAAAATAAAATCTGATTATTTTTCTTTCTCTAATAATAATCTATTTTTGTCAAATGTAGAGCTATTTCCTATTAGGTATTATTATTATCTTAATAATTTGTTACAGGAACTTCTTTAGAACATCGACGGATATTTTTGATTACAATAATATTTCTAAACCGGTGCATATAGATATTAAGTCGCAACTAAAAGATAAGATAGCAAGTATGACTACTGTTAAAAATTGGGAACAAATTGAAGATATGTTAAAAAAGTTAAGAGATAGCATTAAAAATGACGATATCACGAAAGAAATGGAGAGGAACAAAATTAAGAACTTACCAGCTTTATCTAATATAAATTATAATAACAGTGGTAATTATAATGTATATTTATTTCTTACTCGAATAGGTAATTAAATACCATCTACGGCTTACCGGTCGAGTTATCTGTAGATATCCTGTAATAAACAAGTAAGTCCCGATCGTGTTTGTCGCTGGCTGTTAAATTGTATGAAAATGATAGCAGCCCCTCTGTTGCAAAGTATTCACCATCATCATCATCATCAACAGTCTTTATACGACTCACGGCTAGGCACAGGCTTTCTTGTATGGGAGAGTCTAGGCCATAAAACCACTACGCTGTCCGAATGGGGCATGTTGAGGGAAAGCGGTTGGCGTTACAACCAGGGCTAACGACTTAACCTGTCTTCTGAAGCACAGAGGAACCCGAGAAATATTTGTTCAACCTTTCAAGGGACCAACCATAGCGAATGTCGCTTTCTTACCACCAGTACACCAACAAGCCCCTGTGTTGTGTAAAGTATTTAAAACTAATTTTTAAATATGCATTTCTCATTGAAACGTAAAGCTCGAAACTTACACTAGCGGTACAGACGTACCAGGTTCGTTTACTACACTCGCGAGCAAAAGTATGGAATCTTTTACTTGGAATTGATACCAGGCGATCATGTATATTAAATAAACATTTGAGAATAATTAAAATGGCACCATTTTAAAGGTTAAGCTGTTAACTTTAAATTTATAAAAAATAAATTCAAATTACATCAATATTTAATGATCCTAGGACCCTGGATTAAGGATGGAGTTAGGAAAACAAGGAAATATAGACAGCAACTCTCTCTCACCATAGACAGCAACGCCTTATTGCGAGTTAACCCAGGTTTTGTTACAGTCTGTCTGAAGCCTGGCTAACTTTTGAGCACGACCTTTTTTGCACTTTCTTGTCATATGTGATCCACTTGTCATCACCAGTTATCAATCTCTTTAAAAAAGGTTCGATTTCATTACGTCGCAATAAAGAATCGCAAATGAGGACACGGTTCATTAGGTTTCTTTCAGTGAGCTCGTATGGCACTCAAGTATCCAGCTTTTTTCGAATGGGTCAAAACTGTTTTGTGGTCAATTCCCAGTTTTTCAGCTATGCCGTAACAGCTGATATGCCGATCTTGCTCCACTTTTTCAAAAATAGCGTCTATATTATCTGTAATCTTGTGCTATTCTTACTGACACTGCATTAGGTCCATAAAAGTCACAATTTTTTTCTGCTATTTTGGGTTGGCTTTTTTTATAATAATATTAAAAATGTATCTAATTTCTTCATTTGACTCGTTTTGATAGAGAGAAAAACATATGAATAAAAGTGGGAAACAAAATTTTCCTAATTTGATTCTGTTTTTGTGTATATCACCTTTTTAATGTCATGAAAACCAGCCAGATACAAATAGTAGAGCCAAAGATACATCAAAGATATAACAAGATAAGATCTTAATATTACAAGTTTATACAAATTATATGCGAAACGACTTTTTCCCGACATAATATGATAGGGGTAGATTAAATACTAAGCAAGAATCTGGTTTATCTTACACAATATTTAGCAAGACAAATTCAGCAATGTAGGTAGCAAATATTTCAATATAAAAACAACAAATATCATAAATAAATATCAAAAAACACACAAATGAAATTCGTTTTTAAATGTTTCAGTTCATGTACACCCCAATATGGAATTGCTTCATTATATAACTGACTATCAAGTGTTGACAACAAAACAGAATCCTATATCTTTAACAAGAAAACTTTTACCACAAATTATATTGCCGTAAGTATTTAGATAGAATTAATTAATATTAAAAAAGAATTGAAATGCACTAACATAGTAATTCAATAAAAAAAATGGTAACGTTTTCAGTATAATACAATTTCAACAGTCGGCGTTTCCTAGTACGCTTAATTTAATAAGTGATTCTCCTTTGACTTCAAAAAAAACATTCAAACTTACTAATTCATCTGATATTATTACAAATACTGATAAGTATATTGAAATGAAGACAACAGAAATATCTGATCAAAATCCAACATTGGTCATTAGTAAGTCTGGTAAGCTAAGGTAAGTTTTTCATTTTTTAATAAAAAACGGTCTTTTTAAATAATTTTAATTTGCTTCCAGCATCTAACCCAAAGGAATATAAAACGGAAGCAAACTGTACAACACCCCATGGCTTATCGGCAGATAATTTCAATAAACTACCAGAAATAACTACTGCTAAATATAAAGAGGCTGTTTTTCGGTGAATATTCATATTCTTAGCTTCATTTCATATATTATACGATACTCTTCATATCATATATCATATTTAAACATTTATACCCATTTTTTTTAACTTTTGGAGCCTACCAGCGCACCGGCTGCCTGATATGAAAATCTCAGGCCAGGCGGTGCGCTGGTAGGCTCCGAAAGTTATTTTGGGATGCAATAAAGCATTACAGGGGTTTAAGGCGGCAACAACCAAGGTGAGTCCTGTAGTCTTAGTAGCGGTTCACCTCAGGAAGGCTTTTAATTGACATTTGACAGGATTTACATCAAGCGATAGCGGGACATGTCGCTTTGAGTGTTTAGGGGGCTCGAGCCACAATGGAGCAACCGACTCGAAGTTAAGGGACGAAGCTAGAACTAAAGGGCTAACAATTTACAAAGTATTTAACAAAAATATTTTTCCAAATAATGGTAAACAATGCTATACTTAAATTATTTATTCAGAAAATTTTGTAATCTGTGACATTGAGAAAAAATCACAAGTCGGACAAAATAAATGTTTTTTACACCGCTAAGTATCTTAGTCTGTAATAAATATTTCAATTTATTTGAAAATGTTGTGTATTAGTCCACTTTCTTGTAATTTTTTCTATTTTCACCCAACTTCAAAAAGGAGGAAATTATCTATTCGTCGTAATCTTTTTTAATTTATTTGGAATTCCCATTCTCATCTTCATCCTCGGATATCATCATCAGATCTTGTCTTGGTGATAATCGAGATCTGATGATGTAACGCACATCAAATGTGTAACTAAATTCCAAGTGTTTGGCGAAGTAATAAGTGCCCGTTAATAAATATCAGGGCAGTAATATGACATAAGGAAGTGATTGTGTTGCTGCCTAACAAAAAGATTGGCGGCCCTGTGTTTCTGAAATGAGACTATACCAACTTATAATTATAAGACACATTACTTTTCATAAGAATAAAAGTTAGTTTTGGGGCGTTAAATTTAATAATATAGATATCGTCATACTACTATTATAATAAAAACAGTATGCAAATACTAGGAGAATTTCATACGATTTTCTTCGGCATCTCAATGATTAGAGCCATTTAGGCCTGTTGAAGTTCACGAGTTCGCATTTCATTCTAAAATATTTATTATTTTTCTAGTTTGGTTATTTTTAGAACAAATTAATGGCACGGTTTTGCTGATCAGTTTTCTAGAATCAATTTGAAGACTGATATTCACATAGTATACTAAAACATAAAAAATGCTAAAGTCAACAGCTAACGCTAAAACTATCTGAAATTGAGGCTTAAGTTTTTTTAAAAATAAATATCATTTCTGCTGATATTTTATTCTGTAGACCATTATTAACTGGTTCTATGGTGGGCCGAGAGTCGTGGGAGAACGTGGTGCAAGCTGCTCCAGTGATGGCAGAGCTTCTCAATCAGTCTGTGCCTCATAGTAACATAACCATGAATACCACAGTACAAGAAACCGCTACAAGGATGTCAGTAACATTTCATATTTTATTTATAAACATTATGTTATTCCCTTATCTCTAAACTAAACCCTCTATCTTACATCCACTAAAATTTCATTATTTATATTGTTTAAACCACATTTTATCCTTTAAAGAGGCATAGATTCAAACAATATCGCTGAAATGAAAATGAAAATTAACAAAATCATTGTATTAATCTGAAGTGGTGAAACAGCACTTTAGTTATTTGAAAACCAGAAACATCCTTATTCAAATCATTAGAATGTTTTTCCATACAGAGTAATACGGAGGAAACGTAATTTGAAGCCGATATCTATAGATTTAGCCCGGCCACGTAACCTGACCACAAGCGATATAACAACTAGTATACAGCCTTTGGAAGAGTCTGATATGCAAGATTTTGTGCACCTGGTTGAACAACAGACTGATGAGGTTATGGCATTAAATAATAAAAAAGATCAACCTATTTTCATGTTCATTATCTTTTAGAATACTCATAAACCGTGGACAGCGACCACAAAAATATTTTTTTTTTAATTCAAATTAATATTATTTTTCAAATAAATCAAATAATTTATTTGCAAATGTGGGTAAAAACAGATGATAGTGAGATACATACGAGCAGCTAACATTTTTCCTTTCGGAATGCAAATTATAATAATATCCCTCATATAAACCTTTATTAATTGTCAATTTAAAAACAAAATAAATAAAATGTCATTAGAAGAATTAAAATAAATGTCATTTAGCACTCCATTAAAATTAAACAACAACACAATATAATTCATATGTCATCACTTAGATATTCTCTGAACATATAATATGCCTTATTAACTAAAATATTTTTAATGTATGTTTATATTGGATAACATTGTCGATTTGTCTTATACTTTTTGGTAACTTATTAGCCCATTATTGCTAATCATATAAATGTATGTATTGAAAACGGAATTATCCCAGAAAAATTAAATAATAGATTGGAGCAACACCATATATATTATACCGAACAAAGCAGCTTTCTATGTATATATAGTTTTAGTGATAGATTGTGTCAAATATCACAATTGTATTTGACACAATCTATCTAATATATATATTATTATAAAACTATTTTAAACTAACACCTTCCAAAATGTGTAAACATGGCATAAAGTAAGGGTAACAAGAGTAGGTAGGGCGAAGTTCACATATTGCCCGAATGCACTTTTTTGCTCTCTGATTACTCTTCCATGTTGGAAGAGTTACCCCAGAAAACGGATCCCATTCTTAATCTAGACGCAACGTAGCAATGATACACTACTATTTTACTAAGCATATATAACGCATTAGAAAATTTACTTAGTTTTTCGCACACATGGTTACAATGAGTTTCCTAGGTCATTTTATTGTCAATGTATATGCCAAGAAATTCAGTACATTTTACTTCTTCCACTTTTTTCCCAGAGTGTTTTATTTTAACATCAATGGTTTGTTTAAATGTTATCGATTTAGTTTTGTCTAATTTATAAGTAACTTGATATTTTGCAGCCATTTGATATCTCTTTCGAAGATTGGTTTTAAAATAGTTACTTTTAATTTCTCTGGGAAAATTCCGTTTTCATAAATATATAAGATGAGCAATAATGGGGGATATTGTACCATAAACATTTTGTAAAATTTTAGTATCAATTTGATCATAACCAGTACTATTGGTTCTGACAGATTTTTTGCTATGTCATATATATCCTGTGGAATTACCGGAGTCATAAATAATTGATTGCTATTTTTATATTTAAAAGTTCTATCGAATTTAATATTATTATTTGTCATCGATTGATGAATTTTTTTATTATTATTATTTGATTCTAATAATCTATCCTTACTACCTACCTGTAATGACAAATAACTGTAATGGTAAAAGTAACCAAACAAAAGTAGAATAAGCCTCGTGATCGCGGAGAAAGAAAAAATAATTATTTTGGTCTATGGTATGATCAAAAAACTTCGAACTACTTCTGTCAGTCCGCAATTTTCATCATCATCAATAGCCTATGTTACTGGTGGCCACAAGTCTTCCGACATGCCAAAAACTAGTGAAAATTTTAATTTAGTCGTTGCTTTCGACTAAATAAAAAATTTTTTTCGAGCTTTTCATTACAAGTTTTTCATTGATTCACCCAGAACCAACCATTCTAAAATTTATTTTATTTATTATACTTGGTCGTTACATTCCTTTTTGTGGAAAATCGCAATTATTAAAAGAGTTTCAAGTACAACTTTACCTAATCTAGACAATTAGATACTACTCTTATGCAATAATAGGTACACCTCTTATCTTACATACAAAGATATGAAGTATATTACTTGTATTAATGTAGGAAAAAAACCATTTTCATTTCATTATTAAAAAATTAATTAAAAACATGCTAATAATAAAGATGTATAGATGAAATTAAATTAATAGATGTTAAAAAAATTATCGGCTTCGATTCCGAATAAGGAAGATGGTTGTTGATGGGAAACGCCTCGCTTAGTCTTAGAGTTGCTGCCTGAAGTGTTAACCATATTATAATATTATTATACACATGTCAATAGTTTCTTGTCAATCGTAATCTCTGATTTATATTTAAATAACCTTTCTAGCTATTTTTACTTATATTGTCATTTGGGTGTAACATACAATGCATTATCTTTCATTTTTAGCTCCACGACCGCGTCGCACTCACACATTTGAGTAAATACTTCGGTAATACATTGTTCAATATTTGCGAATACCATGAGTCAAGAAGTCAACATGTTTTCGTGTTCAACTCTTCTAGGATAGCTATTGCTGTTAGTAATTTTACGGTTAGTAATAGAAAAAGATTGTCTTCTTTAAATTTTTTTATCAACAATTGCTAGACTTAAACACTTGTTGTTTGAATTTTGCTATGATTCTAAGTGACTTTAATTGTAACTTGATGTTTGACATGCAACAGTAAAGGTTTAATTACAACTGAAGACATCTAAGTGAAGTACAATAGAAAGTATTAAACTTTTACAGATTCTTTTTTATATGTCCACGAATTATTGGAACATACCACGGAAAATTATTTAAGTTATTCTTGTACAAATTTTAACGACACCAGCTTTCAGTGATGATATATAGACTACAACTTTTTAAACGACTACAATAAAGGAATTCAATTCGTCGTAAACTAAACTTTTTTTAATGCATATTTGCGGATTACTCGAAAGTCCCTGAACCGATTCGGATTTTATAAAGGGTATACCTCTCAATTTTTTCCCATTATCACCAAGTCACGATCTGATTATGGTATCCTAGGAAAATCGAGGGAAAACCTTAAATTCGATAGGCACGTTCAAGTGATGAATGTTTATTCTGAAGCTATTTAGGCATTTGCTACTAGCAGTCATCAGCTTAAGGATTCGGTTACAATGTTGAGCTGGTGATGGAAGGTTCCGTGAAGTTAAGAAGTTAGTGGTTAGGTCATTAAATATAATACGCACATATCGATCGTTAGTAGTATTCTTTCAAGTTGTTTCGGTGAGATGGTGGTGAAAAGTACAACTCCTCAAAAGATAGAAGTTCAAGGGAATAATTTTGCAAGTATTATTTACATCGTCGATAGTATTTTTTAAATTATTTTAATTCTGTTACTTGTTTGTTCGAAGCGGGATAGAGACAAGTTTTTAACCAACAATAAACGGTCGGCAGTACTGTCGCTCATTCATCTAGCTTTGAAGCTTTGACAACTCAAAATTATGAAACAAAGTTTTAAACAAATAAATTATATTTAAAATGAGGAAGTTATCCAATTTTAAATTATGTTCAGGAGTTCGTGCTAAGTTACGGGAACTGCTTTTAAATAATCATTGTGTAACTCTAAGACAACTTTAAATGATACTTTTTTTAAATTTCAGTTAGGAAGATTGACGCTAATTCTGACTCCAGCTAGCATATTGCTCAGTAGAAATGCAAAGTGCTCTTTAACAAGCTTGGAATGTGAGGTGTTTGGAACAAGAGTCTGTGTGGACAACAGCAATGCCTGCGATGGCGTGCCAAATTGTGGATCCTATAGTACCTTTATAGATTTTACTCCATTGGTTTTGCACTTTATTGAGGAATAAAATCCATTAGACAAAACATGGCTAAGGACCTTTTTGTGTAGATTATTTCAACCTAACTGTAGCCAAGAGAATGCACAGCGCTCTTCCGTGATATATGACTTATCAACCTATTTACACAGCATCTAATTGTGAGTAAATTATAAGAACATTCTTGCAGATGCTTACGATGAAGATCGTCTTATATGCGGCGGGCCCGTCGGTCTGCTGCACAACGTATACTTAGTTGCTATAACCTTTATAGCTGTACTACTAACTATACTATGCATTGTGCACTATTGGCTCAAAAGATGTATACCGAAGGTTTCGGAAGCCTTCTTTGTTTACAATGATGGAGCAGAGAACATGTTAGCTAATTACTCAATTAGAATTTTTTTTATGAAATTGTGCTTGTTATTGTTTTTTTGTTATTGTCAAAATTATGCAATTCTATTATATAGTCAATATATCATTCAACAACAATTAAAAATTATGTTCTTGCTCTTGCAGTCTTTTTTTGGAGACAATTATGCGATCTCCCTTCGATGTTGATGTCAGTTCAAACGCGTATCATGGAAATTTGTATGAAAATAATGATGATGGAAATCTTGATACTACCAGGAAATCAAGTCGAAATGTTTTCTGTAGAGCATGGAAAGTATTCTGTAACTTAATTATTTGTAGGATTAAGAGAAAGAGGTATCCTTCATCTCTACAAATCGATATTTCGGAGGAGTTAAATAAAACCAAAAAAACTTACTCGTTCACTCAATTTGAATTAAATAAAATGCTTTACAATGATGGTAAAGATGTATCTGTACAAACAGGAAATAGTTTGGAAATTTCTGATACAGACGAAACTCAAAAGTCAGTCATACAAAGGAAACAATATGTTCAGAGTATGGCACACCATGATATCGCTGTTTCTACAGAAGACACTGTTCAGAAATATCTCGATGAGTTAAATGTTCTGAAAATTTTGAAAGTTTCTAAATCAGACTCATTGCAATCTAACAATTATGAAGCTAAGTTCGTTTCGGAAGGAGAACGACATAGTATTGAGGAAGAAGAAATTAAAATTCATTTGTATGATCTACATGATGAGAAGAGGAGAAAACGAAATGAAAAATCTTCGAAACATATATCGCACATAGCTTCTTATGAAGCCCAAAAACCTGAGTCTTCAAAACGACTATCAAAGCATTTGAGATTTGAGGAGGAATTGCTCACAATGCCTAATAACAACGACGGTGCAGATAATGTGGAAACCCTTGCAGTTGCAAAAGATAAGAATTGGAAACGATGGTATAGTAATGAAGATAAGGTTGATAATAATGAAGCGACTGTTGGGTCAAGCAAAGATTTCAAACGGTTCTGGCAAAAAGGCAAAAAATCCAAAAGGAAAACACTCAATATTTCATTGCATTAAATGTTCCTTTGTATGAGAATAGAAATAAAGCTCGCTTCATATATAACTTTTATATTCCTGGTAGGTGACTAAAGATGGCCATTGCATGCCCCGAACGGCTATTTCCTAATTAAGACCAATTGTGCACCGGATGAACACGTGCCAAAATAAAGCGTGTCTTTTGGAACACATTCCGTCATGTATACATTTTTTATCTTAAATTTGTTGTAGTTTAGCCACATAATAGTGAGTAGGTACGAGGTAGATAAAATATTAACATCTTCTGTTACCTACCATTTATGTGGATATTTATTTTATTTATAACATGTATTCATTTTAACTTTTAAGTATTTTTGTTCTGTAAAAATTTCATATGGATGGAGGTAGATTAGGTTATATTGGAAAAGTTTTTTTTATAACTTATACTATAGTTTTATTTCATAATTGTTAATCGTATTTTTTCTCTCTCTTTAGTTTGCCTTCACATGGTATCCTTCTATAATACCTATTAGTACCTATTGCTTTGGCAAACAAGGTATATTAGTTGTATATCAACAAACAATGTATACTGGAGGTGCTTGTACAAAAAATCGGTAGGTAAGTGTTTAACCAACATTGCAAAACCAATCGTCCAACTTTCAATCAGTATTAATTTAAAGTGTCTATAACTAGGTACCTACCTAGTTGTGTGTGTACAAGTATACATAACAACGGGTAGTTTTATTGGCTTCAATGATATTTATCTTTGCTTTTATGTCAGCTCCAAAAAAGATAGATGTAAAAGTGTCAGACTAGAGACGGGAGCCAGTGCGCGAGGTCATTTCAATTGAAGTTAATTAAAGCAATTGAGTTCAATTGAGCGAGCGGCAGATTCTGCGTCGTGCCCGTCGTCAGTGAGATTTTATGTGAAGCGCCTACGCTTGTCACATGACTCACGTAGATACATTATGTACATATCTACTGGAAAACACGTACGATTGGGTACCTAGCGCTTCATGAGCAGTTTTTGTTATATATTTAATATGGAAAAAATACACAAACTGCTGCCCTGATTGCAATCTTCGGAAGTTTTTAAAAATAAACATATTACTATTAATTAAAAACTTAAATTAAAGCAATATTCTCGTAATTCTATTTAGAATAGTTATATTTTGTGATTTGAGTATGGTGTGTGATGTTTTAAAAATATAGCTATAAACACTTTTAAATTCTGATATTTTGTTTTATATACTGGTTGGATAGAAATTCTTCGTAAAATCGTCATTTTTCTGTTTGCGTAAACTCGAAATAGTGTTATACATTTCTGTTTATGACTTCCCGATTTATCTGCACTGTAAAAAAACGTGTACCATTTTGTTTAAAACAAATAAGTACAGTGTGATAACAGGGATCTCAAGATACCGATTTTTGATTGACCCATCCGAGGACCAAATTAGGGTAGGTATCTTTAATCTCAAGAAAACTCACCAATTTATATACTCCCTAAATTACGGGATACTTGTAATCTTTATATAGTAGGTTGGTGAAAACGTTTCTTCGCATTTTTTTTCAAAGTTAATTTACATTTAAATATAGTGGTTCGTAGACTTTCTGCTATCTTGAAGATAGAGACATGATCCCGTTGCTGTAGAAATTATGGGACTTTTAATCAAAAAAACGCAACAAGTAGTTTTGGTAGTCCTCGCTTTATGTTAACCTGACACTGCATAAAGAATTCTGAAGAGATCGAAACAGGTGGAAATCTGGAGGTGCAAGGTCAGGGCTATATAGCGGATGCATTAACACCCCCCAGCCAAATTCTCTGAATTTTTGCTGTGAAGTGGCTAAAGATGTATGTGATCTAGCGTTATTGTGATGAAAGAGCACAACCTTTCTTTTAATCAACTCCGGCCGCTTTCTCTCAACTTCTTGCTGTATTCTATCAATTGTTGGCAGTAGAGATCCGAATCGATGGTTCTTCCCAGTGGTCAAAGCTCATAATGAACAATGCCCTTCCTATCCCACCATAGATACATCATTACCTTATTGCGAGTTAACTCAGGCTTTGTCACAGTCTGTGAAGCCTGACCGACCTTTGACCATGACCTTTTTCGTATGTTCTTGTCATCAAAAGCGGTTCAGTTTCATTACGTCTCAATAAAGAATCCTTAATGAGTACACGGTTCATTAGGTTTCTTTCAGTGAGCTCGTGTGAGACCCAAATATTGAGCTTTTTTGTGTACCCAGTTTTTTCAATTAGATTAGCTATGTAGCGTCCATTTATCCGTAACAGGGTGACTAGAGCATATTGGACAGGTGCATCTTTGACATAAAAATTCCCGGATTTAAAACTCTAAACTTTGTGCCACTCTTATTGGCATTGCTTTAAGTCCATATACGTCCCAATTTTTTTAGCGGCTTGCGTTGTATTTTTTCCTTTTTTGTAATAAAATTTTAAAATTTATGTAAATTCTTCATTCGATTCGCTCATTTTGACAGAAAGAGAAACAAATGAAAAATAGTGGGGAACAAAATTTTCCTAATATGAATCTTTTTTGAAATGTCACTTTTTGAATGTCATTAAAACCAGCCAGATACAAATAATACATCCATATTTTATTACAAGTTTGTACATAGTATGTGCGAAAAGACTTTTTCCCGACCTAATATAATAAAACTGTAGAATTCGATTTTATTGTAGTTTTGACCGGTAGTCGAAGAAGATTTGGAGAATATTTTAAGTTTTCTGTTATCGAAATTGACTGTTAGAAAAACGTTATCGTTAGTTGACAGCTATGCTATATTATAAACTTTTTGCTTATAAATAACAAAATGGACACAGAAAATTAAAAAAGCGAAATAATAAAGTAAGAATTTGTGTGACTACAAATAGTGACATTGTGAGGTCTTCAATTACTAATGTGTATGTTTAATTAACTTTAAATTCCACTAGGAGTCTTAGGATTTTCAATGGTGATAAGTTAAGTCAAGGTCTTTAAGATATATGTGTTAAAGTCGCTGGTGGAAGGCCTAAAGGCTAATTATTTTTTCGCATGACCAGTTATGGGATATGATCGTGTGTCAGTAAAATAAAAGTAAGCAATCCTTTTTTTATAAGCCTAACAGGCTAAACATTAAAAGTTGGATTGTGTTGGGAACGTTGATATTTGATTATATCAACCTTAATTTTATGATTTTTTATTCAACGAAATAAACGGTCGCAGTCGCAAGCAAAAATAGTTACAAGTAACATTGAACATTGTGTGGATATTTTTAATCATTGTACATTAATGCGAAATGTATTTTTTGAAAACAATGCTACTACTATACAGATAAGGAAAATTTTTATGGCGCTCGTTTTAGAGGAAACTTTTTTCACGGCTAGAATAGGCAAGAACTAGTCAAACAATACTTAAAATAATCTGGTTTTAAGATTATTATAATTTCGTATGAGGAAAGAAATAGCTCGTCAGAAGTATGGCTGCTGGAGAACGCTATTAACTTCACTATGTACGGAGGATTTTTAGTTATTTACTTATTTTTGGTTAACATTCTTTTAAAATTATAACAAATAGAAGAAATTTAATCATTCTGACGTGAAAAATATTTAAAAGTATTGATTTTTAATTAGGAAGAAAGGACTTGTAAAATGCCAAGCGTAGAAAACACCATAGTTACGGATGCGCAATTACGACTTTTCAGTATTCGGTTGTTT
Source organism: Acentria ephemerella (assembly GCA_943193645.1). Taxonomy (NCBI): domain Eukaryota; kingdom Metazoa; phylum Arthropoda; class Insecta; order Lepidoptera; family Crambidae; genus Acentria; species Acentria ephemerella. The sequence goes on along the minus strand of OW971877.1, from coordinate 6,645,406 downwards.
GCTCTGTATGGCAAAAATGAGAAAACTAAAATTTAACACTAGTTATTTTAAAACTAATTTTAAATAATAAGCGATCACGTATATCTCATTCATTACTAAGATTTAAATCACTAGTGTTATCATAACGAACAGTCGTAACTTAACGGTAACACTAGTATTAATCAATATCTATATTAATTCAGATTTAGAAACAAAATATCCGACTAAACGTTTCAATTATGATAAAAGATTAGATAAATCAATATATATTTCTTTGACGGATAGAATTAAATAAATTCTTCAAATCAATATAAAACTTAAGTAGTTAAAACCAAATTGTATAGTGAAGTTTAAGATAAATTTGGTTTAGTGAAATATAAAATAATATACAAGTGTGTGAGCAGAACATATCAGTCCTATTGGTAGAACCGTATCTACATAATGTATGATTTTAACGTTGACAGTAGTCATAGCAGCAAAAATATGTATTGTTTTGTATCTACAGGTATAAGAAACACTAAATCTTCAGTAGATAAATGCACTGTGTATCATTTTGATATTATAAAAAACTAATAATTTGCTTATTATATACTAAGCCGATATCAATAGTAATAATTCCTGATCCACTTATAAGTTTCATTTGAAATACCTAACTTACCCTAGACCAGATTTATTACAGATTCAACATGTACCCACGTAACAGCACACTTATAGATAAGTGACATGTTATTATATTCGGACAGTTCCTCTTATCGTCAGTAAGTCTGCGCGCACTAGCATACGTTTAGCGGCGAATTCTTCAGACGCGCGCATTCACCACTTTATTGTACACTAATATATTAATTTATAACTTAATCACATCACACACGACACAATTCACTTTAGTCAATAATATTGCAGAACTACTTTTGTTCAACTGCCGACACACTAAGTAGGTACGACTTATAATCCTCTGACCGTGACCTTATTCTAAAGTGACAATAACTGCAAATGCCACGAGAAGTGCATCAGAGAGTGCAATTCGTGCTGTCTGAAAGTCTCCAATAAGCCCAATGAAGCAGAGATCCCGCTGGCGAGCGCCAGCACCAACCTAAATAGACTCTGATCATCTAAATTGACTTCAATTAAATAACAACCGAAATTGTTGAAATGCGCCATTACTCCCTCGACGCTAATCTAAGTGCCAATAGTCAGGGCGAATGTTTTATTAATAATCCCGGGCAATAACTGTTAATTAATAATTAAGCGATCTTGCGTCGATCGGCTGCATCAGTGCCCGTGCGCTGTTCGTACCGCGCCAGCCGCTAGTTCGCCTCGCGCTTTTCTACGCAGTTACTGGTGGAGCCTGAACCAGTTGTGCTATATTATTTTTGTAAAATTATAGGACTTACTATTACTGTGCAAATTGAAAAAAAAGATAAGGGAACAGAGTTTACAGAGGTTATTCCTGAAACTATGGATCCGTTTATTGATTATCAAAATGGTGACGTTTAGGTATATGTTTCATGACAAAGGGTTTAAGACAATTAAATCAAAATAACATTGATAAATGATTTTTTTGCATTCAATCTGATCACCTTCCCACGGTTATAAATCATTGAACAGACATGTGAGAGTTGTTGATACGGATTTACAATGAAACGTTATGGACTTTCAAAATAATGATGTGGGCGTTCGCGCCCTAATACTATCGAAACAAACAAAATATCGAGTGAATTTGTGGGAATCCCGCATGGTTTCGGTGGTGCGGCGCGAGGCCCGCAGACGATCCGGGGTCTCGCAGCATCGGCATCGGGGGTACGCTGCAGGGCTCCACCGAGGGAGGGGCCAAGCCCGCTTCGTATTGGCTCGCTCGGGCCTTGACGTGACAGTCGTAAGCGCCGACCCCTCGTGATGCAATCTCTCACCTCCTGCCGCACACTACGGACCAAAATACAACTCTGCGCTCGACTCTCGACTGCCTCGCACGCACTACTCATTGGCTCCGATCCTACGTCGAGAGCCATATTATGGTAATATAAATTGACCAACCGCAGAGCAAATTCGGTTAGTTCGTTAAAGTTGATTAAAGCCATTTAACGGCAGACGAGGCTACGAACGGCGCGAGCGTTCGTCGATCCCGAGGGCTCGATTAAATGAAGTTAAATTGTTTAATATCTGAGTCGGGTGATCGGTCGTGAGGACCTGTGCAGCGAGGCCGTCGCGACGGAGTCGAGCGAAGTGGGCGCCGAGGTTGCGGGCCCGCACCCGCCGGCCGACGGCTACATGTACGTGTGCGGGGACGGCTCGGCGGCCGGTGCGCGCTATGAATGCGCCTTCGAGCCCGCCACCGCCATCGACCAGCCTACCTTTGAGGATCATATGTTCGGCGAGTTCGGTAAGGAGCGCCACGTTCAGGTGGTGGTTGGTGCCGGGGGCGAGCTCTACCGAGACGAAATGCCCGTGTTCGCTACCGACCAAAAACGGAAAGACGAACCGCTGATGTTACAACCAGTGGAATCAACGGCACCACAGCACCCGCCGCCGCCTCCTCCGCCTACAACTTCAAAGAAAAGCGATAAAAAGAAGAACGACAATAACGGAATAAAGAAGAAGAAAACGAGGTAAGCAACACACAATTCCATTAATACATGTACATACTTTCCCCAGTCCGTAGCTAAGATCCAGCTACGCTCGTAGATATACTACAAAGATGCGCTACGAAGAGTACGTAGCTACAAAATTATGTAGCAAACACGTAGCACCTAGTTTTAAAAATATACAATATTAACTAGCAATTAACATTGTGTTTAAATGATAGAGTCGGTATGTATCTTTGAGATAGAGTTAGGCAATAAATTACTTTATATCCTTCTATTTAAATGCTGCATAACAGTATGTCGTAAGTAAAATGTTTCGATTCTATTTATCATGCAAGAATGTATAGAAATATATTTAAAGTTATAATAATACGCCATTAAGTTATTATATGTATAGACGTTCTCACAGAACGATGCTCTTCAAATTGAATTTAGATGTTAGGATGACAAATCACCGCCAACCTGCTTTCGTTGAAAGCTACTTTCTGACTGGTCTTTAATAATTACTTTAAAATAACTACACGAGAAAATTTCTAGACAAGAGTATGTTTTGATGTGAACAAAGAAATTTGCGAAGGTTTATGAATACAAAAAAGATACAATAGTTATTTTATTGCTGAGGAGAGGCCGGTGGGTTTACACCTAAGGTGAAGCAAATTTGTAATGGTTTTGACTGGTTAAACATGAAGCTATATAGTTGTGTAGAATATATTTCGTAGTCTGTATATTAAAAAAATCTGTAGCATAATTAACATTAAGAATAATGTTTATAATAATAATAAGTTCCAAACAAATTACGTGTTTATTACATACTTACATTGACCGTTATGCAATTTTTCAGCCCGGGTCATTTACCTAACTATGTACTTATATAAAGAAGCGAATTACTGTTTACATTTTGTATTCCTAAAAGTGTCCTACGTATATAGTTAAATAAATATACCGTCCGTTAAATTAACCGTTAAATTTATTTAGGTAGTAAGTTCCAATAACTAAGACCACCACGGCCATACAACTACCACCGTCTGTTGCTCCAAAAAGTCTACCTATAGTAATATTTTTTTTTTTAATTTAACAACTATTCCAATATCGATCAAACGAAGCTCGGAAATACGGCAGTATTAAAACTTGTATGTTTGTAGGCATACAAACATACAAGTTTTATGCTAATTATTAGAATAAAACCTTGTTTGTGTGTATATATATATATATATATATATATATATATATATATATATAGTTAATAATAATTCTGTTTTTATAGTTTTCTTTTTTCTCTTTATGGGAATACCCAAATATATTGTTACAGTATTTTCCTAGTTATGTTAATTATCGGAATATTAAATTTGACTATTTTAAAAATACCTTTAAAATTAATGATCTACATGATTTTTATGACAAATAACTCGATTTCAATGTAATCTTTTTACAGAAGGATATACACTAATATTGATATCACTTTGATATTTACAATTACTCCAAAAACTGCATTAAAATAAATACAATCGCAAATTTATTAACACAATATTAATTTAAAATTTTATGGAATTTATACAGTAACCTAGTAATTTATTTTATCATATTCATAATATTTATTATTTAATAAGCACGTGTCAAACAAACGGCACGCGACCTCCGCAAGCACAGGTGTCCGCAGTCCGCACCCCATACCGATGCAGTGATGCGGGAATAAGAACCACTTGAACACCCCAAGTTAATATTTGCATTACTAATTCGATGATTTTTAAAATGCGATGACAACATATGGTTACATACTATGCAGTCAAAATAAGAAAAGGATGGATTTGTGACGTCATAGATATTAAATTAACTTCCCCACAGTGAATGGCTTGCAAAAACGTTACTGTACAATGTATATCCAAACCATTGAAATGTTTTATTATTTATAATTGAAATACGGCAAGAAAACTTAGATTCGTGCCGTATCACATATTTTTTTGTGAAGTGAAATTAGTAAATCCGTAGCCCTAGTGTAAGTTTAATTCCTATTGAGACGTTTCTATCGTAGTTGCGTTAAGCTGATTATAGCATATATAAAAAATCCTTTCCAATACTTCACAACAGAGGCGCTGCTGTCGGTTCCACACAATTTGACTGCTGGCGACAAGTACGATCGAGACGGTTCAATTCGATTGAAACTCACACTTGGAGTACTGGTTGCGTTTAGAGAGCTCTTTTTAGAGAGGACTTTTTAATTCTTTATTCATAACCGAAACTTTTTTTATTTTATCAGTAATCATACAAAAAGCATTTAATAAAAATAAACAAATAAATATTTTTTTTCAATAATTATAAAATTGAATAAACTATTTATAAAGTGTTAAGAATGAAGATTATCAGTCTTATTTATCCGTCTCAGTAAGCCTATCGACTTTGAAAGAGGAGGATATACAAAACCGGTTGAATCAAATTTAAAACTTCTATATTATTATTTCTATCTGGATATCGATTGTGTAGGTTATATGATAAATGTTACTATAAAAAATTATATCTAAAATGAATTGTTTTTAATATCCTTTAATTTAATTGCGTAGATTTTCGAAATGCTGACCATTTAAAGTTCAAATTGATTGCTGGCGTATGATTAATTGATGATTATAATCATAGATATATGAATTATATACTATTAAAGGTAACAATGCTTTCAAAATGGCAATTATAGAGTATATGTATTACACGGAATCATAGAGACAATTTACGCACCCAAACAAGTTAACTGCATAGGAGAAAATGGTTGTCATTTCTAACATCTACTTGTTTAAATAAAAGAGTATGAAACACATTTATATATACAATGCATTTTATTCATTTTAAATGTATAACATTAAATAAAGTAAAATTACTCCTTATGAACTACACGAGCGATATCCAAATAGAATGTAAGTTTTATTTTTCATTACGTCCGGGTTGGATTCCCGAACAAAGTACAAATTTTTATACATCTATGTTGTAGTTTTCTAGTCACTAAAATCGATGACATTATAAATCGGTAACATTACAAGCGATATGTCCCTTAGTAAACTAAATTTTCAACTTGAATGGACCCTTCTTCAAGTTGGTTTAATTTTTACATCACAATAATATGAATAGTCTTATATTAAACAACACTTGATGCAGGCACCGTCACTTCCCGGTAGTAACATAAAGGCGGCGACACTTTTAGTCCAGTTTAATTACCCGTATGTCGGCAGGGAGCCAATTGCCTTATCGCCTCATCTCGTCTACATCACGACGGGTCACCACACCATCTCGAACCAACGAAACGGTTGCTCAAATAATGTATTCATTAATGAGCCATCATATGTTTTCATGAATGAAAGCTGAGCCTCGCGTGACTAACTATGGGGCTAAATAGCTAGATGCATGTAATTCCAAAAGTCATTTAGATTTTATTTCTTAGATAAGATGCGTAAAATTATTGTACTGTATTGAACTCACAAGTAGATAAGATATTCTGTTTAGTCCTTTATTGTGGATGACAATAAAGATGCTGCTGTGGAAAAATATCGTTTTAAGTGTTTCTCCCACGCAGGAAGGTTTGTGCCCAGCAGTGGAACGAAAATAAGCTGTCTGATTAGTTTTCAGACTAACATAAATATATATTTGTAAATATCAGCACATAAAATGTAGGAATGCTGACACCTAACTCCGTAAAATGAGAGTAGATATTGTAAGATGATTAATGGCCAAATAAAATGCGGCGAAACAATTAATAAAACACTACTATTAAGTGTGGAGTCAATTGGCAGGCAATTAAGGTGGTGGCGCACCAGGGGTGAATTTCGTTTCACGCTCAATCAATTTCTGCGCGGGCGCGTGTGCCCGCAGCCATATTGCACGCGTCAGATGGTAGATGTGTTGAACGATAAGATAATTTATTTGTGAATTTGTAATCGAGATACTTTATAATAATGCAATGATGTGTTCAGATCATGTTAAAAACTATAGCGGTTTCTTTGTTATTTTCTCAGAACTACTTTCACTGCGTATCAGCTAGAGGAATTGGAGAGAGCATTTGAACGAGCACCTTACCCTGACGTTTTTGCGAGGGAAGAACTAGCTCTGAAACTTAATTTATCCGAATCACGAGTACAGGTATAATATTTTTAATAATAAAATTTTTCAGCTACTTTTTTATTACATTAAGATAAGAAACAATGCGAAAATTTTGTACCATTTAAATGAATGAATTTACTTAGCAGTATTTATTTATTTATTATTGCTTGTCACATATTATTTTATTGTCATTTATTATTATTGTCATATTGCTTGTCTCAGTAGTATCTTTAATATTTATAGGTATGGTTCCAAAACAGAAGAGCTAAATGGCGGAAACGCGAACCTCCTAGGAAAACAGGGTACATAGGTTCCAGCTCACCAAGTTCTACGACACTGGGCGGTGGGTTCACCAGTATCGGAGGCAACTTGCCTGCTTTCCCGCAGAATGGTCTCCCTGCACCAGCCGACTCTTGGTCATACCAACACTCCTATGATCTATCCTCGCACCACCTGTTGTCATCAAGTAGCAGTGGCTACCCTAGCTTCAATGCTCAACCTGCGGCTTATTCTTACACAACAGTTTTAAATGGACATGATGGACAAATGTTTGCGCCTCGACATTCCTATGAATACGGTGAAGGTAGCCCACCCCCGCTAGGCGTGCGCGACTATCCCATGATGGCTGCACACTCTCCTCAGATGGAGCCACACGCTCACGACGACAAGTTAGAGTACCGGGGGCACGAACACGAGGATAAGTATGCGGCTTGTGCGATGCAGGAGGAGCCCCCTCGTTATGCGCCGCCGCCTGACGACTACGACAAATGCGGCCTGGTGCCCCACGAGAAACATTACGACATGGAGAGACACGGCGAGCTCAGTCAGCCGGTGGTTGTGAAGATGGAACCCACATCGGGTCAGGCGTACACTGCACTGCCCCCTTTTTTGAACTGAAATACTCCTTTTCGAAATTAACTTGGCGCTAAGAATAATTTCGAAAGGGAGTATTCTTGATTCTTTCACTGAACTAAAGATGCCATGCCTTTGAGAGCATTTACGCCTTTTTATTGCAAGACAAATTGATTCCCTTTTTTGTATCTAAAATAAGAATACCTATATTGATTATAATCAAATTAGTTATAATACTCCCAACTATAGTAAAAATATAAGTACCTTATTATATTATTAAGTTTCAAGTTTAGGATTAAAAGAGATTGCAATAAAGTGTAAATATTTTTTGATATTATATACCTATATTATTTAAAATTATTTCGGATAATAATAAGAGTTGATAACGGTTGAATGTGTATCTAGATTATTATAACTATTTGTGCCTACAGCAGTCTTAAATAAATGTAAATTATTATTTAGTACATACGTTATTTTGACTATAATTCTGTAATTATTGTAGAGACTTCGCTTCTTGTGCATTCCTTGTGCCTTATTATAGTGTAATAAATAATGTTAGGACAAAATAAGTTTTTATATCTTTGTTGTAAACGTATTTTAAGAAAATTTATAATACACCTTTATATTTTAAATATTTAGATATTTACCTACGAGATTTCAAGAATTAATTATAATATATAATTATTAAGTTTTTCAACTTAGTAAGTCAAAATATAAATCTATGATTATTGAAACAATTAAACAACTATTTATCTCTCGAGTCTAAAAGTGCCTTAGAATTGAAATTACGTTTCACTATGTTTTACGTTTGCATTGTTTTTGTGTATTAACTTTAAAGTAAAATGTTACTTAACACCTCTTCAACTTATTAATAAGCACTAATAAGTTGGTTACTATGCGTCTAAATCTACAGCTAGATAAAATCAAAGTTTAATTAATTTCTTTAAGGAACTTTCAAGTTAAAACAACTTTAGGTTAAAAAATTAGATAGGTTAGGTTAGTTTTTTAAGAGGCGGCTCCCTAAATATAAGCTATCTAAGGTGCTAATTTCTAAGAAATTCACCTATCTACAGAACGCGATCATGCAGATGAAGATTTTTAGTACATTACAATACAAAATTGTTTTTGATTTAAGCAAATATAAAAACAATCAAGATTTATTCTATTAATTAGACTTGTAGAGCTCGAACACACTATTAATTATGACACACTATTTATTCAGTAACCAACTCTTATATACAGAGCCGCCTCTTAATGGTTAGAATAAATATTTGGATTAAATGTCAATTTGTAAATATGCAAGTTATTTACGTGAATAAATAAGTGCCAAATTGTATCTACATTTATTCAAAATCAAAATACAGATTATAATCTATTAAATTATATAAGCGATGATGACTGCCTTATAAAGGTACTGATTTATTATTATTAATAATCAAATTTATAAATAATCATTATTGGCTCTAACAGTAATAGTTCTTACTTTTATTGCGTTATATCAACATAAGTGTTACAATATATTGCGATGTCGTCATAATCACCTATGTTTACACTGATCTCTTTTCAACTAACTACACGAATTTATCAGTATGATCCAAAAACCAAAATAAAAATAAGAAGATTAGTAGGTAACAATTATTTTAGAAGAGCAGGGTATATGAAAACATTAAGGTTTGAAACAGAAAATATGTTTAATAGATAAATAGGTATGCCTAATTTAGATGAAGATATTTTAAGGTTAAGACATATGAAGCAATAAGCTTGATAATTATTTTATAAAGTTTTAAATGGAGATGATAATAATATACAAATGTGCTTATTTGTATTCTTTTATTTTAACGTTCTATATTTACACCATTAGTAACATTTATCTATATATGGCAAAATTTATATAAATATATTTACATATGGCAAAATTTAAAATAAATAAAAATTACACAAGGGATGTGTCACGACGCTCGCGAGTCTAATCTGACCGGATCTTGCCGCGCCCATATGCCGTCTCCACTGAAATGGTATTTTTTCTCAATTTCATACAGCACTAAACTTAGTATTTGGTCGTCAGTCAGTCGTTTATACTTTAAGTTATTATAGCTCGCGTCCCACTGAGTGTTGCCATTTTCCAATACATTACAATCATCATTTCGCAGTTTCATGAAACGATTTAAATAATATTCTATTTCAGACCTGAAAAGATAAATTATAAATTGAGACTACGGTTTATTTTTGCGGACTTTTTACATTCGTTATAATTATAATTTTAATTTATGTAATGGAATCCAATTCTTGAAACTATTCTTTAGTTGACGATAATCGATCCGAATTGAATTACTACGATACATAAAAGCTTATGGTTTTAACTATTGTGGTATTTAGATTAGGATGATAGATTCAAATGAAGAAAGTGGTAATGTTTAAAGTTGGAAGAAGCTTTATTTAAATTCCGTGTTTATTTCGATCGATAGGGAATTGGGGCACGTTGGAGATACACTGTTGGGCGATAGTTAGTGCTACGATACAAATTAATGACCATAGTCCATATTAATGGCAGGCATAAATGCCATTATAAATGTTTCTTTTTATGTCATATAGTTTTACAAGCAATTGATGGTAACTGATAAGCATTGCCTATTAACACCTGCTAAACTAAGAATATTGTTGACTGGAGATATATGATCTCTAAGGCTTCCATTCCCCACAATTATAGTGGCTGCCTCTCCCTACACAACAAACCGCGGTAAACTTCTTCAAAGCTGAAATTGGAAGCTTGCTATAATATTTACATTAATTATTACTTACATTGGATACAAAAGAAGCTGGCAGTGATTAAAGATGACATCATTACTAAACTTTGTCTTCAGAAATTGGATATTTTCGTTGACAACATTCAAAGCCACGTGGAGCCAATATTTGTGTTTTTTTAATTGTTTTAAAACTACTTTAATAGTTTCTGATTTGTGGGATTTTATGTCTTGATTTATGGCCACTGATGAACTTATCAATATTGCAATGTCCCTGCCGCACACTTTGTTGCCAAAACCATTGATATAGCTAAAATATTTTGAAATATACAATGTTATATATTTTTAAGTGTTACCCTGCAGTTCATCACATTAATATTTTAAAAAATGAGTCTTTTAATAAAATAAGTCCTAATAGTCCCTAATAGTCCTTTAGATTAATAATGTGTACGTCAGAATCACGTCCATTATGGAATTATTTGCTATCGGTAGTATCATTTCTATTGGACCATTGAATCAAACTTATTAATTTTATTTTTGACTTCTGGCTGGTAGAGTGGTTAGTGCACCTAGCTAAAAATTATTCGGCGAGCAGTCCCGGTTTCGAATCTGGGCCGAGCATATATTTGTCCAATAATACATAATATTCATATCTCTCGGGTCATTCATGTTTATAATGAATGAATACTTCTTTTTTATGATATAAAAATAGGAATTATTAAATTAATTATAAGAGACAGTTTAACGGTTTTAGATTATAAATTTAAATTATGATAATTTTTAGTACTTTGCTTACTTGTTGAAAACTTTACTTGAACCAACGAGGTTATTGAAGCTGTAGCACTGTTTTTTTGCATCCTGAATTTTCGTCAAGCGTGACATCAATTTCTTTTTATGAACTACCATCCCCAGAGCCTAAAATAACATCATTTTATTAGTAAATTAATAATGAATGTAGTAATTTCATTATTTAAAATTTTACTTCGCAAATATTCAACATTTAAACCTATTCTTCCCACTACAATTGTTCTAAGACTAGCACTGCGACCTCGCAGGTTGTAGCAGATGCTGAGTGGTGACCATTTGGTTGTAAGTATAACTGCCTTATGACTTAGTGAGTAGCTAATTGTATTATTCAACTTATACCTTCTAACAGATACATCTAATTTCATTTCTTGTTTTCAATTATGTTACAATTGTATTCGATATTAACGTACTTTACAGAAGCCAAAACATGAAAAAAGTGTAAAAGAATCGTGTCAAGTGTCAACTACTTTATAAAATATATTCTATTCCTTCTTCTTGAATTGAAATGACAGAGATGGAAATTTAATTTAGTGTGTGCACCACGGAATTGGGGTCAATGCTGTCGACTTTTCCTAATAAGTATAGAGAAGTCATTTCTCTATATCTATAACCCGAAACAGTCATTTTAAGAAACCACTTCATATTAAACAATGATCTAAGATTTTGTCAACGGTGGTGTCAAATTCAACATTATGAATCTGAATATAATGTTTAGAATACTTTTAATTATTCAAATTGGAAATAAGTGCCTCTTCCTACAGCCTTGTACACTAAACTCACTCTTGGATTCGTACGCAATACATGGTATTCTTTTAATGATTTCAGCTCATCTAATCGCTCACGCACAGTTTGTGGCTTCATGCAGTATACTCTCAAACAGTTCTTTTGTGCTTCCTCTGATATTTCATATTCCTGTAAATAAAAAGCATTAGACATTTTTATCTCCATAAAATTCAATCTTCTCTCAAAAAGAGTGCAGAAAAATAACATTCTAAATATCACACATTATATATACTGCACTATCAAAGTATATGTGTAAATTTTTTTTACGATTTAATATTACACTCATGACAAACCAACAGTAATACTTATTATATGTGTCTTTACAAATTCAACACAATGCACACAAAACTACCCATAGAGAGATAAATGAAAAACAGCTTTAATGTTAGAGAATCTTCTTAATTCTTACCTCGAGAATACTTTTAATTTGTAGTAAAGATGTTTCATTGTTTTTAAGTATAGCTGGTTCTAACTTTATTACTTCTTTTATATTCATTCCAGCAAGAGTCTTAACATTTTCTATCATCATCTTCGACTTAACTGGATCAGAAGATATAATAAAACCATTTCTTCTTATGCTTTCTACATCAAATTTAAACTCATTTTGTGCTATGTCTAAGGCTTGTTTGATGTCAGACATTGGTTTATGCTTCAATGGTAAATAATTACGACAGTACTTCTGAAATTCTTCAGATGTTACTGACAGTCTCCACTGAAGGTACTTCTGTAAAACACTCATGCGAACTGTTACTGAAATAAGTAAAGATACCTTTCCTTAAAATATATTTCAATTAAAAAACAATAAAAAAGCCACATCTGTGAATGTGTAATTATAGTTTAGGGACTTAATGCTGATAAAAACTTTTTAAGAACAGCAATGGAATATATTTGTTTATAGATATATTTCAAGTTCAGGTTTAATAAACTGTTAGGGTACAAAGCGAGTATTACCCCTTACCTTAACCCAAACCTTATGCTTAAATCATGTTGTGAATACAATAATAATAATATTATATAGAAAATAAGTTTGGCAATAATTTAGAGTACAGAAAGTTTCTTTTAAAAAATGGAAAATATCCTTTTAATCCACTGACTACATAAATACCATGTAGCTTATTTATTAAGTTAAACAATTGTTTAGTTCACATTATTATTATATTAAAATTGTTAGTAGTTTATTAAACAAATATGTCAACACTTGTTTCACTTTGGTATAGCAAATATGTAATAATATAGTATCTATCAAATATTTCATATTTAATAAACACACAGATGTTTTTTGTTTTAACCATGTTGTTGTTAAGATTAATTTTGACTGAAACTTACAAATAGAAGTTTTAGAGTCTTCAAATTTTTCTAAAGATTTACAACTGGATGGCCATTCTTGGAAACAACTTTGGAGAGCTTCCTCTAATTGAAAACCATTTTCAATAAGTCCTTTTTTCTTTAAGTGTTCTATAGATTTATTTCTAACAAGTGTGTGATATCTAAAATTAATATTTAAAACAAATATACAGATAAATATGTACACTTTAAAATTTACCTAGATATAAGGTAGCACTTCAAGTTAAATGATAGGTTTATATTTGTCTGTAAATTTTGGTTTGTTTTGGGGTTTTTTTGGGTTCTTTTGTTTTTTTTTCGGTTTGTTTTGGGTTCTCTCTTACAATCAGACAATTAATTACATAGAGAAATAAGTAATGAGTTTGACATAATCAAAGGGTTTATATATAAAAATTCAATTTTCTCGGGTCTGTTAGCTCATAAGCCTGTGGGATGGAAGATTTTTGCATAACTAAGTACCATGAATGAAGTAGAAGTTACTAGACACCTTATTATATGATTTGGTATAATTTCAATAAAGCCACATTCTTTTAGTATTTCTCCATAGTTATCCATTGTAATAGGATTCATAGAAAATATATGAGGCTTTTGACAGGCTTCATAGGGTGTGATTCCAAATTTTTCTAATAATTGTAGAGAGCACTGTAAACGGTCGTGACTGAGTATGTCAATATTTGGATGTTTCTTTTTAAGGAGAATTAATGAATTTTCTGAAATAATATCACCTGAAAAGTAAAATGAAGAGTTAATAGTTTCATCGATTCGTTGTAGTTTGATGAATTCTTATTCAGTTATTCTGCAATTTAATTTGTAATAAATAAAAAAATCTTTTTTGAGTGTATTTTCTCACAATTCAGTAAAATTAATAATTTCATAGCCTTTACCAGTAGTTTTTTTGTAAAGTTCTAGGAATGGTATCTTGTGATAGTACTTTTGATAAAAACGGTAAAATAATGGATTTATTATTTTCGAAAAACTGTTTATTTTGACGCATTGTTCCATATTTAAGATTTTTCTTTATTTTAACTTAAGTTTTATTTAACACGGTTTTACCCATTAGCACCGGCGTTCGTCTTACTAAATGAGATTTGGTATGTTATGGCACACAAGCATAAAACTATATCACTGTAGTTGTTGATAATATATACCAGAGCAAAAAATAATTGCTTTCAAATTTAACAAATTTTAATACTGACAACACGGGCAAATGGCCTCCATTGTTGTTATTTGTGTTGATCGAGTTTTAATGCGTAATAAGTTGTTATCAATAAAGGTGGCTATTTTGAGTGTGATTAGTTGCATACTTTAATTGTGTAGCTTAATATAATAGTTTTCACATGGCAAAACGCGTATCCATTTAGTTGTCATATTCTATAAGTTATATTTGGACTATTAAGGTTAAGTAGCGATTGTATTAAGTTTGGGAAAAAATGTCTGTTAACGATCACAGAAAATGCAGTAAGTGTCGTAGAATACAAGCTCAAGATCCAATGGTTACCTTCCATAGGTTTCCCAACCATGGAAAGAATAATAAAAAAAAGTAAGTGCAAATAAAACCATATATTCTATAAATATAAAGCTTGTCAAATTTGTTTTTTATGGAGCTGGATCATTTTGAAACAATACCATTATGTATTGTTTATTTATGATTATTGTTTATAGCACTTTTTTGTCTACATAAATATTTTTTAAATTTCAAATTCAATTAATGTAATTGTGTTATATTTTAATTTACTCCTTTAATTGCAGAGGTTATCAAGTCAAGTCCAACGAGAACAACCAAGTATGAGAGAGAATATGCTGTAGAGAAAACCAGTAATGCAAATTAATAATATTACAGTTGAACCATCAACTAGTAGTTTGCAGTGTACAAATAAAATTAACATAGATACTGAGAGAAAATCTTTCAAAAAATGAAAAGGTAATATTTTGGCTTTCTAATTTCTATGATTTTATGAGATAGATGACTAGTGCTTTTCTCTCATGATACACAATAATAAATAGGTAGATAGTGATATTTTATATTGGCAAGATGAATGAATTTAGTCATAAAGGGTATATACAGGTTAGTGTGCTTGCTTTTGATTGGCCAATCAAATGTGGTTTTGTCTTGCTTACAATTTCAGTTTCTTTCTGAATTAAAATCCAAGAGATAATCTGTTGTAATTAATGTTAAGGGGTTATAAAATATACGTAGTTGTTATGATCTTGTTTTATTTTTATAATTAACTTAATATTTCTTTTGATCAATTTTAGCAAGTGTCTGCTCAAAATAGTCCAGCAACATGTGCAATTGCAACTGGTGTGCAGAAAAAATTGAAGAAACCTTTTACCATCTTAAAAGCAATTAATACATTGAAATTAAAAGAACTAACGGAAAGAGAGATCAAATTATATTATATTTGCAGAAATGAGATTATAGAAACAAATAAAACTGATAATTTTTCATTTGTATTAAAAGGTATAATATACTTAAAAACCATGAATTGGAGGAAGAAGAACAACTAAAATCTTTTTAACGAAAATTGAATAAATAAAATATTTAAATCTGCTGTTTTCTTCAAAGTACAATTACATTTGGAAGAAAATGAGTCTGTAACAATAACCTCAATATATTGGAGCTAGATTTAAGTTTCTTTAATTAATAAATAAAAGTAATTATTATCTAGAAACTCCAATATTGTAGGTTTTTGTTTCTAACTCGTTTTCTTTGTAACCTTAAAAATTTTTCAAAATTATTAAAATCTATTTCAAAATTCCCGCCCGTAATTTAAATTTGTTGCTATTACGCAATGGCGCTAGTATCACGTATATGTGTATGTGTATGGTTGCTAAAAATATCTATGGAGTTACCATTCTTCTCCTCGTAGAGGAGTATTATATTCTTTGCCCATTAGTAACAACAATAACATAACCACAGATTAAAAAGAGTATGTCTAGACAGGAAGTAATGACAGTTTACCTTTCATAGTAATGTCCGTAAACTATGTATTTGGAAGTATCTGCACCAATAGATTCTTAGTTTTCGATATAATTAGTGTACCCCTAATGTATAGTTTATTATACTACAACAAATTAGTAATGGAATAGGCAAATAAAATAAATGAAAAACAATTGTTATTAAATTTAAGGAACTACAGAGGTAATAATTTAACTTAGATGCCTATCAGAAAAGAAGAACTAATTTAAGACATATAGAAAGTGGTACATCGGAATCGCCATTATTGGTTTCAAATCTAGATATTACTAAAAAACAAGCCAAAGACGCTTTTAAAAAAAGAGTTGTATTGTAGTGAAGGTTTGTTATAAAATTGGTGTAATTTCATGCTAAAAGTGATCATTATTTCGTGCAATATATGAAATATAATGAACGCTGAATACTGTTCAGCGTTCATTAGTAACTTATGTGAGATGATTCAATGTTTCTTTTCCATTCGTTCATTTAAAGCGTAACTTCATTTATTTATCATCATCTTCTTATTACATTTTTATTTAGGTATCATTTCATCTTAATCATTAACTTTACATTCTATTTTCGTATCAGTTTATCTTTATCACTCATATTATAATTCAGTTTCAAAAATTTATTTCGTAAGTCATTAACACAGTGGCAGGGCCTATTAGAAATGAAAAAATATGCATATGACCTAAGGCTGTATGGGCTTCAGTTTCCTTGGCCTTCCCTATAATAGGAAGAAAAAACAACAACAAAAAAATTATAAAATTATATTTGCGTAATATGGGTTATGTCGTATTATTGTTGTAGGAATAATACTTACAAGACGAATTCGACTCTAATATCACTAATAGACAAATATACTCTCTAATCTGTGATATAGATGTTGGTCCTTGCCCACAAGTTCAATTTAATATAATAATAGGCAAAAATCTCCACTTTGTAGTAAGGCATATAAGTCTGCTTGTTGTGGATGCTTTTTAGATATCCTTTTCGTTGCTTTTATTTAATATAATAACAACATCATTACAGATGGATTGGTCTACTGTCCTTAACCATTTTAAGCAGACATGGTTAACTACCAGTCTTAGTCTTATTCTTTTTACTGGTGTAACATATTTTCTAGTTTGGGCGGAGGTTCGTATTGATGGTTAAGATGAAAATTTATTTTCTTAATGCTTAATAAAAATAAAAAATTTCTATTCTCAGACTCAAACAATTGAAAGCAACCTTATGCTCGAAGAGCTCGTTGCTGGAGCAGACAGTGTAGATGTGCATATAGGAGATGAGGCAGCAAGGTATGAAGGGCGAATAATCCATATAGTTGGTCCTCTGCGTATTCTAGAGCCAATTTCAGAACCCGATTATAATATACAAGTACAAGCTGTGAAGCTTAGGAAAAGAGTTCAAATGTATCAATGGATTGAAGAAACCACGTAAGTTATGTGGGTTATGTTAATTATACATATTTTTCTTGGGAAAAAAGTTTCAATTTTTGCTATTCGTTTTATTTATTTAGGAATCAAGAAAACTTTCTGACTGAGCCTGGTGATGAGTCACAAAAGACATATTGGTATCACAAAGACTGGAGAGATTATGTGGTGGATTCATCTCTTTTTTACATAAGGCCAGGACATCACAATCCAACATCTATGCCTATATTTAGTGAAACACATGTTGCAGAAAATGTGAAAATTGGGTGGTTGTATTTAGGTAAGCTAAGACAGTCTGCCCCTTATTAATCTGTGAAGTATCTAATATCCAAGGATAACATTCTATTGTTAAGTGGCTGCAAATGAATTGGTAAGGGCATAATGTCAAATTCGTGTAGTATAGTAAAGTAATAATAAAATTAATCAGTATTTACATTGTGTGTAAATACTGATAATGTCTTTTATAAAATAAAAGACAAAAAATAAAAGATATTAAGCCTATCACATGCTGCATTAAAGAATCGCTGGGAAAGTAATTATCACATTTCATGTTACTACTCAAACCTTCATATTCTTATTATTTACTCATTTGTATACACAACAATATGAACATATAATTTATGCACAAAAATGAGTATATACTCATTTATTTGAGTATATAAAAAAAATTGATAATTATATATTAATAATATTATGATAACAATAATATTTATATTATAAAAAATAAAGACAAAGTAGAGACAGTTCATAAAATACTTATTAAACCATATTATCATCTTCCTACTCCACATCATTGCTCACTCCTACAAAGCTCATTACAAGTTTACCCCCTCTACCTGACCAAATAAACACTGACTCGTAATTAGTGGATATTGCATTTTTGTACCTTGCTTAAAATATTGTTGTTTAAATGGCTTGCTTTATAAAAGCTCAGAGCTTATTACTACTTGGAAGTAATATTTGTTGCTTGTTTATGAACTTTATTAAATATGTTATTTAGGTTTGGATGTAAAACGCAAGGTTAATGACTATTATGAAATATGGTCTGACTCAAGACCAGAGAGAAGTGATATAAAATTGCACTCAGGATTTTACTATCATGGTGATAGTGCTTTGGAGCATCAAATAGGTGATCTACGGATTCATTTTTCATATGCTGGGCGTGAGGATGATATTGTAAGTTATTATTCAAAACTTATTTTGTATGATTCACAGTCTTCATGTTATAGATGACAATTTACCATAATTAACAGA
This sequence comes from Acentria ephemerella, assembly GCA_943193645.1. Classification (NCBI taxonomy): domain Eukaryota; kingdom Metazoa; phylum Arthropoda; class Insecta; order Lepidoptera; family Crambidae; genus Acentria; species Acentria ephemerella. The sequence goes on along the minus strand of OW971877.1, from coordinate 6,626,601 downwards.
TTTTCTGTTGTGTTAGTTTCTATATTTTATTTCCTCAAGGCTTTGATATTTATTCTCAATTTATACAATGAATCATATTCAATAAACCTTTGTGCAAACATTATTTAGTTTCAAATTATTATAATTACTTGTAATATTTTTAAAAATATTTGGACTACAATTTTTTTTAATAGCAAGGGTAAGATATTAAAAATTATAAGAATATAATAAAAGAAATATCTAACTTCCCCTAATTCATTGGCATCTGTAATAAAATAATTCAGATTTTAAAATAATAAAAAATGACACTGAGAATAGAACTTGGCTTAACATGTATGAAACAATAATCATATTTTTTTGCAAATGTTTTAATTTGTATTTCTCAATTATTCCAGTATACTGCTGTCGGTGTAGTAGAAAGTGGTGTTCTCCAGGCATACAATCCTTTGAACTTCCCCACTGCAGATCCAATAGCATTGTTACGGAAAGGCTCTTATAGTTTAAAACAACTACATGATATAGAACGACGGGATGCCAATATTCATACATGGAAATACAGGCTACTTGGGTTTGTGCAAGTATTTGCATCAACCATGACACTTCATCCTGATTGGATTACAATATGTATGCTCTTATTTCTATTACATTGATTGGCTTTACAAAACATTGCCTTGGATTACTCAGGTGTATATTTATAAAACAAATAATTTTCAGTTCTTCAGTGTCATTGGATATCAAGTAGCTTGCGAAGATGCACAAGAATATGGGTCAATTTCATTTTGTCGTTTTCCTATACACTCTTCATCATATCAGTTCCTTGGTGAGTATTAAGCTACTTAGACAACAAATGTCAATGATTTAGGTTAGTTATAAAGGGCGAAGAACAAAAAGAAACTGGCTGTTCGGAAAATCGAATAATGCACTCGGTTTTCAGAACTACACCTAAGTCTGTTTTTACACGGTCTTTTTGTACACGGTTTTGATATAACACGGTTTGAAAATTGAATATTATATAATTTCAAATCGTGCTAATTGGAATAAAATCGTGTAAAAAAATTAAAAATATTCAATTTTTAAACCGTGTTATATCAAAACCGTGTACAAAAAGACCGTGTAAAAACAGACTTAGGTGTAAATAGATACATATTATACAGAAAATCACATTTTACCCTGTAAAATAGAGTAGAACGATCATTTACTGAAATGAGTATGGTAGTCTTATATTAAGGGTTGATTATTATAATTGGGTACCAATTTAGTGTCTGAATTTAATTGTTATTCTTAAATTAACTTATTAGTTGTTTTTAAAACTTGAATTTTTAACTTAGCCAAGTGATGTCATTAAAGTAATCATCAATATCTGCCCTCAGATTTTCCAAATTTTTACAATCGTGTCCTTCGTTGGCCGACTTATTATCATACTTCGCTGTGTGTTCGAAAACCTGACTCAAATAATTACTCTACGAAAGTCATCAACATGCACTAAAAACTCAATTTTAATTGACAGGTTACTTCACAAACCGACGTTTGGTGCAATGGTATTCGGCGGTGGATTACTTCCGCTATTACATTATTCAACGCTGTTTACGAGACGGGAGGCTACACCGGAGCCTCCTTCTTACACGCGTTGGAACGATGACATGCGTTGAGACATACTTTCAATATTGCTTGAAAAGTACCCTCTCCCTAACACAAAGGAAAAATAAGTTACTTTGTGCCCAGAAGTTTCTGCGAGATTGAAGATTAACAAACCTATTTTGTATGGAGAGCTGAAAATGGAATGTTCAATTTTAATAAAATGAAATCACAAGCAAATAATCATTTTTCTGCATGAGTTTTTGTTTTAATGATTTTTCAATACTATGAATGAATCATAAAATATTTTGAATTTAAGAATAGAAGTAGATGAATCTAAGTATATAATTTTAATACATGTGGAAACTTACAATAGTCATGTGGTCGTACGTCATATCGGTATTCGGAAAATAGAATTTTGATTTTTCACAGCTTTAGGCACCAATCCAACCTATTCAACACATACCACGTACTTTGATGGTCGCCTGGTAATAGTTTGTTGTGAAATCATATGGAAGTGTCTAAAATTATATAAACAGTAACATTTTGTAATGTAACAGAGTATTGAATAAGTACTAATCAGCTTTTATTACGTTGCATGTCATTTGCACCTGTACACTTAGCCTTTATGTATTTATAATTTATTTTGTGATTTTTTTAGCTTACGCTTTGTTGGTGTAATCTTTAAATAAATAATCTTAATAATTAAGGATTTGTTTTTTATGGATACCGTATTATATATATTTTTTACATTACTATTTACAATTTAAAAAAAACAATTTTCGTAGATTGAGGTGTACAAATGATTCAGTTTATTATTTCTGTTTCGTTTGACGTTTGTCGACTTTGTAAATCTAGCAGACGCGTACAAATTTATCTTGTGTATTGTACAAATTTATTTTTGTGTTATGTTACTAAAACTACGCAACCCGCTTTTTATGTTTGCGCTATTTATGGGAATTTATTTTAAATAAATTTATAATTTGATTACTTATTTTTTTTACACATCATTAAGTATTAGTTAATCTAATGTCTAATGCGTTAAGTAGTGCAATTTCGATAGCCTAACCAGCGGGTGACAAATTTACCTTGCCTATTCCTTATCAAGGAATAGGCAAGGTAAATTTGTCACTAGCACATTTCACACATACATACCTATCCAATATTTTGTAAAAGAAGTTAATTTTGTATGAAAGTTGCGATTGGTTTGGATTTTGACCATGATGGATTTGAAAACAGGTTAGGCCAAAATGTAATCAAATCCATAATTAGATGGGCTAGATTCAAAATATTCCTGCTGGGCATCGATAGGAAAATCAAATACATTTAAAACAAACTATCGCTTTGTTACTTGTTAACTACGTAAGTAAAAATCGCAACTTTTTAAGGGTAGCTTAGACCCTAATCCTTAAGTATTAACCCTAATTTACGTATTGCTTACCCTCTTTAAATTCTTAGCTAGCTACTTAGCAACCATGTTCTAGTAACATAATTTTTTATATATAAATATATTTTTTTGTAGTTATCCATTCAAGAGAAAGCCTTATACCACTTTTTAAATCCTGTTTTATTTATGAGGATAAAATGAATAAAACCATAACCTAAGTGATTAAAATGCCTTTCTAACAACATTTATTTCGTTATAGCTATATATTAACAAAGTATTTGTCTTTTGTGTAAGTATACAGCCGATCATGAATATTGCTTATCAAAATCGCTCAGAAAGTTTATTAAATTCTCACAACAATGCAATAGCATTGTGTGGTCACAGCAGTATTTATGTAGCAATTACGCAGGCGCTGTACCGCCTGTTACGCTTTATCAGCTGATCGCACTCCACCCTATCTTTTACGAATTTTCTCAATAAAAATCTTATGTTCTGGGGGGGCTGTGATTTTATAATAGTGAAATCATAGTGTTCTTTTAAAGTGAAATTTTAATATAGACCAGCAAGCAATCTAACGAGAAGTAAATTTTGCCACTTTTCCACAACATGAAAGCAGCGGCAATGTCTGTGTGGATTTTTATAAACCTCTTATGTTTTGGCATGTGTGGATATCTTTACCTTATGTGGTCACAATATTGGATGTACATTGAGAAACAGAGGCTGTTTAACAAAACACCGGGGACTCCACAACGAACCAGTGCGGGAGTAAGTAGTCAAGAAGTTAACATAGAAAAATACAGCTCAAAGACGCCTTTAAATTATTCGAGTTTGCGGATACAGCCTCTTCGTAAAAATCGGAGGTCTGCAATAGGAATCCTTTGGAGTAGTTCTTTATTGGTACAGCCATCAAAATCATCCGGATCGTCGGTCCGTCAGCCCACAAATATTGTGAGGAAAAGTCAAGGCAGTCCAAGGTTTCCAAACATCCACAACCCTCTATTACAGTTTGACAGTGATAAATATATCTGCGATGACTATTCGACACCAGAATGTGAGTCACAAACATCTGAATTTAAGGAGTTACTGTTAAAAGAATTCCACAGGGTGCTCATGGGTGACAGTAAAGTGTTTAAATCAGGGCTAGACTCGCAGAACACGTATGATGTAAAATATGACAGTGTTAACAGAAGGGATCGTTCAAGAGGAGAATTATTGTGTGAGTTGAAGAAAATTTCAGTGAAAACAGTGACTTCTTTGAATGAGCCATTTGCCAGGCTTGGGTTCCACATACCGCTCGGTGCTCTGCAAGAGGGGCGGGTTTTCAACATGTGCGCTGTTGTTACAAACGCAGGCTCTTTGATAGGTTCACGTATGGGAGAATTCATAGGTAAGAATATTATTTTATTATCTTACATTATTTGTACAGCAAACCAGTCCGACGGGAGCAATCACTGGAGCCTACAGACTTACGCGTAACTCTAACATTTAGAGGAAATCTTTGTTTGACAAACCGACATCTCCCAACACAACAGTTCCGCGGGAGCTCCGTGAAACGTAAGGTAAGGACTCGTTACAGAATAACACAACAGTAGTGCGAATCAGTGATGTTGCAATTTAATTGGACTGGGATTTTCTATAGGTGGAGGAACGCTCAATATTCAGGTGGAAATAATCAGTATCGCCATGCTCGAAATTGTTTCTATCATCAGAGACTACTACCACAGAATCGAATGAAGCTACTATTATCTTTACTTTCGTCCGAAATTTCATTGCATATTGTACTTTTCTGTAATTGACGGTAGGGTTGTTTAGGATAAGTTGATACCTACCTAATACAATTGACTATCATTTCGTGGAATCAAATATCACAGTCATAAAGAGAGTATTACTGTGTATCTTCACGATAAACGCAAAAAGCTTTTCCAAACAACAATCAGATACACTGACAATAATTGGAACCCGATGATTCAGAGTCAATGAGTCGGCCAGTGAGTGTTGCGTTCAACCACATACTTAAGTTACTGGTGCTATTATATTGGTTACAGTTACTGACCTCGATGTGCTTTTACGAGTTACTAAACTTTACTGAGTACCTATTCATTTTAAATATTTTGTGGCACAAAATAATAACTAAAATAGAGAGCGCAAACAATTTTAACAAGGTAGTGCAGGATTGAAAAGTGACTAAAAGTTACTTTCCCAAAAGTGTTATCTAGATTTTATTTTAAATTTATTATGGTGTTAAGGAGACCAATATAGCAATACTATCCTAAATACACCAAACATAGTTATAGACAAAGCCCAAGCTCCACACAACGGACGATGTTCGACGATATTAAATTAAAACCATGGAATAATTAGATTGTCTTGATGTGACAACAAAATACGTTAGTATCTTACATACATAAAAACCTGACTGAATTCATAACTTTTTAGTACAGAATATTTGTTTCAGTCAGCAGATTTTCTGTCGATCTTCATGCCTAACTAAAATGGAAGTACTTACTTCAGTTACAATAGTAGTCAAGTCGTAGTCAGAAGAACAAATTTTATTCGTTTTCCTTATATCATTTAAGGTGTTCATTTAAAAAGAAGTATTTTTTAATTTTCTTTAGAGTTAATTTTTTTCTAGAGATTCGTAAATATATCGCAACTGTTTATTTTGTATTGGGCCATTAAATGCGTGTAGGTAAATTAACAAATAGACAAGAGATAACATGGGGGTATGTATATAAAATAAGTATCTATAAATTGTTACAACTGTTTACCATAAAGTGATCACTAAATCCCAGTTGTAGTGTTATTCATAGTAATTAATTTTTAGGTATACTTCCTAATCAACGGATCTGAAAATAACGAAAAGGCTATCGTTTAAATCTCTGTATCTATGTAGTTCAGTAGCCAACCAGCTAATTCTACATGTACACATGTAAATGGTCATACCTTCATAAATAGTTTTATTTATCTACTACGTTCGATGTTCCGATGACAATTGATCGAACGAACATTGTGCCGTGCTATCGCATCGCATCTTCGCTTTATAAGTGCCGATGGCCGCCACATTGACATGCGCAAGCGCTTGTGTTCGACGAACGACCCAAATCGTATACGAATTACTGATGGCATTATATTTCAAGTAGGGTTTATTTATGTTTGATAAATTGGAAAGATTGCACTTGTAATGATCATAGCTGTTTGCTACCATTCGTTTGTGGACATTTTTCCAGGAAGCGAGTAAACTTCCTATTCTAACAATCAATCATTAACCTTACCTAATACTTAAGAAACTTATGTACTTATTACCTGTACTACGAGTATTGTTGACAGAAATGTCAATAATAATTGCTTGGGATTTCATTTTTATAAATATATTGAAGGATATAGGTAATTATATAAGGCATCAGTACCGTTGTTTTAGGTAATATTTTATTCTATAAGATCATCATAAATAAATACATATTTTTCCAGTTTTAATATGTACTTACACAATATAATGTGTTGAAATATAATCGTTGATTTTGCTTAATTCATGTGTAGAACTAGTTTTACCCAGAATCATGGTTTATTATGCTGATAGGGCGCCGATATAGCACTAGTTCCAGACTAGAGGAATGCGTGGGCGCCGGTTGGCGTACGAACTCCTTTTCTGTAAACCTATCGCGTCTGTATCGGAAAATCCGGCGAAGAATCTATGCTAATGCACGGTTTGATAACCTAATCGCAAACTTATTTATTTTTCACCTTAGATATCATTCTTAAGATTGAAAAGGTTAAAATTTAAATTTCTTTCATGTGTATGTGTATGTGTTTACATAGAAATTTAAAGATATTTAGTATATTTCTGTGTATTAATATTATCTATATTATTCCGTTTTCCAGTATTCATGATGAAAGCTTTAAATGATACTTAATTCTGGCTAGATATTGGGTGTGAGTGTGAGGAATATTATTATTACTATTGTATAAAAACTAATTTTATGCGTTCAGTACGGATCAAGCTCATTTTCTTTACTTAGAATCATTATGGTAGCTAGGAAATTAGCATAAATTACTACAGATGAGTCAGTATCACCCAAGCGTATTGTTTATTAATAATTTTAAAACGAATTAGTCATCCAAAACCACAGAAACCTTTCTCAAAATTTTTTATAGCACAGACGTGGGACAGACTTGTGTATATTGTCATGTCATCTTAATACCTACACTTTTACAATTTTAAAAGTTTGTATCGTTATAGTATTAATATGGTCCCGTATAAACCACTTTCATTCTTATACTCTTAAACGCCCTGAACTCTTGAAGATTCGTTACTCTAAAATTATATTTATATTTATATTTTTTCATCATTATGGCTTGTTTAGATAGATGAACAAAAATTGATTACTTTGGTACTTTTTCTTGAAGGTTTATAAGCAAGGTTATTCAAAATAATGTTGATAGTTTTTTAAATTAAAAAGCACAGCAAATTACTCGACACCTCTACTGCTTACTGATGATAATCAGTAGAGGAGTCCGTGTGAGGAGATAAGTAATATATGAAGTGATCATTTTATAGTACTTAAGACATAAATTTAAAAACTATAATACACAATTTCTATTATACATTATAAAAGTTTATGTAGCAATAGATAGGTATTTAGGTTTTATGAATTAACTAAATACTGATTGATATAAATTGTAGTTGTTATTTTAGTCGTAATTTTGTTACGGTTGAGCATAATTGGCCCTCGGTCATCTATGAATCCCTAAAATTCAATAGGCACGAGCGCGCCGGTTCTTAGGACGGCTTAGTAATATTTTTTTTATCGACAGGAAGCGCCACAGTGAGTCAAGATGTATCATCTGAGTATGTATTTATTGCTATCCATTAAATATGAAATAAACAAAAATCAGAAGAATTATTTTCTAGAATTAGAATCAGAAGAATTATTTTCTAGAATTAGATTTTTGTTTATCCACCGTAAAACGCAGTTGGTTGATTTTAAAGTTTAGTTACCAAGTAAGTCTTGTAATTCTAAAGTTAAAAGTTTGAGTCGTTTCGTATCAGGAGGTGAAAACCTTCACAAAATACAATAGGTGTTTCGGAGAAACATTATTGTATTGTATTGTATAACCTTTATTCGAGACTTACTTACTTTTTACCTCCACTATTTTTCTTATTAGGAACATCATAGACTTTAAGTAATTTGAATCCTCTTGTAGGTACAACTTAGTACTTATAGTCAACAGAAAGCCATAATTATAGCAATATTATTCACTTTCTTAATAAATACGATAATAAAAATTATTGCTGAATGAAATGAGCTGTAAACAAGGAAAGATACAACAATATTATAAATTGTTTGCTTATTTCCTGTGTCTTTCGATAGCTCATCAGCTACCGAACCAGTTGGACCAGTCAAAATGAATTGCTTCTGACACTATGGTGAACCTGTGCCGATACTGACCGTTACAACAGCTTTCCCAGATATGCCAAAAAAATTACTGCAAACAACAAGAACGCTATTGAAAATGAGTCGCGTAGGATAAGTTACTTCGGTGAATATTAAAAGTCCACTTGCGTAGGCGATAAGCGTTAAACTGCAACAATTTAATGTTTTTTAAATAACTTTATACAGGCAATAGATATTTTTCCAAATTAATAATTCGAAAAATAATTTTTATCATATTTATGTAGTGCAAAACACACGTTCAAGTGCAAGGCAGTGTCATCAACCCATAACGCGTACAGCCTGCATAATTCATACTTATGCCGAGGACCCACTATTGTGAGCCTGACCGATTCCTACAATGACCAGTCGCGGAACAAACAAGCTACCATATCGAGCATTTAAATGTTAGGTTTACGTAGACTTTGGAAGTAATATTACTTGCCCAGCCACCCAAAAGCAAAACCACCCAAATAACAGGTAGGATATGATTTCTCTGACACACGTTTAGTATCTTTAAGTTTTACTAGGGAAAAGAAAACCTATTATTATCTTAAGCCTATTATTACCTTTTATTATCTTTGTAAAATAAAATTTTACAATGATAATAAATGAAACATATTAAGAAAACTATTCGAAGAACGATAAATGCTCATGAGCTATATTTTCATTTTATTTACCAATGAATATGACAGCTAATATCTTTAGCCACAACTTGTGTAGCAACTTGTTTTTGTTCTGTATGAACAATAGAGCTAAAATTGTGGCTGCACATACATTATTGAACAGTTTTATTTTCCATTTAATGTGTTAGGATTATCATGTTCCCTGGATCCTAAGGACATGCTGAGAATTCTCTAGATGAAATTAATAAAATATAGTAAGTATTTCAAAGGTTTGACTTGACTTTTATGGAGTTTCTTTTATTATTTTTAGGGGATTCTCATTGAAATAAAATTATTTGGATGTTTTATGCAGGAGGACATAAAATAAGCATTAGTATGGAAAATAATTTGCGGAAACACACAGAATAAATCACAAAGACAATACATACTTTGTGTACAAATATAACGAAAAGGTATTTTCATTCCATGTATTCGAAAAGGGGCTGAGGGTCCGTCGATAAGTGAGCTGAATGGATATTTCCGGCGCAATTAATAACAGTGTCGAAATGACTTTTGAATTTGGAACAACATTTTATTTATAAAGTTTGAGCCCAAATCCTTACGAAAAGTCCTGTAATAAAAAGAGGGCGCCTTAAAATGCACGAGATATTCTTATTCGATTTCTCATTACTTTTAAACAAATTTTGCCGACAATATTAATTGGATTTTCCCAAATATGTAAACATTTTTTATTTCTAAAACCATCGATAATTTATTTTTCTATATTTTATATAGCGGGGATGAAAAGCAAAGTGTGCCATTCGGTACCACAATTATTTAACCTTGAGCCACGCAAATTTGAAAGCCACAACCTTACGTAACATCAGGAGAATCTTACTTACTCAAACCTTTCTTTTAAAAGTGTTCCCGATTGTTGAGTCGTGTCATTTTCTTTACATAGTCAAATAGGGCTCCAAAAATCCGATACGAATACAGATGACTTATAATATTAATTGTAGATTGTGTGTACCAATTTTTTGAGTCAATTGATCGAGAGAATAAAAGTGTTATAATATAAATTTAATTCCCTATCTCTATCTCTTACGCGTGGAATTACGAAAACCCATTCGAAGTGGATATTACCTCTTGCATAGTTTGATTTATAAATTACAAAGAACATTGGTTATATCATCGAACACGCGCAGTAATGGAGTTTTCTTAAAAAAACTTACGTCCATATCAGTATCACTGTTTTATGTATGTATGTACTAGTAACTTACAACTTTTTTATATTTTCTTCTTTTCATAATACTTGGGCGTTTTTTTAAAGTCACATTTTTATATTTATTTTACGTAAACCTCAAAATTACTATTTTACGTACGCCTGAAATACCTAGATTTGTAATTTAATGCAATAAAATGTAAGATTTTCTTGTTCTATTTTGATTTCCTCCAAACTGTTTTCATAGCGCGATAGCTAGAAACTCAAAAAGGTTTTGCTTCTAACAAAACAAACTATCTAAGGTTAGTTCTCTTCCCTAAATGAAATAGTAATTCAGGATTGATTAATCTACTGAAAAGTTTATAAATTATCCAGCTTAACCCGTCTACAATTGTAACTTAGCAACATAGCATAATATTACGTGCTATTGCAGATAACAAAAGGTTTCTCTAATTTCCCTCGGTTTATTTCAAAATCTCTCAAATGGAGCGGAAAACACTAAACTGATTCCAAGGTCTTTATCAATATCTTATTATCTACAGTGGAAGTGTAAAAGTTATCTTTGATACAGGAATCGGAGGTTGCAGCTCTTTAAAATTATTTATTGTATTTTTTTCATCTGTATTTTATGATGACCTTGTACTGGATTACGATGATTGTTATAATACAGATCTGTTCTCACTATTTGTATTGTTAACTATTTGATATTATTATGATAAAGAAATATTTATTCAATTTGATTAACATGCATTAATTATTTATATTTCTTCGTTGTTTGCAAGTTGCTGTGAGTGTAAGATATAAATTAACTATTTATTATTTTTACTTCGCTTTTGTATATAAAATGATAGTATTAGAAAAAATGGGTACTGTAGTGGAAACTCCAGTACCCATTTTTTCCAATAACGTAACGTAACGTAAAATACAAACAATTATATATTGAAAAATATTACGCATATGGTTAATCCACAGCTCAGTCAACACGTCGAGTTACGCAATATGTTTCATTGAATAGAGATATTCAATAATTTCGGTTTCTGTCCGTAGATTCGCACGATATGGTGATCAGGTTTAACAACGCTCCCACAACCAACTACACCGATGATGTCGGCTATAAAACAACATTTCGAATATTAAATTCTCAGGTGAGTTTAGGTGACCTTTATTTAAATTACTTTTTTTTCTGTCCCCATAAATAATTTTTTATATGATTAATAATATGGTACTTTATGACAAGATTTGGCTCAAAATATAAATAATTCATTTAAATGTGATTAAAATGTAAATAAGAATAATTAAACAAAGGAGAAATACACTGATATATGCTTTCATGCCATAGGCAAGACGACAATTTCTTTGTTGGAGACAGTATTTATAGACAGCATGATTACAGAAAATATAAATAAAAATAATTGTTTATCCCCGCGATATTATATTTTGAATAGCACATTATTATATATTTGACTCGCTCAAAAACGCTCCGAAGATATGAGTACTGCAGTATAATGTCAAACCGTAGTAGTTTGTATGCATCGCAGACAATTCTGTTCGACGGCCATATTAAATACTATGTTAATGTAAAATGTTTCTGAATAAAATTAATAAAAGCTGTCTAGGTTATCCGATGACATTGATTTCATAAATTAATTTTTCTATAATGGGCTCGCCGGGCTCGGTCGTTGAAAGACTACTTAGCAAATTAAGCGTAAGCTATAAAAGTAATTTTGTTTCGTATGCATATAGTAAATACTGATTTCAGGTGGTAACTAAGCCTGAATTCAATTTTCTATCAAATCCATTGTACAAAGAAATTTCCATACTAATCTGGGACCCTGCAAACTTCTCTTCCACATTGGAGGACTGGTATCGTCATCCTGACTTTCCATTGTTTCCTGTTTATAAGAAGTAAGTGCTGGCACATTTTATTCAAAATTTAATTTAAGTAATCATTGCATATGTACGAGTTTATAATTCTTTTTCTAAGCTACAGACACCCGGTGAACTTTGTATTACCTACAAACAACCACTACGCCACCTATTGCCACCTATTAGAAGAAAACCGAAGTAGGGATGGAAGAAATGATCATTTTAATGTTTGACATGTCAGTCAGACATTTTTTTATTATAATGAATTTTTTGGATTTTCCTTATTATTATTATTATTATTTTTAAACCACCGATGAATTAATAACCAAAATACAATAAAATATTATCAAATCGGTATGTTTTCTAAATATAATTGCGGTAAATGCGTAGGTATCTCAATGTAATTTTTAAGGTATTGAATCGTGTTAATTTTATTTAAGTTACAATATGCAGTATATATATGTGTGTATTTATATCTAAGTGACTCGAATTGAGAATGTATATATAATATTTGTGTGTATTTTTTGACGAGTTCATTATAACGTAACAAGTTAAGCTTACTAAGAAGTCTGTTCATAGAGATTTTTTATATGGTTGGGTTGTATTGGAGTGGTACTAACTAATTATGAATAAGATGCAATCAACCAAGCCGATAATGGAAAATGACATGGATTACTTCTTTCTAAAGGAGTTCACAAAGTAGGCGACTCTCAATTCGGTTGGAATTGTAGTAAAGTAATGACTTATAAGTATAGAAGCACACATTGTAAGTACATTCGCTATAATGTTTGCCTTACTGTATAAAATCATTATATTTTTAAATTAATTAGCTTCCTCTCGCTTTTAGTTCTGCTCACGTTTCGACTTAAGAATTCCTGTCTACATTATACTTTCCAAAGTTAAACGTCCTGTCAATTACTTTGTTATGGATTACTTCCTAGCTCTGTATCTATTTCATCGAGTTTATCAGTAGCAGTAATGTTAAGACCGAATTGAGTGGGTTTTTCTACATCGTAATTTTATTTTATCGTATATTATAAAGTATATGAGTCTTAAATTATAGGAGTATATGAGGCTCTTGACCCAAGACAATACATTTCGAGGTTGAATGTTCCTCCTAGTACCAGTCCAGGTAATAAGCGGGTGTCATATGTTATATATCTCATTCATCTGGTACTTAGGTTACTTGACTCAAGACCAGATTCAGACGTCCACTTGCTGCAGCCTCAAGTCTTATGGGATCTTTGGGAGGTACTGCAAGATTCATCGCCTTATAGACTGAGAAGAAATCCACCCTCATCAGGATTTATTGGTTTGTATATGGTAGCTTAAATAAGATAAATAAAAATAACGTGTAAAAAACTGGTATGTTTTCCATGAGTATTTTTTTAATTCACCGATTAAAGGTATACGTTTATTTACAAGCTGAAATCTAGCTCATTATTTATAATTGCAGGTGTAGGTAATAAGTAAATAAATCAGTATACTATTGTAAAAAATATATTTAATGGTTATAATTAAAAATATATAATTAAAAAAATACTATTTATAAATCTCACCATCTCAATTTGTACAAACGGTGTAACGAAATAAAATTTATTGGGAAAATATAGTATATACATTTTTTTATGTAATAATTTTAGGAACAATTACGTTTATGATTATTTTTCTTTGTATTTATCATTTAACGTCTGAAAAAATTATAAATATAACATATGCCGTTACAAAGATCTATCAAATAGTTAACTGATATCTCAGAATAATTAAACTGTAATGAACAGATAAGAACCTGACGTTTGTACAGAAATTTCTGACAAATCTTATATAGCTAATTTATATATTTGCGGATTTGATTTAGATTTATTGATTTTTATTTGTGCTAGCATATTTCCACACTTTTTAGTAGGTAAATATAGGCATATCTGTGACAATTAGAAGAATGGACAAGTTGGCGTTCATCAGCGTTTTTTTACAATCGTCAAATATTTTCAGGTATCTGGTTTGCACTCCAACGATGTGATAGAGTGCGCGTATTTGAGTATGTTCCGACTGCGCGTGCGACGCGTCGCTGTCACTATTACTCAAATTATGAGGACGCAGGGTGCACACTCGGTGCTTGGCACCCACTTGCTCAAGAAAAAGCCCTGGCTGAAAGAATTCGAGATAACTCGAATCTAGATGTATTTCAAAGAGGTTTTATTGCCATACAAGGGGTAAGAAATATCGTATGTTAATGAACATCAGACATGTTCTATCTAAAACAACAACAACGACAAACAGACAGTTTTTAAGCAGAGTAGTTAAAATACTGCCAAAAAAGTAATATTGAGTTAATTTTACTGGCTGTAATAATTTAGTAAATTTATTTGAAAAACTGTGTAATTATTAAACCCATAGTTTGATGTTATTAATTTAAGTAAGTATATCATTGATATGGACAATAAATAGTTGATAAGAGACATTATGCGTTTTTGGGACAAAAATACTTACACAACTTTAATACCCAAAATTTTACCATATAAAATAGAGAGAGAGAGTGAGATAGAGTAAGGTATGATACTGTATGATTCTGGTAAGGTATGATTCTCAGAGGTCATTGGTTATTTTCATATAAAAGCGGACATTTTCATGATAATTTATTTTTCTCCGATTAGAACTAAATTAAATATCGTGTCTTATATTTTTTGTTTTCTGGAAATAATATTATCAAAGTTGACCTTAAGACCGGCTCGTTTTAAAATATTGTAGTTATAAAAAAGTCCCTAAATTATACTTATTATAAAGGTAATTTTTGACCGAAACTGCGAATATTTTTGGAAGTTTTCCAACGAAACTTTTAACATGCCAAACACGAAGGCGAGTTACATGTTTATGCTAATATAGAGCAATTATTATTCAAGTAAATTATTCAATTCTTTTGAATTGAACTGCAATATAAACAGTCATGTAAAGTTCGGAATATTTGCTTTAAGTTTTGAAGCAGAACGGAACATTGAAATAACGACAACGAAAAGAATGTAACTTTAGTGTCAGTTTCAGTCATATCGAGATGTTTCGATAGTACTTGTACTCAACTGGAACATATATTTTTTTAAATGAGTTTCCAATACGATCGGACCACTTACAACAAAACTAAACGACGGGAAGTAAATAACTTTTGATCAAATAGAACCATCGTTTAGTTTTTGTTGTCAGTGTTTAGAACTGGTAATCTCGGTTTGACTGACTTTGAAGAATTTTAAGAAGACTTTGACTTAGAAGTTTTTTGTGATCAAATTTTCGAATAAACCAGATTATTCATTGTCGTTGTATATATAAGAATTCACGGAAATGCACTTACTTAGTAGTGAAAGACCATGATAATGAGAGAATACGATAAACGTCACTTAAATTTCGATATTGTCATAATGTTATTTGATTATATAGCTATTAATAAGTGCACTTTATCTATTGGCTATTTATATACTTAAGCATCATTTTAATACATCATTCCTTATTATTATAAGCCAAAAGCCGTGTTATATATAATACAAACGTCTTCCTATAAAGTAAACGTATTATATGTATTAAAAGGTAAAAATATTAATAAGTTTTATAAAAGTTTATTGTGTTTTATTTCTACCGAACTTCGGTTACTAGAGCTGGTTGAAACATATATAGGTGTGAATGTGATTATGTGTGAAATGTTATTATTTATTTCTATTTATCTTTAGCACTGACTCAATACTTGACCGTAATTATTTCGTGACTTTTTAGTGTTTTAAATCCGTTTTTTTTTCAATTTGTGTTAAAGGTGCACAAAAAATACACTAAACAATGGACCGTGCTGTAATCAAAGTGAATATTACAATATAGCTGGGTATTACCCGATTCAGTGAGCGTTGAAGGTTCATTGTAATGACCATCAAATTCGATATGGAACATTATTTATAATGCCATAAACAGTGATATGTATTAAAATACATCCTGATTTCAATATACAATATTTCAATACACACACACACTTATATATATATATATATATATATATATATATAACACAGCTAAGTATATATATATATATATATATATATACTTAGCTGTGTTATGGATTCTAGATAACGGAGAAATATAGATAGAAATAAATGATGGTGGAAGCCTTCCACCATTTTACCATGGTTCTACAGAAGAATTCTGACACCTACCAAATTGAGAATAGGCAGTTGAATTTAACCTGTCTAGCCTTACACTCCAGATACGATCAAATTTTAATTATCTCATGTTCGCAGCTGTACCTTTATCGCTGCTCGTCAATATATTATTATATTATGTATCAAACGTGTTTTTCTCAATTTTGAGAAAAAATACCCGTTCGCTTTCTTTCAAGATCTTCATCATATAAAAATTAATTTTAATCATCAAATACATTAATAATGAGTTCCAGTCAGGTTAAAAACCTTCTCATTTTGAAGTTGGCCCATAATGAAATCTAAGGATAAGGGTCTGCCTTATAATCAAAAAAGGGTCTGTTCTTGGATTTAATTATAATTATGATGTATTTAGAAACGTTACTTTGACATCCGTAATTTATAGTCCCGGAAGATTTGCGAGGCACTTTATGTGATTCAGGTAAAGACTTATTGGCCATGAGCTGCACAGGTGGTTATATTTTTAGCGTTTTGCTAGTATACCGCGGGCGTGCCAGATGAATACTGATGCGTGTGAACACATCGTTGATTAGCGATTCTGTGCGGGCGCACGGAATTAGTGCTACATCCGAGGTGTTGAGCACATGGTGTTACATGTAGTGCTGACCCGAAGCAGGTACGTACATTTGCGTTCAAAAAGGTGTGAATATTTTCACTACTAAGTCGTAAATATAAAAAATATTTGCTTAAATTTTAAAAGTTTATGCAATTTATAGCACATGACTGGAAGTAGTGACATGATTATAAATAATTGATAGCATTACCTTTGTTTATAAAAAGTTAATCAGACATGTAGGTAACATAACTACTTCGAATATCTTAAAAACATTCGTTTAAAAGTCATTCGCAGTAAGTAAGTAGGCCATATTAAAGAATATTCTCATTTATTTCATATACCATAATACTACCACGATGGCCCAATGCGGCTTGTTACTTTATTGTAAAAGAAACCAGAGCGCCCGAACAACTACGCCATCGAGCTCTTACATTAAAATATACCTGATAATCCTATCGGACTGGTTATCTAGAGTAGTAGTATTAGTTGTGGACCAAACTTCCTCGTTTTGACACTTTAGTAAGTAAACAACTCATTATTGATTCACTAATTTTAATTCTTAAAAATATTTAGATACAATTTGTATTCCACTCACAATTTTACAGTAACTACGTGAGGTGCGAAGCTATTTTATGTATTCCAAAAAATGGGGCTCTAACTAAATTCATTTACCTGTTAATTTTTTTAAAAGTTTCAATCATACATTTCGCGGAGATTGCGCTTCTTTGGCTGTAATTAGTAACCATATGAGCCTGGATACATTCAATAGCAAGGTAACTAAAGGTATCTAATGTTGCCTACATTTACTAGGAAGTATTGGATGTTTGCCTATTGTGGCCAGGTACTGGCGATCGTCCAGCGATGATAAATAGATTAACTGTACTTGTCGATTATATGCAAACGGTGTTGTCTAATAACAATGACCATATGCATTCTATATAAGGCATTGTATAAGTAAAATTACTCTCTAAAATCATACATAAGTTACATTAAAAAAATATAGATTTATTTTATAAATACATGAGAGAACAAAACCAAAACTTACAAAAAATGGTTTCCTTATATAATTGTAAATTGATTAGTTGTTAAAATATATAGTTTGTTAAGCATCAAGCAAGATGTTCATCGTTCAGCTAAATTTTTGATTTAAAAAACAAAAAACTTTTACAATATATGTTACATTTATGTGCCTACCTACTTTGCAAATATGGAACGTACTTACTGATAACTCGTCCCTACCCGCAGATAGCCCATATAAATCCACTATCAATATACAGTAGAAGCCCTATTTTGTTGACAATCGCCGGTGATAACTTAGGATACGTGCCGTATCTGTTTTATGAAAAAAAACATTCCCAATTTTAGAAAAACCTTGGATTTTATAATTTAAGTTTAATTTTATTTTTACTTTTTAGCGAAGATTAGGCAAAATCATTGAAGTGAAGTTTCTATTAATTTACTAAAAATTCGATCTTGCTCTTATTTTGATGCCGATTTTTTGTTATTACGCTGCTATCATCTGTAACGTAGTCATCGATCCTCAGTGAGGTATTCTAAATTAGAAAGGAAAATACCATAATAACTAACCACAATTTTAAAAGTAATGCTCCTTTTATGAAATACTAAAGCATATTATCATCATTAGCCTATATACCTAAGCCCTAGTGTTGGCCGTAGGCCTCTTTACATGAAAGAAAAACAATTTGATGGGTGATAGCGGTTGCTTCAAGTTGCATTGACTTGTTATGGCAGTACGCGTTGTTATGGCGGTTGTCATGGATACAAGGTGGAGCTCGAGATAACCATGGGATTTTTCCCTGGATGGGTCACGAAAATTATATAAGAAATGAAACCAAAAGACCCTCCATTTGCTTTTTTTCGTTATTGAAACCAGAGCGACTAAGCCCACTACGTTGACTGGTGAGGAGCTCCTCATGCCAAGAAGCTAAAGTACAAAAACAAAATAAAAAAGGTATGTAGAATTATAATCAAAATACAGTGTATATACAAAATTTTATGAGATAGATTTTTGTCTAGAATATTCTTATATTTATTTTACATTAATAATTACGGCAGATTGATCAATTAAAATGATTAATGTGAATGAAACACGAAAATGCTACTTGAAAAAATAGACATTACGGGTACCTTTATTATCACAAAATGTTTAATTTTTATTTTTAAGCACTGATAACTCAGCTTTATGTTCCTAAGGGTAAAAAAGTCTGCATTGTCGTGTGCGTGTTTCCACAATTAATATCGACCTCATAATGCAAGCAATGCAAGTAAAATAAAACTTATAGTATTTGCTTGCCTTAAATGGAGCCTACTATTTGTTCCTTATATTGTTTTGAACATGGAATACTTTTGGCATCCAAAATAGATTTAACAGTGTAGATAAAAGAAAAACAAAAATATTCTGTGATTATAAAAGTGATTTTACAACGTAATAGGTTTTTAAAGTGAAAACTAAAACTATTTGCGGAAATAATTGTAATATCAAGTCATACTGTTTAAATTTTGCAATAAACAATTTTTTTTAAATCAACAATATTTACTTCATAAGCTTACTTCATAATAAATCTATGTTTTTTGGGGTATTCAATATTTAAGTAAAATATTTGTTTAGGATTATTTTCGTCGACAGTTATTTGTACATATAATGAAAAGAGATCGGATTAAAATTTTTTTTTTCTTAGAATCTTAAGTCATATATTGCTATTAAAATGGTTTAACATTTGCTTTAAATGTATTAAAGGATCATTTTTTTTATTGAGGTTCTTAAAAATCTTATAAGACTTTTGCCTTTTAACTTTTTGATTTTGCACCTGCTTTGGGTAATGATTAGCGACGGTACATTTTTTGCTAGCGTTTATTTGTATGTATGAGTTCTTTGCACTCGATCGCCCTCGATTTTCCTTAGTGACATTAAAAATATATTCCATGTAGTCAGCAGTTCAAGAAGTTTATTAGAAGTGAATCATTATAACACTAGTGTGTACAAAATATTGGGTGTTTATATGCATTTATGTTCCTAGAAATAACAGCGGGTACATAAAGAGCAATGGTCAACTGGTTTGATTGTATGAGTCACCAGTTCAATTGTTCTGAATCATTTACGAACTTTTTCTTTGCCATTGACGCACAAAGATCACCGGTTGCTCATTACGGCCAACATGTGGTTGAGATATGTAGGGCAATGGAGCTTTTGAACGTGCAGTATAATAATGTTCCTCTTAATTTTTTATGTAAAATATGAGATGATTAATTTACCAATGATGACATATATTAGAATTAGTAAGAATATATTCGTACTTAGAATATCTACAAGAATACACCAATTTATAATCTTAAATATTAAGAAAAACTTCATTTTGTAATTTAATTAACATGTATCACGGCCTGACAATATTATAGTCATAATAGAAACGTTTAAAATATTTATTGTATAGACATAAACATTAAACTCAGAAGAAAATCATAAAAGTTTTTATTTGGCTTTATATTGAAATAAATTTCTTCCAACGCACCTGCGCTCCACAAGAAAATAATCGATGTTTTGAATAATTAGGAAATACTGATAATAATTACTTATAATATTGTTTTATTCTTCCTAGAAGCTGCAGTTGTTTTATAAAATCTGAATGAGCGTTTATTGTTTGTATTATTTTATAGGAACATATACATAAATCTTTCGACACTAAATGGCTAGGATATCCTGCAATGTCTTTCAAACAGTGGTGATTCAAACCTATTTGAGTTGATAGCTGGAGAGCGATCAAGAGTGAATCATCTCATTGTTTTAAGATCCTTTAAATTTAAAAATGATCTTCTTTTCGCGTTTGAGTTAAGGGATAACATTTCGACATGACGATACGCTTTGAAATCAAACTGATGTCAATCCTTATATTTGCTAATGAATTAAAATTAACGATGGTTTATTTAAGCCCGTTGGCGTATTTGTTTAATCACTCTGGTTTCGAATATGAAAACAAAGTTACTATGGTCATTTTTGATTTTTGATTGGACAATCATCAATACATCGTACTTCGCTAAGCCGTTGGTCCTACTCCACTCATAAATGATTATAAAAAACTCCTGAAGTGTTTCTTCCGTATTGAAAGGTGTACAAATACGAATGGTTTGGAACAAGTGTATGAGGAATAGAGTTCCCAAAATAGTTTGTATTGTTTTATGAAAATTTCCAAAGGGAAGTACCGTTTACCTGGATGATATTAAGGTTTTATTTACTAGGAAAGACAATGATTTATTTACTTTAACTTTATTCTGACCACGTGCTGGGTTTTTCTGTAAGTACGATTTCAGGAAATATTTTGGTCAATCGCTTTGTTGAGGGCGGATACGATGAATCATTATTTAATATTGTTATTGTAATTATTATTTAATTATTTAATATATGAACACTGTATTGGTTGTTCATTTAAATTTGTTAGTATCTCAATGAATATTGCGATACCGTAACTTAAACCGTAAAAGACATCAAATGTTTTGTATTATGTGTAACTTCATTATAAGTTAAAGAATTTCTATAGTAACTAAAAGATTAGTAATAGCACATTTCTGCAAGTATAATTAGTTTTAATTGCATTTACTATGAAAATAAAGTGTTACAGTAAATCGAGTACAATTCGATGACCAGTTAGTTACAAGATGTCGATCCATGTTCCAAAAACGAATAACGGCGCCAGTGTGAGTAAACGGGTTCCTCTTATATTCTATTATCCAGTGCTTTATGTAACAAAACTGTTACCAAATATACAGTTACTACTGGAAGCGTAATAAGAGCGAGCTCTTTTGTTTCTACTAACACAAAACTGAAAACAACGATGCAAAAATCCTATTGTGAATTTTTCGAGGTCAAATTTTGTGTTTGGGTTAAACACGAACAGCATAAATTTAACCCCAAGTTCTTGTATGCAGTTTTCGCAGTAAAAGTGCTTACTTGTTTTGGTTATAAAAATTTTTAGTTTCATAAATTTAAATCATAAACATAAACTATATAAATTTTTAGATTTAGAGATTGTGTTCATCGAAAATATGAGGATCACAGAATGAAAGTAGTTAATTTCTTGGTGTAATATAGGTATGATTACCCAAATTTATTCAAATGTCCTATCTTGTTCAGTGCAGTCAGTGAGGTGATGAATTCATCATCTGACTAAGTTCTCTAAGTTGACATAACTTTATTAAATTGACATTATGGAACTTTTAGGAAGATTTTTTTCTATTAATTGACCATTTTTTAAGCGGAAATAAATTGGTTGGTAAGGTACTTTAATTTTACGAGTAACTACAAGAAACTAGGTTTGAGCTCTATTTTAAATACTTTTAATGAAACTTTTTTAATATTACGTAAGTCACCCTATGTCGACAATGACGTTATTTAGTACAGCTAGAACTTGGGATTTCTTACTGGTTCTTCTTATGTGCTAGTGGCTAGGGCAGTATGTCTGATGCTAGCTATCTTTGTACATGTGCTCCACCTACTGCTTACCTTCAGGCTAAGCAGTAGGTGGAGCACATATCGAGTCATTTGTTGTGGCATTTGTTATACGAATTAAAAAAAAGTGGTAAAGATGTAACCCGCGTTTATGAGATTGAATTTACTTAATTCTAAGACTGAGACTTTGATTCTATTAAAAGGAGTAGAGAAATTCTATTAAAATCTATTTCTGACATTTAACACCCTTATCAATCTATACAATTCCATAATAATTAGTGTTAGAAATGAATTTTTATGAATGAACATAATATAATTTCAAACAGGCCCCGTGTTTGAAATTATATTATGTTTACGATGTTAACTTAAATATACTGAGTAATTTAGTTTCCCCTTTATATAATCTACCTTTCTCACGTTTATACTAAAATTTGCTGTGCCCGAGAGGGCCCATAGTGTCAATAGTATTCATAAGAACAAATGTTATCTAACCATGGAAAGCGAAATAAAGAACTGAATTGAATTGAGACTATGAACCTGAGCGGAGTGAATGTTGGAATCTTGTAAGTACGATTGCTTGTCATCAGATTGCGCTGTAGATTATTGACGACAGTATAAATATTCAGCTATCATAAATTTTTTTCCTAGGATATATATTAATAGGACATTTTTAATAGAAAACAGGATATCTCTATAAGATATTTTTATTTCAAACCAAGGGTCAAATTACCCTTTAAATGTATTTCCACTTAGCATATTTAAATTTATAGAATGATTACAAATAGTTACGCGATTTATTTAACAGCATTCTTGATTTATGTGCAATATTATAATACTTTGAAATATTCGCTGCGTTTAAAATATAGTGTCGTCTCATGCATTCCCCGCACACGTCTGATTTCTGATTGAAATTCGTATCGTCTTTGTATTTACCACAATCACAGGGTTTACGAGTGTACCACAAATTTGTATTTTATTTTAAAGGATGCCTCACAACAGAGAAATGTCAGTAAAAGTTTATTTAACATGCTACTTATAGCTAACATATGTAATAAATAGAATAGAATAAAATATATCTTTATTGTACATCAACCAATTCAAAAATAAGTACATAAGGAATAGTTACTAAAAGGGTAATATTTATGTCATTAATTACCTTGCGATTTGTCATTTTCATGCAACAAGTTTGACATAAAAATATATAATAAGTGATTTCATGATTTGGCAAGGTAAAAGGTGAAAAATTAAAAGGATATTTCTACTTAATATTACTAATTTCTCAATGAGTAAATTCAGGTTTTATGTTCGGTTTTATTTAAAAATAAGATGTATTTCAAACATTACTGGAAGATTAATTATATTAAATATTCTATACAAACTTATTCTATAGAAGCTGAAGAATACCTGGGTATTAAATTATTTAAAATAAAAATAGTAGCTGGAGCAATTAAAATATTTTTGAATACCTATTTAAACTAACTGGTCGTAAACATATTTCAAATATTAGCAGCTCTAAGATAAATAATGGAAGAAGGACGATTTTTGGCACTATATCCAAAAGTGCGAAATTTTCCCAGCAGTAATTTTAACTAGATTCCCTTTATAAGAGTTCGTGTTATGGAAAATGGATAATATGTCAGATATATGATAAGTTATATATAACTATAGATACAAAAGTATTTATGTAACTAATGGAAATATTTGATAGTATTCTAGTGAAATGACATTTTGTGGAAGTACGCAAAAACCGATAACGTAGTAATCGTTTCTTTTTTCTTCTCTTTATTTTATGAAAAATAGAAAATAAATAATCACTTTACCAGTTTAAAAAGAAAGTCTTTAGTATAAATTTTATATAAGTTCCAATTCAATAATAAGTTCCAGTTCAATTTAAAATATATTGTTATATAATTATTATAAGTAATAAGCTCGATAGATTAAAAATAAAAATATCTTACCAATGCCTTTACTGCAAAACCTGTAAGATTCACGCTTTTACTATTAAATCTCTACACACACCAAATTCGCTTGCATAGGTATTATAGGGATATTTAGCTGATTTGTTGTTTTCTGTGTTCACCGTCAACATCAACAGCCTATATATGCTGGATATAGGTCTTCGTACATGGCAGTGACACAAGCTGAGTTTAGGGCTAGAACATTGCCACGTTGCTCAATACGGCTTAGTGAGTGAACGTGGTTGCCGTAGCAACTGGGACCAATGGCTTAAGCTGCCTTCCGACGACATCCAAGGACCGACTATGACATAAGTTGCTTTGTTGTCGTAATCGAGTCTAGACCGCTCGAATCACTACGGCAAAGAACAACTTTTTTGTTTTATAAAACTGTTATCGTAAGGAACATTCACTACTTACCCATCGTCCTATATATAGCACAGAGTTATGAAAACCAAAAAGGGGGTATTTATACTATTATTTTAGTAAAAGCTTATAGACGGTAACAACTTACATCCGACGGGCAATGCTTGCCGCCTTAGTCGTATAAAAAATAATCTTAAGATTTTTATATGGGTTTGCGGAAAATGAAATATCATTATCGCAATTTGCTAAAAACTATACTCAATGTGATTTCAAGCAACCCTAATTACAGCGAGTATTGTGTTGACTTAAGTGCATTTGAACAAACTGTTGGAATGCTGTTGGGTACGTGAGTTTTTTTCTATTGCTACGTGCACCTTAAAAAGACATAACATTGCCAGATAACATTTTTATTTCTTTGCCATCGAGTATAAAGTGGTTTGTTTGATTATTTATGAACAGTGACTTTTTGCTTTTCGAAAACACTGGCGCTATAAAAGTTTCATTCCAATCCATTAAAAATGGTTTTAAACTTAATAAATTTGCATTGCACAAAATTCATTAATACTTACTTGGTTTTCAATTTCTACCACTATTAAAATTAGTATTGAGTGTGGGTGTAGTGCAACCATTATAAGTTTGAGAACCTTAAGCTTATGGAAGATTTGGATATTTTGAAACTGTGAAAGAGTGAAAACAGTTAGAACTGTGCCCTCGTTGGTAAAAGTATGATAAATCAAGCTTTTTATTCCAGTTCTTCCCCATAGGCTCACAGAGCACGGTGACGGATCAGTTGTTTTGATCCTGTGTGATGGATACGGGCTGAAGAACGTAATTGAAGTCTGGAACTCTTATTGTTATCAAGTGACTCATTCACTCAGCTGCAGGGCAAAGGAGACTTTAGCACAAAAATTGTAATTTTAAACAACAGTCGGAATGGAATAGAAATAACTTACTTACTAAGACCAGATTAATATTAGCAAGTAAGATCAGTTTTAAATATTCACAGCGAGGCTTAGCAATTGGGATAAAAATACTTGCCCACGCTAAATGTTTGAATTTTTGAAATTATTTTAGACTGTTAAGAAGCTAAATTTGTACTTTGTAGTGAAGGCGTAGTGAAGTTATGCTTTCCATCGGATGAATTTATGATGATATTTAAAAAAAATCTGTGATTATCATTGATATTAATTAATATTAATATTAAATTTTATTTGTTATCAATTTATTATTATTTATTTCATTTATGAAAAAGTTTTTTAGTACACTACGTACTATATCTATTTAGTTCTATATAAATACTATCTGAAATGTTCAGCAGTGTACAAACTTTCAAAT
Source organism: Acentria ephemerella (assembly GCA_943193645.1). Lineage (NCBI taxonomy): Eukaryota > Metazoa > Arthropoda > Insecta > Lepidoptera > Crambidae > Acentria > Acentria ephemerella. Next base: position 6,600,678 of record OW971877.1, on the reverse strand, counting down.
ATATACCATTATATATCTATCGTCGCTATGAAAAGGTTGTTCATTTTGGTCACTTCATATTTGCATTTACATACATTGTGGAGATTTTACAATTGTATGTTTCATATGCACATTAGACATGTGGCTAGCTCCTTTGTTTTTACATACCTTTTCCCTTGAACTTGACTCGGTGATTTATAAACTAATTGTATGCAAAACTTTTTCATCAAGACGATACGCATATAAGTTTTTAATGACTTGGATAATCTTAGAAGGAACTAGTATAAAATAATGTTAAAAAATAATTATAAAATGATGTACAATAAATAACTATTTTTCTCTGGTAGGAAATACTTTTTTTTTAAGATTGGAAATTCATTCACTCCCAAGTGAGAGCCGATATAAGTATCTTAGAACAGTATAAAATTTAGGTGTATAATTATTCAGAAATATTGCAGGGATACCGTCTTGATCATACGAACATTATTTACAGGTATAATAGGCAAGTGTTCGAGTGCTTTTTTTGGTGAATGTCTTCATATAGACATAGGCGCTACGGTCGAATCCCGGTAGGGGCTGATGTTTATATGATGATAAATATTATGATAAAATTATATTAATATTTAGGCATCATTACTCTCAAAGCATGTAAATCTAATTATAGCCAAAGTCACCCTTATAATTTTATGACTTGAACATAACTTTATTTAATTATAACAAATATAAATTGGCATTGCACCTAGCTATTTTTTCAATCAATACAGATTTAAATCAAAAATACAATACGTATTAAACGATCATAAAATTAAGTATTCTATCTTAATCTATCTAAATAAAAAGGTCGGAAAGTTAAAAGTTTTGCTGATATCGCTACAAGGATTAAATTGGGTGAGAATCGAAAGCGGTCTGCCGAAAAGATACATCTGTTTGTCTTATTCGGTCATGTTTGACTAGGTCATAGGATCTCAAATTTAACAAGTTAGTTCACTTATTTTAATCTAATGCAACATGATCGATATAGCTTGGTTGACTGGATGAATTCTGAGCTACAATCTGTCTGTGTCTGTTAATATTTAAAAAATCAATCCAAAAAAATCAAATAGATATTTGACATCATCAATGTGAATGTCAACAAATATTTAATATTTCTGTCTCGACCGTTACATTAATTTTACGGATCTAAACGTTTTTTTTAAATTGACCCACGAGTAGGAGAACTAAAATACTGTGCGAATGGCATTCAGGAAGTATGCGGAGAAAAAGCAATCAGAAGAATGGAATGAGTTGCTTCTAGCACACTCCAAAACATTTATATATCGCTATAGAGGCCCTGAAGAGCGATTTGCAATTTACAACGTAACAAGCTACGTGGCTTAAGTGGCGCTATCACTGGGAACTTTAGCACAAATACTAGCATGCTAATTAAAATGAAGTTAGTAGAATCGCCTCTGTATAAGGCCTGTGGGGAGTACGCTGAACAAATGGAACACATCCTGTGTAACTGTCATGCTCTTGCTAGGTAAAGAATTATTCTCTTATGTTGGGGCTAGCCCACTCCTGAAGACAAGCCTGCTAACTCCAAGCGTCAGATACTAGGATAAATGAAACACAAAAAATCCCACTGGGTTGAAGTGCTCCGGGAGTAAATCCTGGCCCTTTACTAAGATAACATAAGATTAGAGAAATAAAATATATTTAAACATCGTAATTTCTCAAGTACGGCTAATAAAATTTGTCCGGTATTGACCTGTTGGTCAAAGATGTTTATTGTTGCAATCCGCGGATGTAAACACAACAACTCTGCAGAGAGGTCGCTAACACTGCGCCGTCAAAATTTTATTTGAATCGGGTTAGTTCCACGAGTCAATTTACAGGCAATAAGTTTCAAAATTATTGTGACATCTGAAAACAACTCGCTATATTTATGTGTTCAATTAATTTTAACACTTTTTATTCAACGGTTAAATATAATGACAACCGATTTGTGAGCTTAGTTGTCAGTTTCTAATAGATTATACGCCATTTTTTATCTCGGAAAAATGTTTGCGTGACATAAATAATTTTTTTTTATATTGCTACAGACGAAGCTTGAACCATAAGAACGGATATAGGCAAGTTTCTTCTACAACTGTGATAGCAGATATTTACGAGGGCGAAGTCGTCGTCAAAGGCCAGTTTCAATATAATGTTGCTCAATAAATAAGTCCAAAAAAATTTATTGTTTAGTAGATATATGTATTAAAAATGGTTCTATATTTATTGCTATTAAAAAAAATGTTATTATGTTTTCGAAAAATAAAAATAATAATATTCTTTACTCAAAAGAATGTTTTGTGTCGTAACATTGAAATTGTAAAAAATATGCATCTATATTTTAAGGATACTTTGTAGAATTAATGTTGTTTATTGTGCCTTTTGATACTTATAACATTGGAAAACTTCCCGTAATATGATGTCGTTATTTCAAATAAATACGTATTGTTGCACAATAGGAATAAAAAATGGCAGAAAGGCGTTATTATGTGTTTGAATTAATTACGATGTCAATTAGCCGATGGGCGTCGCAACAAACTGTGACATGCGGTCAGAGATAGAACGACACGCAATTTTGCACTTGCAGCAGCAGTCGGTTTTATAAATACCAATTACTTTTTTCTTAGGCATTTCGTAATAAGGAAGAACTAATAACATGAAAGTTTTTCTTTAATACCGGGGAATGAATAAATTTATAATTTATTTATTTTTATTGTAATATATTATTAATCATCTAATTATAGGTACTTTAGTAATTTTACTTTCATTGTGTAGTAATTTTATATTTATTATATTGGTGTATTTAGTGTTAACGCACCGTACTGTATTAATTTATTTATGATAATTTTTTTCTTTCTTTTTAATCACCATGTATGCCTTTTTTACGGTTCCTAGTGGTTGACTGGTAGAGAGTGCCTTGGGCATTAAAAATGGTAATCAAAACAATATTAAGGAATAACTTGGTAAAACTGTTTCGTGGTCATTCTAGAGATAAGAGAAGCTAATGCTTCCCAAGCCCTGTAATTAATTTGTTAGTAATAATAACTATGGCCTCGTCCTCATCGTGGTCTCGCTCGATAACGCCAGGATTGCCCGCCGATTCCTCGGCCGTCTGGCCTTCTGTGCCAGGGGTATGCTCTGGACTATATCTTAAATTGATCTTAAAATGACAATGAACTTTATTATCATACATAAAGATTGCAAAGTATGAATATTAATGAAGAATTTGGAAAATTAATAAAGAGTAGATATTGTAAAAACTATACCGATAATCACACCCGTAACCGGAGTTACACCTTTATGAACTGATAAATTTACTTTTGGAATAACAATACTAGAAAATACAAGGAAAAAAAATATAAACAATAATAGTAACATAAGAACAATAAGAATAAATATAAAATATAGAAGACAATAAAGGAAGAGAAAATTTATTTTGTAGCTGTACATTGTGTCTCCCGGTTGCACCGAAACAGGAAACCAGTTCAGCATAATATCAGGCTTAATAGCTGACGCTGGTTTTCAAGTGGCTTCTACTGAAGTTAAGATCTCAAACAAGTTAAATCACTTGTAGATTCAATAATAAGATATTTTTATTAATATATAAAGTATAACATTTCACACTAGCTTGAAGTCACTCAAAATCCGCTCGTATATATACAGCTGCAAAAAGCAATTATACTTAACACTTGTTGTAACAGTTTACAAGTTCTTGAACCAAGAATACGGTTACAATCTAAAAATCTTTCTAATGTTAAAATTATTAGAGGTTAATTTTATATATTTTCTTTTCGACATCCTTAAGGAATTCGATTTTATTTTTCTGTTAAGCTAAAGTTTATTTTTATTCTTAATCTTTTTTGTTAATTATAGAATTCTATCTCTTCTTTTCAAGTTCGTGCGAACAATAACACCAGGGATTAAAGAAGTATCAAATATAATATTTAAAACGTGGAATTTACAATCAATTATAAAATAAAAGCAGCAGTAGCAGTTATAGCAGTACCTTTGTACAATTCTCTAATATTCTGTTGTGTCCTTTTAATTGTCTTTGCGTGTACATAAATTGTTAAATAAATAAATAAAAAAATAGTAGTTGTTCAAGAAGACAAAACAAAAAGCGATCGCCCATCACGGCTTTCTTGTAAAAAGTCACACGCCGCTTTTCAATACTTCAAGGAGGTGACATGTCTCCCGCGACGAAGCCTCCTTGCAAGTTTTGTGCGTGAACATTAATGAATATGATTATTTTCGCAACTAGTATAGTTTCGGAGGTTTTCTATGAAAAGTATGTCAAACAAGTAAGTGATCCCTGACTTACTGGTAATCATCACCAGACATTAGAGATAATATGAAATCGTTTGATAAAGCAGGCGCTTTAATATTCTGGAGACAAGGGATGTTAATACCTGCCATGCATTATTGGTTGATTACTGCAACTAGAAAATGTAAATTATGGCTTCTGGACTCTGTATCAGGTCAACTTCGAAGTTTATATCTGAGTTTTTCAAATTATCATGAAATAGTTGTGGGTGTCACAATTTATCCTAATTACCTTTAGTTCCAACAGAATTCGATATAATGATTGCGTAGTAAAATATTAACTAGATTGTTAAGGTGGGTGAGTCGATTTTGAATCAGCGGCCTTCACCTGACCTCGAGGTCATAGTGTAACTCACTATTTGATCAGAATCAGAACCAGGCCTTTTCACGGAAGTAATTGAACTATTTCCAAATTTCTACAAATTGAAGTCGTTAATACCTTATTTATCACTTTATTTCATTAGATAATCATGAAATGTTTATAGTTTCCTAAAAAATATATCTACATGTTTTGATACGTTCACTTGTGTGGTGAGAATTAAACTTCCTGATTAGTTTGTACTTTGTATTACAACAATATAAACTTTTTAATATAATAATAATATAATATCGTATTTCTCACACTTGCACTTTTTATCTAGCCCAAAGTCAGCATCATGAAGGGCATGTGTAATCGATATTAGATAACGAAGAAATAGAAATATGAGAAATATACTAAATAAAAATATAAACTTTCATGACTTTTTAGCAAATATTCGTACTCATCATACAAATATCTGCCCCTAACAGGATCCCTCGATCGATCCCTTTACCTCTCAGCTAAGAAGACAAGGTACAGATCATTCGACCAGACAACTTTAAAAAAAGAAACTCGAGAATAATGTTGCAACGAGTAATAAGCCTTCTCTTGCTCAGTCTTGTTTCCGAATAATAACTTCAAGTAGAGTATTCGAGAAAGGCATAGATATTGACCTAAAAAAATTATAGATTAGAATACAAACATATGGTTTCCAGGTGGGAATTGAAGAAATTATAGAAGATTTTAAAGATCTTTTTAAGCTCATCAATATCCAAACTATTCTCCTGTTTTATATTAAAAAGATCTCCAAAATTAAAAGATCTCAAATATTACGTGAGTGCGGCAAAAATCGTTTATAGTGGATATATATTTTCCTCTTAAAGGATTCCACGTGTAGCAAACGCTTATGAATTAAACAGCCTCTGTTATTAAATCTTATTTATGTTCTGTTTGTTTACACGTGTTAAGTTCATCTGTATACAAGTCGTGTCATATGTAAGGAAGTTCTGTAAGTTTTTTTATAGTAATTACAACAATTATACTGTAATTAAAATACGCAACGGAAACCATTATCGAAGGTTTATATAAGTTTTGGTAATTAAAATTGACACTTTTTTGCTATTGATTAAGAATGAAATTCTTTTAATCTGATGTCTACAATCTTTTTGTTTGAAAATATCTAAAATCTTTATAATGGTGAGGCCAATTGAAATAGCTTCTGAATATTCGGTCGTCATATGCATTTTTCTCTATTATTAAGTCAAAAATAAGTTGCACTTTTAGCAATATTTATTTTGTTAAAGTCTCCATGTTTAATGATTTTATTTTAAATAATTTTTATCGTTTTTGTCACTCTCCAGTAGGTGATAGGTTATGTGATTGTTATTACGTTGTTTAAGTCAAAATTTCTCACCAACACCTTGTGTAAAGCAAAAAAGCAGCCATATGCGCAGATAGTTTGTTCAGAATGATGGAAACCGTCCTAGCCGTCTCCAACTTGCCGGTCCATGAGGTAGCTACTCTCGTGGTGTTTTTTTAGTAACCGTTAAAGTAAGTTTATGTTTTGGTTTCAGGAAAAATAACGAATACATCGTTTTATTAGTGTTATTTGCCAGTGTAAAACTGAGACCTATTATAGAGGAGTTATTATTATTCACATTGAATATAATTTGAATACAATCATATTATTGATTGTCTAGAGTTTTCTATACATTGAAAACAGTTAAATAAAAAACTTCACTATGTTATGTATGTAATTAAACAGAGGAATTACAATTTAATTCAAAGCTTTAAATTTGTAGAGCCGTTTAAGTATTATGTAAAGAATTGTCTGGACTGTACGGCTGACAAGTTACAATATTCATAGTTGTATACAGTGCAGACTTTTGTTTGTGTCGCGTGCACCATGTGGTACATGGTTGACACAGTAAGCGTGCCCGACTCATAGATGACCTTAACCTCAGGTGACCCTACCATCAACTTCGTTCAGGGAAACAACCACCCCAGTTTAGTCATCGCAGACAATGGCTTTGTCATGCAGGTGCCCGCGAAGGTTAGGCACACTCATGCTGCCGACAAAGGTAGGGTGGTATTACGGTGTAAACCACAGCGCAGTTAAGCATTGATTTTTAGTTTTTTTCATGAATATAAATTTAGGTTTTTTTGTTTGTCGTGATTATTCTTCTTTCCAATTTCATTATTAATTATTAAAATGAAATATAATCTAATGAAAATCCATCGATACTACAAATATTGCGATAGTTTTCGAGTTAAAAACGGCGCCAGAATTTCTAGAAGTTTTGGTTTCCTAATAATATTTAACTTGTGCAGTGTAAGCACCGTCGGCCGTGAAATATATTTTTTTATTATAGAAAACTATATAGGACAATTTTGATAATTAAAACAAAACACAAAATATTGAAAAGTAAATAAAACTCACAATAAAGTTTTCAAGATCTTTCATATCTTCTTATTAATACATAGTCCAGAAAGATGTTGCATACTATCAATATTACCTTTTAAAAGTTCTTATAAAAGAATCTCAAATAAGTCCAGAAACTTTATTCTATTATCCTTCTAACACAACCACATCATCACCTACTTATTTAACTAAAGTAACCTGACGTAAATAATAATACAATATCTTTATCAACATAAATTCGAGTAACACAAAACAATACCATTTATAGCGTTGCGGAAGCTAACAAAATTAAACGGTGCGTTTTATCAAGAAAAGTACGTCACAAATGTAGGTGCTGATAAACCGGGAAACACTTCAAAATCTTTCCTGTAAGGTTACGCAACCTAATTCCTATGTGTTTTACGCATAACATCATTAACGTCTGAATACTTGGAATGGTATATTTCTTGACGACTTCTAACTACGGAGGGTATATAGAGCTTATGCTAATTAAGTCCGTAAAAAAATCTGTTAATTTTTTGTATTCCTTAAAAATAAGAAAAATACTAATATATACTCATATTATAAAGAGATGAAGTTTGTGAGGTTGTAGGGGCTAATCTTCGTAACTACGAGTTGGTTTTTTTTGTGTTGAATAGTCCATTTATCGGGAAAGATTATGTGCTATATATATTTGTGACAGACCCAACTCCACGCAGGTGCATACCCAGGCCAAGCTTGTAAATTAAAAAAATGGTAAAGATAAGCCAAATTATCTTTATATTTACCTAATTGTTTAGTTTATTTTTTATTTTCTTTATTATTAAATATTAATTTTTCAGACTTATTCTAACATGGCAACTAGTATTAAAGTAATATATTATTATTTCGATGCGTCGATTGTTCTCAAAATTGACGAAGAAAATGCGTTAAATTTGCCTTAGTTCTTTTGATTAATGGTGTATATTACTATTATAATACTATTAGGAAGACCATAAAGGATATACTCTTATTCATCATAGCCACTTATCAAGATTACACTTACTTAGATTACGTTTAAACGTAATCCAATTGAACAGTCTTTAAATAATCTATAAAAAAGAAATCAATATTTATATTATTCTGGAGTAACTGGTTATTGTCACAGAGTAAACTAACTAATACAAATAAAAAAAGGAAATAATGTTGATATAATTGTTTGTTTTGAAGATATGTATAGATACTAACAATCAAAGTGTGTTGCAACTTGTTAACTTTTCCGGAGCCATAACAACTATGCTTGCCCGGCTTTGCCTACGCAATACAAAATCAATAAACATATTAAATCTAAATTATATATAATACAAACAAAATTATGTGACCAACATAAGCGTCATTACACTATGGTATATTAGTACAGTACACTTTTGTACTAGTTTGATATGTTTCAGTATCAAATTAGTGCAAAATAAAAGAAAAAACAAGTCATTATTTATACTCCTCCAAATATCACCATTAAATGAATAATGTGGGAGACATTGTGTAATTGTAACGAAGTGATTATCGGAGCAAATTGTTGTATATCTTTATCATTGCATGCGCCCCGTAATTTACTCTGTGACATTTTTCTCTCAGTATTATTAACGATTGCAGTTTAATAGCTAATTGATTGCTTTATTTTCTCTAAATTATTAGCCATATTACAGGTTTTACGAGCATTTTGGGCTTATTAATCTACACTGAATTAGTGTAGATAAAATTGTGCATTATCATATAAGTGTGCTTAGTTGGTCATTACAGGCGGAACGGTTTTATTTCTATGGAGCCGAAGACTGTAAAAAAGCACGTATTTGTAATAAGTTGAATTATAAACTTATATATGATACCATAAAAATTACGTACTACTTTACGAGCAAGTCAGTTAAAAATATACTATAAAGCTTTTAATACAAATTTTAAGTTTTAAAATCTCTGATATACGCATAATTTTCCAACAATTTTTCATCTTTGTTTGGAATGGATCTACAGGTTGGATATAAGCATATTATTGTCATACTGAGAAGACTCCAAATTTAATGCGGAAAACAAGCAGTCGTGTCTTGAAATTATTAATAAACCACTCTCATAAACGTACTAGAGGATGAACTTAAGTCTACAATGCACATACAGATACCAGCATTCCCAACATAATACTTACCAGACAAACTAAATAGTTACCAGTTATGCTATGTTAGTTATATATAACAATAATGTAAGCAAAAATACTTGTATTCCAATCTCAAAGAAATAAATACATCAGACGGTAGCCAGAAGCGTCTATAATTTATATTTAATTGCATTTAGCCTTAAAAATATTACATTTAAAATCCAAAATATTCTACTTTCTATGTCCCCACGAATCGCAGTAAAATATGTATATATGAAAGAGTATTTTATGAAATGCAAGGGGTGCATTATAATATGCAAATTAAAGGAAACCTATTCGTCCCACATGCGAACCGTGTGATTACTTTTATTTATTTATATTTATATAAATATATTACTATGGTAGTTCTATTATTTACGTAATGCTCTGTTAATAGCTGTTTTTTTACAGTAATGTTATATTTTACAATAATATAAGTTACGGAAGGATAATAAATATTGCAAGTTGTGAGTTCTGAGTAAAAAATTGTATACTTTAAAATATTTTTATAATCACAAAACATTTAGCGAAAAATTTCAGGAAACATTTGAAAATGTTATATTCACCTAAAAGCAGTGATTTTCAGCTTAATAAGAAAAAGCACGTAAAGCTCGGCAGCTTATTGCTGGGGCGGCGGAGGCTCGCGCGGTGCGGGCGGCGCGCGCGTATTATAAGCGAGGATCGGGCCCGCGCCGCTCACTCGCTCACAAACGCGGACTGCGGTAGGTCGTACCATCGGGTGCAACGATCGCAGTCGAATACGACACGCGAATGCACACATTTTCTTTGAAATTTCGTGTAAATGCAAAGAAAAAAGTGAACGGGCCTGTGACTAAGTGTGCTGTGATACATGTTACCCCGTAGACTCTATTTTTTTATTTGTCCAACTATAACAGAAGTAGAGCTACGGACGTGATCGCACTAGTGGAACTTCGTTTCAAGTAGTGAGGATTTCGTGATCTGCTATCAGAACCAGAAGTACAGGCAAGTTTATATCAATCCCACAGAGATAAATTAAAAATTCCATTCCCATTGATAAATTTTACGGAACCTAGATAGTCATTTAAAAAACACTGCTACCAAAACTTTTTCCTTTTTGATTTTGAAAACACCATCATAAAACTGACTGATATAGAACCTACAAGAATATATCCATTGGCCATGAGTCCATCGGAAACTATATCAGAATATGTTTCAAGATAACTTCGCTATAGTCAGGTGTGTTTAAAAAAGTTTATAATATAAGAATATTTCTTAAGCTCGTTAGTAGCTTTTACATATTATTTTCTAATATTTTAATACGTTGACTTTATTTTAAAGATAAATTTAAAAACTTCATTATATATAAGGACATAATTGTTTATAGGTACTAAACTAATTCATAAAAGAAATTAGTTGCTCTACATCAGAGAGATAAAATTAGTGGATAGATTCTACACGATAGAAGTTAATTCCGTAATGTGATAAACTATTATCATTGCCATTCACCAAAGTCTTGTAATTCTTTCTTTTAGAAATAATTTAGTGTGTCTGATTGAGACACACCAAGTTTTTCCTGTCTATTGTGCCTGAGTAAATGGCATGTGTAGATGATCACTGAGATTAGCTGCGTGAATAATTGACATCACATTCATGCCGATGTACTTATTTGTCGCTTGCGGAAAGACTTGGAAAAACGGAAAGAATTCCAAATTTTTTGAATTTTTCAGTTTAGTTTTGTTATCATCATCTTTTTAGATAATAAAATTTTATTCAAGTTAGTCTCAAAACTGCTTTAACTAGTTATGATAACTATACAACATAAAGAATGAATCCAATCCAAAGGCATAAGAATGTAAAAAAGACTTATCTGATTTTTTTGTGTGACATCAATTACTGCCATATAGCTTTGTAAGATTATCACTATCATTTTCTGACGTTAGAAAGAGATAAAGTTTGATTGACACATAAAGCAAACTATTGTGAAGAATATCCACTAAGTTTGAAAATTATACTTTCTCAACAAAGCTAAAAATCCGTCTTATTCAAAACGCTCATAACTCAGAAATAGCTAAGAAAGTTATTTGATGATAACTCGTATAACGTGTTCTATCTCACGGTATTGCCCTTGTTCATGTGGAAAATCCATATTTGTAACATCATATTATCTAAAGCCATTCCTGTTAAGAAAGTAATTAAATAACGATATTTTCCCTGTTAAAAAGCTTTGAATTATTTACATTTTTTACATCTAACGTGCTTATATATTGTAAATATACAAATAAGAATAAGAAAAAAAGAAATAGAGTCCCACACAAGCATTAATTGTTATCAGATAAACTGAATGGATAAGGACGTTATATTATCTATCTGATAAACACGAACAACTGACTCTACTCACTCAACCATTTGTTCAAAGAAGGCACATTCTTTGGACTGATAAAGTGCCGATTGTCCTAAATTATTTATATAGACTACGCGTAGTTTTTAAACTAAATAGTGTTAAATAAGTGGCCCCGATGTTTAAAATCTGTTTTTCATTCGTTATTGTGAATTAAAGAATATTATATTGTGTTGGATATTAAAAATAAAATGATAGTTATGTGATAAATATCTGTGTAAATTGGTACGTAAACAATAGATAATTTGTCATGATCATACTTTTAAACTGTAGGATATACCCAAAATAAGTTATTAGACCGTAAGATAAGTTTTTCAAGTAACAACTTATTTGACTTCTTTATCCTACTTTAGTATAATATTATTATTAATCATGATATGCATTATACTACCTGTTATGTAAATAATAAAATTACATCTAATTCTCAGTATTTTAGTGCCTCAACTACATTTCGGGATGATCTTCGACTACAGTGTATTTGTATGCTGAACTAATAATCATACGTGTAATCATACATGACCGAGCTGTACCTCTTATTTTCTAAGATATTTTCTAACAAGTCAAATATCAATAAAATGAGTTTCATTTAAACTTTTAATATCTTACGAAGAAGCTTTTGTTTTGGTGTATTTGACGTTCGACTATTGGAGTGATCACCTCTACTCCGTCAGGGTTTACGCGTTCAAGTCCTGGAAGATGTAAAATATATAACGAATTACACGAATATAAAATTAATTTATTTACGAGCAGTATCCGAAATGACAATCTCTTAGTGATACTTACTTTAGGCTTGATAATGGCATCGTGTAACAGTATTAATATTTTTATGAAAACACCTACTCTGTTTCCAATTTATTTAGTACATATTTAAATTCTATAACTGAGACAATTTGTAATTACCCGGTTAATACCCACTTAAAATTATCACTATTACCTTTAATTAATATAGTAAATGAATAACAGACGACAATCCGATTGCCCTGGGAGACAACCCGTATTTAGCATTTATGACTCATTATCTCAAATGAAAATTTATTACAAAATATAATATTTACCACCAGAAATACCAGAATTAGTTTCCTTTCAATAACAAGGCATGATATAAGATGATTCCGGATAATTATTAATATTATATAAAAATATAATATGTCAACAGGTAAACGTAAAATTTTAAAATTCATTAGTAATAGGCATTTTCTTGAATGAATAATGCAACTTACAGTATGTTAGGTAAAATGATTCAATTAGTATTGACGTCTGTAGGTAACTACTCTTAATTTAGTTTGAAATAAACAAATGACTGCTTCGTTGGACATTTGAAATGTGTATAATGATTTTCCCTTGATTAATAAAAAAGAGATCCGGTAGAATAGTATATTCAATGACAATGTCGCATAAATGTACACATTGTGCACAACCATTATGTTGAACATTGATTAAAGTTATTAGTATTGTCGCCGAATATCCGGAAGCAGGAAGCCAATCGAAGGCCTTCTGCGCACGAGTCATCTCGAGAGAGCTACCATGCACCCGCCCCTTTGAATGATAAGCAGATTGCATGCACCCAATATGGGTAATCTGACGGCATCGTCGCGTAAACTTAGGTGTTATGTATGAAATTTTCCTTATATGGAAGTTGATTATCAATCATGCATGATCAGTCTTTAAACCTGAGCGGTTAATATCAAGAAGAAGCTTCATAATAATATAAAATAGAAAAGCCGGGCGTTTACAACTTAGGAACCTCTGGGCCAAGTTTAAGATCTTTTATTTGTAAGATTTTTATGGGCCCAAATAGCAGAATAAGTATTAAAATATATAAAGAAGTTTATTGAAAAAAATCTTTCCAATTAGGTTTTAAACTACACTATTTTCTGCTCATATAACGCACTCATAAACCATTAGGTTTATTCGATAAAATTTGTTAGGCAGCAGGTATTTTGCCAGGTAAACTGTGTTAGTTTAACGCATTATGTGTTAAGTTTGTCAAGATGCTTTTATTTATCGTTAAGTGATTGTTTTAATTTGTTATATACTTAAAACAATATTTATATATCCACAAAAACTTAGTTTTACCATGATTGAGGCTTAGAACCTGTTAAATAAATATCAAAATGTTTTGTTTGACCGCCAAATAGACAAGCCGATTAAACATTAATTGATTTCATTGAAACAAGTTTTATGCCAAAATTTACATCGCAATCCGTGGTCAGAGTCGAATTTTATGGAAAAAATGTTTGGGTAAATAGAATTATATTACCTAACTGGGAGTCCAATGTCGGTGAAACCGTCACACCGACACGCTCCGGTGAGCGGAACATTGTTGGCGACACTTGACTTGCGCTTTCGGATTCGACCAAATTGATCGATTCTTTATTGCAACTAGAACAAATATGCAAATTTAGGGATTATAATATTTAATATGCCGGAAAAAAGTTAACTTTTAAAAGAGTTGGGCACAGTGGAATTTTTCACTCAAATTTCAAGCACCTAACTGGTCAAGCCCTTTACACACCTTTACATCATAGAAGATTACGACCAAATCACTCTAGGTTTAGCACTTTCTGGCTTTGCTTGGTCTTGTGTGTTGATTGATTTTAAGGACTAGGTTACGCGTTATTTTTTTAAATTACTATATATATTAGTGTAAATGTTTACCGACACACCACAGGACTGGTCTGGCAGTAAGCATTTTGTTATCTTAAAAAAATTATGATATTCAATTTTGAACCAGTAATGTTTGGTAAATTATGATATTCATGATTCAATAGCGAGTTACTATTAAGTCACTTATCTTCTGCTAGATAACACAGTGTGCTGTCGAGCGTAGCCCGTTATTGTCTATTCGTATATAGGTCATCGTTACCCTTCCTTGCAACGAATTGCTGACTCTTATCATACGCATCAGATATGAGTATCTACATCAGAATTCGATATGATTTATAATTTTCTGTTATAGTATTATTTGGAACCTTGCATAATGTTTCTTTTGAATTTTAATTCGAAATTAATTTTATTATTTTTATGAGATAAGCGAATTAGTCATCGTCAACATAAAGCATGACTAATCGTCGAAGATTATGACCTCTGAGTCTCCACACTTACGAGGTTTGTTTATAAGATAAACCTGATTCAACTTACTAACATTGTCTCTTTCTTTGTTTCAGATTGTGGTGCAAAGATAGCCGAAGCAATCACTGTAGCATAATTTTGGATATCTGTTACCGTTTTTGGTTAAGAGATATTTTGTAAATGACAAAACCGTCCGTTTAGAGAAGATATTTTTATAATTTTTTTAAGAAATAAATGAATTTACTTAGCAATAAATCAATAAACATGGCGTTAGTAAATTTGAGTAATAGTTTAAGGATAACGGTAACGATGGTTGTAGCGTTAGTCTTATTTACAAGGAGTAGCGCCGCACCAACTTTTGGAGGAACTGACAAGGCCATGGTGAGTACATACACCTCAAATTAATTATCATCATTTATTTCTAAGCCGAATATAACCTTATATATCAGTTTAAAATATTACACTAATTTCACAACTCAAAGAAAATGAAACGTGGAGATATTAATTAAATATTTTTGATTGACTTTAATATCCTAATCAATATATAATATCCCAAGCAATTTGACTAGCATCGAAAATCTAATAAAAATAGAAGTCAGATCACTA
Organism: Acentria ephemerella; assembly: GCA_943193645.1. Classification (NCBI taxonomy): domain Eukaryota; kingdom Metazoa; phylum Arthropoda; class Insecta; order Lepidoptera; family Crambidae; genus Acentria; species Acentria ephemerella. The sequence continues at coordinate 6,585,422 of OW971877.1, read as the reverse complement.
TTTTTCAAGGCTTATCTTAACAAGTTATTAGGCCATCGTAGGTATCATTCAGTAGTCACTATATCACAGGCGCAATCGGAAATGACTAGTTCACGAGATGAAATAGCTGACTCAATGTTTCGGGGAACACTGCTCACCACCATGCGCCTAAAACGATTAAATTGAATACAAACTTGTAGTAAGAGAATAGATACTACATTCATTCATAACCACTACAACACCCGTCCAAGAAATGTAGCCCAACTTTTAGTAGCGGTTTAATAACGATCGCCTGTCTCCTCTCACTACTCGGCTGAAGTATGAATCATTCTCACTGACAGAGCACATGTGGAAGTGTGAGGCTATTGGTCATTACACTTTGTCAATGGTTTTGCGTCACTCATATAGTATTTATAAATTACGTTAAGTTGTTAGTCTTTTATGAATCAATAACTAGGAAACTGATCGAACCGGATGTTTCTTGTCAGATAAGGTATATTATAAAAATTATATTATAAGAATCATCGTTTTTATTTAAGTGTGAAATGAATAGCATAAAAATACCTATAAACATAAACTTTTATTATATAACACATGATGTGATGTAAGAAAAGATATATTGTTTTAATGATCATATGATATTTATAGTGAACTTAAATATGTACAGGTATTTTAAAATATCAATGAACATGCTTTTTTGCTGCTGTTAGACTCCTGTTACATAAATGATTATGATATTAATATTATTATTGACTTACGTGAGTCAATCGACTGGCACGAAAATCTAGTTTCTTAAATAAACAGCTATTAAAACCGACTCGTTCCCAGAATCCGTTGTCGGCGTGAGGTGACTCAGTGTCTTGCAAGTTCTAGGTCAAAAGTTATCAAGCACATATCTCCCAGATCGCAATGAAATCCCTCGATACATTTTTACATACATTTATTGCTTTGGCTTTTATGTTCAATTTCATTAAAAATACGATTTTTGGTAGTAGCGATCGCTTTACATTGAAGTTAGGTTTCTTAAGTATAACAGTCGATGTATTCGATATACTCATAGTAGTTTAAAATGATTATTATTATTACATAAGTGCAGTAATTTTTCATTAGAGTAAAATAAATCTGTTGCAATGGAACTTAATTAAAAATTTCTGGCCGTTAATTTTAGCGTTTTTAAAAACTCTATGCGGAATAAATTTTTGGATAAACTTGTATTAATATACCGGTTTTAAGCGTACTATTAACAGATTGTGTTTAATCAAAACTATAATGGAAAATTAGCGTCAATGTACGAAAAAATTTCTGTAGTTTGTACGCAGTTCAATTATGTTATAAGTTTCTTTGGATAGTGACATGATATATTTTCATTATAATTCGAGTCCAAAGCCGAAAAAACTGAGAACAGCTTTCATTAAAGAAGTATTGAAATGCAAATATCGTTACTAGGATACAGTTCATTGCAAGCGATTTCGTGCGTAGCGCATTTACTACAGTCACGAAGATAGAACAATAAACTGATATAGATACAAATAACTGCGACCTGATTCTGAAAAGTAATGGGTCAAAGAACCGCGTGCCACGTGGCTGTTTTGATTTTGACTTTCTATTGGATCTTGTTCAGGAAACAGTCAGTCAGAACACATCTTGAGACTCCAAATATTATTTACATGGTCAGAGTCTCCTTATAAGGAGGGTCATTATCCTTACAGCCAATCTAACAGCCAACTACACAACAGCCAGAAAATGCCAAGAATCTGCCACGTCCTTTGTTTTCATCATTCCTACATGATTCGATTAATGTGATATAAAAATTCGACGCGTGTCTCGCTGGACGGACATTTCAACCAAAATTTCCTATGGTTTTGCTTAGAAGAACGATGAACCCGCCTCTAAAAGACACGTGACTTATTAGAATTTGCAGTTGAACTTGCGGTTTTGTTGCTTAGAGGTCGAGGTTATTACTCACATGTGCGTAAATTTTGATTTGTGTCAGGCATGATGACAATCGTGACCCTGCACGCGCTGTGCATACCAAATTGTCAACCCGGTGTCAGTCGCCTCCTTGTTATGCGTTTCGGGAAACATATATCTTAGTATCTCACGATCAGGTCCGAGCATGCCGCCGGAGATAAGCGTGATGAAATCAAAATAATTTTAGCACACAATGCGAGCTGAGTCTTTAACCCTAGTCACGACTTACGATCTTGGGAAAAATTATATTTTTTTGTAATTTCGTAGAAAATTACGATGTGTAGGGTGTTGACATCGACGGCGGTCAGTAGTGATTACTAAGTTCCGAGATTTGAAGAGAAAAACAAACAGCTCAAAGTTGGGCAGTGAAATTTTTTACGGTCAGTCAACATGATTACATCGCTGTCAAACTAAATAAAGACTGCACCATGGAATGAACACTCAACCTCAAATCCATGGTGTAAGACAATAAGCGACCCGGTCACCTCACATATACCGTAACCTGAAAAACTTCTCCAAACTAACGGCTCCCTTTCAGTTACTTACATCGGTAAGTGTTACATAAGTGAGTATTGAGTGAGACATACAAAAAAGTTATCGGTGCCACACCGCGTCACGTTCGTGGCAACCATTGCTGTAGACCGTTCTGTTTAAAATTCAGAATAATGCTTCGAACTATGTAAACTTTTGCTTTTGTAACTTATTGATTGGAAGTCGTTTTTTTGTTAGTGATTAGAATAATAAAATTGATTACTTACATCATCCGGTAACAAAAAAAATAGGGTTTGTCTAGGTCTTCTATTTTCCGTCTTTAACAGAAATCCAGAACGCTGGAAACCTATTTATAAGGGTTAAATTTAATATGTAATGGCAGTGGTAACTGTCATAAATGTATTGTTTAAGAAGATTTTAGCATGTCGATGAGGGCTAGAAGAGTGGTCGCATGCTTGTCACGCACGCAGGAAGCGACTGCGACCTTCTGTGCGCACGTCACGGTCGCCCCGTACTCCGCTGTCGACGCTCATTGTTCGGTGCTCGTTCGGACAGATGACCGGTGAATGACTCTGTCGATTTGGTGGCAACAGCTGCACAAATTAAAATTAAATATATAAATTTAAAATAAATAAATAATATAGAATTTTCTCAACATTAAATAAATTAAATCAAAATAATTATATTCAATAATATTTGTTTTGCTGCCAGATATTTTAATTTTGAATAAGAATTATTTAATTTGAAAACTTTTATAATTTTACCAGCTATAATTAAACAAATACACATACACGTGTAGATAGAGAACGGCAGATAATTGACAGACAATCAATGGTTGAGCCGTTGTGGACAATGTACATGATACACGTGAAAAACGTGATACCGGACAAAGGCTGCGCGGACGCGTCTCTAACTCCATAAAAAATAATTTTCTACATTCTACTACGGAGGTGGTTCACACGCGATAAATTCTATTTTAATCTTTTGACAATCATAACATAATTAAAACTTATTATGGGCGCAATTATCCGTTGCGCGTGCGAATGAATAAGCGCACTGGGTCGGTGCGGATACCTTAGATACGTGGTATCTGAAGTATCCGCATTTTGATAGTTTTAAATAGTAAAATTATTAGTTAATAATTTCTTATACATATATACATACATATATGTATTTATCTTTATTTACATGTTTGAGGCATTTGTTATTAATATTTATGCTTTAATAGGTGAGCTTTGTTAGTTCTGTTATAATGTTTTCAATTGTGTGATATTACGATAATTACATTAAAATGCAATATATTGCATTTTAATTTAATTATTACCATAATATAAAGACTACACATATAAATGTGAACGTAATATTTATGTGAGATTGTTGTTTATAAGCAGTGGTCATTAATCGTCACAATATGGTTCATATCGGAGGAGCCGCGTGTTTCAAGTTTAAGTCGCATATTATGTCTGTATTCCTGAAACTGCTCACGTTCATGGTTAAATAAATAAATTAATGTAGCATCATAACACATACATAGGAAATAAATCAATCCATTCTTATCATATATTGTCAATAACAATCAATAAGTTATGGCAAAAGATATATATCTCAATAAAATTTTAATATAATATATTAAAATCTATATATTATATAGATGTATTATATTACAAACAAACTACATTTTTAGAATTATATTTTTCTACTGTTCAGAAAATATTTAGTTTTGTTATGGGATGCTTATTATCTTTATAAAATGTATTTTGATTACTTGTATATATGGATATGGAATTTAAAACATCGTAAACATATTTTATCTGTGTGTTTTTTTTACGAAAACTTTCAGAATTATTAACAGTTACAAATTATGCCGACGTGTGCGCATTGTATCATAAATTAAGTTATAAATTATTTTGAAACCACATGTGATCTGATTGAAACCACATGTATCACTTAGATTCAATTAATTTAAACCACGAGTTTGCTTTATCAAAGCAACGAAATAACATTCCCACTATCGGTATGTATCTATATCTTATGTTATTTTAATTTGTACAGAAGTGGCTATAGTGATATAGATTGGGTTCTAAGTGAATTCTGTGATAAAAAAATACAAAAATTGGAATTTATTTCTTTCACAAATAAATTTCAAAATAACTATTAAACAATATGCAAAAAATTGAAAAATACAATTTCTTCAGAGAAATTCCTATGTCGATTTACCAGTTTTTTTTAAAATGATGAAACACAATTTATACATATAATTTTTTTTATTCCTGTGGTTTTTGCTTGTTTAATCAAAACAAATAAAAGTCGCAGCCGACATGTTAAGTTTTTTATTTACTTGGTAAAGTGTATGTGTAATGGAATTATAATAGTAGATAAATTTATTAGAAGATTCTCATTGCGTGGGCGCGTCGCGGTCATTAGCATTGTTTATTTCCCACTTAATATACTTTGTTATTTATTAGGTATGCTTTACAACAGATAAGTGAAAATAAGAAACGCTGTCGACATAGAAATGAAGAAAAACTAAAAGCGCTTACGTTTTTAGTTAAAATTTGATACATAGACAATAATTACTAAGCAAGTAAAGTAATTTTTATTAATAAAATGCATTTAATTTTGTTTTTGATAAAAACTTATATCGGCCAATAATTATAAGATGGTCCAATATTCATGTTATACACTCTAACTACAAACGGTCCTATAGATCGATCTTTCTTTGTTGCGCACCCGATATGCGATCTTGTGAACAGCTCTACGATCTTTTTAATTCATCAAACGATGTTGTGAAACTTTAACTTAACTAACTAAATGTTTCTGTTTAGGACCCGGTTTCAATTCCATCAAAGTTTGTTTTGGGTTTGAATATTAATAAAATTATTATTCGATAAAATACAAAATCTGTTACTATTTTAACAGAGTTTAAGTTCATAATTTCGACTTAAAATGAAAGCTTTAACAGTAAATGTTATATTATATATTAAACTGGTAGGCGTCAGATCAGCGTGTCAGTCACATCATGTGATCTGCCTGTAGTATTTACTTAGTTTACACGTGCAAGTCCTGACGTTCCCAGTAACCCATATGGGCTTATCACAAATCGAACAGATGCACTTCTAAGAACAATGTTGAGTGACGCTCATCAAAACGTTGTTAACACATCTCCAATCATGAATAGGTACTTACCAATTGATAGGCAACGCAGGAATTTGAAAAACAATGACAATAGTTACATTCAATTCATTAATATAGTATACCAGAGTATTAAAAAATATTTATTAATTGGAATTGTGAAAGTTTTTGAGCTTCGTGTTCATGACATACAATTACAATTATATTTATTTGTAATGCCATTATCTTTATTATCAATAAACTTTAATATCTTCCATTTTAAATTAATTATTTTTATTTATCACAGCTTGCAATATTTGCTCATCAAAACTTTTATTCATTTCTGTGAAATAATGGAAAAATCAAATTTGGTAAAATAGTTAAGTTTGAAACTCAAATATTAAAAAAATTATGCAAACCATAGTATGCTAGCGTAACAGGCGATTATCTCCATAAGCGGTTACATGCGGGTATTTAATGATACCTCGCTTATGATTGCGTACATCATCTATTATATCTGAACGGCATTATAATCTGCACGAGCTCATCGACAAACTGGTGTTTAAAAGCATAGAATCTAAGGTCATCCATTGCAAGAACTCATAAAACATTCGACTGCGAAAAATATAACATTTAATGGCATTATCTTCCATTTTTTGTTTATATCACGATAAATCCGAAAATTCTTTTAAATATCCTACCCAATATGTCATTTTGCAGTAGGCTAACAAGGAAAGGAATTAGCTTACCAAAGATTGACTGTTAACTAACGTAGGTAGAGTTGTTTAAAATTTAACTGCTAATATACTAAGAATACATTTTTCGACGTTAACCATTTTATTTCTATCACGTTATATAACGTTAAAAATAAAATAAAAATAAAATGGTTAACGAAGAAAAATACTAATAAAATACAAATTATTTGTATATAACTGTGGTACATATTAGGTTAAAAATATTTAAAATAACTATTGATTTATTGTATATGTATATATTACACATCAAAAGAAAAAACTGAATAAGGGCTGTTCGAAGTTACAAGAGTCCAGCTTACTTATTTACGAACCCTATTACTTGTACCTATACTGGGTTATCACCAACATTGAATAACAGTTACAACAGGTAATTAGTTCTGTTAGGTTTATTTGACATAACGTAATTGACAGGATGTTCTGAAGTAAAAACTAAGGCCAAATGAATCATTTAATTTGTTTTAGTTTACTTTGTCATCGCTTGGACAAAATTAAGGCAAGGCGGACAGTGATTCAACAGTTACGCACTGTACACACATGCGAAATAATGGGAGGCTCGGATTAATGTTATTATAAAAAAATATTTGTGAGTCTATGACAATACCGAAAAATCATTCGTTTATAACATTATTTACACATTAGCTGTTTATGATTTTTCTGGCTGTAAATATTAGAAAGAGTACAAGAATACAATTAATGGCTTTACAAATAACACACCTCACCAGAAAATAAAGTCTCATTTTAAGAGTTTTATAATTATAATTGTTTACCTATAATATAGTTATAGTATATACGTATATATATTTTTAAATATATAGGTATAACTCGTTAGACGCATGCATAAAAGAAACGAGAGTAAAATTGTTACCATGCAAGAAATTTTACATTAAATATTTTCTCCGATTTTAAATTCGGATAGTATTGTCAGTCGGAGTCGATTATCTGTCTTATGTCCCAAGGCGTCGAAATTTGCATGTTTGAAGAAGTAGGTCTCTGGACCGAATCTCTGCGCGGGCGCAGAACTACCGTTATTGAGCACACTGACCCCGATACTTTTCATTTGTTATACAACTGTCAAATATATAAAGATACGATTATTGTCCAGTCAGATTTAAGTCGTTTCATTATATATCGATGTCAATTAATAATGCGCTGACTAAAATCTGACTGGGCGATCTGACAGTTGTATTTTTGGAAGTAAAACACCATGCTTTCGAAGTATAAAATATTAAAAGATTGTATTTGTAAATATTTTATATTTGGATTTTTTTGCTTTGACGAGACTTTTGCTAAGCTGTTACAATTAAGTCAATATCAAAGAATATCTAGAGATAATAGAAGTAAAATAGTAAAATAAATAAACATTGCTGCGAATGTTACACTCAGATTAATAACGGTAATTATCATCAACAAAAAGCTGTAAACAGAAAATTTGTTATGCAATGCATTATTTACAGAAATAAAAAGGTTTTGTTGTAGAAAATCGTCTAATTGAAATTTTCTTGTTTATAATATGCATTTTTGTAAAAATTCCATGAATTATGATTGAGACAGGTTCATGGTCTGTCTTGCCTTTGTCGTATTGCCTGCAACCTTGAGTAGGCTTTTGTCAACTATATGTGATTTTTCACAATTTGCCGATATTCGCATGCACGTTTCAGTAGATTTTAGTAATTTGTATCCAAACAGTTGAAACTTTAACGTCGTTAAGTGGAAACGATCTTTTTTATTGAGAGTCGTCATTATCGGTGACCAACATTATAATTAGGATATTGTAATTTATAATCTACTTGATTACGAAGAATACGGTATATGCAACATGTGTTATTTGTACCTTCACAATAATTTAAGTATTATTATTATTTCAAATGTGACCTTGTACCTATAATATTCATACATAAGTTCTGTATTTTAATATTCGCGAGTGCGTGAAACAAAGGCTCGATTGAGGGTCAATGACCGCAACTTAAACTCTAATGCACCGAAATTTGATGCTGATCTTTACAAATCTTTATTTACATAAGTTCGGGTGTGGTAGGAATGTATAAAAAAACTAGAGTGTAAATTTTATTAAGATAGTTGAACAGTAAATATTAATGTTCTGGCCACACTCTTATTCGTACAATCATTATTATTTTTATATTCATTTATACAGAAACCTTTTTGGGTTCTTTTGTATTCTTTTAATTTAAATACCAATCAAGCACGAGCTTGACTCAATTACAAAGGAAACATATGCTTCCTAATGTATGTCATATTTCATATGAGTTAATGCTATATGGGGTCATCATGTCTGCAGTATTGCTTTCATGATAAAAAAGAACATCTTATTGTGTCTTAATGTTTTAGTGACGATGTTTGTTAAATTTATTAGTATTCACTTAGCAGTGGATAAACAATAACTGAGATAGACTTGAGGGTATTGACTTGGGATAGCGTATTTGTCACATTGTTGTAAATTCCCCGAAGTCGACAAAGACGAGTAGCGCCCAACGACAAATCATGTTCAGACATTGGGATGCGGCGCACGCGACGATTGCCGTCGCAAGTTTGCACGAGGCCGTTTATGTGTTCAATCCTTCTCAACGCTTTGTGGCAACTTCACCTGAATCACCCCTTGCTTTATTAGGTGTAAAAACAAAGGCTTTGTTTATACTCCTTATTGGCACAAAGGATATATTGGCATAGACTGGCATACTCACTACGGGACACATTTAAATATATTGGATACATAAAAGAATTTACAACAATAGTATGTTAATAGTTAGCTATAAATAAGAAAATAATTATTAGAAATCATACAGTTTTCTAACATAACAACATAACAAGGAATATTAGTTCATTGAAAGTTAGTTTATTTCGTTTGTTTAATCTGTTACATTAGTAACATCTTAAGCCATCTTGTTAACTCTATAGATAACAATAGACACGCAATCTAGCGGTGACAATGAGCAATAATGTAGGTACTAAAGAAAAACAGAAAAATTAATAAGTGTTATATCCACGTATAATTTGTAACTCCACGTGTAACAATATTTGTTAAATGAGACACAGATTGGACAAATTATTATTATTAATTATTTATACTTTAATATTACAATAATAAAGTATAAACGAATCATAACTTTATGGAAAAGAGTATTAGGTATTATCATTTAACTTAGAAATTACTAATTATATTAACGAAACGAAATTGCAATGATTTTTTAAAATAAATTTGCTCAAAAAGTAAAGTTTTCCATGGGTGTTTAGCTTGTGGAAAGTTGATTTATAACTACTAGTGTTTTTTTAAAAAAGAATTCCTTGCAAATAGCATGCAAATGTATGAAAGAAGTTTTTATCAAAAAGATTTCTATACAAAATTTTTGAAAAATTTGAATGAATACATGAAATATTTTTTTTTGTTCAAAGTGTTATATCAATGATTACTTGTTAAATAATTGGATAAACTCAATTTTATATTATGTCGATACATTTCTGTTTAACCAGGTTACTATTTAACCCTTTTTGGAATTAATTTCATAGCACATATTTTATATTGTGTTAATATTTGATTGAGATTGTGATTTTATTGTAATATTTGTTGATCCTGCTTTGAATACTAATTATCACGCGTGCATCACCATTTTAATTATCACGCAATTTTGCTCAGTGCTTATAAATTTATTTATCAAAAAAATGAAAAAAAATATTATCTCTGGGCAAAATTAAACTAACATCCATTCCATTCTCATGAAATAACAGAAGCCTACATCCATTCTGGGTACGGCAGTTTGACGACGACGTTTACTTTCAGATGTACCTGGCTCAGTATGGGTACCTCAGCCCGTCAGTTAGGAACCCCTCCAGTGGACATATCATGGACGAGAGTTCATGGAAGCGAGCTATTGCAGAGTTCCAAAGCTTTGCTGGATTGAACGCGACAGGTGTGTGCATTTTATTTGTTACTTTTACATAGAGCTTTCGACAAAGTTTTCCCCTTTTAATTGACATGTTAATTATTTATTTATTTAGGATAATAAACAGCATTTACAATACGTGTTATGATCTAGGTGTTAGTTATAGATATTGATTATTGCCCACACCATTATCCTCAACTAAATATTTGTGTTCCTCATTACTTTAACATAAGTACATGCGTCATTATTATATATTATATTATAATTGCCTAAACTACCTTTGAGACTTTAATAAAAGAGAATTGAATGAGTGGCCGAGCCGGTGAAGATATAAATTATAAATATGTGTTGGTAAACCATATAAAAATGTATGAAATTAGTGATCAAGTTGTCTAATTACACTATATATTTGACTAAAGCTAGGCCGAAATTGACAACTATGTTCTTATCAGCGAAGACAGGTAAGTGAAAACATCAATTTCACCTTATAGAATATCAGTCAAAAGCGAAATATTTTGACGTATTGTGTTCTAATGGTGATAAAGGTGGCCAAAGATTGTATTTAAAAATAAAAAATAAAACGTTACTGATGTATTTAAAAAAAATAGTTATTTGTATAATATATTAATAATAAACTATCTATTTGCATTTTAAATTTTTATTAAATTATTCACATCGTTAAGAAGCTGACTCTTAAAGATGCTTCAAGTGATCAGTAATGTCGTCAGCATAAAGGATAATAATTTAAGTTAATAACTGAATGATCATTATCAGCATTTAAATTTCGCTTTTATACTAATGAATTGTATGGTAGGCGCATATGACTGCAATAGTTTACGTAATTTTTTCGCATCCGCAGCGCCTTGACCTTGCTTATCAGACGTGAATGCCAGAAGCTTGACCATTAGTTACCAACACTGTTATTGTGCGACCATGAGTGCCACCATAATACGCATGCAGCATGTGTCAGGTGACTGCACCTTAATAAATTATAGTTATCTGTTTGAGAATTGATGGTTTCAAAAACAAACATAAACTACACAGAATTTATTTCAATTGTGAATGGCCCCGATGGGTTGTTATTGCTTGCGCTTGACGGATACAGAGCATTCAAAATTATCGAAATTCTCAAATTGTATAATGTACGCACTATGAACCCCGTTTAAAATTCGTGTGACAAAATGTAAAATAACTATTGTATTTAATCGGGAGTACTTCACTGATTACTATAACTTAGTAAGCGAGATGATTACTGATTACCGAGATGGGATGATTAAATGGGCTGAACTGTACGCCGGCCGTCGTATACGTGCCTTGACATAAGAAGTAGTATATTGGTCTTGACAATTCATACGGCTATTATGTAAGCAAATAACGCAGCGGACACATTCTATACATAATTCAACGGTGGTTACTGCACGAGTTCCAGTATTCGTTACAAGTTTTAAAATGGATTTAGTTCTATTACGACAAAACATCTGCCAATTACACATTAATATCAAAGGGCTTATCAGTTTATTGACAAATAAGCACTTAGTAAAAGAATTGTTTTGCTATTGATAATTTGTTACGATTAATATAAAAATATGAGGGATACAGAAGTTATAATTAACATTATTCCCATTGTAATATATTTTCCTTAAATGTTTAAATCGGGAATCCATGTACTCTGATTATTATTTATTGTTTTCGTAGGAATGAGGTAAAGTTTATCCCAGCTTCTCTATAATTGTTATAAAATATTAGTAATGAAACGATTAATATCGACGTCAATATGAGACATAATTTTAAAGTACTTTATATTTATTTTACTGTATTTTATATTAATATATCGATTTAAACTAATTAATACAATCTAATCCAATTAAAAGTTTGAAAACGGAAAACTTTGCATAAATGTTTGAACAATTGGGTGTAGCTAAATAATAAGTTAAAGAATAATAAGTTCCTGACTGTTATTTTTCCGCGTACGGCCTGCTCGATGTGATTGTGTAATTACTTCCTTGTCATCTGCCGCCTCAAAAAGTAGCCTTTTGTCCCTTGACAATCGATTTGTTCGGGTGCGAATTATATTTTTTGCATCATTATGGTAATTTGCGGTTTAGGACGAGTTTTTTTAATGTAAATTTTCCATGTTGAAATATGACAATTATCATTTGACCCTTTTATGGATATTTTTACTTGGAGGAATTTCAATCAAAAAAGTCAGTTATGTTTTTATACCTATTACAAAAATTTATTTGAATTTTGCAGGTGAACTAGATGATGAAACAACAAAAGTGATGTCCCTTCCCAGGTGTGGTGTTCGAGACAAAGTAGGCTTTGGAGAGAGTCGTGCCAAACGATATGCTTTACAAGGTACTTATCTATCTTACTAACAGATGTATATTAATTATTTATTGACCCTTAATTGGAAACAATTTTTTAATTAGAGCAATAAGTAAAAAATTTACCCACTTTTCACATACGAATAATAATGACTATTGTAGTAACATATAAAAATTTATTACGTAGGTGTGGATAGTAATACACGGGATCTAAGAAAATTAATAGGAATACAATACAATTAGATTTTTTCGCTTGTAATAAGTACATATGTCCTTGAATAATGAATAAACTTATCAAGCGAGATCTTGAAAAACCTTGTTAGACCAACCTTTGGTACACGTCATTACTACAAAGTGACCTTGATACCTATCAAATATGAAACATATATCAATATATATGTTTAAACATTTAAGCACTTTCGTCTCTCTAAGTAAATGACTAACCTTATGTCGCTCTCCTATGAAAGTTATATAATCAAACTGAATTAGTTAAATTGCACAAATGATTTTCAACTGCTTATGCTTTTAGGATCAAGATGGCGTGTGAAGAACCTTACTTACAAGATCTCTAAGTACCCTAGCAAGTTGAACCATGCCGAGGTAGACGCTGAATTAGCTAAGGCCTTTGCTGTGTGGTCCGATTACACAGACCTCACCTTCACGCAGAAGAGATCCGGTCAAGTTCACATTGAAATTAGGTGAGAGTTCAATATTAATTTTTTTAAATATACTCTTGACTCATAGACTGAGCAAACATTTATCGTCAAAATTTGTATAAGTTTTGTATTTGTGAAGTGATAAGATAAAAAACACCTAATGGTGTTTGATATTAAGATAGCTATGTTTACAGACACAATTACTAAAGCCAAAGACTACAACGTATATATCTAAAGCTTAATGGGATTGTTAGGTACAAAATAATATAGGTTAATCGGATATTGTACTTTATTAATTATTAATATAATAATGAAAATCATTTACTCATGAATTATTTTTGCATTTAACCATGCCTTCGTTGAATTAAGACAGTGTTAAATTTATAAAGATACTTATTAATTTGGAAGGTAAAAGATTTGTACTATATCTATTTTCTGCTTTGTATGGGCAGCTAAGGAACGAAAAGCTTAAAAACTATGAGTAAATCTTAAACACAGCTTAGTACTCGTTACTATTGTAGGTACTAACAGCATTTGAATTGATAATAATACGTTTTTCGTCACAATCCCGGCAATCTGTGTTGCGTAACGAACACAAATGGTTGTCATTGAGCACGTTAATACTTGAGCTACATCAGCGATCACATAACCACATGTAATGTTTTGTTATTTCCATAATGGCATAAAGGTTTTCATCACTGGGACTTGCTTCTAGATTTGAATTAAAAGGCGATTCTTAAGATTAACAACTTTTACTATTAAAAGTTGCGAAAGATTAAGAGCAATTTACTATAAATTGCTCTTAATCTTAATTGGTATCTAAAACTTTTATACTAATATTTTAGCTAAACATGTGATCGATTTTAGCTTTGTACCGCTAATCACACTATTGCATACTAAATGTTTAAATCATCTTCAATCTATTTATATATTGTTGAAACTTGTTTCAATAAATATTTATTATTATAAGTATGAAACCCAAAATTTATAACATGTAATGGTTATTTATTAAAATGCATTGTAATATCTGAGATTGTGCGATCGTATTCTCCATATCACTTCATAGTTTGTCTATAGATACATAGTTTTTTAAAAGTTTTTTTGAGTGTTTTCTTTGTTTCTAGATTTGAAAAGGGCGAACATGGTGACGGTGATCCTTTTGATGGTCCAGGTGGCACCCTTGCCCATGCTTATTTCCCTGTAAGTATGTTATAATTTTTATCACATTATCACTTTGGCTTCGGCGAGATGGTAGGGGTAAAGTCCATACTCATTCAATAAACTGGGTTTTAAACTATTTTAAAGATAATTATTTGATGACATAATTTTAGTTGTTTATTACCTATTTCCTATATAAATAAAATATGATTAAATATATTTGACATTAAATGCTATTGCATCTCAGACATTACTCTATTTATTATGCCACACAATATTTCAAACGAGTCCGTAGTAATTATTTTTAAACGCCGGATGTAACACGTTATTTAAAAAAGTGAAAGTAATGTAAGGTTAAATACATTTTTAGGTGATTTTTATAAACATACTATTGTGTATACGAGTGAAAATGTTGAGAAACTAATCAGTATTATTTAAAATTCAGTTTTAAATTATCCTGGAATCCATATACTGAGTGTGAGAATTTTCTGACAACTTTTTACTTCGTTCACACAGTGGTATCTATACCACTTGATATATCACGTGACTACATGGTAATTAATATGTTTGAAATATTATCCAGGTTTACGGTGGTGATGCGCACTTCGACGATGCTGAAATGTGGACAATCAACTCGAGGCGAGGAACCAATCTCTTTCAAGTAAGTGTCATTAAATCATTTGACAGAAAAATCCTCACCTTAAACCTAATCCTCTTTATTATTATCCATAGTTTATTGCCTAACTCATTATTGTTATTTGTTTATATGTATATTTGTCTATAACAATGACATTTTTATTAAAGGTCCAAAGTGGAGTACTCATTTTAAATACTTATCTGAAACAAAAATTTGTCAGCCTTAATGACTGGAAGTTCCGTTCGTAACACTATTAGAAGTAAAGGTCGAAGTGATGTTCACATCAAATATACTTTTGGTCATGCTCATGACTAATAATCATTAGTGTTAAAATAAAATATCAAATAATTAGAATATGTTTGACAGGAAATACGTATTAATATCTTTATTAATCTAGCCAGTTTACATCAATGCGTTTTATTTTTAAGCTTTTTGTTTTACATTTTGAATAACAATTTAGAAAGGAACTTATTTTCATAGATCATATAAATAATTTCAGGTGGCAGCCCACGAGTTCGGCCACTCCCTCGGTCTCTCACACAGTGACGTGAGGTCAGCTCTAATGGCTCCCTTCTACAGAGGATACGACCCTGCCTTTCAACTAGACCAAGATGATGTTCAGGGTATTCAGGTAAAAATATACATATCTTTGAAATTGTTTAAATCTTTAGTTAAGACCCATAGTTTACTTGTTATTTTTTGATAAGGCCAAATCTTATATATAAGGTCGAATTTTACAGGCTCTCTATGGTCACAAGACGCAGACTGACATCGGAGGCGGCATCGCCCCCGGAGCTCCTTCAGTCCCACGTGCTACGACTCCACAGGCATCAGCAGAGGACCCAGCTCTCTGTTCCGATCCTAAGTTCGACACAATTTTCAATTCAGCTGACGGTGCTACGTTCATCTTCAAAGGTAAAGAAAAGTTGCTTGTTTTCTAAAACTTATGTTGTGCAATTCTTTTATAGTAAGCTTGAGCTTAGTTTAAGGGAAATAACAGAATAAACAGTCCTTACATTATTTGAATTCTCATGCACAATTGGTTCGGCTCAAATGTATGTTTGATATTTATAGTATGTTTGATAGTTTCATATCTTACCGCATTTTATAATGCAATATGATTAGAAAAGAATAAAATTATTGCTAACTCTATGTACAAATTTGTTAATATACATTACATAACAGAGTACTTATTCCAGGCATGCAATATAAAAATTAATACACTCTATAATTTCTCTTGGTAGGTAACTAAAATGACACACTCTGATTTATATCAGAGAGAGCTGTCTCTGTATTATGAAACTGTCCGGGTGGTTTTTTCACTTAACATAACTAACATAAAATAGTTTACTTAACAGAACGTATCTACAATTTCTCTCTTCTCACCAGGCGAACATTACTGGAGGTTAACTGAAGACGGTGTTGCTGCTGGATACCCCCGCCTGATCTCTCGCTCGTGGCCTGGACTACCCGGTAACATTGACGCTGCATTCACATACAAGAATGGCAAGACCTATTTCTTCAAGGGATCCAAATACTGGAGATATAATGGACAAAAGGTTGATGGCGAATATCCTAAAGAGATTAGTGAAGGTAATTTTGAGTTTAAAAATCCCTAATCACTTGAGTTTTATTTAATGAATCATATCAGGTTATGTTTTAACACCTTAAAACTTTTTCTAGGTTTCACTGGTATTCCTGATAATTTAGATGCTGCATTAGTCTGGTCAGGCAATGGAAAAATATATTTCTACAAAGGCACCAAGTTCTGGAGGTTCGACCCTGCCCAACGCCCCCCAGTCAAGTCCACTTACCCTAAGCCGTTATCCAATTGGGAAGGAATCCCAGACGGCATTGATGGTGCCCTTCAATATACCAATGGATACACATACTTCTTTAAGGGTGGCGCGTATTGGCGGTTTAATGACAGAACTTTCAGTGTAAGTATGGATGTTCTCTTTTTAGACTGTTGTTGATTCTATAATTCATAAGATAGATAAAAAAAGGAATAACATCACATTACTAGCTCGCCTTGCAATTTCCCGACTAAAAAATTATTTTATTGTATAAAACAATTGAAAAATTCAATATATGTAACTAGAAGATTTATCTGATCATGCATGATACTTTATATGATAAAATGCTTTGAGAGAAAAGAAAGAAAACATATTCACAAACCATGTATACCATAGATCATATTTACGATATAATTGTATATTCCTATCATTACATTCAACAGGTGGACTCAGATAATCCTGCATTCCCCCGCTCCACCGCGTACTGGTGGTTGGGCTGCACAAGCGCGCCCAAAGGCACAGTAGGAGGTAACGCTCGCCTCACGCACAACTCAGCCTCTGAGGACGACGTCGGAGATATACTCTTCGACGCAGGTAGGTTCTGGGCCCAGGTCGCAGGTTCGAGAATAAAAGTGCTTGAGTCTAATGTAGTTTCTGGAACTTAATAAGTCAGTCAACAAACAAGTGATATTAAAAAGGCGAAACTGCTATTGCACTAGATATTATATACCTAATGGACGTTAATACGTTGTTTAAAATGTTGTTCATAGTAATAATTAACAAATTGAACAGTCTTTCTAACTGAGACTTTCTAGTAATAATTATGTTTACCATTGCAAACTCCTCATGTATTTGTTCCATTTAAAAAGCCCTATGCCCAACAATGGGATGTATACAGGCTGTTGATGATGGCGTTAACAAATAAAATACATTAGACGCAAGTGCGACTTCCGAAATTCGGAAATTGTTAATTTGGTTATACAATATTGTGCCGTTGATATTGGAAGGGACGACACCGACTCCACTGTTTAATGTTCGCTCATCATCTTTTGTTTAAATGTGAATGTTTGTATCTGTAGTTACAATACTCCTAGTGTTCTTTCTTGTGTTTGTCTCTTCTTCCACTAATTTCTCAGTTGACTTAAACAATATCTAGTAAAATAATTGTGTTTAAAAAGTGAAATATTTAAAAGTTTGAATATTTCCTTACCATCGCTATTGTCAATTTATTGCATTTATACTAAAACTATGTTTAATTTTAGTACGTTAAGACGATATTTAATTCCTACTTTCTTTCTTTACATTTGCATTTAACTTGTCTTTCATCAGTAACATTTCAGTTTTTCTTTCAGTACTATCACTTCTAATTTTTAACTAATCTTAAAATAACATAACATTATAACTTTCTTAAAATATCTTTTTACTACCACATACTAATCTTACTAAAATTACGTTACTCAGCTAGCAAAAATTGAGGCTTAACATCAGCCAAGATGCTTGTATCCATTTTGATGTCAATTTAATTCAGCATAATTTTACTTTGGGACTTTAATGGATTATTAAAGGTGGGGTGAAATTATGACTTAGATTGACTCAGATAATAACGCCTTGCTGAGTGGGCTTAACATTGGTGTTGGTGATAGAGCAGCAGTGGTAGACGGTGATCATCAAGATGGCAAAGCGGCTTCTGGGCACCGAGAACCTACCATTAGTGCAGTGGTTGAAATTTGTAAAAATACTTTTGAATATAATATGACCAGCATATTTTACGGACTTTTCAAAATCATTCTACAAATTTTAATCACTGTACAGCAAACAGGCAAAGATCTTTTGTTCTAAAGTTAAATAAAATATTGTAGTTCACAAGTCACACGTGATATTGCACGCAATATTCACAAGCACCGATGTTGCAATTTTTACTGGAGTGTTAATGTTTATTATGACGTCATTTTATGTTGGTAAGAAACGATAAATTCAAGAATCTGATATCACTTCGAAGCTGTTAAATTGCTAGCTTATTTCTGTTTATTACTAAGTATATCGGATTCATGGCCAACTGAATTTAAAAGACGTTATTTATGTTTCACGAAAGTTACTGATGTTTGATCAATAATGCACTTGTGTTGTCTCACCCGCCTTAAATTTAGTGTTGTTTGGATAACGGTGCTTGTTGTTCACTTCAATGTGTGCGATTGTGTTTTTTTCTAGGTTTAAAATCATCCGCTCCCAGATCATTCTTCTGGTTCAGGAAATAACCTCGGTGGAGTGTTCCTGAACGTTGTATATAGAAAAATTGCATAAAGAACAAAGACTCAGTTAGTTACTAGGAGAATATATGAGAATACCAGTGAGATTATAGATATAAGCGGTGATTTTAGAACCGGCAGGCTTGTCACACGCTGCGTGTACGTTTAATTTCTTTTTCTCTTTTGTATGTTTTGCCTCTGCTTTTGCGCATTATCGCATGTAATCACGCTGTCGCTTGCAAGGTTGGATTTCACTTTAGTACTTATAATTACTTTTATCAGTTTCATTCACTTATGTCGATATTTTTTTAATTATCATTAAAATAACAAAAAACAAGCCAGTAATACTTTTTTCTCAAAATTAAAATATTAAGTGAAAAGTAGTTATTTAATAGGTTTTCATATTATTATGGTTGCGTATAGCTTTTCTGTAGTTTTTGAGCACTAAACTAAGTTCACGGTTAGGGGGTCAATGATTACCTATCTAATTATTGTAAGTATTCGGTTTTCTAGATACATTGAAGCGTAAGATAAGAGTAATCGTGTTGAATTTGTAAGGAGATACAAGGATCGTCTTCACGTAAGAAATGTCCAGTTGTGTTTTAATAAAAATCAATACACAAATTTAAAATAACGATCACCAACAACCACGTTTACGTAACATTTTTACGAATGGGCACCATGTACGGTCACATATGGGCACATTTTAACTCTAACAATATATATATATTATGCAAAAAATAATTTTAAAATGGCACGGATGGAATGTTTGAGTAGATTAGTAATAGCAATTTAAAATTGTGTGTGACTAACAATTTAACTATGTATTATATTTTATAATTTTTTATTACACAAGTAAATAAGTTCAATGTTTATCGTAAAGTAAGTAATTGTATATTTAATCTTTAGGTTAGGTACAGTTGTCATTTAATAGGAAAAAACTAACTTTGGAACAAATTCACAAACAAGAAACAATAAATTAATCATAAATTAATAATACGGGAGACAGGGGCAGTTTACGATATCTACTAAAAGTGTTTTAACTTGAAGACAGTTTCTAAAGTAATTTTCAAATCACTTTATATTCCTTGGAGGTATCAAAAGAACTATTTCTTTTGATCGAATGCTTCGATTTTACTTAAAAAAAAATAGTACTAAAGGAAACTATAGGTTCAAATTTTTATGAATATTGTTTTATGCATGTAAATAAGCGTGAGCAAGTTTTATGAAGATATAATTTATAGCAAATTGTATAAATAATAGTGGTGTAGTGTAGTTTGCACAGGGGAACTGGTTGCGGTGGACTAAAGAATTGTTCCTAAAAACAATGAATGTTTCAGTGGTCAGCGTTCAGTCAGGCGGGGCTAGACTGTAGTAACTTGGGTCGTGGCACCCGCCACATATGTTAGGAGGTCGACCTCCGCCGCTACACCAATCACCCGCATCTGTAGGTTTATTTTATTTAAATTTTAGTTTTTACAGCCAAATCTGTTCAGAAGATAGAATTATCGGCTTTTTTTAATTAATCATGCTTATTCATAATTGTGTTTATGTTAAATGTGTGTCTGTTAAGTTAATCAATTAATGTGAGTCACTCTAGAAAACACTATTGCACTGGCACGTCCGTGGTAACCAATAGACTGTGTTAATTTTGATTATGTTTCACAGATTCGGAAGATGGTTCGGGTAATAAGGGCGGTAATGGCGCAGAGAGCGTTGGAGCATCCCTTGCACTCGCGTTGTTTTCTTCATTACTTATGAGGCTGACAGCGCGAGCCTAGCGCTGACTTAACTCCTCCCCCATTCTCACGCCTAGCCAGCCTGGGCCCGCTCCGCCCTGCTTCACCGACTGTGATCGTGTTGTGTGCCTGTTCGCGTTCGGTATATTGTGTATAGCGAACGCTCTGCTGTGATGAATGTGTCCTTTTTATACTATTGCGAGAACGATAATTTAATTCGAAGTCATAGTTTTTATACCTAATATAAATAGATGATGTAAGTTCGAGTGTGATATTGACGTAAGCGAAGATTTTTGTATTAAAATATTTAAATTGATCTAATACAGCACTTTTATTTTAGTACCAATTTTTTCTTTTTTTGATACAAAAAACTTAAAATTTCAATCACGTATCAAAATTTATATCAAAATTTCAAATTCACACATGTTAACTAAATTATGGGGTGAATTTAATATTGTAATGCTTAGGAAATAAAAAAAATATATATTTTAATCGGTTTATTTAACGTTTTTCTGGTTCTCCAATAATTCTCCTTAAGTTAGTAATTACAAGTTTATATGACAATATTTTTCGTTTTTATTCCATTTTCATAAACGTATTTTTTTAATAAACATCTCCACAATTCACCATAACACGGTCGTGTGACCTACTGTCTCAATCGTTCTAACTCTTAGGAAATTGCAAATAATATTAAATTTCAAAATCTGTCTACAATTATCCGAACGTGATTAATTTTATTTCGAGTGTCGAACGATGTCTACATGCGACGAGCTACGGCACGGCTACAAGAGCGCTACGCCTATTTTGCGCCGTTCGATTTCGTAGCGCGCTACGAGGGTTGGCTTCGGCTTAAAACTGGGCCAACTTCCAAATTCCTTCAGTCAGCTGCCAACTGGCGTGTTTCGTAGTCATATAACGATTGATTTACATAGTTAAAGATAAACCGAACACACAATAAACAACACAACCGAACACAAAATACCGAAATAATGTCATCTGACAATAACAAATACAATACATATAAATACAATGGCTGAATATTACAATACATTGATAATAGTGATTAATTCTGTCAACAGTTTTGACACATTATAAATACCTGAGCCTTGGCATCACTAGTTATCAACTTTCTTATCTTTCAGACATTGTTTAAGATATATGTGTTATTAGTTAATGAGTAGGCAGCTGACCGTTGCCGCGCCTAATTGCCCGTCGCACTCTAACAGATTTATAATAATTTAGAAGGCGTAACATAAGACTTACACGATCACTACTCGAGAAACACCTACGACATATCCTAGATCATATCAATATATCTGAACCCGCATGCTGTGGCAGTGTCGCCGACGACGTGCTAGCCGCCAGCTTGTGCTTACCCTTTTAATTTATTAAAGATAAGATTTACACTACGCTACCTCTCTCACTATGAAATAGGCAACTTTAATGATATTATTTATAGCCATTATTATTTATGTCCAAGCGAGTCGTGGACGATTCGACAACATTTGTTGTATTATAATTTCTATATAAGTGCAACGTGTTCAATCAAAATAATATTTAATATGAGACTTCTGTCACCTTGTTAATTGTATATTTATATGATCTAGAACTCATTAGGAATAATGGGGTCGACTTGATATCGGGGACATCAATCTATACGTGAAGTGTGCCGCGCCGACACGCGGCCGCGCGGCGGTCTACTGAACCGCCCCGAGGCTCGTGGTCGTGTGCTACTGCTCATTCTAGGTCCAACATAAATCTATCAAAGTAATACAAAACATTTACATTTAAATGGAAACGACACTAATTACATACATTATATTTAAATACTAATTTAAGAACAGTCATGCGAATTAAACGAAACAGTCGCAAAATTTAGAAATATCCGATATTTAGCTAAGCGATTATTTATTATTCAAAGTTACGAATAGTATTTAATTTGATTCTATAAAACAGATAGTATGAATTCCTTTAATTTCAAATCACCTAACAATTTTAGTCGTACAATTTTTGAAATGTAATTTGTTAGAATCTTATTTCTTTATATTATAATTGTATAGTTTGCCTAGCTAAATAGAGAACTTTTCTAATCAACGATGAAACAAATTGTTTCATCATTATTCAAACGAAATTTTTTTGTAAAATTAACAATACGACAATGATATACAACACATAGAGAGAGATATATATATAAATATATATATATATATAGTGAGATACTTTCGGGGCTGAACAGTGGACCGTAAAATCGCTTATATTCTTTTTTGTTTTAAGCAACGTATCAGTATACCTATTTAAATACATTTGATTCATCATAAGACTTTTAATATATATCATTTGTCTCTTATGTTACTAACACCTTCATCAAAATCAAGAACATGAAAAAATTGAAGGCCATGTATTCTATTGTATTTTTTTTCTTATCTCACTCAGTCACACACAAGTACAGTATTCTAGTTATGTAATAAGTATATCTATTAAGGATAAACAAAACAAATTCGGTTCATGTTGTGAATGTTTTTCAAAATTTAATAATTATTTGACTATTCACCTAAACCAATGAATGGTTTTGCAAAGTCATTTAATATAGAATAGATGCTTTGAATCCTTTATCATCAACACAAAAGCTGAGAGTTGAAGCCATTAACTCTGGTATGGATATTAATTGTTTGATCATAATCAGGTGAATCATGTTCTTATTTACAAGATAACTTGATGAATATTTGACTACTATTTGAATTTAAAAATATACAAAATTACTCATATCTTTTCAATCGAAAAACTAATATCGACATACGTTACACATAAATAAGGTTTGCGTTTTATCATCTATATAAAGTAACAAATTTATTATTCATACAACACTAAAATATTGTACCTTGTGTATTTACCTTGAATCATATCAGAATTTGAAATAATCCAAAATTACAAAGCAAAAACAGTCTGCAGTCTACCCATAGAGATGTTTACTTGAAGTCCCGTCGTATTCGGTCTTACTATGTTGAATTGATTTGATACATTCTACTTGCCATTTCACTTCGTCATTGTAATAATTATTATCCATTAATTCCTAAAAAATTGGCATTAATCTCGTTCGTTGTCATAAGAATCGGTAAAGCTTACAACAATGAAAAACATATATAAATATATGTGTTCTGTTTTCCTATGATTTGACCACAGCCATGCAGTTTATATAACGTTGTGTAGTCTATTGGCAAGGAATAGACAGCTCTCAAATTGATCAAGCATTTCTTTTATTGTTCTCCGTTTTGTAAATAAGCAAACAGAAATCAGTCGCTTAATAGCCGTAATAATATTTACATTAGTAAGGCCGTATACGTACAAAATAATTTTAATTTAATTAATGTATTGTACAAACTATCAACATCAACATGATTGTGGACATGTTTGGTTTGATTAATATAATATTTTTCTGTATGTTTGAAGGCTAATATTTGGTGTTTCTCTTACATATTTATACGCTATATTGAATAAGACAATACTGTATGTAAAACGTTTCGTACACGTGCCGGACGACCCCGAAAGCGAGCTCTCTGCTTGTTTGTGCGTGCGTGTGACAGTCAACCGATTTAATGCGTAACCTAACGTGAACCACTTAACATACCAAACAGTACAGCTAGCTAATTCCATTGGATAATTTACAATGAATGGACTTCATGAGACGTGCCGCCACAACACAAAGTATCTAACGAACACAAACGCTTCCATTACGAGACGAAACTAATCATTGTATATAACTTCTCGAGAGGTAAACAGTATTGTTGGCAGCAGACGGAGTACTGAAGTTTCTAATTTCATATTCCTAATAGATTACTTCCCAGTTATAGTATACAGCTAATACATAAGTTTTCGTACACTGCTTTACATAATCAGCTTCATCGTCATATTATTTGTGCGTTAAACATTTACACTTTATTTATGTACATCAAAACATACGTATATTATTCAAAAACATAATGTACACACTATCACCAAACGTCCAACGAAATATTAAAATACACCTGTAGACTATATCCTAAGGAGTATGGCACGTGTGGAGCTCCGCACCCCTATCATGGCCCACACCTGCCGCCCGTGCCTCTACTGAACCCATCATGGAGCAAGTGACTCTACGTGATTAATCAGTTATTTACTACGAATTATTGCTAATTTTGTGTCCCTACGAAATCAACCTCACAAACAAACGGCTGTAAGTGATTTGGGTGAAAATATATGCAACATTTAATCCTTTACACCTAAATATAGCTTCGAATCTCTCTTGAGTACTTACGGGTACGTAGACAAAACCGAAGCATCGTTTTATGTATTACGATGCGATATTGTTAATGAGCACTATGAACGGTAACTTTAAATAAAAAATGTTAATGTATAAACAACATTCGAACCGAACTTCTCTCCTTTGGTCTTTTAATATCTACTCTAGAATAGAACAGAGAACGTGTGAAGATATCAAGAACTTAGAGTACATTCACGAGGAAAGATTGCGCGGTCAATGTGTAAGTTTTAACGAGTGCTCGAAATTGTTCCAATTAATTATGTTCTAGTAATTCTTTCTCTATTACTAAACTTTAGACACCTTGATAATTAATTAATTTATACATAGATACACGTAGATACAGTGAAGAAGGCTCTGCGTAGAGAGCTATGAAGAATTCAATAAACACTACTCGGTATTGATTGATATCTAGGTATTTATTTAATGTGTAGTATTTTTATTCAACTCGCTGAAGAGGTTTGATTGACACCCCGCTTACGTTATCTAATTTAGATGCTTACAATAGATAGAAATTAACTAGAACTCGAGGAACTGATGGAAACAATTGTATATTTATTGGTTTTTTTTCTCATTATTGGTACCAACGGAATTTTAAAAATTGAGCTGAACTGAACTCTAGCGTGAATTTTCATGAAGAACATTTTAATTAGAGATATTATGATTTTAAAGTTTTCCGCTAATATGAAAATCTTTTAATTAAAAATTTAAAAAAATCTCTATAACTTATGGCTCAATGCAACGAACATGGGAGCCTGTGTGCTGTGCATCGCGTTCACTTGGAGAGAAGTGAAGGCACTGGGGATCACAAGCGAATTAGATATTCGATTGAAACAATAACGACCCACTGATCTCTTGTCTCGACATTGATCAACACTATGTATGATACCTAAACTATATGTAAATGGCGGTTGAAGCGAAACGTCCGTTGGAAAATAGCAAGAAAACAGATGTTAAGGTTGTGTTAGCACAATACGGTAAGATACATCGAGTGATATGATGGTCGGGACACCGCTACAAAGGGTACCCTGTGTCGGGGCGCGGCGAGCGCACGCGCCCTGCATCCATCGCACAGACAAACCAGGACTGTAACAGACCAGGTAGATGATCGACGAACCAAACTCCTAAGAAGCAGTAATAGACCATTAGCACCTTCGGTGACTTTAAGTATGGGAGTGGAAACAACAAACCGCTTTGACATATATACACGATAAAAACGTAAAAAATAACTTACTTAATATTATTATCATTTATCATTTGATTACAACAACTACATCCCCGCCCGAGGACAATATCCATAACAAATGTCCATTCAATAAAGTCTTAATAACCATTAATTATATCTTGATTCCATCACATATTAATGTTCAACGATACTTCTATAATTTAATACTTTTCAAAAATAAGATAAAATAACAAATACCGTTACTATACACAATCTGAACGACTATACCCATATTTCAGGTTGCGTCATCATTATCATATACTCGACATGATATACATATACAATAATATATATTTAAAATCAATTCATATAAAAATCATTTTCAACCATGTTACATGTGCATTATGTTGAAAGTTCATAAGACGGATATTTACATATAATTTTCATTATATGTATTCATATTTAATTTCTTATAAAACAACAACTACTTTTAATTATTTCTAAGTTACTTTAGTCATTATTATGTATAGACCAACTATTTAGGCTTTTGTCGACAGCTGGCTGAGAAGTGCGACAGCGGAATAAGAATTTGACTAATATCGTAATTCGGTTATTTCTCTATTAGATAATGGACACTATTCCGATGGATCGTATGCCAATGGTTAGGATTATGTTCTTGTGCCGTTATCGCTTTCTGCTCATCTCTGTCAATTTTAGCAGTAATACAAAAATAATGCTCTAGAAACTGAATCCGTGTTAACCTATATTGTTCTATGAAACAGAACAGGAAATTTGTAATACGTATCCACGTATTACAAATTTCCTGTAACCATCCGGTTACGTATACGTGGACTACGTGAAGTCTGTTTCTCCGTTGCAAGCCAATACGGTGGTTGCAGACTATTGACTGTAGGTATATAGCAGCTATCTGTTTTATTGTATGATTTGGGCATATAAAAATTTACACAAAGTACGCATCGTATTTTATCTTGATTGATGAAAAAATATTGCTTCTATAATACTAGTCAAGCGAAACAATAAGAACCGGTAATGAATATTAGTTATGAAAAATGGTATTGTAAATTACTGTTTAAAATAAATAACTAACTAAAAAAGTGTTTCTTTGTTTACATTTATGTGCCGAAAACATTAACTTACTGGCCGGATCATCGGCAGTTCACGGCGTTTACGAGATTATTCACAGTAACTTCTGTGGAACATTTGGTGTTTTTTGTTTTGGGTGTATCGAATATTCTGACACAAATATGAACTTACAGTCTATACGCCGTGACGCTCGCGAGGGCGGCGGCGGTAAGCCGGCCGGCACCACGAGCGGCTCGGATCATCGAACTCGTAACCGCGCGTAATTTATTATCATAAGTACAGCACTAATAGAAGTTCCGATCGCAATCCGACGATCACGGGACGTGGCGGTGCGACGCACGTTAACGTAAAACTATAACCTCGAATCGCGCACATTCACTAGAGGCGTGGAGATTGTCCAGTGGGTCCGTAAAAGCGCACCGAGTGTGAGAAGCGCAGCGAAGATGATATCGGCGCAAGGCGGGCGGAGCGCGTGCGCTGCGGATGGCGCCTGGTAGGGCACCGAGCACGTGGGCACGCGTTCCTCAACGGGCACGCACCACTCGGGCTCGGGCCGCGGCGCATCGCTCAGTCGCGCCTCGCACCGGTAACACAACCGCCCCTCGCAGTACCAGTAGCAGCACTCGTCTGAGCCGTAGTTGGACTTGTTCGCCTGCGCGCCCGTTTCCGGGATGCGTGGGTCTGAAATATGTCAATTCAATTCGTGTGCAATAAAATACGTTGTATAACAATAATCTAAATATGATTTATAATCGCTTTGAACTCATGCCAGCAACTTGCGGTATCATTTGAGATAAATCAAAAATATGAAGCAACAATTGGTCAAACTAAAGTGGTGTTTAAAATGAAAAATAAAACCCCCTGCAGCTATCATAAAGCGCTTTTTCTTTTGTGTTTTCTCGTTTTAAACCGAAGCCAAGCGATGGAGCTAATCGCGACTAATTCATGCCTCTGTTCCGGCAACGCCTCCGGACTCTGTGTCGCATTATCCATTCCACACTATTTACTAGTGAGTTACAATACTAATCTAAATGTACAGTAATGACATCCGTGTGTACCAAATTAATTAACATGTTTACGCTATAAGAATAATTACCTATTTTTTTTCCTATTATTTGCCCTGGTAACTAACACCTTTAAACCACATCTTCATTAATGTAGTTTTTATCTTTATTTATGGCTCCAGGATACTGGTGCAATGTACCCCTTTGCCCCATGGAGTTTTTGGCAACTAATGGTTCCCCCCCGCTATTTTGTTAATGTCTTACGAGAATGTTTTTGAATATGGAATGCAATGTAAGTGATTATGATAAAATGATACGAAAATGGAATGTTATGATAATGTTTACAATGAAATAATAAGTAAATTAGAATGAAATCTTTTTTTAAATAAATGAATTACCCTACAAATGAATGAATGGAAATGAAACATCTCACGTAAGTCACTAATCAACGCTGAATGATGGATTCCATATATTGCATTATTTAATGATTCTTTTCGTCATAAAACTACACCAATTTCATGACAAAAACAACACTACAACATAATATATGAAATAAAATATACAGCACCCAACCGAGCCCGCCATTAAGCGCCTAAAATTTAATAATTAATTACCTATGCAATACTACATATTTTGAAATTGTAATATTTCCTTTTTTATTTTTTACTTTACTTAAGAATAGCAGTAATCATATCCACTTCTACTTGACTACTTTTAGCCTTTGTTTTTAATAGATACGTGACTTAAAAATGCATGATAGAGCTTGATTGAATTTGAATTTATAAAGACCCTGATTAATTGTAAGAACCTTACCTAGGCATAGGAATGTTGGCTCGCCTGCGTACTGAGTGGGATAGGCTGGCGCGCGATCCGCCGGGAGGAAGTAGGGGCAGTGTTGCTCAACGAGCTGGCAGACAGAAAGGCAGGGCTTGAGCCTTGCGAGGGGCCGGCCGGGTCCGGCAGCAGCGGCGCGCACCCAGCGGCCGACGACGCCGCCTGCGCGCCGCCGGTCAAGGTGCCCCACACGCTCGAGGTGCCGCGCTCGCCACCGCGCCGCGTGCTCGGCTGGCGCGCGCCGCGACCGTCCGCCTTCGTCGCTCTCCTCTGCCCCCTCCTCCACCCACAGTGGCACCATGGTACTGCACGCCCAACGTCGGTACGTCTCCTGGAATAGTAAAATAATATTTTGAATTAGTTTAACGGGTACAAATACTGATAGGGGCATATATTTTTATAATAAGTACAAATATTTTTGATAATGAGTAAAAGATGCGTGTGTATTAATTTTTCTAATATTTTTATATACATAATATTATTATTGTATGAAATTTGGTGTTATCTAAAATCCGTAAGATAAGCTTTATAATGTTTAATTTAGTCGCCATCATTAAGTTTTATAATATTACGCCACAAAAAAACTGGAATACAAATTTTGATGAATACCGTACAGCTCAACAGATAAAGCAAGTTTTATTCATCGCATAGAGAGTAATTGTAGGAGTATTTCCTAATATTATCTGATAAAAAGCTGTTTTTCACGTGTGTATTAACCATTAAAATAACGTTGAAAATCACAAATAAAATATAATTATAAAAGATTTTATAAAATTATCTAGGAAATTATCTATTATATAGGAAACATTCTATATCTAATATATCTTAATGTAGTACATATCATATAAATGTTTGGCAACAGTTATCTTAAAGAATTATTTGTGGTCATAATTCCTATTACAATAAACTAGCGACAAACTATACGCTTAGACCTAGATCTACGGAACATTTTGATTTGCAAGATCTCTCGACATTACGAGAACGCTCACGGCGACAGCTGGCACCGCCGACCCTTCTCACTTTTATCGTTATTCAGCATTTTTCACTCCCGCAGGAAATCCCGTTACGAGCAGTGATTAATTAGTTATCAAGCGGCCACAGCGGTGTGCCGCACGCAAGCTCCAATTTTGTTAGAATGAGATATAAAGACGTGTAAACATGTAGCTACCGTACCCCTGCGAGATTCTGCTAATTTGTTTGGGCAACGTCTCACGCAGGTCCCCGCGTATAGTTGACCTATGTTAATAGCATCATTTGCAAAACGGGTCTGCAAGTATTTTGGTAATACAAATTACAGCCGACGTAATTCTAAGTTTCAAGCCGTTTTAGAGTAAATCAATTTAGAAGTAAATTATAGTGCAATTGATTACGATCCCGCATCCAACGGCCCGATTGTAACTGTGTCATTACAGCGCAAGTGTGACAGACATAAACAAGCGGGAGTCACAGCACCAAGCCGTGATGAATATTGGTCCCGACGGAGACACCTTGTAATTAATACCCTGGTTTAGAAACGCCTGACGAATACCCGCTTATTAGCATCACAGTTCGGAGGTTCTAAAAGAGGAAGTTGATTAAAAACTCGCAGTTCGGAACTGATAGAGGTAAGAGGACGATTAATGAAAGCGGCTCGTAAAGTAAAATGTTAAAGGTATGTTTGATTTTCCGTAGGAGTTGTAGGAGCTTTATTTTATTAGATTGATTATCTTAATCTTTAAAAGGTTACATTTTATTTAAATACTATAAGTATGCAGTTAATCTGTTCAAAATGCAACGAGATATAAAAAGTTGACAAGGAACTAATCAATCAATCAATACATTGTTTTTCCTGGGCACTTTGTCATATGTCTCTCTTAATAGAATCTTTTCAATGTTCAAATTCTCATCGTTAATAAAGAAATTATTACTAGGTAGGAAACCAAGCAATAATTTCTTCATCATCAACCTTTACTTAATTTTTAAATCTTATTACAAGCTTAATATTTTTAAAATTGTTCGTAAATGATTCTGTAATAAATCAAAGTTAATTTGAATAAGAAATTAATTACATGTATTTAATAATGTATCAAATATTTAATTATTAAAAATTAAATTAAATAGGCACAAAGTAAGTGTCTTTTTCGATCTTTTTGGAAATAATTATATTTATAAAAATAATGATATTTATAGAATATGCTTGAAAAACACAGTCTTAGTTGGTAGGCGAACTGATTGGTATCAAAGACTACTTGTTATTTCCCAAATATCTTTCCTTATTTTATATTATTTTAATATATTGACTTACAGAAATGCAGTTTATATATTCTATTTTATTTTTGTTTTTCTATTTGTGTATAAAAGGGCACAATTAAATAATTACCGAATTTTATTAAACTATCGAGTAATAATATTGTTTCGAGTATCGAAAACCGTTAATACAACATTAAAATATTATAATATTCAAAAGAACTGCATTGTTTCTAATATTAGGCGAGCAATAGCAATTCGTGACTATTTTTAAAAGTATGTTGTGATTGATGTGCCACTAATTATACAGCCTAATAAAGACACTTTAGTAGATAGACAACCATTTATAAAAAAAAGTAACCCTTTTTATCGCAATAGATAATTCACGCCAAATGTCTCCATTACTTTACAATATAGATGACCGCTATTAATCCTCTCTTAAGTCTTAAGGTCAGGCTGATAGCCATTCGTAAACCAATACCTAGTAGCTACCTACAGACAGCTTCCAAAATGCATATTTCCATATTGAAAACTTAAACAAAAATATTTGTTTAAGTTGGGTTGGGCTAGGTAGGTCCGTAAGCGGAATCTTCCCCGTTAAAAAAAAGATTTTATGTAGATTGGGTGAGCAGATCAAAAAGTCAAATAACGCTAACTACGAAGAGTTGCTGTTAATTTGCTCGACAACATACTCGAACAGTTATCGAACATTGGATTACGCCCTCTATGATTGATTGGCACACCCCCTACAGCCCACATGGCACCCGCTGAGACAAGGTTGTTCGACACGACGCTCATTTGTTTTGATTTGTTAGACACTACTAGCGTCAAACATTTACGTGATTAGAAAACTAAGTGGAATGTCAATCGAAAGGTGAATGTTAATTGTGTAATCACTAAATAATTAATGGATGAAGTAGGTATTGTGTCCGGTTTGAAAAATAAAAACAGGAGTCTGGGCTAAAATACCACTATGTCGCACTAATGAAGGTTTATAGATGAATGCGATTGCAGTAACAACCGAGAATAACGGCTTAAAGTGCCGTACGAGCACGGCGAAGCTGGAGATAACAAATTTTGGATTACTCTAACAGAGACCAACCACGATGAAATTTGTACCTTTTGTGAAGATGTCGACGATAGACAGATTCTTTGACATTTTACACAAATAAATTATTCAATCTAGGTAACCTAACCTTTTTGATAAATAGCAATATTATTGTATATAGGTACATAATAATAATAATATTTCTCACACTCACACCTATTATCTAGCCCAAATTAACCATCAAGAGCTTGTATTATTTATACTAGATAACAGATAAGTAAAGACATTAATATTATTTAAATTTCAGAAATACACTAAGTAAACATACAAACACTTATGACCAATGAACATCACTTCGTACTCAACACAGAAGTATCTTAAATAATACTCGACCAGACGGCCGTCTATATATGCACTGGTTTGCTGATATATGGCAAATAAAAGTACGGAGAAATCGTTTATTTAATGTCTGTGATACCTAAATCATCTGACTTAAATTGTACTATGTATTATGATCCATACATTACCAATGAAAATTAACTTATTATTAGCAAATTCTTGTCTTAATGACAGTCTCCCCACGGAAAGAGGTGATGCGGTAGATCTCATTCAAAATTCTTTTTTAGGAAAATTACCTGCTTCGCCCTGGCTTGTATTTTATCTTTCTAACTAAAACTTTGGCAATCTCCGCTACTCTTTTTGTTTCACTCATTCTGCATAGTACAAGATCATATGAACTTAACCTTGCTATTTTTTATATTTACCCGGTCCTGGTAGTAACGGACACCAAATAAAAAAATCCAATTACGAAGTTTTACGAACCTACGCGACTACATTTCGACGAATTTTTTATTGATAATTTCATGATATTGTGAATATATGTGAGACATAATAGTTTAGTGGAAATCAATTGCGAGAAGAAAATACTTTTAGATATTTAATCCCTTCAATATTTCTTACCACTCTAAATAAAAATTTCGCTGGCCAAGTCACTGATACAACCAATTTTCTATTATACTGACGCCTTTTGACATTACGGAAGATCTCTTGAAAAAGCTTGACCGGCTGCAAAATGTAAGTATCGTCATTTTTGGATTGCGGAAATACAATAATGTGTCACAATTTCGATTGCAACTCAAGTGACTTCCCTTCGCCTTCGTCGTCAGTCAGCGTCATTTTGTAAGTTTATTATATATATGTGTGTGTGTGTGTGTGTGTATATGTTATTTATTATTTAACAATATATTTACATTACTAAGGTATTAATGTTTTTTATCAGCACAGGTGTCTATTTTCACCAAGTGCTTATCCTACGCAGGTGATTTGGAAGAAATTTCTGTTAGAAAGAAGCCACACCTTTTGTATATTATATATTGATATTTTTGTTGTTTTCATTATATTCATGTTTATGTGTACACAATAAATTATTAAATGAAAGTATACAATATTTCAACTTAAAAGAAAGTAATCTAATCGTAATTTATCTTAATCACTCCGATCGTTTAGTATAAAGGGATATGGCTGATGAATGGTAGTCTGGCCTGCCTAGTCACGCAGTGCGCATCAGCGGAAGCCTGTGATAACGACCGAACATAACTATTGTACGGTGGGGGTTATAGCGAGAATTAATCTAAGTCGACCAAAATCGAAACGCAGCCATAGAAGTTGTTTGTTTTGTTCTATATTTTAATTTTGAAAAAATTGAAGTATCAACTTCAGTTATTTGTGAGTGTGATTAATTTATTTTATTTACTTAAGCGTAATTAACGGTAAAAATAAATGAAGAGCTAGTAAAGCTCTTCATTTATTTTTACCGTTCATGTAAGGCAAATGTAGCATACGCTTACGTATATACCTACGTATTATTTTAATGTATACCCTAAAGTGCTACAACTATATAGACAACGTTTTGAAAATGTTTATACGTAATTAGGTACAAATTTTGAAATAAAACGAACGAGTATTTCCATATTTATGTTGATTACTTATTTTAAGACCATAAATAAATACAACAAAGTCCTATATATGGCATAACATCTGAAAATTTTAAGCACTAGCACATAAACTTTTAACTGTCTTGCCTTTTGAACGAGTCAAGAATATTTCAAGAAAATTTGCATCAGTTACAACGTTGTAAACCGAATCTTGATACCATTTCTTTACGAATATCTAACACTGCACTCTCATATTATTCGTCTATCGAAAGTAAAACAAGGAAAATATAAATAAAGATGAAATAAATATAAGCCAAACAAGTCGGACCGATAATCCTCTTATCGAGTCGTCTTCAAAGGTCTATTTCTTTTATATCCCTGAAAGGGAAACTTGTTTTATTCCAGGAAAGAAGAGGTGTGCGTGTGTACTTGATATGTCCATCATTCTATCTTTATCATAATTAAATTGACTTGATGCATAACAAAACACTTTTTAAATAAAAGTATATCACTATTTATTGAAAGAAAATCTTTATTTTTTTATTTTAATCAATTTTATTTCTTTTTATTTATATATTTATTTATAATTTTAACATCAATGTTAACTTATAATATACGACATACGCAATTTCTGGGATCCGAAGCTTCAAGCTTATAAATATGGAATGCAAGATTGTTATGAGGGCTTCAGTATATCACAATCTCTTTTTAAAATGAATTATAAAGAAAATAAACATAAACATCAGGGTCGATAATGATAGGACATCATTCGTTTTCTGCCAAGTTAACGTCATGTAACTTGCTGTATTATAAATTTGTATGTTAATGTAAAGTAGTAGCCATTATTTAACAATAATAAAATATATTTAATATATTTAATTTAATATATTTATGATCAATTTTTTTTATTTATCTCCCCAAGCATAGGTTCTACAGAAATTGAGATCTTAGTCTTAATACTGACTAAATATTAGTGGTACACTGGAGTTTGAAGTACGAAGTAGTCTGCTTTTATCTTGTAAGATATCATCACGGCTCATAATTATCTAACTCCTTACTTAAATTGAAACAGTCAACTGATACATTTCTTATAATCTATTTTAATTAAAGTACCGTTAAAAGTTATTTATTTTTAAGTTAGTTCTGTTTATTTTATTTATTATACCGGCCGTCTGGTTGAGTGGTCAGTAGTCCTGTCAACTAAGCCAGAGGCCTCGGTTTCGAATCCCGGTAGGGGCGGATAATTTAAGACGAGTTCGAATATTGGTTCAAGAGTCATGGATGTTTTATATGTTTATTAAATATATTTCAGATATTTATATGCATATTATTATCTATATTTCTCTGTTATAACACAAACTCTTAATGATGCTTACTTTGGGCTAGATAATAGGCGAGAGAAATATTATAATTACTATTATTTGAGTTGACGTTCTCGTCAACATAATTCAAAAGACATTGTTTTTTGTATAAAGCAGCAATGTTAAATTGATAAAATGAAGACAAAAACCAGTTTGAAGC
This sequence comes from Acentria ephemerella, assembly GCA_943193645.1. Classification (NCBI taxonomy): domain Eukaryota; kingdom Metazoa; phylum Arthropoda; class Insecta; order Lepidoptera; family Crambidae; genus Acentria; species Acentria ephemerella. The sequence continues at coordinate 6,549,529 of OW971877.1, read as the reverse complement.
CGGAAAATCCTCTTATCGCTGCATACGAGACGTTTCATTCCGAAACAAATGTAAGAATAAAATAAACGAGCGACAACAGATATTGTTCACGCATCGCCCCAGAGGTCTAATTAATTTACCTTACTTGCAACTTGAAGTAATTGTTTTGGCTCTTAATGGGTGATTAGGACGATTTAAAAGACGTAACAAATTGACACAACAATGGGACACGTTACATTTGGAAAACAGTTTTTGAAACAAATACAATTGGCTAAGTAATTAAAATTAAAATTTTTCAACAATTATCAATTGGAAATACCTTTTCTAGCATATGAATATTTCAAAAAATAAGACCAGGCAGTTCGGTGAATGACGCAGATATTCCTCTAGTTGATCGGCCGTCTGTTGTTCAGTGTATGGTCTGGCGTTGTCCTAAGTTAGCGTTGTTCATGATTTGCGATTGCTGATAATAGAAATTCCGTAATCATTTGGCCAGATTTTAAAAAGCTGTTGTGAATAACACTGGTACTAGTCCTCCAAACATTCACAAGTAACTTTTTAAAAGTCAATTTTCGCTTGTTCAGCCGTTGCGACGAGCGCTTACATTTATTGTACACTCCTTCATCACATGTAAGATCCGATTCCTATCACATCAAATCATTCATTGTTGTGTCGGTTGAGCAATGTAGCGCAGCAGTCGACCCGTGTTTGCTAATTTGAATCACTCAATTCATGAGGTTAGTGAGGACCTACCTGTCCAGCTTTATTACTTTCCCTTTTTTGCTTCAATCGTATTAAAATGCTTTTATCACTCACACTGAACTGAACTGCAGCTAACTCTTAAGTGGTATGTGATGGATTCGCTTCCACAATAGTCCTTAAATATTTATAACGTAAAGCCATACCTATCTTCAATCCATCGAGTTGTTTCTGCAGCATTAGTGACATGGTAGAACTCGTACTCGTAATATAGGGATATTTCATGTTTTCTATTGTGCAATATGAACGACACCATAGATAAACTAATGAGGAAAAAACAAATGAATGAGTGTTTTCGAAACTCAAATGTACCAGCTAAAAAATGTGACTATAATGCAAGTACCAGAACATTTAAAGTTGATAAATATAAAAGTAATAGCCGTTGTAAGAAATGAACGACTAAATTAACAGGATAATAAAGACAAAAACAGATCCCGAGCCGGTTAATCCCGTTATCTCATTGCGCCGCGCACGCTCGGCCGGCTGATCAGGTTCCGTTACCTGCCGGACACGGAGCCGGCGTCGGAACACTGATAAGCTGTTTAAAACATACCTTCTATTTGATTATCTTATCATTTCAATAGAGGGTTAAATATGAAAAATTTTTGCTTAAGATTTCAACTAAAGACATAGGGAGGCTTAATTATAATAATAATAATATTTTTCATTCTCACACCTAATATCTAGCCCTATATATAAGATAGAAGTCTATATAATATAATTGGAATTTAGTTTATACCATGTGTATACATTTTGAGTGCCTTTATAAAATATCTCTGTATCTCTACATTACTACAATTTTTACAAAATGTTTTAGCTGGAATATTATTAATAGCAATAAATGTGCCTGACAGCTAATTATGTGAGGTATAATTACAAATAACATAAGTATCAATGTTATTTATTAGCACATTTAGTCAATATTGTAATACACACAGTTATATTCTGATATTATAAATCATGTTCCCTTTACAGCAAAACTAAGTGGTATATTTTTAATTAACGCTTTTTATGAGCCGATATCTTGAAAAAACTTGCCAGTTTTAATTAAAACAAAAGCTACCCAAGGAAGTTCTTCCTTGTCATAAAAGATGATTTCATAGATAAAAACCACACTTTTCGAGACAACTTAAAGAATATAGTCTTCTTCGAGACAAATTCACTTTTATATATTATTAAATTAATTCTAATGGCATAATAAAAAATTCTGAACCTTACATAATACGTATAACACACAGTATAACATTATGAACATTCCATGCTGAACATTAATATTTAACATTTAATTTATATTTTTAAGAGAATTTGTATTGCGCACCATATAAATTAAAAGTTGTTGGAGAATTAACAATAAATATTGGGAAGTATAATTAAATAAATTCTGTATTAAGAGTTAAGGAGAAATTTAAAATTATATTAGCTTACCCTTCAATACATTATGCTCGGAATTCAGGAAGATCCAAGTAATCAACCAGATTCTAAACAAATATCTATCCACTAAGTTACACTAATGTAAATTCTTGAATGCGATCCCAGGAAACCGACAGAAACTTGAGACTTCTTTTGATTTGTCTGAAGTTAATTCTTAACTTAATTTCTTGAATAAGGGACAAAAGGTTTCCCTTTATAAAAATTAATGATTGCTATGGTGCGTTTGACGCGATCCTTATTGTTCAGATTTCATAACGACTTGAGTGTCCATAATGTAAATAATTGAATGTTTTATTATCTATTTTATCAAAAGTAATTTTGAAGGTACATTGAAATAAGAAAGTTAAGTACTTTTCACAGTATAAAAATTTGTTTGGGGAAATCAATAAAAACCAATAAATGATAAATTAAAAGCCGCTTGTCAAAATAAATTGACAATCTATGCCATTCAATTACCAATGAAGGTATTTCAACATTACATAACAAAGTATACACTAAACACAACTACACTACTATTCATATTTACCAATATTTAATATAATCCCCTTTATAATCCCCATTTACATTAAAAAATTTATTTAATAATAATAATAGATATAAAGATGAGTTATTAGGTGGTAAGTTATTTTGTTCAATGAGCTATTCTTGGCAAGGGTCGAATAAATCATGACAGTGTCTAGACGACTTCAATACAAATAATATATACATCCAATATTTATGGCATTAAATTTTATGCCGCATGCAGAACATGGGGCCATAACGTGTCTTGATTGGTCAATCTTATTATTTTAGTACTGAATTACTAACTCCATAAATATTTATTCCATTTTAAATGCAACCGTAAAATGATATGTTATTTATAGTCTGATAATTAAATTAGAGACAAATGATCACCTTTATAAACGTACGTTAAAAGGCTACAATGTAAATAACGCCACCCCACTAAACATTTAGTGCAACATAATACTTACCTAGTTGCCTGTACATGTCCCTGTCCTATAAATTTATTCCAGGAAGGAGAGGGGGCAAATGACAAGAACATTACACTCATAGAAAATCTATGTTAAGAATATATTGCCGATGTGTTGAAGACAATTAATTAATGACTATTTGAAATGATGAGATTACTGCAGTAGGAGCATGGGGCCGCCATATTTTGCAAAAAATAACTATGGCCGTATCATTACATTCGTACTATAAGATCATTCATTTGAATGAAAAACTTGACTTTGGTGAGATTTTTGGTGTGATTTTGTGCTAATAAAATTCATTGTGACGTGCAATATATCGGAAAAGGCTAAAGGTCAAAAGCTTAGATCCATTTGCTTTCCTATATTTAAGAGACATAGGGGAAAAATTATTGAAAAATTCAGGTATTCCATTTCATGCAGTCACAACTAGATTTAGAATCATACATTGAATATGGCCGAGATCTTAATTATTATGCTTATTTCTTATAATTTCGTCTTTACAGAACTAGAACTAATAATAATCTGTCCAAATTGTTGCAATCAAACTTTCCGTTGTCATTCTTCATCGGATCGAATTGAAATAATTAACTTTAATTTTTACAAAATCAATAATAAAATTAATTAATTAATAATCTTTTTCAATCATTTTACAAAAATATGTATTTTTCACTTTGTATCACTGAAATTGTGAGATAATACGTGACACAAACCCAGTCTTGGCAGCCCGTTCTCTGACTGCTATTCAAAATATAAGATTAACTTAACGTGCATTAGAAAGATTCAAATGTATAAACTACAAAGTTAAATGCAATTGTTTCCGAAGAAACAATAAAATTAAATGAAAACTACAATAAAAGTCTTTCTTTGTGTAGCATTTATTTCACAAAAAAGCTTAGATACGGACTTTTGTTTTTTAAATGTAACTGTTTGTTTACTTGACCATTAAATTAGAATATTAACTTAATTGTAATATTTCATAAAAACGTAATAAAATTTTCAAATTAATTAATAATTTAATAGTAACGAAACATTCCTATTGATCAGTATATTTCGTTTTAATACTAATTTATAGTTATAATACATATTATATTGTGGTCTACAGATGGAATAGAATGCATATCAATTTTGAGTTCTCTTTCAAAAATAAAAGTATATAATCTTTAAACATCTCCAACAAATTGCCATGGATGGTAGAATTTATTTTTTTGCGAGTTAATGACTGTATAAACCAACGAGATCAACCAATTTGACTTAAATAGACTGTAAAAAAATACTTAAATGAAAATAAAAATTACAAATAAGTTCTCACAGTGCTTTAATTCACTGTGATTGACTAATAGGACAAATTTTCCGGCTGTGTAAGTGCAACGGAACTCACCCGAAGCGTCCCAGTAAAGGAAACAGGCGTTTGGTAGAAGTTCCGGCGACAAACATCACTATTTGTAACAAATTTGTGGAGTTTACACAATCAAGAATAGTTTGACGATAGTGGAAAACAAATAGCGTTCAATATAGGGACGACACTTCAGCTGTTTGTTTAAACTGACAGCCCTGATGGAGTGGTCAATATTACAGCTGACAATACAGAATTGAATGCTGGAAGAGAAAATTATGTCTGTGTCGATACAAACGTTTCGAAGAAAACTTATTGTTTTTTTCTCATCGTATTATGATTTTAACTGCTAATTTGCTAGAATTTTGTAGCAGAATCTTTTTGCAGAGATACTGTCCTAGTTGACTGCACCTATGTTAGTTTTTGTATTTTATATTGTTATTGTTTTTTATAATAGGTTGGGGAAAAAGTTTCTTCGCATTTTATATGCAAATTTTGCAAGACCTATGATAACGATCTGTTTCGCACGTACTTATCATACGTGATCCACTTTTCATCAGCACTTATCAATCTCTTCAAAAACGGTTCGGTTTCATTACGTCTCAATAAAGAATCGCAAATCAGTACACAGTTCATTAGGTTTCTTTCAGTGAGCTCGTGTGGCACCCAAATATCGAGCTTTTTTGTGTATCCAGCTTTTCCAAATGGGTCAAAACTATGTCGTAACTGCTGATATGCCGATCTGGCTCCACTTAAAAATAGCATCCATTTTATCCGTAACAGGACGACAAGAGCGAGGTGCATCTTTGACATCAAAATTCACGGATTGAAAATGCTTAAACCAACTTTGTGCTACTCTTACTAACACTAACGACACTAACTAAACGTGACATTTTTTTCGCAGTTTCCGTTGCTTTTTTTCCTTTTTTGTAGTTAAATTTTAAATTTTATCTAATGCCTTCCTTCGATGCGCTCATTTTGACAGAAAAAAAACAAATGAAAAATAATAATAATAATTTTCCTAATTTGATTCTTTGTTTGAAATGTCAACTTTTTTAATGTCATGAAAATCATCCATATACAAATAGTACAGGCAAATATTTTATTACAAGTTTATACATACTATATGCGAAAAGACCTTTTCCCCCGACCTAATGTATAGCATATATTAATATATATGTAAATAAAATTTCTTTTCTTTCTTCATTTTATTGTGAAGAGGTGAATTTTACAATGATATGTTTAAACATACACATAGTAAAAATTACCTGTTGAGATTGATATACATTTCGACTCTTTGAATTTATGCCGCAAAAATCTTTGGAGTTATTTGTCTGACTCTATGTGCACTCAAACTTAATTAACTTCATCATAATCTTCAATAGGTCTTGAATAGTTTGGATTGTTTAGGACATGTTATTAATCCTTACAAGCACTAGGTGTCAACCTGTAAGCAGGTGTAACACATAGGTTACACCTACATAGGTTTACTTTGTATAAAAGTATTGTAAGATTTTAGCAGAAGTAAATGTTAGTAGACCTAATAAAAAATAGGACAAAAAATAAAATAAAAAAGGTTGAAGGAATATTTAAAAATCATTTTATTAACCATGAAATACCTAAGAAAATATGAAGCCGTTCCTCAATACAAAATAATAAAGGCAACGGAACTCAAAGCGTGCACTGCTGAGGCAATCAGCGTTTAACCATGGCCAGTGCAACCTGATCGAAACGTGAGGCAATTAAACGGTAAGTAATTACCTACTGTGCTGTCTTCATTATTTTTTAGTACAGATGCCGTTTTAAGATGTCATCATTATATTCTGGTAAAAACAATATTGCTTTAGAGTAAAGCAATATTGTTTTTACCAGATAATAGAGACTCAATTTAAAAAAAATACTGTTTTAAGTAAAAACCTTTCTAAACTCGAGGTATGTACGAATAATTAAAATATATTGTATAAGAAGCCATCATTTTCATTTTGTGATGTAAAGACACTTGGCAAATCTTTTAACTTAATGGAGAAAATTATATTAAAATAAAGACAGTAAAACTATACCGATTCAAGTAAGTAAATATACTGCTAATCAAATATTAGGTTGGTATTTTTGGATGTATCTATTAAATAATATATTCAAATTCAAAAAAATATTATGTTCCAAAAAATAAATTAATATAGTAGATGAAGAAGTATATGTTGTTGTAGTTTGTTGTATATGTAGTTGTTGAAATATAGTAGATGAAGATATCTAATGTTAACTAAAATGTTAGTAGTGAATTTATGACAACACTTTCAGCCTCGATTTCCGCAACACACCCGGTTACTTAACGTAATTTAAGCACTTCGTGTCAGTTTAAGTTAGAGCGAGTACGATTCGCGCGAGCAAACCTAACACGAACTGTAACATGTTTAAAACCGGAAAATTTGATGCGGTAAAGCGAAACTTTCGAAATTAAAAGCACAGCTTAGATTGACGAGCTCTGGTGGGATGAATTTCTACAGACTCCAAAAAACTTTTCAACGAGCGAAACAAAAAAGTGTTCTTGGATCTTTATATTTGCGGTTTTTCGTAAGTATAAACTTTTTGCATTTTGTGAGATTTAAAAGCTGTACAATAAGAGTAAAACAATTTCCATTAAATGTACTGTGTGATTTCAAAACGAAAGAAGGATAAACGATAAAAAGTCACACATATAAACCTAATATAAATATACCCTTTACCTGCAGGTATATTCGCAGTATGTAGAGTCAAAGATAGCAAACAATATGATCGATGAAATTGTTGTCACTGATAGATTACTACAGCATTAGAAATTCAAACAACAATAGTATTGTATCAACAACAACACAATATTGATGCAAGAGTAACATAATATCTAGCGCATAATAATGTGCCATTATTTCAACGATAAAAGCCCAAATGAGTGAGCTAATCGTAGAAATTGTAACTTTCTAAGATTAACTCAGTAGTTAGTAAGAAAGTAGGGAGCATCTCACAAGCTTCCAAGATACCTAACCGATAGTATTCTCGGTACTTTAAGACAATTAATTTTTATTATTTCAAACATGGCATCATTTATTAATACTCTTTTTGTATTTTCTAGCCAGAGTAATCGACGTCCAGCTGTACCACACCAAAACTGAACATGCAATTTTGGGAGATATTGGTTACGTATCTGATCTGTCCCATAATTGGTTAGAAAATTATATAATAGACCCCTTTATTTTATAGACAACAGATAGCTGACTTCAGATAGCTGCATAAAAGAAAGAAAAAGAAAAGATAATTACGCGCATAAGTGCGTAATTGTAAATTGTTTCTTTTGGCTGGCAGGTTGGTGCGTATGCTCGCCATAGTAACGCACCAGATAAATTGCAAAATAACTACTATGATGGTAGTTAGTTACGCAAAATGGAACTGGTCTGTTCACCGCCAAATTTCCATCGACTATTAAGTATATGGACACTTAAGCCTAACGATGTGTAACATAGCAAAATAATATTAGCATCCTTTTGCCTATGGTCGAGACTAGCCCTTCTTTGATACTTAGTTCCGCTAGAATAGAAAAATCCACGCGATCTCAATCCACAATATATGGATCATTTTACTCCAAATTAACACCATAAAATTGTTTTTCATCTTTTTTGTGTTGTGTTTGCACTAGATACCGTTGGCTAACAAACATACAGACTATACTATTTCAAGTAATTATCTCAATTATTTGAGCGCCGTCTGCTTGCCTTTTTACAACATAAATTTGAATACACTACTCAAACTTCCGTATATAATTAGATGATGATTTACAAAGGTCATAATTATCCCTTTACATATTTATTTCATTTTAAGAGGTAAAGGGAAATAAAAATCTGATATTTAATTTGACCATTTGTTTTTGCTGTATTTTACTGTACTGTACTCCAAGCTTAATTGTTATTCTAGAAATTAGAAAGTACTCGTGAAAGATTTGAATATAAACTTAGAAGATAAAACAAAAAGTAAAAAGAAATCTAATAAAACTCAGGGCAAAAGTGAGAAGCATATTGTGGAAGGACCAAAATAAGTCGAAATAAAGCAAGAATAATAAGTCCCAGAAACTTATACGCGCACATTCAGATTCTGTTGAAAGGCGGGCGTAACCAGGGCTTATATGAAATCCATCAGCCCGCCGATTGTGATGCGGCTCGCGTGCGCGGCGGCCACTCCTAATAGCTAACTTTCAGCCGAAGCCTCTTTCTTATGTACGGAGTTTGGATAATTTTACACACGTATTACGTTGTGACGCTATATGTTAATACTTAATATTTTAATGATATTTTATTTAAAATTTTTGTGTATAAATTAACTTATTAAACATGGCATATATTACTACTAAAGTACCTAGACTATTTATTGATAAAAATCCTAGGCTTAGTACATTACTTTTTGATAATTACCAAATCTTTGATAATTACCAAAGATCATGCGTAAGACGATCTTTGGTTTCCTATAATATTGTGATTGTGTATTTTGGATTTTCCTTTTTTTAATTTCTATGCAATGTACCCACAATGCTAAAACGAACCCCCCTTTCCACGTTCTCTTTCTCTTTTCTTTTTACGTTCATGTAGGTTTATAATAGAAAGTAAACAAGACATTATATTACTCTACGATGGATAGTCGCGTGATCAGTACACCTCTCTACTATAGTAGTGATCACGGGCTGAAATACCGGTAAGGACAATTGTATGTATGATAAGTATGATATTTAGTAGAGAGTTATTTCTAATTTTTAATTGACTACTATTTATTTCTCCTTAATTTAACCGAATAGAAAACCTTCTCAGTTTTGAAGTCGTCTAAAATAGTGTTAATTAATCTTGATCTTTTATTAGGAGCAGGTACTTATATAGTCAGCGCACTGAATTCGAGTAGAAAATAAGAGCTATATTGATTTGTATTGAAAGTTGTGAGTGGTATTCGAAAATCACCTATACTGCAAAATATTAATATTTTATACTAGATGTCCTGGAAAACCTTGTACCACCTATAGTCGTAACTGGTCATCGACTAACGTTTTTATCAAAAGAAATCCGTAACAGTAAACAAATTACTTTTTTTTCATAATCATTTACATATAATTATTATTTAAATAACTCCTATAATATAAAATCGTAAGAAACTAAATAAAAACCATTCAATTACGACAAGCTGTTTTTGAGTTCTTGAGAATTTTTTTGTGTAACATTCATAAGAATGAATGTTCGTAACATATAAAAATATATAAGGAGAATATTCATAATTTCTGACAATTACTTTAATATTGATAAAAATTGGATTTACAAAACGCCGAATGTGGTCACATTAACTCAACATTGTTTATCAAATCAAAACATTTGTCGGTGAAACCATATTTGTTTCGGGTCTTCGCGATTTCCATAATACAAGGTACAGGGGCAAACATTTCTCCGTTTGGATTCATAACAATGGAATTTGACATAATACACTGTATAATATTTTATTACTTATGTGTTCATACAAACAGCCCTTAAAAGCCATTATATTCAACATCATATTTCTTATATGTGTACAAAAAAAAGACAATTCCCCCGTTATCGTAACACAATTCAATATAGGCAGGGTGATAATTGTGAGTGTGAGAAATATATATTTAATATTACATAATCAAGAAGGTCAGTCTCAATAAATATGTTAAATTGCATTTTATAGAAATAAAGGATTAAATCATTAAATTTTTAATGTCAATACAATATACAATATATTTTCACAATTTCCCAACACCGTTTGTACAAAGGCAATTCATAGGTGATTAAATTCTTGATTAATGTATCTAGTCGTTATATTACGATCTTTATGATAAATTATGGAGTAGTTTAAATTAAACCAGCTTTCAGAGAATCTTAACACTGATAATTGAATGTTGTATTCTCATAGTAATAGTTTCTCTTCGAATTAATTTTAAGGTAAATTTCAAAGTAGGGAAGACATGATACAGCTTGTACAAATGTTAAACACAAATGTTTTCCTAAATTTATTTATTACCTTTATAAAATTGAACAGCCAAAAACCAGTTAACATCTACTGTAATCAAAAATATTTTTGCTGGATATAGTCAACATAGATAATATTAACGTTCTTATTGACATCCCTTATAAGAGAGGTTTGACATCAATCAGAATAATCAAGTTATAATTAAATTAACATCCATTTATGTATCATTTCACCACCAATCCTAGCCGTGCATTCCATTTTCAAAAAATTTCTCGTAAGTCATTATCATAATGGCGGGGCCCACCATTAGTCACAAAAAACTCCTTGCGGCAATGGAATACATTACGGCGGTATCTCGTGGCCAAAACTAAATAAATAATCACATAAAACATGGCTGTATGTGCTTTAGTTCCCCTTGCATTCCCTATAATAGCGAATTGTTGGCAGAAACAGAATCAGAAGATTAATTAAATGGCATATAATATCCAGGGCAGTAAAGCTTTAAAAAAAAGGCATATAATATAAAAATATCAGGAAAGCCATTTGAGGACAAAATTAAGTTTGACTATAGTTCTTGCATTACACAACTATCTAATAATTTTTGTAAATCGGCTCAATCGGCAAATACTAACTTTACAAAGACAAAATAAATTTAAGCATTTTAATAGAAATAAAAAATGTTTAGTGCTACTTTTTTAAGAAACATGGCAAAATGTACATGATTGATGACAAGAAATATTTTCTATTGTATGTGAGCACTGTTGGGCTATTATGGCACGAAAGCTCCTAAACACAGTTTTTAATGGCTGCTCTCTTAACATTTGAAGCCTTCTTCAATTTTAATGTAAAAAAACTACGAACAAGGAATTTTATTCAATCATGAGATTAACTATCTATTTTTAATCATTTTCCATAAAACTCTTATTTCCTTCTTACGGATATGTTACGAAAATTTGGACAAGTCTACTCGGAAGAACTATGTGGCAACTAAGTTAATTTATTTCTTACAAGCTGAAATACTTATGAAGTAATGAATTATTTTTGATCGTTTATAAACAAGAAGATTATTTCTGATTAGTTAATTCATCTCAATGAATAAGTTAATTTAGTTTATTAAGTAAAGTAAGTTAGTCTAGTACGAGATAAGAATCTTAAATATGTTTCCTCTAAATATTAGGTAAAAACACTAGAAAACTATTTATTTATTTACAACAATACGGTTAATAAATATTTGATAAATAATATTTGATAAGTTATGTGTAACTTACAATTAACACGCAATTACTTTAACTGTGTTAAACACAGTACCATAATTTTACTTAATCGGCACCGATTAGAGGCAACATCAAGTTTTAATGCAGTCTGTATTTCAGTACTCTCATATTAATCTCGCCCTCACTGAGTGTTTAGCTTAAGACCCTAAATCGCTAAGACCCTCGCCGCAGCATAAATTATGCAGCGGGTTTCCACCTCGAGTGTTGCAAACTACGCTGTCGATACAATATACAAATTGAAAATTTGGTAAACATACTTTTTTAAAGTAAATAAAGAATTTGCCTAAAAATTTAGTCAGAAAATTATGTACCTACTGTATTACAATAAAACTTTCGAATGTGTGTATCTGTTTCAATATATGCCTAAAACTGTCACTTTTTGTGGATGGACCTCTGGTTCTAGCAACAGTATCAGAAAGTTTTTATTCACAGTGCATATAGAACAGAATGAGACAGCAATTGATATGTTTTCTTCAAAAGGAAAAGTGGAGTTGAGAATACGCCATAAATAAAAATATTACCTATGCTTGTTGCTGTGACATTCAGAACATGTATATGAAACATGTAGCGAATGTCCTATCTTAAAATGGCCTCGACACTGTATTCTTAATAGTTAGAGGAGGTAAATACTTACAAGTACGCGTGTTCGCGTACTTGTAAAATATTTTCCAAAGGTGTCGAACAGTCATTAGGGATAAACTGTTTGCGATCCGCATACTAATTGTAACAAAAGTTATTCACAACCCGAGAACTTCACTAATAGCTGCCAATTACCTGGCCATCTAGACAACTTTGAAACTGAGTTGCAGTATTTTAAAATGTTCGAAGTTTCAGCTTAGACCTACATCAGTGGAGGCGATGTTATCAAATATGCAACGCTACCTTGAGTAGGCATGCCCCGAGACATAAACTAGAATGGAAATCTCGATGTTGCTTTGACAGCGCTATACGTCAGTCGCCTCAACATGATGTCGGCTTGAGAGTGTCAGAAACTATTTCGATTTCACTAATAGGATTGGGATTTTGTTTCGTCTCTGCAACATATTTTCGTGGAACGGTGGCAGAATAAATTTAATAGGATTCGTAAGATTTCTCTGCTATAATAAATGTAGTCACATACTACATTTATTTTTGGTAAGAGAAACATATTTCATTTCTGGGTTAAATCTAGATGTATAACTGGACGTATCTGTGTTTGAGCATTATCACATTCTTCAACATTTCCCCAGATAGGACATAGACGTAGAAAGTATTTTATAGATACTTTCTTTCGTTTCCTTACCTTGTTGTGCAGTAAGGAGACAATTAAGGTATTATCATTTTATTATATGTTATGTGTTTGTTGATTATTATTGTTACAATACAAGTTATAAAATAAAATTCATTTTCTAAGTGCTGTGTCGAGATGGGTCATTTGTGAATAGGGTTGACTTATGGACTTCTGGATTTGGAATAAATACCATCGCTTAAATGGCCCTAGGTTGTATTTCAGTCAACTCACGTGTCCCTAAATGTATGTTACTATCTCTAGCTTATACTATTTTCAAAATAAGCTTATTAACTGCAACATACAGCGTAGAACTTTTAATTTTTTTCTCTTGCACACGTTCGAGTAAGATGCATTAGATAGTAGGTAGGTAACCTACATGAAGTCACACTTCTGGCCATAGACCTTCCTAAAAGGAGCGTGGCTGCGTGCGTGGGAGCCACACCCCTAGGACACTCAGTGACAGAACTCAGGTCAGTGAGTGGTCTCGTGAATTGTCGTGACAGAACCCAGGTCACTCTCATGAAGGGCAACCGAGTTACGGGGGAGTTTTAGTGGGATTCAGGCACTAAGCGAATCCCACACACAGTCAGCGGCGGTTAAGTCCGTAACCGGATTCCTCCTCGTTTAAAAAAAAGTCTTCCTAAATGAAAGAAACACATGAGGGTTGTGAGGTATGGACCAACAAAATTCTTCATTTTATAATTTGGTCATTTATTATACTTAATATTTATAACTGAACAAGCTCATATCACAAAAGCATACATAAAACATAAAGAAGAATAGATCGAATGATTCAATGGGTAACATAACATCCTACAAAAGGGGCAGGTAAAGTGGGCCATAGAACGGGCGACAAAGGACGGAAGAAGCCGGCGTTGGAGCAGTCACGTGGCGTGATCACGCGGTGCACGCTGCTGCACGTGTCACATCGATCAGGCCTGCTTACAGGACCTTACCGACCGTTTGTGAACTTTCTTCATTTTCCAAGAAGAGGTGGAAAAACCATTGCAATGCGTTTGTTGAATAATTTAGTAGTTAAAATAACATTCGGCAATTTTCTTAAGGTGAAATAAGAATAATATTTATTTATCCATACAAATATATCAATATGTTAGAGAAGAAGATATCCTAAAATAGCTCTAACTTAGTGTGATGCTGGAATGTTACACGCTAAAGTTTTAATAATAAGCACAAACATAGATTTTTAACATATTTTATAATAAACATTGTACTTTCGCCTTTTACTATAATAATTCCTACGATGTTTTCTATTTGCAATTTATTTTTATTTAATTTAATTTTAGGAACCTTACTAACACTCAACCCATTTAAAAAAAGGATATAAGAATAGTTTTATATAATTATTTCCACTAGAATCTTATGTATAGATTTTATATAGCCAATAAAATCGTTACAAAAACAGAAGGAACTAAGGTCTTACTTTTTAAAATCAAAATAAAAAATATATGCTGCTCTTGGCATTGAACTAGAAAACACCCAAAGTCAAAACCAATTACCACTCCCAATTCATAGCCATAGAACTTTCATTTACGAGAGCGAATTTTCCTTCGCAAACCGAATATTTTCATACAGTGATATTTATCGAAAATATTCATCTGTGTAAAATGAGTGGTTTTATTTCCAAGCATTGCAAGATTATTATGTTTGGATGAAGGTGGCAGCAGGCCAAGAGCGCACGAGCCTCGTTTAGTCGCAGCCGTTAGAGCTTGGCTCACGTTTTTATGTGATAAGTATTAGAGAACAAAAAGAATTTGGTTAAGACACCATATTATACGGTGTTCACAATCCGTTAGTTTTTAATCTAAGTCGTGAGATTATACAAACTATCAGAATTCTGTGAATAGCAGCAAACATAAGTGTTTAGCACATAAGCTTTCACAATATTACGGTTGTACATAAATACTTTCGGACTTACTAATGCTGTAACGAAACCTCAGTGAGTCCACAATTCTAATCGAGCGGTATCAACTCCAGACTACCACTTGATAAAAAGAGGATAATTTTAGTCTTGCGGTGTCTGCGGACTAAAATTAAATGGCTAAAATTTCCTCCAAAGCACTGATGATTTTAAATTCTGTTTCGGCACCAAGCAGTGCAAAAGCTTCTTTATTTTCGTAATCGAAAATATATAACTATAAATATGTATTGCTGATATTAATAATCAAAAAAAAACATTCCATTTCTCTAAATCCGTTTAAATCCGTGAAGGACAAAAAATCTTGCATATTGCATCGGATAATTAAAAGAATTAATCGGCCAACCTCCACCCAATAGCAGAATACTAAGTAATACGGTCTCAGAGCGCTGGATGCATATAACATGCCAAACTATTACAGGACTATGGCATATTCAAACCAGAAATCTTTAAAATAAATTTTGTAAAAGTTTAGGATTAAAATGTCTTTTAACTATAACTTGTGTGTGAAACATTATTATTATTATTATCATTGAATTCCATACAAACTGTCGCACTTAGTGCGAGCCAATATTCTGCTCAGCCTTTAATGAGAATAAATAGTTATTAATTTAGCACTCGTTTAAACGTGACATACGTGATAATTATGTATATTTATTGTTCTACGTTATCGTTATATTGCACTGCTAAAGATTTAAATCTTATGCAAGTATGTCATGTATGTATGTTAGTTTATGTCTTATGCATCTTTCTCAAAATTATGCTTCGTTAAAACAAACTCAACTATTGTTCCCGGAATGTTTGTCCAGGTGGTAGCGGTCTAACGTCGCTTGTTTACACCTATTGTTTGGTTCAGTATCGTCCCATGGGTTCGTTGGGCTATTAATATGAACCTGAAATAGATGACGATAAAATTATTTTGTACTGTAACTGATTTATGATGATAGTTTTGTTAAACTATCGTTATATATCTATAGATTTGTTAAATTAAGAAAAACAGCTGTGCTATATAAAATACAAATAATCACACCTCGCAGCAATTGCGTAGCACAACCCAGTACGAGACTTAAAACTTGTAGTCCGAAACTAAAGAAATTGGATTTCATTAAGTGTTTATTTTTGACAAATAATTTTATATCGAGTAATATTCCTTTAGTATAATAATGACAAATCGTGTAATAAGATATGATTATTAATAACGTTTAAATTTCTTATACCAGTTAAAAGGCTTGGCACAAATTTGACAAACAAAAACAGTCACATACCTTTTGAAGTATTCCCGTATTGCGTTGAATTCTTTATGACTTTATTACGCCTACAGCTCACCTAATGTGACATTTTAAAATTATTATTCGTTTATAAATATTTCCATTCACATAGATGTTACATATCGTTCATAAAATATTCTCACTGAAAACGGTTTACGAAAGTAGCCACAGATAAAACGTGTCAAACAAAGCATTTCGATCTAATTTGGTTGTAATACGATAGGGGAGACTTTTTTTTCTCGATAAAAGTACGAGTGAAAATTAAGAAACGTTTCGGTAAAATTACCTTTAACGATTTAAAATTAAGGTTGAGTTCTATTGTGCATGGTTTTGGTTTTTAAAAAAGTCTAAGGAGGGAACAGGGGGTTAAAGCAGGTCAACAGACGGGTGGTCTCGGTCGACCGCCATGTGATATTATGACTAACCCTTATTGAGTTCTGCTCTCGATAATATTATCGAGAGCAGAACTCAGATAGCAATATTGCTAAAATCTTTTTGACGAATTTTATATTGTAAGCATAATCTATCAATCCATATACAACATATTTTTGTATTAAAGTCGATTTTTTAATAAGAGTTCAACTTTTTACTTGTGATTAATTGGAGCTTATTGGCGTAGTGGTTGATCGCTTTAGTTCCGATAACAAAATTTGTTTTTTTTTCCATCCATGTGATGGGACAATCAAAATTTGTAACCTTAAGTTAACAACAATAACAACTTGGACATGTAGAAGTTAATAAATCCTCTATTTCATTTACAAATCAACTGTTTTTGCAGCACTGAGCACATTTCACGTAGCCCTGCCAATATAAGAACATTATTGTTCTAGGTAACATTTTAAATAAAAACATTATTTGGTACGGCAAACTTGCCATGATTTTATTAGAAGGTTTAAATGAGGTGTCAGGCCACATGAAGTAAATGTATTAGGTAGAGTACACTTTAAAGCAATATATGATGCATTTAAAAGTTATCAATTTATAAAAGTTATCATAAAAATCGCAATGAAGTATAAGCTTAAATCTATGAACATATCAGACATAGAAGATAGTATATAAATAAAATCAAACAAATTACAATTCGGTAGATGTATTTAAATAAAATAATATTACGTCCCTCAATTTATTTCTTGACTGTAAGCGCTGGTGCACTGGTAAGTGGCTATAGGTTAATTTAATCTATACAACCACAAATTAATCGAGTCTTCCATTGGATAGATAAGTTATTGGTGGTCGTACGTCACGCGGGTGCCTTTGTGAGCACTGCCCCTTTTGAGCCCTACAATTGAGATTTATGGAGGTTGTTCTGCAGACAGGAGTTGTTAAATCGTAGAATAATAGGATAAGCAATCTTTTTGACAACATCGAAAATAAGACCACAAGTAAAATCACTTTATAAAAATTTGGGCTGCTAATATAACTTCTAAATATTGATATAATTAATTTGAGTAACGTAAGCATTAATTAAATATGTAATAAACTGTCATTATTTAAAAGAAAACGAGTGCGATTATTTTTATTTTGTATCAGTGGAACTTGATCTGTTTGTTTAAATCTTGAAATTATCAAATTAAATGTTTTAGTTTTCAGTAAGATATTGTCTCATGTTTAATCAATACATAGTTACTGATGAATTATTAAAATTCTTACCGTCGGGATTTAACATCACAAGCATATTCAAACAATTCAAAATTAAAAAGCGTAATATCAATCAATTTTCAGCATTGTATATAAATCTTGTCTTCTTATCGTGGTATCTATCACGGGGCTATCGGCGCGATCGACCTGGCTGCGGCACTCTGCTCGGTTTTTGGGTCAAGCAGGTTACTGAGTTCGCCAACAGGACAGATCTTCACAGAATTTTTTCAACTCAGATAGTTTAATTGACTGAAATAAAACTCTGTTGCACACTTTTAAATACCCAATGCGGTTAACGATTGAATAGTGAAGCATGAATCCTGCAAGAACATGAATACTTAATGTGTTATAAAATTTAAGGGTTCCCAAATTGAAGATGAATTGAGTATTTGATATTTTGCTGTTAGGTGTGGCAGATTACAGATCCACGATCATATTTTCTACTTCCTTCCACGAAGTCCGACATTATTTTTTTTACCCATAGTCAAAAATACCATAGTCAATTATAGGCCCTTGATTGTCTAGAGTATAGGGATGTAAAGTACTACACTGACAATATCTAATTATTACGATGTTTCACACGATCCGTAAATAATGGGCAATTTGCCAAGTAATTCGTGTACCCGTATGTGACAGCACTATCCAGATACCGCGTTAAAGGCACGATAAAAGGACTTATTAAATCTTCAATAAAGCTTAATTCGTCATTTTGGTTAGAATTAGTAATACTTAAAACTGACTTGGTCAAAATTGGTTAATGAAACACGTAAAAATATCTTATTTGAAGTATGAATAAAACAAAACAGAAATTTGAAATTGTCAAAGAATTTCTAAGAAGATGGAACATCTCATCTGATAGTAAGACCTTACCTTATATCTTAGCCTAAAGACTCATCACATGCAATATCAAATAATCACTTGACATTGCAGGCTAACTATGTTAATTCCTAATGCTCCTATTAAAAGGCATGAGTAATTACTAGATGCTAATTCTTCTGACATCCTCTTACAATAAGATTATGTTGTTTGCTCTTCTATTCTAATTCAATACGAAAGTAATAGAATGGCTTTTAGGAACGTCAAGTAAATTGACTTTTATAAAGTAAATTAAATAATGGTCGGATTGTAATGAAAGAGTAGTACTGAACTTAAAAGAATCGAGGCCACTAGCTACCTTACTCTTTACACTGAAACTAAAAAAGTAAAGGCGGTGGGACCCTACCAAATAACCCTGCCAGCGGTTCTAACATCGTTTGCAAAGTCTAGTTTAAGTTAATTGAGCTCCATCCAAAATTACAGACCTTTTTTATTAAGAACTGTTATGTACGTTCCCCTACGCATAGTCTCGCATAATTGTGTTGAGTAACATTACTACAACAAAAATATTGTTATATTCCGATCATAATTTTATAAAATCATGTGGCTATCGAAAAGTCGTCCAACCAATTTGAGCACACGCTCAAATTTCTACCAATTCAATTGGTGCACGATATCTGATGTATTTATTAATCGGGAGCCCTCGGCAATATCCGCATTAGGCCTCTGAATACTGGTAATCCGTATCAATTGACTACGATAACCGATCTTTGGGAAATAATAATATATATAGTTTGAATTGAAATTATATTTTGAGCTACTACGGGAGATTTTGAAATGGTCATTTAGTAGATTTATTTAAATTATGTTTACTTTTACTAAGTAACAATTACGCTATTAAACTAAGCGTTGAAATAATTAAACTACCTTATATATCCACTATGACGTACATACAACTTATTTGTTGTATGTACGTCATACGATATATAAACGTATATATAAACATCGACAGGTTCCTTGTTTGTTATTTAATAAACGCTAGTAGGTAGCATTAAAATATATAAAATCGAGTTCCAGATATAAAAATAGGATATTTTTTGAAGCCTAAATATTTTGTAAGCAAAATATTTAAATCTTAATCCCGATTTGATCTGAATATTGTACATACTACAAGTAGACATAATTATAAAAATTTCCATCACAATTTTAAAACCTCTCATAGTAGATCATAATATAGTATTTCAACACGTTATTAAAAAAAAAAAAAAAAAAAAAAAAAAAAAAAAAAAATTATAAATTCCTAAAGATAGACTATCGGGGTCAATTGACACGGATTACCAATATTCAGATTAAGTATTCCTGATCTGTCAGGTCAGGAGTATCTCTATATTTATAGATTCAATGCATCATCGTGCGGTGAATCCTGGATAAATGAGATCAACTATGACTTTAATGTTACTGATGAGTAACATCATGCGACATCATTCATATTGTAGGTATCAATAGACGATGGTTACCGCGTACCAAAAGATGGGCAAATCTGCTTATTATCAGTCATTTTTACACTTAATAAATAGTTCGATAACTAAACAATGAATTGTTTTATTCTTACACGGCACTTATTCAGCACAGCACTAACACTATGCTAAAAAGTTTTATATTTCCGATTGATACAACTAGGGTAACACCGAAAATAAAGTGTTTCGTGATACTAAAGTCATATGAAAAACATTGAATGATTATTGCTTCCTGAATACGGCATGTTTCGGAGCTTTACTGTTTTACCAAAGTCTGTTTAGCCAAATAATCATTCCGCTACAATCTTATTTCGGTAAACAGTTTAAGTGGCCTATAAAAGCTTACAACACCATAGCAATCATTCGCGCTATATCGCTTTTATAAAGATTAAGAGAATGCGTAGTATACTTGTTCGAGTCCCTGCGTGACTTAAATAAAAATTGTTGGAGTAACACTACAAAAGTAATATTATTTGACTGCTGCTTTTTCAAGTAACGATAAAAAAAGAAAATTTAACGCTATGATAAAAAAGCTCTGAACACAAAAGTTGAAAGTCATCATTTCAGTCGAATAGCGATCCTGCCTACCGCCTTCGAAACTTGAATTTTGTATGGATTTGCATTTTTAAAGGAATCCATGCGGGCGCTTGCAAAACAGGAAATAAAAATAAAAACAAGGGCGAAACTTCGTTAAATAACTAAGTGCTAGAAAAAACAAAATTTTTAATGCTTCCCACAACTTTTCTTATATACTGTTTAGGATATTAACACAAGTTATTATTTTATTCATTTCATTGTAATAAGAAAGCGTACAGCCTTACTAACAATCAAAATATACACGGTAGTTTATTATAAGCTAATTACAAGCTTCCACGTGTAGAAATGATCTACCCAACGGATAGATTAACAACCAAGTAGGCAAGTTATCTTTGAAGGTGATTGAAAAGAGACTCAAGTTAGTAGAAAGATAATTAAGGCACACTACTATTTCATGACGACTGTCAATTCAATATCAAAGGACGCTGAGACATCGTTCTGCTCCACCGAACTGTACTCATTGTGGAGGTTACGAGAAAATCATCATATAATTCATAAACAAATATTGTTGAATATTAACAATTATGAGTAGAAGCAACATAACATATCCTAAACAGGTTTAATAAGTGTTTATAGGTAATGCCGCTTATTATTATAAAATCAAAAAGATCAAGTCGTTTCCAAAAGAGAAATATTTTTGTCCGTATAAACAAATATTGAACATAGTAATTTAAATATTTTTATCAGAAATAAAACTCATAAATACTGTAATTTGTATCCACTGAGCACTCGACAACAAAGGGCCGAATCAATGAGAGTCAGAAGGCGCCGTAGGCAAGTATCAGCGGCGGCGTTATAAGGGCTCCTATCACAATATGAGACAATCGGATACCTAGTAGATATTTTTACTTTATAAAATCTTACAAAAAAATCTACGCTAATCTCAATTATTTAATATAAAGTATTAATAATAATATTTTATGTAATGTTGATTCAGTGTATGCTCAGCATTTTTCTTTAGAAATAAAAGTAACAGTACTACCCTTAGACTTCACACAAACCGACAAAGCAAAATTACAAACGAAATATCCAAAAAGACTACGAAACAGAATAGAAATATGCTACTCCCATAGATATGGCAAACCTTAATATTAAAATGAGTTTCTTCTTTAGTAAAGTCACTAAATAAAAAAATTCCTTACTTGTCTATATCATACTAGCATTTATCGATTTCTCTGACTCATCAAAATCGCTATCGACGAGTCGCACAATTCCTCGTATAGTCATTAAAAAGGAGAGAAGTTTGCCAGAACCCTAAAAGGTGGGTTATATGGATTTCCAGTTCTCGAGTTGTTTGAGAAATAATCCCGGCTCGGCGCATTGTGACCGCCTAGAGGGCGCTCCACGGTTATTACGCGCGCTAAGAGTCACAATCTTATACCTACCATATTTTGCAGTCTATTGATACATTATTTTGCAAATTCTTCTGTCGTATTTAAATAGACAGCACAAGTATCAATCTTATATTAACAAAATACTAGATATAGAACATGAACGCTACAAATCTGCAGAACCAAAATACGAGTATAGATCTGCCTCACAGTCTCGCACGAAACCTCGCCATATATTAAAGATTAATTCATTACGTAATAGTATAGTATAATGTTAGTTTATGCCGAACGGTTATTTAAATATGACGTTTTTTAGCCAATCTACTAAGACTTTCATTGATTCTATGCAACGTTTTATCTAATATTTTATTAATCAGAATTAGTAACAGCAAACACATCTTTAAATAGTTTTCGGATAATTTATTATTAATAACTCAAGAATGGCTGAACTAATTTAACATAATCTTTTATTAGCGGCTTTTTTATCGCCCCGAATAGCAGAATAACTCAGATATGAGAAAAACTAAAGGATATTAAATTGTACTAAACTTTATTATTCTTTCATTTATTTACGTAGAGCTTGAAATGTGGCGTAATATTGGTAACTCATAAAAAATTACATTATTAATATCATGTTTATTTATAAAAAAAGTGAAGAATACTTTGGAACTCGGCGCGTGTTACGGCAAAACTATGCTCGTTTCGTTCTTAGTTATCGAAGAGTGAGATTGAGTAAACAGAAAATGCGTATACCCCGAGTAGATCGAACTCGTGATCTAGCAACGATATCAACATTTAGTCGTCTCCCTTACACTCTCTAGCCTTATTTCTGTTAAAAGTCCACCGTAATGCATCTTATTGTGTGATGATAATTTTAGTGTGTTCGTGCATTTTTAGTGTACAAACGGGGCCTAATTTACGACGAATATATGTTAAAGCATACCATATCTTCCCTTTTTTGTTTAAATCAATATTTATAATACCAAATACATAATTACTTAGGTTTGGGATGCCGCCATATTTCGCAATGTCCGCACTTTTGTTATTATTTGTATGGAAGTAGTTAAAGTCAGCTGCTAAACGTTATAAACACTTGATTACATGTATAAAGTACGCCGTCAACCGTACCGTAATGAATAAAAACTTTTTAAAGGCTTCAAGATTACCGCCTAAATTGCCTTGTTTCTATCACAACATAATTAAACTAGCTCGCTATTATAAACTAACTTCGAAATAAGTGATTTGTGAAAGAATCCATATAACTATTTGTTATCTTATTTGCATTTAGACCCTATTCTTTTAAGACTCAGACGTGGGAGGTATTTGATGGACAAAGCAGACACACTGTAGGGCAAGTCAAGGTATGTTCAGGGGAAAATTTAAGTTAAGAAAAGCAGAACAATGCAAAGTAATTTACACGCTTATTTTATTTTTTCTATTAAATACATTTCCAGTTGTGTTTCAATTCTATCATCGAGTGTGGAGTCATCGTAAATTTTACTTAATGTCTCCTAGTTATACTTAAGTATTTCTAACATAAGATTAGGGCCAAGAAAAGGACAGCATTGGTAACGTGAATGAAAGAGAGCGAGCGAAACTCAATGACCCTTAGGAGCAGCTTGCATGGGTAGTCTTACTCTTCATTGCTCCGCCCATATCTGTACATTTATTTCGCAATGGCAGAAGGTCTAGACCAAACCAGCATTATTTTTGCGAACCATAAATAAAATCTAAAACCACTTTTTGCACACAGCAAGATTTTAATCAATATCAAACAGGCCATCTTGCGATCCGACCCTACCATAGCTTTATAATGTTTTATGTATAAATAATAATAGAGGTATTATATTATATTTTATATTTCATTTCAAGGCAAAAAGATGATTATCCTAGGAAAAAAGTAACTCCAGGTATTTTTTTGTATAAAAAAGCAGCTTTAGCATGTATGAAGTATGAAGGAACTCTCGTTTGGAGATTTAATCTTTATGCAAAAACATATTGAAACTAAGGTGAATTCGACTTGGGTCAAGGACTTTAATGCCTTCAGTCATGGATTATAAGATTGAACTTATAAATCTAAGAATAACAAATATAATAAATTCTATATAATACATGCAAAAGTCTTTTAAAAAAATAATGTAAGATTCTAGGTTAAAAATAAAAGCTGCTCTTTGCAATATTTATGATTACTCGTTTACATTTATATTTATGATCATGCATAATTTTTTCCAACATTTCTAATAATTACTAGAACTGGCCTTATTTTTATTTGCCTCCATATAATATTCTAATATATAAAAATCACGGGTCACATTGGTTTTTTAACTTACTCCTCCGAAACGACATGGTCAATTTTTATGATTTTTTTGTGTATATTTGGTAAAGTCTTAGAATAGGTCGTAGGCTTTTATATACTCCGAGGTGAGAAGGATAGCCCTTCATATAATAGTATCTTTACTGCGTAAGCTTAGGTAGGTACTTCATTTATGTTAAGGTCTCTATAGTAATATGGGTCATCTTAATTCGTAATTAGTGGAAGCAGTTAAAAGTAATTCACACAAGTTTATCGAAGAAACCTTTACTTTTAGTGAAAACACATTTTACAACTTAAGTCGTCAAGTGGATAGAAAGACAAATAGCCATTTAATGTTACATTAGATGATAAGAGAAGAGCGACGTTAGAAGTTGAACGGTAAAATGTTCTTATGAAAACAGTTAAATACACATAGCGAAGACGATGGACACGATATCTATCTGCCTGCAACTATGTCTAATGCCAATTCATTTTACGATCTGTAATAAATTGCAATTAATCAACATCATCTATTGGCAATAATATTTATGTTGCACCAGATAGACAGAGTTATAAATTATACCATTAAGTAGTATAAGTCCGCCGTTTGCGTAATGGTCCTAGTTTTTTATTCGATCCAAGTGATCATTCATCTCATACAATGTCAATTGGTCGACTACGATTTCGCAGTGACTTCTATTATCATTTCTGTTGGTACAGTTACTAGCAAACACCAGTTTAAGCCACTGAAATAAGCAAACAAGCCGTTTACGAGATATTTTATGGTCAATCAATCTACGGTAAGTCAACGCTGTTAAATTATAGGATCCACCTCCTTTTAAACAAATCCTTAGGATAACATTATCAAAATCTACTATATTGAGATCCACTATGTATTAAATTGAAATGAAATAAAAATTTAGTAACTATATTGATAATAAACACTTTTTGCATGTTTCTTTTTTAACTGCAATTAGCCTTCCACTTTTGATAACTAATATAAACATATGACTTTTTAACTTTCTGCTTTCTTATTACAGTATCTCTAATTTGTGTGTATGTAACTACTTTACAAATCAATTGCATAACTGAACTGATATAGCTGATATTTTATTATTTTCACGCGGTAATGAGCTTTCTATTTTGATTTAACCATTGATCTTATTTTTAATATTTGGCGAAGTTCAAACCACGTTATTAAAACCATTGTAAAGTAAATCTTTCTCCAAACAAGCATGAATTAAAAGCTTGCATTCAAATCATGGCGTCTCGCAACAGACCACCAAATGGGACCTTATTGTTTAGCTTCATATCAATCGCGATGGAAATCGTTTTTAAAATCATTACTGCCTACTAAAAGCGAAAAATCACAATAATATACATTGAAGCAGCAATCGAACTATAACGTACGTCAAAATTAATGCGATAGCTATAGATTCTGAGTCAAGCAATAAGAGGGCAGGTTAAAAATCTTTATCCTGCCCTCTTGTATTTTTATATTGTATGGGTAATCATACAATATACAATACAATATAAAAATACAATACCTAAGCAACGTAAACGAAAAAAACAGTACTATTTTGTAAAAAAACATAACAAATAATAAAACATTGCTAGGTTAGCTAAACATTTCACAGAAGTTATACTGACGTGTAGTAATAAGACTTTAAAGGACTCTCTTACCAAGGCGAGCTATATGCGATGTGTACCCGATTATTCAGTCATAACTTTTTAATTAACCACAATTTTACAAAATACCCTTGTGAACCGTCTTGAAGCTTCCGTGTGTAGCGCTTGCCCACAATTATCACTCGTCCGGTCAGTAAGCAAGTGAGGTAAATTTTTAAGAATTCTAATGCCTTTTGAGTAAATAATTTGAGTAAATTTTACTTAATATATGTGGAATAATATGTATTTATAGTAGGTATATATAAAATAAATATAAATATATATATTTATTTACATTGTTATTTCAGTTTAGTTCAAAGAGAAACTTGTGTGACTCCCGGAAAATATTGATAAAGATTATGATCCATCTTACAATATAAGAAACATTCATAAATTCACCACACAAGTATAGTTACTGTGTGTGATAAATTTATTTGCTTTAACAACCGAAATGTCCCATTGCTCTGTTCCGCCCCGCCGCGGGCACTGAAAGCACTGTAAAGTTAATTTTAGTAATAAGATATCGAAACCGCTAAAAGGTAAAACTAATAATGAGTACGGAAGAAAACTATACTAAGCTTTTCTAATTATTACCATTTCAACTCGTATAGTAAAATATTTCAACATTAAAATTCGAGACTTACATTTCAATACGTAAAGGTCTCCTTACCTGTCGGCAAAAAATCCTCGTCATTCTAATATCGACATACATCAGAAAGTCATTACGAACGTCACATAACCGCGGATTGTCGTGAAAAAAGTTGCGAAAGAAACGTCAAGTTTATGGACGAGCGTCGCGCGTCGTGGCGACGGGGGCAGGAGCGCGGGGGCCTCGGATCAGCTGGGCGGCGGCGGCAGCCATATTGATTCCATGGCCTGTTTGATCGGCGCCGCGTGCCCCGCGCACCCCCGCACTCTATGCCGCTCCACGGATTAATAGATGAGAACAACTTTTATGATTTGAAATCAAACAAATGTATAATGTTACAGGTGAAATTTGAAAATTGAATGAGAAGTGTGATTGCTTTGCGAATTTGGAAAATTATCTAAATATTCGGGTATTTAGCGATAGACTCTGTAAATGTTTTTACAATATTCTGAATGAAAAAGTCTCGTACTGTGAGCGAAACATTAACTTTAATATATTGGAAGCCAATCGTAATGTTAACGAGCTAGAAACCATTTTCGTTTGTCTACACTGATTGGTCTCACAGATTCAGCTAAAAGTTTACTGCTACCTCAAACAGTACACAACCCCGCGTCTCCCCGGGGAGCCTTCGCTGGCCTCGTACCAGAATACTAAACAATCTCATCATCTACTGCTCATTTTCGAAATCAACTATATTCATTTACAATAATTATTAGTATAATATAATAGAATATATTAGTATAATCATAATGGGTTTTAGACGAATTATAAAAAAATGCAAATTTTATTAATAAAAATGTGACAAAGGTAAAAAAAAATTGTAAATAAAACTGATACGACTTATGGCAATATTAATCATATAATCCCATCATACGGCTTAATAATCAGCAGTGGAAAATCGGTTCAAATCGCTACGAGCCGATTTTAGCATCTCTATATGGCGATGTTAATAAACACAAGCCCACTGTTTACGATTTTCCAATCCGATTACTAAAGGCCCAGATTTGTATTGATTTAGAGTGATCTAGCCTTTGATCGTCTAACCCTGGCCTTAATGGCGCGATTCCTTGAATTTATGGCGTAATAATGTACCATGGAGTTCAAATTGAAATTGAAATATTGTATTGGCTGTAAAACGTCGCTGTCGTTAACTTAATTGGTCGTTTTATAACATTATAAAGTTAAAGTGGACCTTTTATGGAAGGAAATTCAGGTTGAAAATGAACAGAAAACTTTAAATAATAAGTCTATCGTCTATAATTATAAAAATAACATATCAATTCAATTAAAAGAATTTGCATGAACAAATGTTCCATCACAAATTCAACACAAGGATACATCGAGACGTGACTAGTCAACTCGCCCGCACAAATTGAACGGCCTAAAGTAAGTAGGGAGAGAGCAGCGTAGACGAATTTCAAGTGTTTCTTTTACGGTGAAGAGTTCGCACGTGCACGAGAGGCTTCCACGCTATGCTCAATACTGCCTGTAATTCTCGAGGAGCGTACGAGCAACCGATAGGATTAAGGGACGCGTTACATGAAAGAAAATGCCTTTTGGAGGGATGGGTCAAGTCAAACTGGCTATCAATTTGTCAGCTACGACGCTGACGGCGATAAAATTATAATACATAAAAAAAGGATGGTAGTGATTCTGAAACATTTTCCTAAACATCACACAAATTTTTAAGTTCTTAGTGTAATGTAAGAGAGGTAGCAATACTTAAAGTATTATTTTATTTAAGAAAACTGGTTTTGAATCAGCAGTATTATTCACGCTCATTTTGCCATAAATATATACCCATTATGCCAATAAACTTCAGATTTAATTCCATTAGTGTGATTAATGGTATGTTACCAAGTTTCTATTATTTCTTTTGATTAATAATTAAAACGTTAAAATAATAAAGATTAATTTCATTCATAGGGTCAAGTGAAGCCCTAGGTGTTCTTCTTACTATTATAATATAAAAGTTAAGTTTAGAAATGTAGTTGAAAAATTACCTCAGATAATTGGATGTTATGGAAAGATGATATCCAATGATATCCTGTCTTATCTGTAAACGTTCATTAGATTCATTATTTCATCATTTGAAGAAAAAATTGACTCAATGATTTAGCCTAAAATAAGCATAATTAAAAGTTTGTCTTATAGATACTATAATATATTACCGAACCCATACATATTTAATATTATCCAAATGTTTATTTTAGATGTAAAACAGAAGAAATAAAAAAAATAAACAGAAATCTAAAATAATGACACCCTCGAAAATGTATTTTTTCTTAATTTTATTATATAGTTTCAACTATAACAGGATATCATATCATCAGGTGGTGTCGAGTCATTTGCTGAGATTTAAAAAATATACGGAAGTAACATACTTAGAGTATATTAAAATAACCCACTCATCAATAGTCAGGTTCCTTAATAGAAAGGAAACTTCTAAAATTTTGCCTTTTGCTACATCATATATCATAAAAAATTACCCATTATGGTACATAATTCAAAGTTATTAGAAAAACAAAAGCCTTCTCAAAGTGTCGGTACTCCGTAAAAGGTTGTCCCCATTTCTACCGGACCCTTGGAAGAGTTTTGTATATAATAAGTTGCTACAGGTTTTATTATAGCTACATTTATAGGTGATCCTGAAAGCTTCAGTTATATGTGCGATTTTGACTTGATCCCTCAATATTACCTTGGCTAATAATTGTCTTTAAAGTGTTCACTTCGATAAGTGAAATATCCATTCTTCTCTGAGTGAATACTTTACATGTAGTAGCAGCTTAATGCATCTTAATTTTTATTATCACTAGCGTTTGTCGCAAGTATCCCTAACTATACATTCGGATTTACAGCCGAATTTTTTTAGCGCCAGTATATTACAATTATTAAAGCTTTGTTCGCAGCTAGCTTAAAAGTGGAGCCTTTTTAAAACAACTAGGGTGCAGACAGGTGAACTGTCCACTTGACTGACCACTGACTATTCGCTTACCTTAGCCCATACAAGCTTCCAGTACCTATGGTAATCACGCAAGAAGAAGTGTTGAGTTTACAGCATAAGAGACAAATTTTTGCTCCTGACATAACGCCAGTTCAAGAAGCTCCAATAACCTCATCTACCCTAATAATATAACCGTACTCTGTGCAGTAGTATTATTGCACTGCGATGTATTCTATGGTTGCGGTTCTCCAATCGACTGAACTAAATTAAAAATTTCCAAAATATCCTACCCTCCAAAATAAGTACGTACATATAGCTTGATTTTCCATATCGTTGTGGACTGTGCAATCCCGTGTAACTAAATTTACGTATCTGACAAAATGTAGCCTCCCCTGTGAGACAAAATTTAGTGCAGATAAGTGAACTTTACCCATAGTAGATTCGCGGATTTGCTGCAGCTCCAACGATATGGAACCCGATTAGCGACAACAAACAGGTAGCGTAAAAAACTATATCAGCTCAGATAGAAAGCAAGCGATAAATTCAAACAATTCGTAATTAAAACGGCTCAGGGCAACGTGAATAATCAGAAAAGACATTATTGCGCTTACTTCCTTAGCCAATAAAACTTAAGCTTAATTATTAGGTTAAATAACCCAAAACACATTTCATTATCGAGAACCAAATAAAATAAAGGCTCAATTTCAACGGTAAATAACACAAAATTAATTACTCATCGTCATAATTATGATTAATAGCCGATTCGAGTGCAATCTCAATATTTTTCAAATCAAACAGGCTCGATGCTCCCTCGATTGGGAGGAAAATTTCGACGCATCATTGATCATTTCGGCTCGGCCACAAACACCCTAATATTTACGCACAGTACTTATTGAAACACGGTATAAATATTAACTGCTATTGATATTTTCTTGAAATAATTTTACAGTTATGATGTTGACAAATTGAATATTTGATTATTTTTCAAAAGAATATATTTTTCATAAATAAATAAATAATAAATAAATATTGAAATATTTATTTATCTATAGTAAATATTTTCTACAATACCGATATATTTGAGGAGCTGTAATAAGTGGCCCAAAAATGCTCCTTGCATGTAACAAAACACGGTAGGAAGTAGCTACTAAAGGTATTAAGCTCATGGACTAAATAAATAATATCTTAGTTGACTTTTTGTAATACAATGACAAGCATACTGTGAAAAAAATTTGTTATGTTTAATTGTTGTAAGTAAACTGATAAGGCTGTTTGTAGCGAATATTTTAATTGTTTTTCGCATCTTTTTTAAATATCCACACCACATAATTTCCACATATACAATATAATAAAAATATATTTGCAAAGCCTATTTGATTTAGAATAGCGTCACTTTTTAAATCTATTTGAAAACCCTAACTTTTTACTTGTAATCAATATCCTACTATATTTCTACCGTCACAATACAATATTTGCAATCTACTTATTAATAACCATTGATTAGGTCTTGTGTAGTAACTTTGAATTAAAAATGTTATTCGAACAATCACAGTCAATAAGCAAATTTCCATAGATGCTCAAAGATACTGCTCTTTAAGGTTCTGTTAGGATCCCTTTGTTCTACGTACGTCCATCTGTCTATCAAAATCCTTAATCACGAGAACGTATGGCGGTATTGAGCTGAAATTTAAACCATATCTAAAGTGTCCATTCTCTTGAAACTGTGAAAGAATCAAACTTCCAAGTTAAAGTAAAAACTAGATACAGTTGTTTTTGCCGCAAATATAAAAATACACTCCATTCGTAAACTGATTTGTATATTGTAATTGTATTTGTATTATAAAAAAAATTAACAAAAGTTAACTTGAAATAATAAAATAATATATTATAAGTCGCCAGCACTATTCACAATACAATGTTGTACGCATAAATCTTTGAGTTTGACTTAGTAACCTTTCTACTAAAGTATAAATACTTCGTCTGAAACAGACTCTGTACCACTACAATCTGGGAATGTGCAGTTGCGCAACACAGTTGTTAATCTCCCTCCCTTCTATTACGTCACTGACACCGCTGCAGACATTAATTGCCTACACTTAATAATTTTCCGAGTCATTTCCGATCCTTCCGACGACGATATGAGTTCTGTGTAATTGTTTACCATCGCCTTATCACCACATCTTATTGGGGTTGTGATGAAGCAATGTCATCTTACCACATTACTGCGGTTTAAAATCTGTAGATACTGTGCTTTCAACTGGAAAAATATGAAATCACAATTCTGAGAAATAATATATGGTAGTTTTAGTTATTGCTAATTGCAGTAAAATTTAAGTTTATTTAACTAAAAAAATACTTAAATTGTAGTGGTACGGTTGGTATTTATTTCTAAACGTAAATATATATCTAGAAATAAAGAAAATCTTTTTGTTACTTCAATCAGATTTGCGGCTACAGTATAAGTAAGATATTTAATACAAAATTAAATATCTTAATACTCTTTAATTAACCTAATGAACACATTATATTCAAAGAAAAATACTGTCTTGTTACCTATTTAAAATCGCGAAAGCCTGTAGGGCCTTGTGTATATCTACCCTAATGTAGATAGGTATAATCCAACGAGATGTGCAAATAGCTACACAGCGTATTTGGAGTCCCTATTCGGTATTATGTTACCGGTCAATACTAGCATATCGGATACAGTTCATGACCGGGTCTTTATTTGGGCCGGCCTGATAAACCCCCTCCCCGGTCTCGTGCAGCGCTCACAGCTGGCCCGGAGCCAGAAGCACCACTAATTCGTGGAGTTCGTTACATAATTACAACGTTTTTGCTGTAACCCAGCATGCAGTCATGTGTAGCGTGCACATTTTTTACATTATTGCTTTGCTGTCCAATTAGATAATGTAAAATAATAAAACAACTTTTCAAGTAAATTCAAATAAAAAAAGTCAACTGTACATTTTTTGGACGACTGTTACGCGATTTCTCAGTCATTTTCAAACCGATTTTCAAAATACATTTTATATTCGATATACCTATTCCATCCCATTAGATGATGTTCCCAGACAAATTTTCAATGGGGGCAACCTTCAAATTTTAGAAATTTAGAAATTTAATACTCAAAATTGCAAAAAAATGTCTTGAAAAAAAATAAAAATACTAAAAAGGGAAATATAATTCAGAAGTTATCCTATTTAAAAATATTTTTCAGATAAGAACTCTAAATTTGTACTTAACTTCGTATAGCAACTAACCGACTCAATTTGTCAATAATCTGAAACAAATTATAATCCAACAGTAAATTTTCAATCAATCAACATCTAATCAGGTTTATATATTACTTACTGATCTCGTACATCCAATTAGTAATGGAATCACAGGACACAGGACGCGCCTATACACCTATCAAGCCCCATGAGTCAGATACTCAGTGACAGTAAATTTAATCAGAATAATAAAATCTAGGCCATCAGTACGAGTGCCTAATAAGCCTCTTCAATGCCTAGCGACGACACAACAGCGAAGCCATGCAATTTAAATTAACAATCAAAACGATAGTGTCCGCCCTGACGCCGCCCCAACAAAAGTTAATAAATTATAGAGGAAAGCTATTGCCTCTTGTTTTATCAACTCAATTATTTTAATGGTAATTAATATTTCTTAAATATTCTTTTGCCAAACTAGATATTTATTATCAATATATTTTTAAACTTTAGCATTATTATTATTATACTCGAATATTACGATGAATGATTGGATAATGTATAACTCACTGTATTCTAAAATAAATTTTAGAAAGTTTACTCTATCAAACGTTTATCTACTATACTAAACTTACTTACTTTCTTTTCTTATTTTTTAAATTTTTTTACCTTTTTATTTTTTCTTTTTCTTTTATATTCTTTATTGAAAAAGCATCTTTAATTTCGAAGTTAAAGATTAAAAATTTAGTTGCCTTCTTAGAAGATCTCGAGTGTTATTCGCTCGTCTTACACACGCTTTCGCTATTGCCTTGTAAATTCTCCAACATGGAAATCTTCCAAAGTATTCCACTGAGGCTGAGGCGTGGTAATTTCCAACTAAACGAGGGCCGCACTCATTAATGCATCCCATTAATAAAACATGACAATGTAAAGGTCCCGCTTGTGGTTGCCGCATGATGCAGTTGCTCCTTCACTCAAAACTAATAACACTTTTTTAAAGTAATTGACACAATAAATAACAGAAATGCTCATGCAGTGAACCATGTTTTTATTTTTGTCTAATATTAACAAACGTAGAAACCTGTCAAATGAACGATTGTATGAACTGGAACTTTTAAAACTTTATTTGAGAAAAATTAACGTAATAAAGATTATGTAACATAAACTTCAAAAGTTGCTACTTCAGACAGTAATATTTAATCAAAATTACAACAACTAATTTGGGTATTGCCGACATTAAATATCAAAACTTAAATTCATTTTTTTAGTAAGAGGTGGCTAAAGAATAAAAATTAGATTAGAAAGAGTGGTTGGCGACGGACGGAGTGAATAGCTCTCAAGCCGGGCTTCTTACTGAGAACGCCAAGATTAATAATTGTGGTCGAGCTTGTAGAAAGAAGAAAGCAATGCCAAGTAGCTTTTGTGTGGGGGGTGGTTTATGAAAAATTCCTTTCTTTATCTTATCATCTAAAAATAATCCAATTACAAATTAATAATAATGTTCTTTATCGTCTATGCAACTAACAAACAAGACATGACCTTTTGTGTAAGTATTAGTCGTATCGAGACGTTTCGATCCAGTTAGCGTTATTAATTAACGGTTCAATTCGATTGAAATTTACATTAGGGGCCTTGTGGCCCATTAGGGAAGTGGTGGTAAGTTGTTACTGTCAGCACCTACTAGTTACGAATGTTGTTATCGAACAATAAACTACCAATCAAGTCTGATATAAGAAAATGCTTAAATACTTCACAAAGTTTGGATGAAATGTTGGAGTGAATGTTCTTTAAATATAATAATGTATTGCTATTTATTCGTCTTGCTACAACTCAAAAACCGATTTTAATCTGTTTTTATATTGTTCGCTTTAAATAAAAATTACAGGAGTAGTTACCCCTATGTTAAAAATACTCAGCGAACATTATTAAACAAGTTATTTAAGCAATATTTATAAGGTTTCTATCTAACGAAAATAAGTCTTAAATATTCCGAAAACATATTCCGGATTCCGTGATAATACAGTTACTTATATTACCTTTTACACTCACAACCCGCCAGGGACTTCTCTCGAGACTCGACATTGCTCTTAATAACTTTAGCCATTGAAGGCACTACATCGCATCAAAATTGTATGATTACACCTACCTTAAACGTAAGTAATTTTAGTTGATTTCGCTACACTGCGATTGATACTAAAACTTTTTACAAGATAATTAAGTAAACGTGTTGTGTGTTAAACAATATCTTATTATAAACATTTAAGTAGAAAAAGCATATTTAAAATAAATTTATAGTCATAAGTCCTAATTTGTGTCAAAAAATAAATACTAAAGTGAAAAGGCTCTAACTACGCCTAACTTGGTGAAGCGAACAGTTGAAGGAAAATGTAAAATAGAAATGTACAATTCCTTAGATAGATTACACAATAGTTCAAAGCTTAAATACAAATGTATGTTAGAAAAGTAAATATGATAAAAATTGGAAATATGTAATGCAAGAACTTAAATTACATAAGATGTAAAAAAACAAATCCAAAGCATTTACAAAACATATAGGGAGTTTGTTTAAATTGGTATAGCCATCTGTGTTGGCTGACCTCAGGCTACTAGAATAGTTTAAAACTTTCCAAAATCGGGAAAACTACTAGCTCTCACTTTGGACCCCAAGATGCTTTTAAGGTCGCTACGTTATTTTTTGTTTTAAATATTTTTCAAATGATTTTATTTACTAGTTTTTATTAAAAGAAGAGCTATAAGTGATACTACTAAGTAACTTTTGAGAATAAACGATATTGAAAATTGTAATTTTATTCAGTGTTGACAGTGATAGCAGTGAAGATTCTGCTACACGCGTTATCAATCATAAAATGTATAAATTTTATGTAATATTGGAAAAAAGTATGCTCATTTTGCCATCCTACTATTCAAAAAAATATACTCTATGTATCTGCAATAAAATATACCGAACTGAGAATTTTCCCCACGATCCGGTATGTGCTAAGCTTAAGAAGTCATAATAATAATGTTTCATACACTCGTAAACGGTTTACGGTGAGCTTTTTAAGCTTGGTGGGAATGTCTGTATCGGTATGTTTTTATGACGACGACGTAAGAAACATTAGATATTGCTACTTTTTCTTTATGATCTAGCGATATTAAAATAAGTCCTACAATGAAATTGAATGACTAAATATATTTTTATGAGGCATATTTAACCGAGCAACATACTTATCTACTCTAACTATACGAAATTCATTATTTCGGCGTCTAAAATTGGGATACGTTAGGTGGATATGTACGAACTTAATAATTTGTCTACTATTATTATTCAAGTTTTTCATTGAGGTGTTATATAGGTTAATGCACATATCTTTCGTTAAATCTGTGTACATAGTTGACAATCGTACTGGTCACTTTTACTTGCTATCAGTCTTCTGTCAAATTACCAGTTACCTTTGGATATCAATACAACTAGGAAGAACATAAATCGTGACTTTTTACAGAAAATATTTAATTTCTCCCCTCTTTCCTGTGGCTATTATCGACCTCACTCGATTAGATCGAGTCTTTTGATCCCTTCCTCCTAACGTTATACCTTACAATTTCGCTAATGGTAGCGGTTCAGGAAATTAGGCTATATAATGTAGGTAAGTTGACAGATGAACCAGGCAATGTTTCAAGTTAAACTAAGCCCAGATTTCCAAATTTTGTACACAAAAAGATTAATTATATATAATTTACTCTTTTAATAATAAATTTTAAACAATTTGAATAACCGATTACGCTACCTAAGTTTCGCTTAGAGACAGTAACGTTGTCTACGTTAATAACTCTTTTTCTTTCGTCAGTAGGATACCGTCGGCCACGTCCGTGCGACAAGTTATATTAAAATTCCGGAATGCTCAGATATGGGTCGCTGCAAGTAGGTCAGAAAGGCGCGCTGTCATCCCGGTGCCACGCACCTAACACATTTAGAGACCCAATTTGGGTCTACTTTTATTTATAAATAAGATTGAGATTTGTTTTTTGGAAAGTAAGATTATATACGTCAATATGTACACTGTAGAAAGAGGCGTTTGTAAGCCTCTTGACTGTCATACTTTGCAAACTCCGTATAATGTTTATGGGAAAAGGACTCCGAGTTACACCACTGTAGCTCAATTGATTAACTTATGCTGAGTTTCAATTATCGATCTACGAAAATTTTACTAACAGGGCGCTGATACTTAACATATACATATGTGAAATAACAAATGTGTGAAATCATTCTCAAATACATCCAAGGCTATAGTTAAGGAGTTATAAACTTTTGTCCTTTTCAAGCCCCAGGCGCTGGTGGTTCCTCAACTTAGGAACATATTTTATGTCTGGTTTGTGGGTACTTAACATATTAAATAAAGTTTGCCCATTCATAAGCCTATTTACATACAACTATGCTAAGTCTGCTGCATATAGGAAAGCAAAAACAACTTGTTAAAGTTTATAGGAACTCGCCTAAGGCTGGTTCTCCATTGCCCCTTCGCAACAAGTTATAAGTCCAAACCCGAAACTAGGAAACTACGCATAATTATTAGCCAAACATTCTTGTAAATCTGAGACGCAAGCCGAGTTGCACTCTACAAAGAGAAGAGAGGAATTTAATTTCAAATATAATAATGAAGAA
This sequence comes from Acentria ephemerella, assembly GCA_943193645.1. Taxonomy (NCBI): domain Eukaryota; kingdom Metazoa; phylum Arthropoda; class Insecta; order Lepidoptera; family Crambidae; genus Acentria; species Acentria ephemerella. The sequence goes on along the minus strand of OW971877.1, from coordinate 6,511,992 downwards.
GAAACTGTATACAGGTAAAGCCACGTGTAATAACTTGTCAATTTGACAATCTATAAGCCCCATTTCTATGCATCTTCTAAGTTGATAAGCAAAAATTCTAAACTCCGTCGGAAACTGATAAAAAATAAAAAAGATTTTTTTCAAGATTGTATATTTTAATACAAATTAGGTAAGAAAGTTAAATAATAATCGAGAATCAAAAACCTCCATCGTCTTTTAATTTTATATGTTATTAAATATCTTTCTTTAATACTACAATTGGAGTAAAGGTCTTCTGAAGCACGACAAAGGGATGTAAAACCAATCTTTCGCCGTCTGAAATATAATCAAAGGAAGCATTGAGACCGACATTAAAAGGGATTTATGGAAAGCAACCTCCTTGTGCGAAAGAACTCATCTTTGGAGGAAATATGTTTCTTTGGATCATTATGATAAATATCAAACATTAAATTAAATATGATTTCTTTTTCAAAAGATCTATTATAATAATCAATCATTTTTCTGCGTGTGACGAAACGAAAGCGGTACCAAGATGGTGAACACGATCCTAAACCCGTTATAATTGTACACTTTGAAATTCAGCATTTTAATTACCTAATTACAGCATTACCTAATCATAATATATCTTTTGATTATTTTGTTTTTCACGCGAGCTTTATAAGATATCGCAACAGACAATGACAAGCTTCTCCTAATCCGCAACGTCGAAATATATATAATATAATATATGAAAGTTTTTAATGAAAAACATACATCATTTCACTTAATTTCAGACCATGATGTAAGACTATTGTGTGTTCGTAAACCCTTTACAATTGTAAATTCGGATTTCTCAAAAAAGCTTAGCTATCGGGGGTTATTACCGAGATAATTTGTTCAGGTGTAAGTGTAACGCAGATTTTAATGAATGCTCATCGCAATGGGCGCGTAAGGCTCAGACCCTCATTCCGCTCTTTTGTTCCTTTGTCTAGTGTCACGGTACAAATCTTTGGTGAGACTTGTAGTCATTTTTAAGGCTCCGACCAGAAAATAGAATACGGTTTCTTTAGCAAGTCTATGAGTACATCTGCATATATCATGCTAAAGCTTTTTTACCGATAGAAGTCAGTAAATATGCATCAAGGTTTGGGCACTCTTCGGTTTTCTTAAAACCTTAATTAAAAATATATTTTTATAATTTTATTCTTTAGTATAGCTGCTTTTATGATTGATTGCTTTGTGGGTAAACATATTTTTAATTGATTTTCTAAACCAACTGTCATGAGTATTGTTGATCGTAAAATTATTCATGTCATAACGTGTTTATTTAACAATTTTTTACAGTAATATCTAACTGCGGTTCACAAATCTTGATCTGTCCACTGCTACTCGATCTGAACCGAAAACCTAGACCTATGATTAGAAACATATTTTTTAATTTAATTTTTTCCTCTATAATTAAATATTATATGTCCACAAAAAGTTAAGTCTTCACGTGCTATATACATTACTTCTAAATAACATACTTATTTCCTACATTCCGCAGATTATGCGGCCTAAAATAAACATTTAAGTTACTTTCATATTATTCAGTCAATATTCAATTTGTCGTATACATTCATAATTTTGCAATGATTAAATAAACCATTTCGTTATTATTGTACCGAAGTTTTAGATATTTTGGGACTAATAGTTTTCAAAATTCTTAGTTGTAGGTTATAGATGTTTTCTGTATGCTGATGAATTTGTCATCACTGTCACAGAACGACAGCATTATAACGTTTTATGTATTATACAATTCAGTTTCACAAATATTGTCCTGTGTCCTAAATACATTGTGTTTATCGTGTCATCAACTGAACCAACGTCTGACTAATGAATCGAGTTGCTAATTCCTGTCCACGGATATTGAAGTTTGAGCCCAGTCAATTTGAACTCTATATGTTAATCTTACACTAACAATTTTGTAATAAATGTCAAACAGAAATTGAATTTATAAGGTAGTGCAGAAATAAAAGAAAAGAAAAGAGTTGGGAGAAGCCTTTGCCCTGTGAAACAACAAAGGACAATGTCAACAAATAATTTAAAAAGTAAAATATAGTAATGAGAGATCTCTTTAAAAAAATAATTAGTTCGTTAAACCTTTTATAACTCACTAGCTCCCGCCTGCCGCTGCGCCCACGTATAGTTCTTTCTCTCAGAAATGTTTTATAGCCTATAACCTTTCCTGATAAACAGACTATCTAACACAAAAAGCATTTTTCAATTTCAACTAGTACTTCCAAAGACTAGTCCCTAAAATCTAACAAAATTTACCTTTTTACAATATTAGTATAAAGGAACGGTTGCGCCGATTATATTGTACTATTATTTGTTAAATTATCTCAACCCTCAATAACAGAATAATTTTGAAAATGTAACAAAATTCAAGCAAAAATATACACAGAATATTTCGTTTTTTCAATTCCTTAAGTTCGGAACACCGCAATCTTCCGCAATCACATCGCACATAACGCACGACGACGACCGAGGAGCGAAATGAAAGGTAATTTTACTCGGACAAAATTCTGTGAATTTATATGTCTCCAAATCGATTTCAAACTATGGTAAGTTAAATTTAAAATATAATACTTAAGTTATTTAAAATGTTACTATCAGGTACTCTTATATGGTGTACATTAGATTTTTATCCAATATAGGGGTATATTCTGAAAATATGTTTGATATTATTTCTACGGTGGTAGGAATTTCGTGGGCCCAGCTAGTAAATGAAAGCAATAGCGAATTCTAAATCAGTTAAATAATTTAAACATAAAAATTTTGTAGTACATAAGACCAATAACAATTTTTTAATTAAATTTCTCTAATATCGTCTTTGAAATTCATAAAAGAAATAACTTGCTCTAAATAGCTATATTACAAAGAATTTTTACTACAGGTAAATCATTGTAGATTATTTTAAACCAATTTAAAGTATCAGTTTAAACAGCTGGTTTATCTATGAGGGCCGAAAAATCCAAATGCTACGAAAGACGGACGAATTAAATCATTGCGAGAGACATGGGTGTTTGGCGCATGCGTCTCTTTCACGCCTGCGCAGAAACACTTAACCTCAATCTGTGGCGTGTTTTTGAATGAAAACTGCTGCAGCCGGTTCACAACTGTAGTTTGCTTATAAGTACAACGTATCTATTATCCAGGTTATAACTTACAGTTTATTAGAGAAATATAAGTAATTGATAAAAGCCTATTCTTAGTAACTTTATTTACATTTAATAGGAATATAAAACTTATTACATTTACTTGTTTGGCATTTTGGTTCAAATTTCTGTTTTAAAGTTTTTGTAAAGCTATGTATGTAAAAAGTCATTTTGTATCAATCTAGTCATTCCCGTGACTACTTTAGTAATCCGATAAAATAATTATGCCACCAAATAATTACGCACTCTAAAAACATTTCAAAAAGTGCGTTTTTTCCGATATTTATACCTGGTAAGAGAAATAAATGTGTGGCATTTTCACTGGAATTCATTAATATTATCATCGCCATTGAGCTATATTTAATAGATGGCATTAGTGGCATTATAAATAAATAGAAGGAAACTAACGAACAACTCGTTAGTTTCATTAAAAATGCTTGACCGATCTAAGAATTGATAATTAGATGGAAAATGCTATTCAAAGTAATTACTTCTTCCACCTTTTCGGAAAACTTTTAGTTAGATAGCGTTCATTGCAGGTTGTAGGTGATACAAAGTTCACCGATAAACTAAACTGCCACATATATAAATAAAATGAATTCCTGTCCGTAACTCATACTGTATCTCAAAAACAACTTTACCAATTTGAATAGTTTCTTTTATGTATTGTAACTAGGGTACATTACAATGCCGCTTAGCCAGTGGCATTACAGTAAAAATAACAATGGAAAATTCTAAATTGCAGCTAAAAAAGTAATAATTCAAATTTGGTAATTTAGTGGAGAAAATCGTCTATGCAAAACTAAGATTTCTCCCTCTGTTACTTCGGATTACTTTTAATAAAGAGCGTCTTCATACTGACTTATTATTTATACTCTCAAGTTTTAAAAAAGTTTTAATTTACTTCAGAACTTATTATTATTCTCATCTATATATTCTAAAAAACTTTTGAACATCTAACTTACCACCTTTAATTTTTATGGCAGACAACTTATGGCAATACTTATATCTTAAATCATATTATTAAACATGATCATATCTTCGTTTGAAAAAAGAAATACTGTTTGTTGTTATAACAGCAGGCAGTATTTTTGGCAAATAATTCAAAGAAGAAAAATAAAAATGCTTAATTTAACTAACAATGAAATAGTTTAGATAAAAAAAAATTCAAAATCGAGTTCACATCACACCTATAAAATAATCTACCTCAGCCATTACAAAAAATAAATAAAATTTTATTGGGTCTTAAGGTAACTTTGAAGGGTATTTTATACGATAAATGTATATTCGTACATTATTTTTTTCTGCATTTGTGCAAAACTCCTATAAAAGGCTACCAATAGATAGCTACCATAGCAATTTCGTGTAGGATAACTGTTATTAATTATTGTTGATTATCCAAACTACAATTATTATTTTTATTCTTATATTAAATCTAAAGATTTTTCCATAGTAAAGCTATTTCTATTTAAACCTTTATTATAGTTAAAGCCGATATTGTATCACAATTCAATGACAAAAACAGAATACATTTAATAAAAAATTACATTTCCTATTTCATCGTTCTTTTGACGATAAAAGAGTAGATTATGAAGTCAATTAATAATCGTAGAATGAGTACAAATACTTGGCCACTTGCCTAAGTGAAATATAATGCAGATACAGTAAGAGGTACAAAAAAGTCGAGTGTGCAAGAAGAAAAGAGAGCACTTTATTTAAAAATATAGAGTTATCTGTTTATGCATATTTTTGTAATATGGTTGGGTCAATAATATATCGCAAAAGTTGAACAAGGTACATTGCAAAATTATCACATGGTTAATTCTATACATGCTATTCCGGAATTAGATGTGTGCCCATCAGGAGTTTGTAAGATTACCACGCTGACTCTACCACTGGAACCAATAGACTGATATTTGAGACAAATTTTTGGTTAACAAAATCAAAACGGGAAAGTGGCTACTCAAGCAAACAATTAAAGGTATACCTACCTATTTATACTTATTTATTCATTGAGCATTGGTATGATTGGATTCGCTGAATTAAGATTTTCTATCGTCTCATAATTTGCACCACTTTGAAGTAAAGACCGTCTGAAGCGATCTCTTACGAGTATGATTCAAAATTAAATTTATTCGACAGAGAATAACTTCGCTGACTAAACTTTATCAAATAAACCTTCTTCAAATAACTTCAACAACCATTGAGAAGTAATTTCCTGTAAATGATGCCAATGAAATAGTATTAAGCGAACCCTTAAATGGATATATTATTACGTCGACTTCAATGTAGGTAATGAAAAATAATTAAATAAATACCAATAATAATCGCTACTCAACGATACGTAATCGGCTTTATCGTGCCGATTCACGTAGCTTTATACCTAATAAAACGTAATTAGTGAGTGCGAAATATAATGAATTGATTATTGCACAGTATGCGATGCCTCGGGGATCAATTAAACGTCAATAACCCTTGTTATTACCGGCTATACGGCTCAACAATGTTGACTACAAAATACAAATTAGCATTAAAAAGATTTTATAAGTTATATAAGTACTAACTTAACCAAACATTAGCATTAGCTAAGTACTCAAATCAGTTCTTATTGAATTTTGGTACATTCACACAGATATACACACACACACACATATTGTTACCGTTTGCTTAAACTTTTGATATTGTTTTCGATCGGGTCCTAACACATATATAACTAAGGAGGTGATATCAGCCATTTGTTATGTTATATTGTAAATGACAGTATTTATACAACTATGTAAGAGCCATTTAAGTTTCATTCGGTAAGCCGCTTTTGGTGATTTCTTGAAATTATAGCTTTTAAGTATAGGAAAATAGATGTCTTTTCATAATGGTATACTTACAAACAGAAAGGACTTACTCCTTTCTGTTAATCAATCGGACACCTGATGGCGAGCGGTTATTAATAGAAAACGTTACATTGACAACTTTGGAAATTCACCCCTTTATAATGAGATCGACGACCTTATATACTATTGATATAGACCAAAACATGTCAAAATTTACAAAATTAAAAATACTTATCAAATTTATAGATGTAAAGATTTTAAGTATTCTAGTATACCAATATTTTTACAAAAGTTGCTAAATTTGTAGTAATGTTTTTATACTATACTACTCTTCATACCATGCTACGTTCGTAGATTTCGTAGCGGGGCGTAGCACGTAGCTAAGTGAAAACATTCACGTCAGGGTTGAGTTTTTTAGCCATAAAATATTGTCCTTTTAGACGAAATAAAATAAAAACCATATAACATAGTTAATAATAAAAGTTGAATAGGTGTATAATATATAGAAAGTACATTTTTGAGTATTTGCTTCTTAGGCATATTGGAACATCTATTATTTTGATTATTTTTCTTAAATAATCAATTTTATAAAACGATATTTAAATTGATTTTCTTCAGCAAAAACAATAATTTTTATGCGCTTTATATCATGTATCATTTCAGGACGTAAGCATCAAGTCAAGCATAACCCTAAGCACCCTTAAACTCTAAATCTACCTAACAATACATCTTAATATGCAGTTTTGAGTAGAAACCATATTTTTAAGTTTCGTTTTTTTTTAAATTTTACATTTGCTTTTGTTATTGTTTTTGTGTTGATTTGGTTTTGGTGTAAGAAGTTAATTTAACCATAGAAAATATTTCGTTTGTACGTGGAAATCAAGTGAGGGATATGCCAAAACAAAATTAAGCATTCATTTCTTACGTGACGTACAGTAACATTACCAAATAAGCATTCGGAAAATCATACTTTTTGTAATATTTATATGTATATATTTTTTATTGTAATTCGATTTTTCTCCAAATCCAATAATTTTTCTAATATTATAAAATTGATTTGCTTTATTTACTGTTCTTATTGTTATTCTTTTCTGTCTATTATATGAAGTTATTCCAGTCATAAGTTCTCGTCAGTTATATATAACACAAATAAAGTTCATTTATCTATGCATAATACCTATACAAAATAAGTTCATTCTGAGTGAACGTGAAAATTAAAGTATAAATTACGAACGGTCGTAATAATATGTAAAGAAATTTTTACATGGCATCGATGCCATCGTTGTAGCTGGCTCCCAAGTTTAAGAACGACTTAAAAGATGCAACTTTTAATAATTGGACATTACACGTAGCCAGGCTAACAACTATAAAAATAAATGAAGTTAACGGCCACTCCGTTAACGTTTGAAAGCTTTCAGCGTACTGTTGAATTGTTGGCAGACGGAAACGGATTCAGACAGGCCAATGGTATGTTTATTATTACTCTGATGCAGTGATTGCTATTTCAACCGAAAATTTTTATGATTATGTACATTTGAAATGGAAAAAAATCGGTAGAAATGCTTTTGATTCGTTCCTTCAACAATAATATGTATGGGTACTGGAATTTTTGTTCTGCCAAGAGTAATGATAACATACGAAGTAATGATCTACCAGTTAGGCAGTTACCGAAGCCTGTGAGTACTTGCAATGGGAAATTTTAAGTTTGTGAAATAATTTTATACCTTTTTTATAGAACCTAACACAGTGGACATTCCATGCAAGAGGGACTTTCTGTTAACGCACAGTAAGCGACTACATTAAATCTGATGTGGATGGATCTAATCTGAGAGTTTAAATATACTATTTCTTAATATACATATTTAAAACACAGCTTTCAAAATTACTCATGGAAATCAGATACCATTGATTATTATATAACACATGAAAATTAAAATGCCTTTTTCAAAAGAAAATTTTATGTGATGATATCCTTATGATTATGACGGGGAGATAGCTGTTTTTATAATATTAATGTTCCGTATCAATTCGACAAAATGAACTCTCTGACGATCTTTGGGTATGTTCAGTAAAGAATTGCGATGAACAACTATTGACAAAAGGTATCTCATGTATGTGTAAAATGCCACCATTAGTAACTCATCTATCAATCAAATCTCGCACACAGACGTTCTCTAATCATTTCTACTTTGTATCAATTAACACATGATCCATCAAATCTGTCATTGTCATTTTGTTATGACTACCTGTGCTTAAAGCTCTTGTAATTAATACCGAGGTCTATTATTATAAGCCCAGTAAAATTATTTCCTAAAATAGTTAAGAAGCGACTAGGACGCTATCACAAGCCTACCTAGTTATTATAACACCATAATATTATAACACCATGAGTTGTTGTTGTAAGCTTAGTATTTCGTACAATAAGAAAACTGTCTTTTTTACTAATTATCGTAAATTCATACCTACGTCTTTTATTTATTTTATTTTATAAAGGTGGCTTACAGCACGCATTTCACTAGCACGGATATTGAATATAATACATATAGTATTGTTACCTTAAAAATAATCAAATGTATATCTTATATGACCTTTTTATTTCTGATTTTTTGTACAAAATAAGATTCACAAGAATTCCAATCTTAAATATATATCTTTTTTCATAACCTGAAAAACAATTTCTACGTTTAAAGATTACTTTAAGAAAAAATTGGTAAGAATATGGATTCGTACAAGACTTTATCAAGTCACTAAGATAAGATGACAAATAAATTGGAAATCTATAAAGAATAACTGATATTTACTTTAATTACAACTAGTTTCACAAATGAATGTTGTCAATTGTCGAAATCCGGATGTCGGCAATTGACAACTTGTGTTGATCGAAACAGACACATCCCTGAAGTAATAGCGCCATTATCCATATAGACGAAGGGCAAATGCGAGCTGTCGTTCACATCCATTGTCAAATTAATAGATACGCCATCCATCACACAGCCTGCCACTCAGCCTCCTCGCAACACTCGATTCCTCACTACGTTTAGGTTAAGAAACGTGACTTGCCCTATCGGATCGATACACGCATATTATCGTCTAACCAGCGAACCAGGTCAGGCGGTACTTTCATGGTATTTCCATCACTTGAAATTATAAAATAAATCACTACAAATTATGGTCGTTCGACCAGTTCGAGTATTAGAATAGAACCGTATAAATATTTTTTATTTTTTGTGACTATTAATTATCCGTCAACACTTGATCTTTTTTGTATTCGTGACACTTTCCGACAAAACAGCACTTTTGATTGTGTTCTTGTTCCAAAAAAAAATTTGAAAATCAGCTAGTGTGAAAATCACCGAAATGATCACGTGAATCGTCACCGTGCTAAGCGAAACGAAGTCGGCATTCAGTGTCACTCACCTGGCACTCTTCACACGTGTGTACAGAGTAGGACTGGTCGCAGTCGTAACGATTGAGGATGTCGACGAAGTCGCAGTGCACGCGCGCGACCATCTCGTCGAGAGCGAGGAGGTCGTGCAGCGTGCGCTCGCAGCGCTCCCCGCCGGCCAAGACGTCGGCGCGCGCGCCGTGGTCGAGCGCGGAGGCAGGCGAGCGCTCGCAGCAGGCGCGCAGCCGCAGGTCGGCGAGCCGGCGCGCGCGTGCACCGGCCCCCATCGCGCACAGCGGCGGCACGTCGCGCCCCGTGAGCACGCCGCTCGCGCCGCCGCCGCCGCTGCACGCCGCGCCCCCGCACTGCGCGCCGCCGCCCTCCTCCTCCAGGTCGCACGCGCTCAGCCAGGGGTTGAGGCGCGCGAGCGGACTCACGGCCAGGCCCGCGGCCGCCATCAGCAGCAGCAGCAGCAGCGGCGGCGCTCGCATGGCGGGGGCGGCGCCGCTAGCGGGGGCCGGCCCGCCGGGCGCGGCGCTGCCTCATACCGCATCGCGCATGGCGACCTACTCGCGCGGCCCGGGCCGCGGGGCCGCCGCGCGGGGTGGGCGCGCCGCCATGTCGCTCGCTCGCCGCTCGACTGACTCCCCCCGGGCGCGCATCGATCGCCCCGCGCCCCGCACCCGCCGCTGCGCGCGCCCTCGCAGACTCCATCGCCGTTATATAACCGTGCGCGCGCACCCCTGAGCCCCGCCCGCAGCGCCTTCCGCCCTCTATCGTACTACGAGAGTTTGCCGCCCGCCCAAACATGCTTTAACGCATTAAGCACTGAAAAAATTTTCACAGTTTCTACGAGATGGCGCTGCCAATATTTCCTGATTAGTTAAATGTTTTTTGTGTATGTCTCTTCTTGATTTGGTTGATGTACAATAAAGATATATTCTAATTGGATTCTTCTTTGACAAATAGCTTTTTCCGTAGATATTACTTACCTATTTAATTTATTAGTATACATATATTATCACACAGATTAAAAATTATTCATGATTTTCCAATAAAAAACATTTTGTTTTTCGTAATTTGATCATAATTAATTGCAAACATTCAAATTAATCTTAGCCTCTATCTAATGTCGAAGGAAAAATAATGCTGTAGATTAGAATAGAATATATCTTTATTGTACATCAGCCCATTATCAGCCATCTGTATTCCAATGTGTGGTGTTTATATATATATTAATTCCTTTATTTAGTTTAAGGACCTTCATTAAAGCATGTCAGTCTCTAAATAGACCGCGCAGGGTCAAAAATTAACATATAGATTTTACAACAACTACACACACCGACTGACTGATGGATTTTACATTTGTTTATCAATGCCTCTCGCTGTTAATCATTTTTAGTATACTCGCCTAACAAGTGCTGATCGTCGTCAAACGTACCACTAATTTCACAATTAGGAGAGTTCACTTTATTCATCAATTACGCTAACTTGTTTCTTGGGTAATGAATACCAGAGCGAAGTCGCACTGACTTATCATTATAATATAGGATTCGTTTAAGTTAACAAAGATATTTTTAGGGGCTCACGTTGTATCGTTTTGTACTCTATTCCTATTTTATTTATTTAACTGTCTCTGTAATCTAGTGGCTGAGACCACCTAATTCAGACCTGGAGGTTCGGGGCTCAATTCCCTGAGAGGGCAGAAATTTTCTTCTCAGTTTGGTTGATGGAAAGGCTTTTTCTAAGTTCGCCTGGCTAGCTTAGCTACTACGATCTTGCCTAGATCTGCCACCATAAGAATAGTGTTAATAGCATTGGTGTGTTCCGGAAAATGGAGATTAGATAGGTAGTTCCTCTTTGAAACAGTTATCTAGGTAAATGTTTCTTTTATGCATTTAGAGGCCGCAGGAGCAGAAAATGTAGTTTCGTCTGATTTCAGTCAGAACCTACATATCACGGCTTTCTTCATACCCATTTGAAACAAATGTTTGTTTTTTACATTCTTGCCACTCCTCAGATTGTGTGTCTTTTGAGTTGTAGTATCTCTCTAGACAACTTACTTTTGAATTCTTTTATTAGGGCTTTTATTTCAAATGTTTTAGTCCTTTCGCGCACTGCCACAATTCGGTTACTCTGTGTTTTTCATATTAATAAGCAAAGAATAGGCCCCCCGTTTTGTGATACCACAAAATGCGCCTTTCCTAGCGAGTTCATCTACCGCATAGGTTACGGCAATGTCGGAATGCCCCAGTACCCATCTAAGTATAAACTTTATTGTAGTTGGAGATTGTGTGGAGACATGAACCAATAACTATGACTGTCAAATCGTCGACATAACCTTGTGTGTAATAGTTGCGGTCCAACGTATTATAATTGCCAGGAGTTGATCTACAGCTAGGGTCCACAGCAGTTGGGATATCACGCCACCCTGTAGACATTGACTTGTGGTGTAGAACCCGTGTGTTGCTTAATGCAGAATACTCATATTTATAACAATATTAAACAAACTGAATAAAAACCGAAGGAACTCTTACCGTTTTATTGTAACACATTTTATTCTATCGTATTAAATATTTGCATAATAAAGTTAAGAAAGAGATAATATAATTTTTAAAGACTTACACCAATATACACTATATTTTATTTATACTATCTATCTAAAGAAAATCTAAATGTTTGATTTTCTTGTGTTGAATAAACTCAACACAATAACCAATACAAGTACAAAAACAACACATATAGGTGCAATCGACAAGGACCCTGTCTCAGTATAAAACTTCTGCTACACTGAAGATGCCTTAGAAGCGTAAATTAAGATATAGTTGTCCTATAGGTATCTTTGAAATATGGTACATCTATACATAATCGGTATAAAAACATCGATGAAGGCGCAGACCATGCAGTAACACGTACTTAACAAGGACAATTTCTTTTAACAATCTTCTAAAAAAATTATTGGAACGATAAAAGAAAATTTCAGAGAATTAGAATAAGGGGCGGATGAATCACTTTCATTTTGAATTGCTTCATATTCGTATACCGATACACAGAATTATATTGTACATTTACATGTGCAATTATATGATTTAATGGGCATTGAAATATCTAGTGTTTGGTAACTTATGTTAAATATATAGCGTTAGCCTTATTAGCCTTTTATTTTAGCCTGGTTTTTGGCGATATTGGTGAACAGAAAGGTCGTGTTTTCCTTTATATTCTTGATATAGTCCTTATAAGCTTAACCGTATTTTCCCCACACCGACTTCGGACGCTGTTTTATTGATGCCGGTAATCAGCGGTTACCACCTACAGGCCTCGTAATAACTTTTATGACCCATTTGGCACCAATGGCGCTGAGGCGAGCGTACAATGACATATTCCCACAAATGTACTCCCAAATTTTATTATATAACTATTTATCCGACAATATGCCTTTTTGATTTTAATGTATAAACATTTAAAAAATAATTCTCTGCTCCTGCTGCTCTGTAATGTATAAAAGAGGCATTTACCTAGGGAAGCACATAGTGCACCCAGTGGAGGTGCAACAAACCACTGCCCGAAGAATCTGTAAATTTCTGGGACTGAAACACGGAGCAGTAAACTCTAAAGGGCTGCCGCAAAAAATCAAACATCTGGTGAAGTCGCCTGCAAGGCCTAAAAGTAACAATAATAATAATAATAAAATTTATGAAAGTGACTTGATGAAAGAGAGTGCATAACTAAAAAAACTACCTTCAGTAATTTAATGTAGCCTTGACAATTTACTTAATTAATTTCATTCTTCTTATTTTTTTTTACTCTACTTAATGATGATCCTTATTTATCTTTACAACATTATGGTCGTGTTGTCGGCAACTTGCGAATGAAATCTTTGCTACCGTACTACGATTTGACATTAGTAATCATTTGCTCTTACGTAAAAACTTGGTAATGAAAACAGAAGGTATAATAACTATGGTGTAAGCACTAAAATGCAATTCATTCCGTATGGCTATACGGAATGAATTGCACATATATGATTTAGTTGGATTGAAATCTATAAATTTATTAAATTTAAACATTTATACACGACAATTATAATATCATATACATTTGTATCCATACAATTTAAGGATTAAATAATAAGAAGTTAATTTGTCTCTTTTTACTTTCATTTATTTTAAATTTTTTGAACCAATTAGTGTGTGTTGACCGTATTTTATGTCAGTTTATCAAAAAACACTTTCAATTGATGCTCATATCAAGGTAGTGCTAAAATATCTCTAGTCAGAAGTCTTAGGTGGTCCGCAATACTCTGGGAGTGGTCTGGTGAATTGCTGTGGCAGAACCCAGGTCACTCCCGTGAAAGGCAGCAGAGTTATCGTGGAATTTTAATGGGTATTTCCAGCGTCGCTATCAGACACTGGGCAAGTCCCACACCGTAGGTATTCCGTAGGTAGGTACGTAAACGGAATCCTCTTCAACAAAAAAGGTGATCCACCATAATAGATTAGTTATTTTATAACTTTATTTTCCTATTCTATCAGAAAACCCTTTCATTTGACACTCATATCATGGAAGTGCATAAAAAATAAATAACTAGACTTAGAATGATATCACATGCAAATTGCATCTCAATACGTTGACGAATACTGCTTTAAATACATTCATTGCAAGTTGAATAAAAGATTGTAAAAGAATATTTATATTCCTTAATAACCTTCCTCCTTTTAAGTAAACATAGTATCTGTCTTCGTCAACCACAATCATCATCACTTAACATCAGATTCTACTAAAATGCTGCTTTTTTTATAACGCTATGTCTGGCACTATGCTCTTCTCTCGAAGTTCCCGGCGTACGGTCTACACACCCAGCTTTGTGCCTAGATCGCTGGCATGAGCTCTTGCATGAGCCGAGAATCCGTGTCCTCCCCGATGGATGCACTTCGAGGTTCATGTCAGTGAGTGCCATATCAGTGACTACACTCCATCTTTACATCGATGGCATGTTTTCATTAGTTAGGAATTTCCTCTTTGATTATAATCCAGTCCTTAAGCTTATAAGTAAATTTTAACCTATTATGTGTCCATTGGCACTTTTCTTATTGTGTGTACTCGAAGGAAATATGTTGTTCATTTATTCTTTTAATCTAAGTAAAATAATTCGTTATATCTAACATAAATATCATACATCAAAGTTTGATGAGTGAATATATTTAATAGATATTGTAATAATAATTATATGATGCGGCATATACCCATTCGTACACTGTAAACAAGAGAACATTATGATTACGTGAACTCAAACAGTTGCGTCCCTCTTGCACATAAGATTTACCTCACAAAAGGTTTGCTCTCTCGCTTGTGACGTAATGCGCTCGCGCAATCTACGGCAGTGCATTCACTCGGAGCGTAAACGGCAGCACATCACAACGTTAACTCGTTGCTCCATAAACTTTTTATTTTTTTTGTGGATTCGGAAAAAAAGAACATCACTTAAAACCGATTTCGTCATTCTTATTTCTGTCCAGTTTTAGTGTCGTGCGGAATATTATTGATGTGGCAATAAGAACTCTACGTGAAGGTTAAATTTTGCAATGGACGCAACAAGTGAGTAAAGTGAAATGAAATTTTTAA
The DNA here is from genome assembly GCA_943193645.1 of Acentria ephemerella. Classification (NCBI taxonomy): domain Eukaryota; kingdom Metazoa; phylum Arthropoda; class Insecta; order Lepidoptera; family Crambidae; genus Acentria; species Acentria ephemerella. The sequence goes on along the minus strand of OW971877.1, from coordinate 6,496,978 downwards.
TACTTATCATTATTTCTAATGCTTTTTCAAATAATACTTAAAACTGTGTAGTATTGCAACATTTTCGAAGTTAGGATTAATATATGTATTTCCAATGAGGCACTAAGTTTTACCGAATTATTTTAAATAATAAAGGAATCTAATGTGATGTTATTTTATTGGCCTATCGCAACAGGATGGTTTTATGCCAATTTGGACTGTTCTAGAAGCTAGTGTGCAATATAAACAAAAAAAATACTATGGACTATTTATGTTAAAATATTTGATAATTCATTATGATTACTAACTGTTTAAAATGAAAAGTAACAAAGAAACCAATATTGCGAAATATTTACGAACAAAGGCCTCGCTACTGTAGTTGATAGAAAAGCATCTCGATAAAGTAGTAGAATAAGCCTATGAAGAACCAATCTGCAATTAAGTTATTATCCAACAAATCACTTTCTACGTTGGCAAAACCTTGCAAGTCACGCACTAGATACCAGTGGTTTATTTCAACACCGGCGCTCTTAATAACTCTTAAATTAATTAAAAATCATCATCAAATAATATGAGGCCTGTGATTGTCCAGCTAACATTGAATTATTTGTGGAATTTGATATGTGCTCTTCTGTCAAAGCAACTGACATTTATCTTTATTTAGGAACGTATTATGTGTTTCTTAATTTTGTTTTTTAAGAAAAACAGACGTCTGTACAATGGCCTTCATACAAAAAGCATCTTGTTTATCTGTAAACTATATCCCCATAAAATATGTTGTTATTACATATTATAATCTTACGTCCCTTAACAGCCTGCTGGCATCATTTAGGTCTATTTCTCGGTATATTTCACAGTTATAATTATAATTGTAATATTAGTTTATGCGCGATAAAGATAAAAATTATAAAAAAAAAATAAGAAATTTGGGTTCTCATTCGAAAGAGGATTCTTGAATCTGTATAAGGTATTTTTGAAATTCGATTTCAAGTTTTAAAATAGAAGGTACGTATAAAAATCTGCAAGAAATGCCACCTTTATTTTTCTCATCTATTAATTTATGAAGTATAATTTTAAGAGATCTTGTATTATTATTTTAACACAATTTGGAAAAGAATAATATCAATATGCTAGTACCATGAGTTACAAATTAATTAATTAATACTATACACCGTCCATTATAACGAGAAACAGATAATACGGACTGATTGGATAACTCAACAATTAAACTAACGTAACGCTATGAATTTAGCGTTATTTTCAAACTATTGAATTTGATATCAGTCGTGTGGTAGATACAGAGAGATGTGTCATGTGCCAACCAAACTAAAACCCTTGTACAAATAAATAAAAATAAGCAATTACGTGTGTTTTATACACTCATCTACGTAACATCTAGATATAATAATGAAGCAAAACGCGACAAGAACGATTAGTACCTACAAAGATTAATTTGATTCGTATTTCCTTTGTTATGCAAAAAAAAGGTGTAAGAGAAATCCTTTTATTTTTATAAATACAGACCAAATAAGAAAAACTGGCTGTACAAAATAATGAAGATGAGTAATTATTAATTTTAAATTAATGAATTGCATTGTTATTCCAAATAATGTCAGATCGAATTATATTATACTTACGCTGTAATCTCTCCATTGTGTAACTAGGAACATATTACAAAACATTTTTTCGTAATTTGAAATAATAATAATAATTTACCATATGAAGTCTACTACCATATAAGAACAGACTCTCAAAAAATGTTTTGTATTTAAAACACCTGACGATTATTGTCTTATGATTCATTCTCATCGGGCTCACACAATCAGTGGGTATTAATTTTAGCCTTCAGATAGAAAGAGAGAGCATCAAACTTCACTCTAATGAGTTATACTCTGATAATTTTGATACCAACTAAGTCTAGTGCATATTATTATTTTTAATTCCACCAGGCCAGCACGGTCATGCTCATGTTATGGTGGATATCAGTGTTTTATTTAAAAATATTTTACTAAAAGTAAGAATATCTGCTTCTTTTATTTTATAGGATTGTTTTTATATAACCGTATATTTACGAATATATTCATACTCTGTGATGCGGGTGTATACTGTGGTGTATATTAGATAGTGCTGCTTACAACATCGTATACAGTGCACACACAGTTGTAAAATAAATTAAATTGAAATTATGTTAAAACTAGCCAAGAATCGTAGATGAATCTCACCTAGTATCGAATTGTTTACGTTTTCTCATAGCTATAGAGAATGTAACTATTTTGATACTAGGCAAGATTCCCCTACCATTTCACCCCTTAAATTTTCACCCTATTGCAACATAATTAGAATTTCTTAAAAATGTGGTATGTTATCGAATACTGATTAAATCAGGAATAGTATGATTCTTTATGTCAGCTAAGATTGGACAAGATTTATTAATCACATCAAGCATAAAATTTCAAAACAAATCTTTTTATTACAGTGGAGAACAAAATGGGCCTTCCTCCTCCGTACGAACAGTCTGTGTCTAACCCTATTCCACCACCCTCGTACTTCGGTAACAACCCTCCAATGCCGCACGGTGCGGTGCCTCCAACAGCTCCCCGCACCACAGTCGTCACAACGCAACCCCCACCACAAACTACGAGGAAGCTAGGCCCAGGACCTACAGGCACTACTTGCGCAACATGCAACAAGTCCATCATCACACAAGTTGATTATGTACCCAGTAATCGGACACACATCGTTTCAGCAGCTCTTTGCATTATTGCTGGGTAAGTTCAAAACAATCCTAAATGTAACGGTCTACGTTATCTATGACTTAATTAAATATTAGTTTCTCCAGAGAAAAGAAAAACAAACTTGCGAATAACGTAAAAGTTTTCTATTGAATTGTTAATGTATCATATATTTCATAGGATCTTTAAAAATTAGGTATTAGGTGAGAATACTTTAAACCAATGGCTTGAGCACCTTGTAGGTGGTGTGACAAAACTCGGCGATCATTGGGACACGTAGTTATGACGATGATGACGTCACTATGTAGTTCTTCATCGTCTCTACTATACTATATATATCTGTTACTAGGTCGAACAAGTAATTATATCTATACCTTTACTGGTCATTAATTTACTTAACATGTGTTTATTTTACCAACTAATTTTACGTTATTTACCATAAGTTTAATTTATGCTTGAACCTAAAAAAAAGACTTTATGAATGTTTCCACTAGTAATTTATCGTAATTTATTTAAAAACCCATGTTGACAAATGCCATGTTTTCACCCTAAGCCTATGGGTCAGATGGTGAAAACAGACGTAGAGAAAAACTAGAACTTATTGTTTTTTTAACAGTAAAGGGTGTCTAAAATAATTTATCGAGTATATGTTAAAAAGTTTTAAGGTATGTAGGAAATTGCTGGAAATTATTGAATACTTTAATCATCTTACTACTATTACCTATCCTCCAGACCTACACAATCATCCCAAAATAGCTAAATGAATCAGGATTGCATGAAGCAAAGAAATCGATTACAGTCTGGATAAAGCACATTGATTCATTTTATATTTAAAATTTAAGGTCCTATCAAATAGATTAGTGTTTTTTACAGTGCAAGGAATGGACATAATTTTTTTCATAGTGATAGTATAGTGTAGTGATAGTATTTTTTCATTGTAAAGACATAATCGCTTCCTATATGATAATATTACAATGACTTGAATAACTGTGTTCACCAAATAGAATATAATTTAAGCGCATTTTCGAACAAAATGTACTATTACGCATTAAAAAACGTATTAAACGTTTTTTAAGCACATGGAGGTACTTGTAATGTAGTATGGTTAATGTAATATAGTATGTTTGAACTTGTAATGAAATAACTTTGGCTGTATTATTTATATCTGGCTGGTTTTCATGACATTAAAAAGGGCCCTTTTCAAAAAAAGAATCAAATTAGGAAAATTTTATTTCCCACTTTTTTCTTAATATACATTCGTTTTTCTTTCTTTCAAAATGAGCGAATCGAAAAAAGAAATTAGATACGTTTTTAAAATATTATTACAAAAAAAGAAAAATGCAACGCTAGCCGCGAAAAGAAATAGTGACCTTTATGGACCTAAAGTATCAGTAAATCAGTGACTTTAAGAGTATCACAAAGTCGGTTTAAGTTTTTTCAATCCGGAAATTCTGATGTCAAAGATGGACCGTCGCCCTGTTGCTGATAAAATTGACGCTATTTTTGAAAAAGCGGAGTAAGATCGGCATATCAGCAGTTACGACATAGCGGAAGAACTGGGAATTGACCACAAAACAGTTTGAAAAAAGCTGGGTACAGAAAAAAGCTCAATATTTGGGTGCCACACGAGCTCACTAAAAGAAACATATGCCATTCTTTATTGAGACGTAATGAATCCGAACCGTTTTTTAAGAGCTTGATAACTGGTGATGAAAAGTGGATCATGTATGATAAGAACGTGCAAAAAAGGTCGTAGTCAAAGGTGGTTGGCAGTGAGTCTGGCAAAACCTGGGTTCACTCACAATAAGGTGATGATGTGTCTATGGTGGGATTGGAAGGATCATACCGAACCATCCATTCCGATCTCTACTGACAATCATAATAACATCAAGTGAGGACTGTAGAGACCAAAATTACTTGTAGCGTTTTTTTGATCAGAAGTTCCAAAATTTCTACAGCAACGGGATCATGACTACTTACAGGATAGCAGAAAGTCTAAGAACAAAAAGGCACATATATATTGTAATTAAATCTAAATTAACTTTGAAAAAAAATTCCCGTTCTATTATAATAATATAATAAAGTTAAATATCAATACCGTTGTGTAATAACTACGGATAAGTATTTTTTCATAATAAACTCATACACAGTTTAGGCAATTAGCCCCAACTCCAAAAATACTTTTAATAAGATGAAGTACTCACATATTTAATCATTTTTGCCTTGTTAATGTTTGCAAGTCGTCTTTTGAGTAGTATTTTATAAGGCCAAAGTCTGGTGTTGACTTATCTCTCCTTTAGGCACTGTTAGAAATACACATACACATATATATGCATCGATATCTCCGTGACTACCAGAGAAATCGATCCCATTCCATCAGATCCTTATTAGGTGACAATGACCACCGTATCCCCTTAGGTGGTCTATCGAATAAAAGGATAGTTGGTCGCCGAAACAATGACAAAAGTCAAAAATCACCGGACACCTATTAGACGTATAAAATATCAGCCTCAAATAAGGAAAATATAATTTTGCTAAATATAACTATACAATCATTGTTATTCATAAGGTTAAAGAAGCGTAGTGACACGCTCGTATTTGCATACAAAACTCGAATGGTTTGCATTCCAATCCTTGTACCTCTGTTCAGATGAAATTATTGTTTATCCATATCCCTACACTATATCATACTATTATTATCATTATATTTATAATATACAATTTTAAAACAACAAAATAAATGTATATACTTTAAGTAAATTGTTCAATAGAATTACATACATCAACCTATATAATATTTTTCAAAAATAAAACAAAATAAACAAAAGACTTGTAGGTAGGTAAAGGTAGTTATAGGTAATTTTTTAAGTTTCCAATATAGAAAATAGCTATAACATTCTTTCGAAACGATTTGTCGTTGCTGCATTTTTAGGTGTTATATTAGTTTTAAGTCTTGAGTACCACTGAAACTTAATGATTCTATGATTCCGAAGGCAGATATAATTTTGAAAATGTAATGTTTTCAAAATTTTATGCTCTAAATTTTAATAACGATGCTTTTTGATTCCGCATTTTGAAGGCGTTTGTAACAAATACTTTAATATTTGATTTGTTTTGGGGCGATATCATTGAGTGTCCATACCTCATTGGTGGCACTTTTACACTTTATCAACAGCCGTTTTATAGTGCCGTTTCGAAATTAAAAAGAGAAATCTTTACCAATCAGTGGGAAAACGTATCTAGACCAAGTATCTTGTGTTACTTGTCAATCTACTAAGTATTCATTTCATAAAACTCTATGCAAATCAATATTCACGCTGCGTGTCAGTCTAGATATAAAAAACCCAATCACGATTCACCTACCTCACGATAAAGAATTTACATGGAAACCATGACAATGTCATTTAAAGTATTTAATGGCCATGTTAAATTTTATTGTCAAATTTTTGTAACACTCTCATATATAAACTTTGAAATCATTTCTATATATTATACTAGCTCATACATTTGTCATTAAAATTTACTTTTGGTAATAAGGAAATGTACTCAGATACAGGGCCGAATTTAAACTTATTGTCGCCCCTGGGCACTGAAGAAAATGCCGCCCCATCTAATCACTGAAATTTTTCCTAAATTCATAGTTTTGATATCTTAATTTTTTTAAATTGAAATAACTAATTTTTTGCAGAAAAATTATTTTATAAATTTTCTTTATAATAAAATATATACTTCAATAACATAAAGAAATATTTTATCTATTCTATTCTATAAACATTTTTTTATATAGTTCATCAAATATTATTATTTCAAATCTTCAAGGAAATAAATAAATTAAATTATTTTAATTATTAATTTATACTACAAGTACCAAAATGATGAATTTCAATTTTAAAAATAATGTGTGATATGAATTTCTTGAATTATCAAGAATCAATTAATAATATCGGGCAATTTCGATAATACCGTAAAATTTTTATTTTCAACTTTCCTAATTTTGCCGCCCTAAAAAATTTGCCGCCCTGGGCACTAACCCCGACTGCCCCTAGTGTAAATCCACCACTGCTCAGATAGACACACATCTGTCACACATCTTCATAGAGATCCTATGTATTTATGAGAGCAACATAGACGCAATATACTCCTTATAATGCTTTTATATAACTTATTTATGTTAATATGACAAATAAAACAGTCAATTACTGTTAAGTAAACTAAATAAAAAAATTCGCTTAGTTCGCTACGAAATTTCTTCCAACAGACCAGGAAATAAATTGAGAAATGCAAAATATGAATGATGACTTGAATGATATGAAATTTTAATTAAGTATATCCATTTATACATACCCCTGTATGCCTATTTTGACATAGAACAACTCATAATCAAATATATCAATAACAGGAAGATCGATAGCTCTCCTCCTTCTAATTCTTTCAGAACCAATCTTGTAGTTACTTATACAAAAATGTAATATTGTATTTTCAGATGCTGCTGCGGATGTTTCTTCCCATACTGCATGAAGTCTTGCAAGACAGCAAACCACTACTGTCCCTCATGCAAAGCATTTATTGGTACTCATGTACCTACTTGAAATGCTAAGAAAATACGCATGTACACAATCTCAAATATTAAATCCTATTATCTCACCATGTATAGAAAAAGAATAGCAAAGTATTAGAAATGTCAAATAATTTGAATTTAGCCATATTAATGCCTACTTAAATACCTGAGAGTAAATCTTAGGCCACTTAAAATCTGAACTTTAGCGAATGCACTTAAAAATTAGTTAATTGATGGTATTTAAACAATCAAACTTTTAATTGTACATTATTAATTATCTATAGTAATTGCCGTATAAAAGTTTTATACCTTCTAATACAGAACAAAATTTTAATAAGGTAAAAGTTTTCTATCTCCCAGTCAAATGAAAAACTTTTGTTATTGAACCTCTACTAAAATCGAGAAAGCTGATTAAAACACTATAGCAATACCTTAATCCTATGCTATGATTTAGTCCAGTAGGTAATTTCTTAATTCACTGGAACCAAACCATTATGTACAAAAGTTGTTCATTAAGATGAAAGGATCACATGCTTAATTTCAACGCAGGAATACAATCTATGTTAAATTGTTTTTAATACTTAATTAGTTCGACTCAAATGCACAAAGCATGCATGCATATATATCAACAATACAAAGTTTATTTTTTCATATATTGTTTTAATTAAATTAGATATTACATTTATGTTAAGAAGGTAACTTTCATATACATATCAATTTATAATCAAGAAAACTTTATATTGCACGTTTATGAGCGCCTTTAGTCACAGTAGCCATTTCATTGGTATCGAGACGTTTCGATAGTAGTTGTGTTTAGCTAATTACCTTATACATAAAAAAAAAGTTTGTAAACATCATAACAGAGGCGCTGTTGAACATTCCATACAATTTGACAGCTGACGACAAACACGATCGAGACGGTTCAAATCAATAACTCACACTTGGGGTACAGATTTAACATTGTGTACGCAGGCGCGCGGGCATATTTCTGCTTCTTTGCTTAACACGAAAAATAGCAATATGTAACTAAAATAGGTTTAATTGGAGTTTGTAAATAAGACCATTAGAATATGTTTTGTATAGAGGCTTACGTGCCTAAAATACATACCTTCTCTAAGTAATTTAACTTATACCGTACACTTTACTTACTAAAGTATTTCATTATAAAATTCAAAATGTTTCATAAAAAAATCTATTTAACTTCAAAAATACGTTAAAAATGTCACATAATTATTTTTATTTTACATCATAAGTAACTCCTGCCTTGAATATTATCTTTGTGTTTAATGGATATATTTTAAAAGAAAATGTTAATCTTGTAAAAATTTTATTTACCATCATTGCCTATTTATTGAATTTATTTAATTAATATTAGGCCATACTGGCTATCTGAATCACGACTGCAACATTGTAATCGTTACTTGTGATAGTATCATTATAGAAAATATATCTCATATGGATTGTATGAAATACAATATATAAAGAACAAATTGTATATAATATTTTAATTAGCATATTAATTTTAAAAATTTAGCGTAAACAGAATCAAGGACTGTCTCACTAAAGCTTTTCAAAAATGTTTTTGTATTATATTTCATTGTATTGATAAGACTTTTTAGTATTAAATTAAAGAATCTAGTTCAAATCTTATTATCTTTCAATTTGATGTGGTTCAAAATGAACTTCTTTCTATAATGTCTCAAACCTTTAATCCTAAATCAACTAATTTATTTTTTAAACAGCCAATTTAAATCAGTGGCAGGTGACGTAACCGACTTTGGAGTTCAAACCCAACTAGCACTAGAGCGACATTTAATGCATTCCACAAAGCCACTAAAGACGTCCCTAAGTAAAACTGCATTCCAAAAATATAGCTATTAATTATGAGAGTAGCTTCTATGGACTCTGTTAACTGTTATTATTGACTGAATCTAGAATCTTTCCCTACGACCTAAGTACAAGAATCCAAAACTAATCGTATCATAATTAAATAGTTCATAATTTATATTATATACAGAGAAGCTCGTTGAAGTAATAATTCAAGCGCTCTGGTTTCTATAATGAAAATAATGAAACATGTGTATCCTTCGTACTTGGTAAGGCACGTTGAGTTGTTTAAACACTACTCTGGTGCAACCGCACACCAAAGTATCGCACGAATGTAGTAGTGTTAAGGCCCAAAATCCTCGTGTAATACTCTCATATAGGAATGCATCAGTGGGACGTATATTTACGTTGGACGTATAATTTGTATATATTTGCTATAGGTGAGTATCATTTACGAGTACCATCTGAAAGGTACATTTTATCAAATAACAATAATTGAAACAACAACAAGCTAATTTCTTTTGCAATAAATATTACCCAAAAAACCCAATAATGTATTCAAGTTATAACATCAATGAGTCATTAGACCGGTTATAATAAAGATATTGAAAACCCGATTGGAGAGCCCGATTCGTAACTAATTAAGTGAAGCGACAGTGTGGAGAGATAGATTTGTCAAATTATATTTAGATTGAATCGATAGAACTTGTCTGTCCAATTTTAATATTATATCGTGTTATTATTTGGAAGAATGATGTCCAGCCCTACTCCGCAAGATATATTGCCTACGGCTGCTCCGCGAATGAACATAACCTCTCAACCTTTACCGCAGCTGGTGACAAACCATAACAAAATAGGACCGGGACCCACAGGGCTGACATGTATGTCATGCGACAAGCCTATCATCACCAGAGCAGTCTACTCATCAACCACCCATACTCACATCGTGTCTGCCGCCCTTTGTGTCATTTGTTCGTAAGTGAAGTTTACTACTATTTGAAGTTTTGACACCAATACTAATTTAATGAAAAGGCTGCAAACGGAAGAGCTCACTGACGTAGAGGTTCTAGCGTCCAGTGTCGATTACGGAAACAAAGCACTATGGCCTATAAATTTAATTTTTTTATATCAAGCTCTTTCGTTCTTCAGAAAGCCCGTTAAACCTTTAACCCGCTTTGTTACAACAGCTTTTATTTATCAAGTCATATGGGGCCAGCGTCTTATGGCTCAAACTCCGCATGGGTTTTTCCCATGTTGGAAGGCCTGTGTTTGCAGTGGGACGGAACGTACGAGTATATAAGCTTTTGTAGAATAAAAAAGGCATAAGGGCGACCCTCAACACACTCACCCACACACACTTCTTTGTTATTGACTATTACTTTGTTCTAATTTTATCCTGAACGCCCCTCGGTAATGATTGAATTCTTACACACAGTAATGTAAGTAATATTCGCTAAATAAAAATAAATATATAAATTATATAAAATATATTTTATTTATTAAATATATTATATTTTTTTTATTAAATATTTTATTTAGCGAATTTTACTTACATTACTTTCTTCGTTTCTTATATTATTCATCTTTTGATACCAATAAAGTTATTACTATTAAGAATGATGTAAAGCATTAAAATTTATTTTATCACTTATTTCAGATGCTTCTGCGGTTGCTGCATTCCATATTGCATGAAGTCTTGTAAAGTTGTGAACCACTTTTGCCCAGAATGCAAAGCATTCCTTGGTACCTACGTACCTTCTTGACTGCTTTCGGACATTAAAATGAAAGGACATGAAATTATTTATTGTAGATTTCGAATTCTATTTTAGATATGTAAGTACTGTACAACACACAAAAAAAATTGTACAGTAGAATACAATAATCTGTGTATATAAAATGGAAATAAATTTTAAAAACCAAGCAGTTACGCTTACCAAAGCTAAAATCAGATAAACTCCGGATATAAATACCATAGAAAAAGTATTCTGCGTATCATTTTAAAATTATTATTTTTTTATATAAAGCACAGCAAATGACTCGACACCACCTGATGATAAGCAGTAGACGAGTCCATATGTGAAGATAGCTAGTGAAGCATGTGACATACTGCCCTAGCTACCCTCACCTTGCCGGCCCAAAAAGTGCTTTTTCACGCCTCTTTTACAAGAACCCATGTTATAAGAAGGAGGGAAAACGTCTGCTGGTAAGGAATTCCATGCTCTAGTTGTGCGACAGAGAAAGGAGTCACTAAATCTCTTAGTACGTAAAGTAGACGTGGCTACAGCAAAGGAGTGACTCCGTAGACCAGCACACGTACTCCTTAGTAGGAAAGGAGAGGAAGGGATACGGTCGAAGAGCTCTTCAGAGCACTCTCCATGGTACAAACCATAAAAGGCACTTAGCGACGCTATGCCGCGACGCAGTTGCAGAGGCTAAGGGTGTTCGTTACCTCCGCCTATGATACGCATTGCGCGACGCTGCAATCTATCCAGAGCATCGAGGAGGTACTGAGCGGAGCCATCCCAAAGATGCGAGCAATACTCCACACAAGAACGGACCTGATTAGATATCATTATATAACACTTGACCAAAATTTAATCAAACAAAAGGTTTTTTGATTAAATGTTGTTTAATAACGGTTTAGACCGTTACACACTACATAGTCCGATCACAAGACAATAAAACACCTAACATCTGTAAAACTTAAAATATATTTGTATATGTTTGTATTTTATCTCATATAATAAAGTCGTTTATTTTGCTCTAATCACATAACAATACAGTAACATAAAAGAAAAGAATTCCCCTGTGTAGTACAAAAAGTAAAAACTGTTTTTATCTTTCTACTATAGGTCCTCCATAGTATTCACGCACTTAAGTATATTTGGGCAAGAACAGCCTGTCTGATGGATTTGCTTATCCATAATAATAGTAAAGAATTTTGGAAAACGATAGAGATTTTATTAAAGAGGAATTTTGTAAAGCGATGTTTAATTTTTAATGGCAACAATGAGCTTTGTGACCAAATATTCGTCCTCATCATACAAATATCTGCCTCTACCGGGATTTGAGCCCGGAGCCTCTGGCTAAGTATACGTGGGTTACGAATCGACTGAGATAGCAGTGGGCATTATTTAAGAATTTCATGTCTTATACATTAATTCATGCTATTTAATATGAAAAAGCTTAGACGTATTTATCTTGCAGCTCTTGACCAATCACAAGTTTCTTTTAGGAAAGGAGTAGGAATTCCTATCCTTCTTGCATAATTTTGGGGCAATGTCATTTTTTTCCATGCAAATTCCAAAGGTTGGCGGGGTTCAACATCCCATCTCACTTCATTTTAACCTTTTTATGCCTCCTTTCCATTTTCCTCTTTTTGTAATTCAATATCCGCTATAATCACAAGTGCGACTTAGGCTATATCATAAATTTATTATACATGGATTGTAATTTTTTTTAGTTATATAATAGCGTATAATTTGCAAACAATGACATTAGTATACAAATATTATATAAGATTAGTATTTACAAAAAACAGCCAGCCTACCTTCTCCTACTTAGTACAAAATTAATCAAACAACAGATTTCCTAGTGTAAACACCTATAAATCGGCCACAATTGGAACAATAGTGTTCGACATTTTTCCACCTCTTCGTAACATAAGGCACTATGCAGCAACACAGCCACCTTCAAACAAATCAATATATTAAAATAAAGCAATGAAAATTGATTTTATATCTCACTCAATTAGAAAATACTAACAAACGTTAAAACCGTACCCCAACAAAATGCCGCAACAAAAGCGCCACACGAAGAAACATCGCAGACAAAACGCCGTACGAAAAAAACCGTCAATAGAAAACGCTTAAGACAAAACGTCACAAACAAAAACGCCTCATAATTTTAGAAGGACCCCCTATATCATATTTCCGTTAATTTAAAAACGTGTTAAATTTATAAGTTTTAATAAGTAGGTTCAAGGGTATTGTTTTATGTATAGTATGTGTAACCTGTAATGTACGATATTATCGTTGCGGCGTTTTGTCGGGGAATCCCTTGATTCTTTATGATTGAAACAAATTAAGTATTATGTACCTACTCAATAAATATTTCATTGGTTAATCTAGGTGATTATGAGGATTCATCTACAAACAAAATATCCACTCAGGAAGAACATTCTTAGACCCGATGAAATTATTACTTGCAGGGGAAATTTCTGAATTCGTACTATTTTGAGGACTTAGATTAATTTAGATTACAGCCTCCAAAATGTTTTATCTTAGCAAGATGATAGTATGTACTTACATGCTGCATTTATTTATTAGACAATAACTTTGTTTGTTGTCATACCAGAGCATCATTTTTAGCTTTAAAATATAAACATTTTTTTATATTGTAATATAACAATCTTTTATTAATGTTCTCTACATTACAATCCAGTTTTATCAACATGTTTGATTTAATTTCTCCTTGAAAATTTTTCAATTCTTACCAAAACAATACTCCCAGGATGATTGCTATAATGTGCGTAACACTAGAATTCCTATACGTAGCTGTAGTCATGACTTCCTCCTGGCAATGGGGGCACCGAATGCCCACTGGCTCCGAACCAACTTGTAAAACATCCATCTCAATTTCCGTACTTTGTTGTATCTGGTGATAGTTGTTAGGCTCCACTGAAATTTAGAGATTATTTTATTTATTTCATAAATAAACCCTACTGGGCCTTTAAAATAGTTATATCAATATCAGGTTGATGGAAATTACATTGCAGCTTCTTGAAATCTATTTCTTACGCGAAAGAAACATCTGAGACTTCATGTTTTAATTTTACATTTGGTCATTGGTCATTTATCAGCTTAACGTGTATTCTGAAGCACGGAGTACCTCAATATAACCAATTTTGATTACCAAACCACTATCCCAGCAAGTTCCACATTTATATAGCAGGGAAAATAAAATAATGGGAGTCCAAATTATGAGTAGGAAATTCATAGATACCACTAGTAACAGTTACGAGTTTAATCAAGGGAAATCAAAATATCTAGATTTTCAATAAAGAGGGTGCATTAGCACCATCTCTGGATAAGATTATAGAAAAATTAACATTAAGTACCACAAACTATGTTTTTTTAGAACTTTGATGCTAGTATCAGTATAATCTTGACGTTTACAAGAGTTAATTTTCATTTAGCTAAATAGGTACATACTTTTTAATGTTGGGTTAATCCAATTTTAATAAGGGTGTTTACTACAACACTATTTATAAGCCACACTAAAATACAATAAAAAAATTAGAATTTTGAAATAATTTCAACAAGAATGACTGCATACTAAACTCGCTTGTTATAACTGATTCCACAAATATCGTGGAGTAGTTGCGATAGATAATCCTGAATGTCGATTTATAATAATAACTTATCTAAGATAACGATACGCGCAATAGGATATGTTCAAAAAGAAAAAATGTAGGACATGTCATTTGTAAAATACCCATAAACCAAATGATAAACCAAAAGATCCCAGCGGGCTGGTAAGGTAAAGAGGCAAACTTTTTTTGGAGTAGTGACGGAAAAATAGTTTAAAGATACATTATCTTGAAACTAATTTTCCGTCACTGCCAAGGATTTTAAAAATAGAGAACCGAAGTATTGGAAAATAAAAACACTTATTACACATTAATACAATATATAATCAACCATTTTGTGTCCATAACTTATTAGTAAAATAAAAATTCTTACAGACTATATTAGTAAAGGGGACAATTATAAATTATATTTTTTATTGTGACATACATTTTTTTAACATTAAAATTATATTATCATTATTATCCCTATTATTATTAACATCATTACTAATTTCAATTAACTTTACACAACATGCAATGTATTTCCTCGTTATTCTATCTGCCATCCTCTTTAGTATACCGTTGTCACTGTCTCGAATGCGTCTTATAAGGGAGAATGACTTCTTACACATAATGGCAAAAAAGTCATTCATCCTCGCGTTAAAAATCATGCGATGCGCTACAAAACTGTGGTAGTCCGAGACTGCTACAGTGAACTCCGTAAAACCTCGATACTTTTGACAGATTGGAGCGTAATGTTGTGCTTATAGTTGCCGATGTTGAGGTTACCTTTACCCTTAAGCCTCTAGAATTGCATGATATTGCTTAGAACCTTCCGTCGTTTATACCGTAGATTTTGAAGAGCTTTCTGGCATTCCCCTCCAAAAAATTTCCTACATTGATGCTCGCATACCAGCCTACGGAGTCAACTATTTACTGTTTCCACCGTTACTTCACGCTAAAAGAGATTTTATGGGCTTCTTCAAAAAAGGGTATAAAGGCACCTTACAAGAGGCAAAAAAGTTTATATCCGAACATACCTTAAAAGAGCCAGAGACAAATTTATTTCTAAAAAAAGCAATTACTTATATTAACCTAAGAATAGTTTCAATTGTGGCCTAGAGTGATTCTACTTTTACGGAAAGCTAATTGTAACCTTTCCTTAGATGATTCACATTCTTTGATTTTCATAATTCAAGAAATAAAAACTTTATTTTGATTAAATAAGCAGTTTTCTTTGGAAGTTTTGATCCGTTTTGGTGTAAAGCACAGTGTATGCTAATAAATTATCTAATTAAGAAAACTTTGATTATTTCCGTGATGATAAAAATACGTTTCTGTACCGTAAGTCTTATAAAAGAATAATTAAAAAAAAATCTTATTTAGAGTTTTGGTGCGTGGGGAAGAGTTATATTGTGTAATTTATTTTATATATTAGGTTATAGTGTTATTTAGGTTGAGAAATTGATAATTCTTTTTAAAAGAAATTTTATATCGTGCAATATATGGAATACATTATACGGCATTAATTAGTAACTTATTGAGATTTTAGAAAGAAAAATTACTACATAAGACATGCCTGCCTGGGTTTCTTTCAGTTTCCTTTGGCTTCCTTCAAATAGGGAGAATTAAAAAAAAAGAAAAAATACAAATTGTATTGACATTGACTATCGCGTCAAATAGTAGTTCGTTTTCGGTCGTGTTTTGTGAATTTATAATTTTAATTATTATTGTATGAAAATCACAAGCAACTTCCATTCATGGTATCGAAATCCATTGACCATTTTGTATTTGATTTTTACATACCACAATATTATTGTGATAAAAACATAACCTCCAAAATTCTGACGATTTAGTTTTTTAGTCAACCATGGATGTAGATTTGCTTAGGCCGGGTACCGTGCCCATTTCACCTGACACTATATTGTGGTTTGAGTTCCTTCTTGATCCAACGTTATTGAAAAAGCATCTTGAAAAACCAAACACAGGTAATCTTGTTGATGATAATATCTATCACTACAGCATAGGTAAAAATGTCGTTAATACATCTAAATGCCTCTGAAACTCTTTTCTCTTACCATAGACTCGATTGGTTCATAATTAGGTATAAGCTCCCGGGACACCTGTATGGTTCCACAGAATAATCTTGATCTTTCCAAGAGGAAATCTTTTATTTTCACCCACTATTCTATACTCAACCTACTATCATATAAAAACGAATATCATTTAAAAACGTATGTTTTCAATTAAGTCTTTTTTTAACTTTTATAGAACTAGCATGTGAATTGATTGCAGTCCTTATTTATCCTCAACCACTATGCTATGCTCAATCTACTGTTATATATCATTTAAAGACATATGTGTTAAATTATTTTTTTTACTTTTCAGAACCATCAGCATGTGAATTGATTGAAGAGTTCTTATCAGTAGACACAAAAAATATCAGCTCAAAACCAACAAGTGAGAGAGTTGTTGATGTTGATGCACCACCGAGTCCTCCGACTGCAACAACTCCATCTCCAATTCATTTCACTCGAAAACAACTTGCACTGAAAATTCTTGCTCTAAAAGTTGCAGCAACACTTCATTGGAATTTAGGTAATATAGTAAAAAGATTGATGAACTACATTAAAAACCACATGGCTAACCATACAATGACTGGCTGGCAGAGGATTCTTTGCCCCTAGCTACTCACTCGGCCAAGGTTTCCGGGTTCAAGTCCCGGGTGAAGCATATGTCTGTGTGATAAGTATGTATATTAGTCCTCCTAGGGTTATGGTTGTTTATATTTATTATATGTTTGTACATTACTTATAATTCAAATATTAAATATAAATATATGATATTTAATTTGTTGTTCTAGTATCCTTAATATAAGCTGTGCTAGATAATATAGATAACACACCTTCATATTCTATACCTAAATTGTATGTTTGTTAACCTATTTCAGATATATTTGAAAACAAATTGCCTCCCCAAATACAGCACCAATTGATGCAAGATCTTGTTTATATGGCTACTGATACTGCATTTGCTATTCCACCATTCGTAAGTAAATAGCTACATTAGTTACATTTCTCCTAATAACTATAATGAAGATAATAAGATATTTAGGGAATGAAAATGTTATTTATTAATTACACTGTTTTGTACACTAATAAGATTTTCATACCCAAAATTATAATAAGTGAGCAAGAGTTATTTTAATAAAAAAAGTGTCTTTAATAAAGTTATAATAGATAACTTGATAAGTTCCTTATTTTACTACAATTGGTTACATTTTGCTGAATTATTCAATGCAGAATTCAATGAATTATTATCCAGATTTGCACTATCCCCTACATTATGAATAAAGATAAAGCCCATCCATACCAAAAAAAATATATTATTAATGGTTTTAAGCATATATGATTAAATCAGAATCTTACATTTATTACAGGAAATATCTCAAGAATTATTACAACAACCACAAGTGCAGTTTGCCCTTACTTTATATCATAGATGGATACTCAGGTTTCCAGTAAAAGCTGCATTGTATGCTAAATCTACAAAAATGGCATTTATTCATGTGTAAGACCCATTTTTCACGTAAAATTAGAAAACTACTATGTTCACACACTACAATATAATAATTTAATGTTTTTTGTAGGCCTGGTTTACAAGCAGACGGTGGATATGCCCCAATGAATCAAAATTTCGAAAAGATTTTAAGAATGTCTGAAATTTCTCGAATTCAAAGTATTAAATACTTAGAAGAAGTGCTGCTTAATTATCAAATACCAAAAAACGTCAATTTAACAGATCCAAAGAAAATTAAAATTCCGTCTATGGATACCTTTGTGCATCTGACAGAAGATTCAGATGATTTAAATCACAATTGGAATGCTGGTGATACCATTATTAGCCAGTATGAGCTTGCAATGCAGATACACTTTGACTTATGTTACAACTACTTCTTTTATGGACAACATGAACCTGCTAAGAAACATATTCTAGGCTGTAGGGAAAATTGTAATTTATTAGAAAAAGATGTAGCCTCTTTTGGCTATGGTTCACACAAAGTTTTACCATGGGGAGAATTTTATTATGCCAGTATGACCAAAGATGACATTATTGGCTACATAAGAGCTTTAAATTTAGGATTTGAATTATTAAATGAAGAACCATCCCTTTTACAAAAACTACAAGAATCAGTATCCAATCACTATACAGGTATAATAGCAGTTTTGCAAGCTGACAACTTAACTAGAGAAATACCAATGATCCAAAGACAAGTAGTTGAATTAGATATTCAAGGATCTGCTTCTAGTGGAGCATTTACTGTTGCTAGGGATTTACTGAATAGAGTATCAGCCTTAAATGCTGTTAGGTATGCTTTGGAAGGTGGAATTCCATCAACACATCCTGATTTCCTCAATAAATTTAAAACTGTAGGAATAAAGTTCTTTGATCTTCTGTTCTGGGCTTTGGCTCCAGTCTTAATATCTGACCTCTCTGAAGAAGACTGGGATAATTTAAGAATGTTCTTTCTTCATTTAGCTACATCTCAATACAGATTGCCCATCGATAGAATTGATGAATACTTAAAGAAACATGTTGGGGAGTCTGCCGAAATTATACGCAAGAGATTGATATCAGATGAACAATTACGAATCATATTAAATGACGCTATCAATCAAGATGATGAGAGCATGGATATACCACATGAATTATTGACTGACGATTGGGAGGTTCCAGATTTTGACTTCAAAACAATACCTGAATTAGAGATGGGCAGGTTGAAGAAGCGTCTTATTGAGGCATCAACAGCAGACGACGTTCGTATGTGTTTAGTGAAACTAGCCATGATGTCACCGTCATCTCCATTATGGAAGCTAAGTCCATCTTGGAAACCAGCAGGCGGATTAGGGAATGCCTTAGTGTCATTACCTAGAGGGTTCTTGCAAGATTTCGGGTATGTAGTATCGGGTGCGGCAAGAGCTCGTGCGGAAGCAGGTTGTGCACGTACCGCTTTATCACTACTCTCAGTACTTGAAGGGGAAGCAAGAAGCCAACTTGGAGGTGGTTCAGAACCGGTATTATATAGACTCTGCAAACAATTATCCTGGGAGGTTCTATTATTGCAAGTTAATGTAGTACTCAGTGAATGGCCTCATCATCGACTTAATTTGACAGCATTATCAAATAAATGCAAAGCCTGCATTGCTGCAATAAATTCTAACGATGGCATTGTTCCAAGACCACAGGTAATTAATTATTCATAGTAGTAATTAAGAATTGATTGCCTTCCTTCATCACCAATAAAATATGATTTATTGTAATTTAAGAGGTTGGGTGTACTTTTCAGGTGATTGAAGCGTGTTGGAGCTGCTTAGTGAATTCTTGTGAGTGGGAAACCACTGGGTCTGTCTCCGGACCCGGCGAAGTAGCAGCAGCATTATGCGCGGCTTGTGTTGAATTACAAAGAGGAAAAGCCACTAGAAAATTCCCTAGAACTCTATGGGATTATGGTAAGTACAAAAACACACATTCGAAATTATTGGAATTGTTTGGAAATTATGAGAAATTTAAAAATAATAGAGTCTGTCAAAGAGCAATAATGGAAACATTTTACAGGTTATTAAAACTTGAGACCGCCTTTTTTCGCTGACTTTCTACATTTTTCTGCATGATGTACACTAGATAATTGTACTTAACAAGAGTCAGGTTATCCACCCGAGGCTACTTTCTTTTATTTTCCTCTGCTTGCGACCTTGATTTATAATAATTTAATGACATATCGTATAATAACAAGTTTAATTCACAGCATTATCGATATATGGCAATGGAACTATTGGTCCCGTGAAGCGCAATTCGTCGGGATTACCGGCCCACCCCCGGGACGCGCCCAACGTTGCGGCTGAATCTCGAAGAGCATTCAATGCCTTCCTTGCTACGTTACGTGAACCCCTCGCAGTGAGCGTTATGCTCTCGCTTCTGGCCCGAATATATAACTTACTAATCGACGATACTACTCTAGAGCTTGTGGTGGAATACACCAATTTGTGGCCATCAAGCATATCGAATACGAACAACTACAACATGAAATATGTGCTGGAGTCTCTTACTGACATGCTCGAGAGGAGTTTGAAGCTTTATCCTTATAACACTTCATGGTATGTGAAAACAGTTATTTAAAATAAAATATACCGTCGGTCTGAGCTACCTTAACATTTTATTACTATATCATTCCAACGTATATAAGTAATAGGCGTCACCCTGCATTAAACGCACTTCTTGCTGTGACCGTATCTCTTTAGTGCACCATTACCTAATTAACAAGTTCATACCGATATGTTTTAAGGCACGTATCATATAAGGAATATATATATAATTAATAATGTTTTATTAATTAAATATTATTTAAACTACAAATTCCCATTTCACTGCTACACTTATGTTGGATTTCTATATTCTATTTGCAAATGGTGCACAATACGTCAAAGTTACTATATCTACCTAAAAATGATTCGGTTTTCAAGGCAAATATCGAAATCTGACATAACGAACTTGACTTATTTAGTTTATTGTTGACTCTTAGACAGAGAATTGCACTATTTTTTATTGTAGTTTAGTTGCAAATTTGTTTTGATTTAAATTTTAAATGGATTCGTTTTTGAAATACACGGTATTGCATAAAAAATTACAGGCTTCGGCTATACGGCGATGTAGAAATGTGTGGGAGTCGATGGGGTGCAGCATTACGTCGCTACCTCTGTGCCTTGGCGGCTGGCTCTTGGCATTTCGCCAAGCGGGCGCCGGACGAGGCCAGCATCGCCAGACGCGCGGCTCGCTGCTGCCAGGCCTTGGCTGCGCCTACGCAAGCTGCAGCGCTATGCCAGTTGCCTGACGAACCGGACTATACAACTGCCTTCAAGTGCTTGGCGGAAAAGGTAAATCTAGATGTTGTTAAAATATTTATCTATTATTCTGTAAATTTATTCTGTAATTATTAGATACAGTCGGCTATGAAATTGCCTAACCACTGTAAGATGGAGAGTCTCATGCAAGTAAAACTACAACAAAGATTATTTTCGCTTGAAGATCGATCCTTAGCGCAAAATTAATTATAGGCCAAATGCACTTCTAGCATGAATAATAATGTAATAATTATAATGTTCTAATTTACAACAATAATTACATTACGATACATGACGTCAATTTGTCAAAAAAATGCAATACCAAAATTAACAGAATTTATAGATAAATAAAAAGACTTAAAAATATTCCTGTTAATGCTGAAAAGGTAATTAAGTTAACCGAAAAACTATTCTGATATTTGAATTAAAAGTAATTAAATATCAAGGAAATTTGAAATCCTGTTCTCAAATTCTGGGTGAGAGCAGTAATCTGCGAGTTATCTCGCAGGTTCAATTTTTGTATCAGTCTATGAACTTTTACTAAATTTGATATTTTCCTAAAAAAAATTGCAGGCCAGCAACGTATCAGACGCAATGGACGCTTATTACGGTTGTCTATGGGATGGTACGTTACTAGAAGTGGGCGTGGCTATGCACGCTCGAAGAGGTGAGGGTGGGAGGCGATCCCGCGCGGTCAAAGCCGCGGGCGCATTAGAACTGAACGCGAACAACAGCGAGGACATACAGAGGGAAGCCGCGGCTATTAGGAGAGCTAGGCTGCTGAGGGCACTCACTAACCAATATGTTGCGTAATATTATAACATTTTCATACTCTTTTGGGTGTAACATATAAGTAGAGAGTTATTTTGATAAAAATTAAGTTCTAAGGAATAATATGAAGAAACTTCTTTATAGTATTGATTTTTTTCAAATTACTTTTACTACAAGATTTTCTTAAAATAACTCAATAAATATATAACGCAAAAGGCTCAATAATTCATAAAAACTCAACGAATTTCAACGTCGTGGGCATTAGCTAATATTAGCGCGCCTTAGTAAGTACTTCATTTCGCTTAACTAAGAAATAATAATAGTTTTCTATAATAATATAACGTTATTTTCCTTTTTTTAAACCTGTTTCATTCTACCCCTCATTGGCCCACGAAATTGAATTCGTACTTCAATTTTCAAATTAATCAATATTTATTTCAAGCTGCTGTAATCGATGCGATTCGAAATACCGTTGAGGTAATTTTGTTTTGTAAAATAATAACAATATTTATTTTAACTCACAGTTAGTTAATTTTTTAAGTTATGAATAAGATGAAGTAACCATTATTACGATATTCGTCTGATTCTTGTAAATTTTAATTTAATATGAAATTAATTATTAAGGATAAATAAACAATAGATATGCTTTCTAAACTTTTATTTCTTCTATTTTACTATATTTGATGAAATCGCAGGACTTCAACTCAGAACAGACAAAAAGGGTACCAATTTATTACTTTATTCGAAAATCTGATGAAATTACTAGTTGCATTTTGATTGAAAGAAACGATTAACGAAAGACTTTTTTTATTTAGACTGACATGATTTATGATATTGAAATGTGTTTGGTGTACTGTTGTTATGTAGGTACACGCACATCTAAAAAGATGTATGCAGTACATGATTAAAAAATATGTTAACACCACCTTATTTCTACTGTAATATAATCCATGTATACAACTTAAATAAGTAAATAATATGAATAAAATAAGTTATGACCTAATTGTGTCAAACATGAGACAAATGGAAATATAACCTAATGGATTTCAAAGAGCGAAGCCACATTTGATATACAGATGGTTAAAAAAAGGACTCAATGTAGGATGTGGCGACTATGGTGAAAGGTCAAAACTCAGAGCTAGCGTCAGCATGGGTAAAAATGCCTCAATCTTTGCTATCAACGAATGTGCAGAGATCAATCTTGAAAGAATCCTAAGATACCAATACATCTACATTAACTGAGACAGTCAAGCTGCTCTGCTGGCACTGGAAACTCCAAACTAGTCCAGGACTGCAAAAATAATTTCAATGCCCTGGCAAAATCTAATAAAGCTAGATGAGTACCGTAGCATTCCGACATTGCCGGGAACGAGTAAGCAGATGAACTTGCTAGGAAAGGACACCCCTGGTCAGTCCAGAACCATTCTGTGGAAACACAAAAAGGGTAGCATATAAATTTAAAAAAATTTTAATTCACTTGGAAAAACGAAACTTCCATTCATTAATGTTTATTCAAGAATTGTACAAGATTTGCGTCATTAGTAATTAATAGTTAGGTTTTTAGATTTATGACCTGGTGAATTGCGTCGGCAGAACCCGGGTCACCCCTCGATGGGCAATGGAGTTACCGGGGAGTTTTAGTGGGTATTCTCAGTGCCGGCCTTGAGGCACTGGGTGAGCCCCACACACGCCCGCCGCTTAGCCAGTGGCGGGTTTTTTTTTTAAAAAAAAAGGTTTTTAGATTTATAAAAGCAAAAGCATTAAAGTTTTTTTAACATTATATTTTTCGTGGTAAGTAAAAAATTGTAAACAGTAATTCAATAATTAATATGACATTTTTTGTTTTGGCTTAGTTTGATAAGTAAGTCCACCGCTCTGTATAACACCGCTAGTTAACCATGTATCCTTGCAAATATACCGTACGCCGCAAAGATATGATTTAGATACGCGCGCCAGTGTACCTTAATTAATTAACAGTACAAATTACTTACAGGACAAATTAGAATGACAAAAGATTATTTTATTTTTATCCGTAGATTCTAAGAACCTCCAGAAAAGTTGACAAGTCTTTGCAAAATGATCGTATAAATTGTTATATTGCATGCCTATACTTGCCAGACTGGCGAACAAAACTTAATTTCTTAATAGGGGTTACGAAATTAAAAATTTTCTAAATAATAAATTTCCGTTTAAGAATATTGGTTGGAACACTGTAAGTAGGCGTCGACTACCCTTCACAGAATTTTAGACTTTTATAAGTAAAAAATTCTTTGAAACCCATTTATGTTAAAAAGAGTTAACGTTTCTATTTTCTATAAGTACCAAGATACTTATTGCAGTTCGGGCAATAATGATCCGAGTTCTTAGCAGATTCGGAACAGAATGGAATGCAGCAACATCTGAAAATTTAAATAATACGATATTATTTTATTATCCCTAAAAGCGCTATAACGTGAACGTTTATAGAATTCTTAAAATCATGTTTTTCAAACTGTTTAAAAACTAACTTAATTGTTATGTATATATTTACAGATTTTCGAACACATTTAAATGTAAGTATTACCTGGGTTAGTACTAAGAGCTCGTGGTTAAGGGACAGAAATCTCCCTTACGGGTCGAATTGAATTTTATTGGCATAGAAGGTTGCAAGTGTTGGCGTCGTTGAAATTTAGAAATTGATTTAATTTCGCGGTGAATTCGCGCGTAAAACTTTATCTTTACGAGTGGTATGTGTAATAGTCGAAAATTTTACACTCACGTTACCAGTCACTCACTTTATCGGACACGTGATAGCGTATAGATTTCAGCGGTCCTTTTTGCAATTATAACACTAGACTACAGTGCATCTGTTGTCGGGAAACCTTTGCTGTTGCTGACTACGTATGGTTTGCAAGTTCAAATATATATTCAATATTAAATTAGAATTAAACCCCACTATCTCAAAATACTGCATTACAGAGACCAAGGCTATCCAAGCAATTCAAAAGATCATAGAATTTTAAATTCTTTAGGGGGCCATCGAAAATACTACCAGCTTTAAACTCTTCTACTGTGGGCTGACGAAATTTTGTAAAAAAAGCACCTTCAATTTACGTGTGGAGCTTTAACTAACTGTTTCATTTTTATATGCAATGGCGTCAGGATAATTTTTTCACGTCTTACAACTAACTCTGATAATCTCTTTCTTTCCAGGGATCATATTTTTTATACAATATCAACCACAAAGTTCATGGCAAATAAATTTAATTTTGTAAACTAGATGAGAGAACAAGATGCACCAAACCTAAATTTAAATTTAGTGTGTCTTCAATGTCTTATCTTTTTTAGAATTTAAAAAGTTCGTTGATGGTTTCGCGATATCGTAAGTAATTCCTTCAGAATCGAATCATACTTCATTGCATCTTTGTATTTCGTATTTCACTCGTTCGTTTCCGAAGTTTTGGATAGATAGTTTCATGGAAATAATGAAACCCCCTGATAATACTTACGCGAGTCGAGCACAAACGCCGCTTGCAATAAAAGTTAGCGAATTGTTAGTGTATTTGACTGCTGTTTTTACCGAAGCTCGGCAAAATGGACATTCCACCATCGTGTTCTCAGGTCCCAAAATCAATTGACCCTAAAAAATATTGTCTTAATAAAATGTACAGGTTATAAATGAATAACCAATAGGTAAAAGTGGGTAGGTACACATTATATCTAATTACACCACGCCCAGTTTTTTACGAACATACAAAAACCACGTGCGGGTTTAAATACACGTTTGAATTAGTTACACATAGTAAATAGAAACCATAAGTCAAATCTAATATTAGTTCTTGCTTTGATAAAAATAGTATTATTATTTTGAAATCAACTTCAACTCTTCCCAATCCCTCGACGGCTCGAGGGATGGGAGAATACTCCTCGACAGAGGAGGCCAGACGGCCGAGGGTCAGAGCTCAATGTATTTGATATTCCTCTTTCCTAATTCGATAACGGTAAAAGGTTAAGAGGTAAATTTTAATCAAATTTTAACCGTTTTCAAAAAATTCTTGCAAAAATTATAGAATACCCCTCGACAGAGGAGGCCAGACTATGACTTACATTCTAGATACACTAATTTAAAATAAAAAAAACTAATCATAAATTAAAATTAACTCTGTGTGATGGATTCCCGGACAAAATATCGAAAATCATAATGTCGAAAGCAAAAAAGTAGAAGAAATTTAATCGAAAATAAAAAGATCGACAAGAAATAAAATAGAAAAACAAATATATCGAAAAAATATTTAATTTTTTTTACTTTAACCAAAAAAAAAGAACCACGATCGCACAGCGATCGCCTTAGATATCTTAACCTACCACGGCCACCTCGGGCTTCCGTGTACATAGTTTTTCCCCTCGATTTGGAAGTTTATTGATAAAATAATTAATGTGCGCCAGTTGATCGCTGCGGCGACATATATGAAGAACAAATATAAACATACCTTTATACTCCCACAAAACCCAGTCCCACAACATTTTTTTGTCGACTTTGTAAAGACAGTTACCTCAATTTTTTACGGCTAACTTACTATATAACCAAAAGCAATAAATTTTATTGTTTCTAGATAAGTAATTAATGAAAATTGTTTTGCTATTTTTAATATATTTTCATTCATGCATAATCAGCCCCTACCGGCCTTTCAGTCGGCCAGCTACGCTATAATATATGAAAATAATATATTTTGGAAAAAAACCCAGCGTTAAGGGCTTTAAAAGGTTCAGTTTTAAGTGTTACAAATGTGCTGTCTATTGTATCTAGACGAACTTGAATAAACGGATAATAATAACGATTGCTGACTTACCGGTCCCACCTGATTCATGATTGGCGAATTGTTCATAATAATAAAAAAGGTTTCCTCATCAAATCTAAAACAACAATTAGCATGATTAAAAAACAGAATATACCTTTTAAAACCTGTCAGTCACCTAGCCAATAACGCTTTAGTTGATAGGGATTAATCGTTTAAAACAATCAAAATATTACTCCTACTTCTGATGATAAACTACAATTATAAATATAAATTATTAACTGGCATAGAGCAAATCCTGAAATGAATATTAAAAAGACACGTAAATTATTGAAACAACACATCTTCAATCTAAAATATATTACCACTTCTACTATATCGTTGTTTCGTTTTTATGTATGTATGCATTCGATATTATCTATGTATTCTCACCGTTAGCTCTAATTTTGGAAGTCGGAACCATACGTGTGTTCAATACTCCGAATAAATAACTACTGGCGTCACAGTGCCGGCCCTGCTCCGTATAAAAACATGCGTCCTTGAATCGACATAGTGTATACTTAGGATACATATACAATACATATCTGAGCCGTAATAACATCTTCGTGCTTTTACCTATAGATAGATAGTATACGGTCGACGATAGTCTTTTCGCATATAGTATATATAAATCTGTAATAAAATATCTTTGGCTGTACTATTTGTATCTGGCTGATTATCATGAAATTAAAAAAGTGTCATTTCTAAAAAGAATGAAATTAGGAAATGGTTTACCACTATTTTTCATCTGTTTTTCTTTCTGTCAAAATGAGCGAATCGAATGATGAAATTAGATACATTTTAAAATATTATCCCAAAAAGGCAACATGCAACGCAAGTCGCAAAGAAATATTGTGACGTTTATGAACCTAATCAGAGAATTTGATGTCAAAGATGCACTTCGCTCTGGTCACCCTGTTACGGATAAAATGGACCCTATTTTTGAAAAAGTGGAGCAAGTTCAGCGTATCAACAGTTACGACATAACGAATAACTGGGAATTGACCTCAAAACAGTTTTGACCCATTTAAAAAAAACTGGGTACACAAAAGCTCGATATTTGGGTGCCACACGAGCTCACTGAAAGAAATCTAACGAATCGTGTACTCATTACCGATTCTTTATTGAGACGTAATCAAACCGAACCGTTTTCGAAGAGATTGATAACTGGTGATGAAAAGTAGTTCACGTATGACAAGAATGTGCGAAAAAAATTGTGGTCAAAGGTCGGTCACGCTTCACAGAATGTGGCAAAACCTGGGTTAATTCCTAATAAGTGATGCTGTGTCTATGGTGGGATTGGAGGGTCATTGTTCATTATGAGCTTTTACCGCCGGGCAAAACCATCGATTCAGATCTCTACTGCCCACAACTGATGAGATTAAAGCAAGAAGTTGAGAGAAAGCGGTCGGAATTGATTAATAGAAAGGGTGTGGTCTTTCATTACGAAAAGGCTAGGCCACATACATCTTTAGACACTCGGTAAAAATAAAGGCTGTGGCTGGGAGGTGTTAATCAATCCGCCATATAATTCTGACCTTTCGATTTTCACTTGTTTCGGTCTCTTCAGAATTCTTTAGGCAGTTAATTTGCAAAACTACTTGTTGCGTTTTTTGACCAGAAGAGTCAAAATTTCTACAGCCACCTTACCTACACCATTCTATATTTGACTTTTGAAATTATGTTAATTTGTGATTTTTCAATGTACTAACACATTGAAAAAAAAGGAATACTTGTTTAGTGTAAAGATAATAATATGTTTTTTTTCCAAGTCGTAATCATCACCACATCTTAAATCAATGCTCATACTTACGAACTTATTGTCATAATAAACTACAATGGCAGGTAGTTAAGTAGTTAGCAAGCAGGCTTTAAAAATAAACAAAACAATGTAAGGTATTCAATTACTGCATGATAAACATAACATAAGGATTTTCTTATCCTTGGTTTCTAAAAATGCAATAATACAAAAACTTTTGGTCTATTTACTGTGGTAACAATACCATATTACAAAAATTCTTATATTTTAACGACTTATAAGCTAATTAAACGTGTGAATTTAATTTTGTATACATTATTTAATTACCGCCTGATAACGAGATATCTAATTGCATCGTGTTTGGTGGATGTGTTACCTTAAAATATGTCAGTATCTACGTTAGGTCCTTTTATCAATGAACAGATAGAAAAATGCTTTCATACGAAATTAAATTATATTAAAGAACAATATCTTACATAACTATAAATGTGATAAAATAAAACAATTTTTGTTCTTTACAATTAAATATTTATTTTCTTTTTACCGCAATTTTATCGCTAGTTCATATAGCAATTCTACATATCTTCAAATACGCCTACATATACAATATTTTCAACGTTTTTATCTTAATTGTTTTAAAAAGATAAATATTTCATATAAAATTGTGGGTAACATTTGATAAAATTCTGTATAATATTCAATTATAAATAAAATTTATCTATCTATGAGTTAACAATAGTCATTTAAATGTACCTATATAATTACTTATTATTTATTTTACAAAATATTATTCCTTTTTTATCGAATTCATGAGTTAGGTTACCTTCATAAAAGACCTAATAAACTTTTCCTTGACTATATTTCATTTGAAAGTAGATAATTATTAATGTTATAACTATGTTAAGAATTAGACCATAAAATATTCAATAAAACTCGTTTGAGAATAAATGCGCCATATCACTTGACATATGTACCCAAGTACCTCTGGCAGTTGGGACAGTAGTGGTCGGAATTTTTTGCAGAATCAGAACCATAAGGCACGCAGCAAAGACAACTGTGGACGAACGAATAACATTTTTTATAATTTACTTGCATTAAACTGTAATTAATTATATCTTTGTAATTCATTCAATAACATGCAATGTCGGTTAATACAAAGTTCTGGTTCCAGTTTAAAAATATAATAATAAATTATTATATCAAATAAAATTTAAGGAAAAAGGCTACTACAAAGTTTAGGAATATTTAGTCGATAAGAATGCAAGGACTATTTAAAAATGCAATATAAATAAATTTAAGCTGTAATCAAACTGAATTGAAACTAAATCAAACAAGATGTATAATATATTGCACTGTAAAAAAATTTGTTTGTAATACATAATGACATAGATAATTTGTATTTGTTATATGTCATTATAGATACTAAAGGTTGAGAGTTTCTTGCGCCGCTTCAGAAGAAGCGGCGCAAGAAACTCTCTACTAATTCGTCAAAGCGGTGATGAGTTAATTGGGAATATGCATATTAGTGTTAGTTTTAATTTTAAAATAATTTATTTAATACATAATGAAATTCTATAACTGGAACAATTTACAAATACCTGGTTAATAACCACTCAAAGATATCACTATTACCTTTAATTACATTTATTAATTTTTTCTGATACACATTCCATATTATGAGGATTTAAAAGAACTTAGTATATGATAATATGACTGACATGTAAAAAGTTAGAGAAATAGGGTAGATAGGGTGGGTAGTCACACTGCAAACGCGCAAAATTGAATGGGGTAATCTCACAGTGGGTTGAGCTATGGCTGAAACCTAAATATTCATTTTCTATCCTTCAGGGGGGGGGGGGGGGGGGGGAGAACTTTCTCAGTTAAGTCAATTCAGCCATAATAGTTACTTACCACACCAATCCCCACAAAGCGGCAGCGATGTGCGTGCGCGAGGTGTTTGTGTATTTCACTGCTGTCTTGATGGACGCATGACAGAACTGGCAGACAGTCACTGTGTTCTCAGGCCCTAACAGCATAGCAGTCTACAACAAACGTACATGATAAAGGATAACTGTACAATTTGTATCTTGATGATGTCGTGACAATAAAATGGTAACATTTCAAAAAACGAAAATTTTGTTTCCCACTATTTTTCATTGGTTTTTCTGTCAAAATTAGCGAATCGAATGAAGAAATTTGATACACTTTAAAATGATATTACAAAAAAAGGAATAAATGCAACGCAAACCGCGAGAATTTTTTGTTTACCTTTATGAACCTAATGTAGTGTCAGTAATAGTAGCACAAAGTTTGTATACGCGTTTGTTTGTTACGCGTTTTCAATCCAGGAATTTGATGTCAAAGATACACACCTCGCTCTGGTTGCCCTGTTTCGGATAACTTGGACACTATTTTTGAAAAAGTGAAGCAAGATCGCCATATCTGCAGTTACGACAAAGCTGAAGAACTGGGAATTGACCACAAAACAGTTTTTTTGAAGAAAGAGTTGAATTTGATGAAAGCTGGACAAACAAAAAAGCTCGATATTTGGATTCCACACGAGCTCACTGAATGAAACCTAATGAACCATGTACTCATTTGCAATTATTTATTGAGACACGATGAAACAGAACCGTCTTTGAAGAGATTGATAACTGGCGACGAAAAGTGGACCCCGTATGACAAGAACGTGCGAAAAAGGTCGTGGTCAAAGGTCGGTCAGGCTTCACAAAAATCTGTCAAGAATATCCTGTGCAACAAATTGTAAGAAGCATTTTGCTAATAAAAAGTAGGAAAAGTGTAGCAATAAATTTCATGGTCTGAGATCATTTATTAAACTATAGAAAAATTTTATGTTTCAGACTAACCGTTATGATACTCAGGTAGGATTTAATAATAAATAACATAAGGTAGGTATTAAATACTTAAACGTTAAGAATAATTACTTGTTGTAATCAAAAACTGAATAATAAAAAACAATTTCAGGTATCGAACCGATTTTTTTTTAAATGAAAATATTTTTTTTTGTGAGAAGTTGACTTTTTGACTGTTAATATAGACCATGCAAAATCGTTAGAAAGTGAAGTTCTTCAAAAACATATTTTACAAATACAAGTTCTTTACACCCCTATGAACCTCAAGTTCTCAGCGTATTTCTGAAGTACTTCCGAAGTAAGGCAAATGCTATTGACGAAGAACTGAGGGGCATAAATCCAGTACAAATACTTGAAATACTTTGATGAGGTATACTTTATTCAAATCAAAATAAGAGATATTATTTTCAACTAGGTTCGTCTGATTTGAAAAAGTTTTAAGAAGTCGTGATATTGTCTGGATATCATAAGCTCCCACGAGAGCCAATGTATTTGAGTTAAGATGAAGATGTTCATGTGGAATTGTGAGTAATCAATTATCGAGGCACAAATTTCGATACATAAAAGAAATCTTCATCTTGTCGACAAAAATTTAGCAGCTTTGTCGTTTATTAAATTGGTCAAGATGAGCACTGGCCTCTAATCGGTTAACATGGGTAGGTTTCATTTTAGTTGGGTATATACCAATCAACTTGTATATATATACGTAATCAGAGTGACATAACATTTTTACAATCGGATTCAACAGTGACAGAATTCGGTAGTGTACAAAAATTATCTAATTATATCCCCTAAATATCACAACTGAAGTGCTTTTGAATTTGACGTTTTCAAACGAGATGGTTTCAATTGAATTGAAACTTGCTTACTTATAATGAACTCTACTAGTAATTGCATAGAGTTCATGATGTAGCGAATTATGACCAGACATTAAACTGAATGGAAACTAGAGTTTATATACCCAATTTGAAATTTGAGTTGTAGGAATATTATTCGTGTTATATATATTAAATATTATTAGGAAACATGAAATATATGGTTCTTTATATCAATCGACTCGAATGAAGTAGAACAGAGGTGATGACTACAAGGAAGTATTTCGTTGTCGCTCATTACCTATTTATTCCATAAAGTCGTCGGCAAGCGTAATATGAGCTCTTAAAAGGTTCAGTCTCACTCATAATGCAATTTTATTCAATTTCGTAATGAGGATGTTCGTCTTTCGTCTGTAATTTTGATGTAGGTATGTTCACCGATATTTCAAGTTAAGACCAATAATTCTTATTTTAATTTAATAGAGGTGAAGATATTCGGCATAGAATTACTCTCTCAAAGACCACAACAATTATATTAGGTAACATTACCGCTCGCCACCCAAAACTTTGCTGCTTCTGGTAGCGTTTGTCCCATCCCAAACCCATACAAAAAATCAAATGGCGAATACTGTTTTGGACGTAGGCGAAAGCTTCCAGTCTATTGTTCTGGGCGTTTTACATGACATTTGTCGATTGTAGTAAATAAATAGTGCTTGGCTTTACGTACATTCATAGGTCCAGGAGGCGGCTGATATGCTCCATGGGGTGCATTATCCTTTCGCTCCTAAAACACCAAAACGATATTAATAAGGAAATTATTCGTATATCTAATTGTAAAGTAAGTTTTCGCAATAATTAGTCGAGTCTAATATTTTGTTATTTGATCAACATGTAAGTGGGAGAAACACTTGAGGAGTTTAAGCCATTACACCACTACGCTGGTCCAATACGGATTTACGGGTTTGGTGCTTTCTAACCTATAAATAACGATAATGGCTCGTTTCCATTTACGTTGCTCATTAATAATTACTAATAATTACACTGCATACAATAAAGTTTGGGTAAGAGCTTATCTACATTGATAACAGTTATCGTGTTTATACAAATGTAGTGGTCAAATGAACAAGTAGCATATTCTCCTGTTTGCTATAATTTTCGAAAATATATTTCATCTTTTATTTTTAATAGAAATTCAATAAATAATCTACAAAGCGCGCACTACGTTGAAATCGTTGCGGAATAATATCAAGTTTTGTATATAAAGAAAAAACACTATAATACGCTCTCTGCAACTAAAAGCGACCCTTCGTGCGAAGACTAATTTCGCACTTTAAAAATCGCAAAAAATAAAGTGCAGGCTAACCCTTAGAGTAAGGATTAATGAAATTATTATCGAAGTAATCACTACCCATGTGTAAATTAAACCTTCTGCTGGTTTTTGGTATTTTTTTAACATAATAGACTAATGAAAAAGACCTTCGAAATTTCGTATACTTACTTTGGAGTGGGGATAAACATGGGGATATAGAGGAAGCCCGTCGTTCTCCATACTGTTTCCTAGAACAAACAAATTTAACCAAGTTCTTTTTTTAAAAATTCTTATATTCAAAAGGTACCTTCTAACATGGATATTAATCGAACTACAAATAATATTATCGGTTGGTCAAAAGTTTATGTAGGTACACCTATAGCTTTTTAGGGAATTACAACATAAGGTAGATACAAGGCAGCAGACATTTGATAGATGAGAAAATCAAAGCTTCCATACTTCCTTACTTACGTAAATTATGGTTCGAGAAGTGTAATTATAGCAACTAATGAAGATTACTTATATACACAATTTAACAGATTCACAATTTCAAGGATGTTAAATTTATTGGAACGTTTTTCTAAAGGACTTAATTTCCTTCGTTCGTTGCATCGTAAAGCCGTGGTTTTCTAATAAGACACATTATTTACTTTTTTTCCCACTTTCCGCATATTCTCTTCCTACTACGAATTACTAAGTAAATAAGTGGTAAGTATTCAACTCAAACAATAGCGTAACACAAAGGTTTTATAAACACAGTACCTAATAGATTATTGTGTGTGACCGCCCGCGGGCTGTAATGTA
This sequence comes from Acentria ephemerella, assembly GCA_943193645.1. NCBI lineage: Eukaryota > Metazoa > Arthropoda > Insecta > Lepidoptera > Crambidae > Acentria > Acentria ephemerella. The sequence goes on along the minus strand of OW971877.1, from coordinate 6,462,488 downwards.
AAGTATGAAATGTGGTAGTGGAAGCCAGATGTAATTGGGCCTTATCTTCACTGACAGGTTTAATGAAGGCCAAGAGCTACTCCGTTAAGTATTTATAAAAGTTTGGATTTTTAATGCAATACATAATATTATATTATTATGTATGTTCTATGTCTAATGTCAGCGTGGGATATTTACTTTGTTAATTACATTTAGGTATTAATTATATTTACAGTTCCTTACCAGAGAAAGAAATAACTCGTCAAATCAACAAAATATGATACCGATCGATAGGGCCCATCATAAAAAAAAGAATCTTCTTAATGCCTCTAAAATTAAAATTAAACGGAAATAATATAAGTAGATACAGTATTTTTTAATTGTATTCAATTTCTGTCTAATTTTAAATCAATTAACGTAATAGAATTAATATTTTATATACAATAAGATATACACAATTTAAGTACTTATACCTGCTGGACTAGTTTTATTTGCAAAACAGATATAAGATAACCTCTGAGTAAATCAAATAGTGCTTCGTTGTTAGATTCTATAGTCTTAATAGAGGGTATGTTTATAAAGAAAATTATTCCATATTATTTTTATTTTAGTAGTGACTTAAATTAAATGTTTATTACTAAAAATAAATTCAAACTTACCTCAATATTAAATCTCACTCCTACCAGCGGGCATTGGTTTGGTTTATCGCTGTATCTCAAACTACACCATGTACAGATTTAAAAAAACATTCACGTGTGTCTACTTTTTAGGTTCTCTGCAGACATTAAATTGGTTACTTACTTATTTTGAAAATTGTATATTTTTGTGTACTTTTGCTATTATATTTTTGTTTATATCAATAGCTTTGGGCACTCCCTCTATGTTAAATTCATAATACCTGCTACACTTACTATTCAATAAATTTGCGTATCTAATATAACAATCCCTAAACATACCAAACCCAAGGTTAATAACCAATTCTTATAACAAAGAGAACAAAAATAGATACCTATACGTTCCATAAAATGTATATTTAAAACTTACCTTTTTGGATTCTCACTCGAATTAAACAACACAAGCACTGTTATTAATAAGTTTCTTTTCTAAAACAGTTATCTGTACACGTTTAACGTTTATTTAGCGTCAGCGATGTGGGACGAATGAGAGGCATCAGTCGCAGTCAACTAAGCCGGAATTTAGTGTCGGCAGGGGCGGCGCCGCAATACTGCCACTAGCAAGCGTCAGTCAATAATATGGTTACGAAGTTTATAAATAAATTTTGTTATCCACACATTTTGTTATCCAACGAACGCTATTCATTGTAATTAGTGAAATTTTTGGTGACGTTATTTGTACTTCGCGTTTATCAATATTAGAAATATTTAAAAATATGTGTATAGTTCGTGTCTAAGGTGAGATATGTACTTAACTTTACACCATGTTGCAAATTTAATAAAGTTCCTAATTCATAATTTAATAGAGTGGAAACCTCGAGCAAGTTCGCAAGCTCCTTCCAGTTAGGGCACCGAGCCCGGGTTTACCCGGACCGAAAACCCGGGTTTTATCGGTTGAGATTTACAAAAAAAAATCCCGAGTTTAATCTTTAAAACCCGGGTTTTTCGGAGTTTTTTTTATTACTTTTGTTTTTGTTATTTATTAAGTTAAGCCACTTCGAATACAATAATAAGTAAATGGAATAAAAACACGCTTTGATAAATGATACATCCTCATGCGTAGAATTGATTGAGGCCAAGTTGGATGGGGTATCTCTAACAAATGACATTGTCGCTCAAACCACAGACGGTTGCAGTGTAAAGGTTGCATTAGAGAAGTCTCTTTAGTCATACCATCAGCTATGCATCGCTCATGCTGTTCAGCTGGCAATTGTGGACGTAATGTACAAACGCAATGCCGGCTTCGAGGAAAACGTCGCTCAGCTTGCCGAAATTGACGAGGATGGAGATTTGCCTTTATCGGTATTGGCTCAAAAACTGCGAACTGTAGATAAATTCTACAGTTCGACGAACGAATTCTACAGACAATGAGAGGATGGTGTTGAATTTAATAATGAATACTCGTTTATGGAGTCTTTCAGTTCACAGTCTTTTAGATACAACGATCTGCTATCAAAAGTACGAAAAGTGGTAAAAATCTTCAAGAACTCTCCGACAAGAAACGATGACATCCTTCAAAAACATGTCAGAGCTGATTTTGGACAGGAGTACTCCCTGCCTTCCATCTAACGATGGAAAAACGCGCTGGAGTAGCATTTCTGTCATGTTAGGTCAGTTTCTGAAATAGAAAATATCTATTACAAAAGCTAGAATTGATTAAAAACAGACATTTCATTTACTGGTGATGACTGGCGAAATATAGATGAGATCCATAAAATATTGGATGTTATTAAAACTGTCGTCGAGGCGCTATGTCGACGCGATGCAACACGATGATTAGAATAGTAGAATAGAAGACTATTCGTTACTTAATTGTTAATGCGAAGAAGAGTTTTATTAATGTTAAAATGATTTGTGATACTACAAAATGTCTTTTGAAGATATTATTTTTATTAGATACAATAAGTGAATGTTACCAAAATAATTCATTTAGTGTTAAAACTAATCTCTGCAAGTCTGTGTTTTAAAAAAGACTAGATTACTTACTAAGTTTTAAGATATTCTGAAGAAAAAATTAATCTTTAAACATTAAAACTGTTTTTGTTATTAAGTACTGTTTCATTTATTTAAATTCTTCCTCATCCTTTATATTTTGTACTCATTGTAGGAAATCGATATATAAACGCAGATTAGTGTATTTTAATAAATTACAAATCGATATGCTGGAAAAAACCGGTCTACCCGGGTTTTGATTACTCTTAGACCCGAAAACCGGGGTTTTCAAAATTGAACCGAGTTTCGATGCCCTACTCCCAGTCCGTCACTGTCTTGGTGGTGGTACACCCACCACGATGAGGAGCAGAGGTTAAGGGCGATGATCAGAATCCAGTGCGTGTATAAAAATACACAGAGCTGGAGAAATAGAATTCCAGGACTGTTTATCCTAGATAAAAATGGGAGGTGGGGTGCGAGCCACAGCCCTACCTCGGGTTACCCTATTGTCGTATCATTCATTTCCCCCACATTTGAAATCTTTATCAAACGGTGGAAAAATGATCAAATTGCTTCTACCGTTTAATAGGGGTGAGTACATGATGTATATCCAAGCTAATTAACGACCTCATTGTCAATGACGATTTTAGTACCAAAAAGAAAATAAATAATTTTTTTAATTATTTAAAAAAATATTTTATTTTCTTTTTGGTACTAAAATTCGTTCGTTTGTGTTTTAAAATAATATTTTAAAACATTCTTTTTTAATGGCTATGTTTTAAATCAAACCAACACGCTAAGTCCCAGAATAGAAGTTACGTCACAATTTGCTGTTAACTCCATAATATTATTATTTTGACTGCATAGTAGGTGTTTAGTGATACCATAATAAAAGCAAATTTGATAAGACATTCTTTTATTTTATAGCGAGTCAAATGGCACTTGAAGATAATAATAATACTAACTTATATTTTAACTTACATCTAAAACGATCCACAAAATAAGAATGAAATGAAAAAATAAGTACACTGTTTTTATTATGGCAAAGAGTAGATAACTCTCTACGTTGTGTCCACGGGTCACTTTTATTTATGTAGATTAGGTACTTACTATAAACATTTAAACAAATTAATTATAGAATCATATACGGAGAATTAATGATTCCGAATTCATTTTTCCTTCCTTTAGAAGGTCTAGCTTTGAGAAACATTACAAATACAAGAGACGTTTGCTTTACGGCAGGTTTAATTAAAGTTTTTATAGTTTATTTTCACCTACGAATAATTTTCAAAATTAACTATAAAGCAAAAAAAAATAAAACGAAAACAAAAACTAGTCAAAACTGCGACGAATTGGCTGTTGGTTTCCATAAAAGTAGACAATTCAGAAAGCTCTAAAATCAATTTTATTTCTACATCGTGTTCTTGTACCTACTTGAACCTATTATAAAGTGTTGATCTTTGAGATCTCATGACTCCACTAATACAACACGTTAAGTCATTGAGAACACATATTATCAAATTTACATGTTTAAAAAATATGAAATTTATATCATATCAATTCAGACTCCTGTGTGCATATGAATTAAAAAAGCAAAATTAAAAAAATCGTCCCTAGCTACCCATCTATTCGAATTTGAAAGAGGGCCCTTATAGTTATTATCTAAAGGCTTTAAGTTCCGTCTATGTTTTTCTTAGAAAACACGTACACGTTACTTTGATCTAACTTAGGTAATATACTAATTGTATTGTAACTGTAGTATGTATTTCAATATCCAAAATGTGAAATTTTAGTTATGTTAATGGCAAAGGGCAATAACACAGTACAGCGCCAAGTGGTACCTAAACACTTATAGCGTTTCCTATGAATCACCGTTATAAATAGAATAAAATATTTGTATTTTTTCAATTTCTTTTTTCAGTTTACGAAGTATTTGAATTTAAATTATTTGATTATAATAATTATGACCATTATGATATTCAGACTAAGGAAAACTAAAGTTTTAAAACGATTTTAATTAATAAACTTGCGTGACAAAAAAACTGTCTTATTAGACTACTTCTTGAGAATAGAAGTGCGATCCTAGGTTTCTGCAGCACTTCTGTAAACATCATTTGAAAGAAGTTTAAAATACTGAGCTTTAAATTAAAACTTTCTGATACTGTATTTTTTTGCATGCAAGGTTAGCTTAGCACTTATAATATTAATAACATTCAAATAAAGACAAAATCGAGACAGATAATTATAAAAAGCTATAAAACTAATAAAATCTATCTAAAAATAATTTCAAACTATCCGGTATACAAATAATGAGGTTGAAAATCATGTATTTATTTTTGTCCCACGACACTACTTAATATCTCAGACTGTCAATGTTTGATTATCTATATAGAAGTTTTGCCATTATAGTCGTGTAAGAGACTCAAAAAAATACCGTTATTTAAAACCCTATTCTTTGTTTACCGAACGTAGTAACCGCATTACTTCTCATAGGTGCCGAGGTATTTTGAGCAGCTAGGGCAGTAATGGTCCGTATTTCTCGCAGAGTTGCAACAATATGGAATGCAGCAGCAGCAACTAAAATAAAACAGAAATATCTCATTGTTTTTATCATTCATTTATGTTTACAATTTGACTTCACGTTGTTATGCGACGGAAGCAAAGTGCTGACAAAAGAAATTTATATAGGTCAGTTAGGTCACTTCCTATTACGCAATCATTCCAGCTATATCGTGACCGTGACATGAAAAGGATCAATGACGTCACAGTAGTTGGTTTAAGGATTGTGATGCCAATTCGGCACTTTGACCACGCTGATAGCCAATAGTATAGTAAAAATATAATACCAACGAGCCGGTTTCTGAGTTGACTGAGTCTCAAACTTTACTTAATTTATTGAGCCGCGTTATACTCGCAAAAAAACCTTGAGACAATTAAAATTTAATTTTCGCTTGATTGTAAGGCTTAACGGGTAACATAATTTATGAAAAGTATTTATGAGACTTGCTTAGCTTTAAATATCTATTCATAAACAGGCTGAAGTATCTGAGGTGTCATTCAGAACGCACGCTAATTTACATTAATATCATTGTGATATATTTTTTCTATCAACTTAATGATGCATAAAACACAATATTTACCTATATTTATTTTAGACTAACCGAATTTACAAAATTCTTTTATTTAGCGTGAACAATATTTTATTCAAGTATCAGTCCAAAGTTATTCCTTGAATCCATTTGTGGCGCAATTGTAGATTTGAACAGACGTCATTGAGAGGGTATGATGCGATAGCGACCCGTGGTTAACCATAATCTGTTTCGATTTAATCTACTAATAGAGGACAAATACTTAAATAATTTAAGTTTCTGAAATTGGATCTTTTCGTAAACGAAGTTATGAAAGTTATATTAAGGGGGTGTCTAAACATATTGCTCCTAAAAGTGAAAGAGGGTAATAAAATCCAAATTTTCGGATTCCCGTAGAATATAGGTTCTCTGTTACTACATATATAACAATAATTGATAGCATTACGGATACATAATTAACATAACCGTAATTAGTCGATGATGCGACTAATTAAGGACTAATCCGATACTGACTAATTTTAATAATTAAATTTAATCCATTGTTATTTTGTAATAAAAATTGCGATGAATGTTAATGATGTCGTTGCAATTTCATTTCGTTTTGAGCGTATTTGTTAGAATTATCCAACCATTAATGACCGATTGGTCATTAAAATTTGAAACAAAATTATATTTAACTGTCTAAACTTAATACCTACAGTCTCGTCGCTACAATGAAAATAAATACCGGATATGGTGTCATATTTCTACACCGTATATATATATTCATATTCGATACGTTATCTCGTGTTGCATAATAACTTTAAATTAAGGGTTTTATAAGTTATTATTCGCGTTCTAGTAACCCAAACAATGGTCAGGAGCACAGGAGGTATTAAAATATCCCGGTCCCAGATTGTTATGGAATCTGTGATATCCTTGAAATTGTAAGTGACTTTAGGCCATAGGCGATAGTAACATTTAATAGGTGGGACAACTGTTCTCGATATCAAAAACCACTTTCTTACCAAATGAATGAGCAGAGAACAGCCGTCATGTGTGTGCGCGTTGTGGTGGTGTGTTTAATGGAGGTCAGCACAGAGGTCTGGCAGAAGGGGCATGTCGTCACGGTCTTCTGAGGTCCCAGTAACAACGTCACCTGAAATTAAACTAAAATAAATACAAAGTCTCTAGCCGTACTAAATTAATTTAAAAAACATGATCTAGAATATTCACTTACTTAATCTGTAATTTAATAAATATTTTATAAAACTTAAGTAGCCATTATTGAGAAATAAAGGTATCCATATTTTGTTGTTGGATTACGATATCTTAATCTTGATAATTTAATCTCACATTGAGCGAGAAAATTGAAGAAAATTTTTGTAGCAAATGTCACTAAATATCATAAAGTGGTTTTTTTAATTTTTACTTACTTTCAAAGTAATTAATATATTTTAAATGTTTAATATTTGGCAACCTTTCAAAGTAATCCTGTCCACAGATTAGAAAGAAGTTGGACGCAAATACGATCGAGGCGGTTCAATTTGAAGACAATTATAGGGGTACTTGGTATCATTGATATAAGTTAACAAAAAATATGTATACTTACCCCTTTGAAATGCGCAGTTGGTTGACAAGGCGGTGTCACCGATTCACTCTCCATTTTCTAAAAGGAGATAGGTTTTAAATAAAATACTTCATTATTTGCTTACATACTATCTACGAAAAACTAATCAGTATTTTGTTCCATGTTAAATAACCATAATAAACTTTTTGGTACAAAGACTGACAGTTAATGCTTACGTTATATGGTACATCAGATTGAGTTTCCGGTGCTATTGAGTCCATCTTCTGAAACAAATTAGCTTTGTTTTGAATTTATACAGTAAGGTATTTATTATTTACACTTTAACTTTAGTTAGGTAGGTTCTATAATGATAATAAATAAACGAAAAACAATAAATAATAATCAGTAGTATTAGTAGTGTATAATAGTTTAAAATGTTGATATATGATACTTTAATGATTCATTGTAGTAGGTAAATTAGATTGCTTAGTGACAAAATTCCCAGCATATATTAAAACACGCTTAAGGAACAGGTAAGAATAAGACATAAACCCGAGCACCTACCTAAGCAGAATATGTCCGGTGGTTGTACTGCCTACTATGTTTGAGACTGATATATATTGTGAAACCTTACCGAGCAGGAGCAATCACTTGTACTTAACGTTAACTTAGAGCAACGGTATTAATTATTGAGATATTTGACATTTAAACTTAACCATAAAAAAGTACGGACCCCGAGTCAGAAGATTTAAATTAAAAAAACAGGTATAAACTTTTTATTAAATAAGGCTATTCTCGATTATATTTTAAATAAGTAACCACAATAGCATTCATACTAGATATTAGAAATCAGAAACCACCTACCGATTTTAAGGTTATAATTACAAGCCAAGGCAGGTTAATAAAATAAGCACTTGTATGTGTATGTGTAAAGCCATTTATCTGTGATATTCAATTATCCTATTACCTGAATTGCAGCAGATAATGTTTTTTCGGTGTATAAAGGCAGAGTATCGTCAATCATTTTTTTCCTAAAAAAAACAAAATATCTGTCACAGATTTGAATACACCTACACTCAAATACTAATAAGGGATGCTACACTTACCTATCTAATTACCTATGGAACCCTTACACTCATATGTTTTTATCAAAGCAAAAAAGTACTAATTCTGTAAGCACAATAACAAATGGTATAAGTGCTTTAAGACAAGACCAACAGCTATAGAGTGGGGGCGTATATCACGAGTGTCGATGGGACAGAGCAACCATTGTCTCCATGACAAACAACTTATTCCACTTCTAGATTAGCTTAGCTTAGCTACACCAATGTGCAAAACTACACAGACCTCGATAACGATTGACCATGGCTCAGCAGTCCACCAAGTAGATTGGGAATAGGAGCTAGTATATAGCTTTATTCGTAATCTAGAGGGGTTTCTATTACGATAATCAGCAACTATCGCCAATATGGGTACAAGTTATATGATATTGGGTCAATCTAAATTTGTTATCCCACTCTTCCTTACAAGACGAAAGGCAAATTCATGTCGTTGGTCCTTTCACCTACAAACCTACATTAGGCCAACCACTCATGTTAAGAATATCCATTTCATTTTAAGTAGGTAATAAACTTTTAAGCTCTTTTAGAACAGACCGTTATCAGTGTCGTCACCCGCATGTATCATTCTACGAACTATTTCCGTTTTTGCTGATTTATTCGAATATTTTTTGAGAGCATCTATGTTGTTGTGTGGCGGAGGATTTTATTTCGTTTGGCATGTTGATATACGAGCTTTGCACGCCGCACAAAGATGTCTAATCATGCCCGGAGCTCTAATTAGGTATCTAGCTATTTCTGGAAAACTAGTACCAACTACCAATGAACATGATTTATATAATGGTGGTGATGATAATACATTTTTGCAAATGGCGCCAAAGTTGGATCACACTCCATCTTAAAACTAACCTCGACTCGGCAATGGAGAAATAATTAATTATATCGATCATGTACAAATTTCCTTTCAACTTTTAGATTCTTGATGTGCAAACAGTAATTTAAATAATAAATAGAAATTAATAAAATTAAATAATATTATAAAGTTATAATTATTGGTAGCTCGATGAGAAGTCGATAACCGTCACATTCAAGCCGTTAATTTCTCAACCGATTCCTGAATAATTTTAGGCAGGCATGGGTTTTATGATTGTGTTAGAGCAGCGCCATCACTTGAATTTCGTTTCATCAAAAAATGAAATAAAAACCGTCTAGTTCTGCAAGTGATTCCAGTAAATAGTCAGGAATTTTAGCTACGCTGTTAATATTGATGTCACAGATTTAAATCTATTAATTTAATAAAGGATTCTTTGTAAGCGTTTTTCTAAAGTAAAATGGGTAACTTTTGATGGTTAAGGTGACTTAACTCTCATACTTCCTGTAGAGCTCGACAAATGACGATAGTTAGGGACATTTCTTATGAGCGTATATTAATAATACAGTTACACAACAAAGTACGATGGGCATGAAAAACGAGTCTTGTTATACTGTATGAGAGGGACTATATTTATCAAGATACATAAGGATCACACACACGACAAGTCGTAACTATTTTGGTCTATCCTGCGCCGAGGGCGATTGATAAAGGAAGAAAGGGTAAAATACGAAAGCTCCGTGACTATAATAAAATTAAATATGAAAAATATTGTAAGGCGTTGCACCCCTATAAACAAAACATTTTTATGTCAGTTTCGCTTAGTTTTAAACTGACAATAAGTATTAAAATACAATTTTTATAATAAAATTTAACTCCACACTTAACTTAATATCAGTGTTATATTAGGAACCTTATAGTATTAATTTGTTATTACTTCAGGGAACCCCGAGCCAATGAAAACTAATTATGCCTCTGTTGTACAGCTAAACAGGTAATATTAAATTTATCTGCATAATACAATATTATTAATTTGGAGTTAATGATTATAATAACTTACCTTAGCTTTTAGTCAGATATCCGCTTGAAAATTATTTTTTATTACTATCCGAGATACACTTTCGTGAGCTCCCGATGAAATGAAAATATATTTTTTACGATTTAATATAAGTATAATTCACAACTGATGTATTCAACAAAGCTACAGGTGTATTTACAATTAAAGAGACGAGACCATAATACAAGAGCAACCCGCACTAACGTACTAAATGCACTAAACGCAGAAAGAAACAGCAAACAAGAAAAACAAGTTGCAAAATAACTATGGCATATCGAAAGCACATTTACAATTACCAACCAACAGAAACTAAATAAATATTTCCCTAGGTGGTGTTACCAGATATTTAAATTATTCACCCACTTTTCCAAGAACGAATATAAGCTTTGACATATAATTATTCTTACATTCGACGTAAGCGATAAAATAGAATGATTTTTAATAAGTTATTGATAACTTGTTCCACACTTGAACGCCGCAACAATGCGTGAGTGAATTTGTAGATTAGTATGTAGAAATTGAGTTCTATAAAAAATCAGCATCAGGTAAAACAAAGTACCAAGTAAAATACAAATTTGTTGTCTGTGATAAATACTGCGCTCTCTTTTTTTGAGAGTTTGAAAAACTGCAGGATCTCCTCCCCGTAGGTTGTGTAACTGTTTAAGTACGTTGTTGAATAACTCCTTGAGTAGCTCTTTAATACACCTTAGTTATAAACACTTTAGTTAAATAAATATATTTTTTGTACTAAACGTCAATTTCATTTAATTTCGATGTATCTGTTTCGGAACAATGTTTCTGTTTCGGAACAATGTTTCTGTTTCGGAACCATGTTTCTGTCACTTTGACAGGTAGTGTCCGAGGGTATCTTTATATGTACATATACATATACAGATTTTAATTGTCATTGCAATTAAACAACTTTGTTAAAGTCTTTTATTTATAAGTAGATAACATGGTATCAGAATAAAACTAAAATTGTAGTCACGGCAGCTTTGCGAAAAAAACTCCTTAAAAAAATGTGCCTCAGCAACAAATACAGAAAATGACTGGCGTCGATATGGTTCAAAGCAGCATGAGCGTACCACGGGGTCCATCAAGAATTGGTGGAAAAACTACTGTGTGGCTACTGGTATAAAATCCAGAGAAAAGTGAGGTTAAAGCTAGTCTTTGCTTAGTGCTATCATGAAAAAATATATGGATTTTGAACTTGCAGACAAGAGAAATGAATGTAACATTTTACAGAAAATAGAATTATAGATACTCAAGATACTTTTACTTTTAACTTGACTTTTAACGTCAAAAATCTGTTATTAAGTATAAGTTTCGATGAGTACTTGTTAACCTTACGAGAGCTCATCAAACCCTGCAACTTTGTGGAAAGTTTGAGGGATGAAATTCTTCGTGATTTTATTGCTGTTGGCATAAAAGATATATATATAAGGCAGTGTAATTTCTGTAGAGAAATACATGATTTTAAGCAAAAACTTTGTCTAGCATTCATGGTAAAGTATGTACAGAAGGAATCTGCTCTTAGAAATTTAAAAGAAACTCATTAGCAAATTTACCTACTTTAAAATATTTTGATGTCAATAAAGTGGTAGTTATTGAGTGTGATGCTAGCGAGTTTAGGCTAGGAGCAGCTCTTAGCATCATCTTGCAATATTACCATTAAACAACTTGATCAGGTTAGAAGTCTTTTATTAATAAAGAAATAACACTAACCATCATGATGTATTTAAAGTAGAAATTGTCTTTATTGCTTGAAAAATGGTTTAATTTTTAAATATTAGACCATGCTGGTTTAGTTTTATTTCAAAATATCTTTATTTAAATACAGTTCACAGATAAATTTCATATTTCAATCCCTAATATTTATAATTAAATAACTGTTTGTTGTTATTGAAATTTTATTTTATTTTTTACTTCGCCAAATATGGGTAAATTTAATAGAATGGCAACTCTTTACTAAAGCGACGCCTAGCACGTAGGAACACCATCTACAGTAGTGTATTTTTTAACAATGTATGAAAGACATAGTAAAAGGACCAAGTAGGACATCTTCATACGTACCGAACTTGGTGCTTTGTATGCGCGTCAATACCCACGCTTCAACGAATCACGTATATTCAGCATTCATATGTCCTTTGTTTATATTAAAAGTTTAGTAATAAGACTCCGCGGCCTCTTATCGTCGCTACCGTTATAATTTAGTTACGTATATTTATTGTATGAAACTTCGTTTCCTTGAAATCGAGAAGAAAATATTGATGTTATGTTGAAGAACACGTTTAGGTAGATATGTTATTGCGATATAAAATTAGTGAAAACTGAGTTTATGTTTATTGCCAGCAGATATGAAGAAGATATGAATACTCAATTTTAAAGTGTATAAGAAATATAAGTATAAGAAATAAAAAACCTTTAAAAGAATTTTCTATCCCCACGTTGTATATGTATTTCGAAAAAATTCTAATTACTCTTGCGACACATTCAATTTGTTGCTTGCGTTCGCGGCTGTAGCATCCTGTACCAGCGAACTAAATGCTACATTTCCATATGAGTATTTTTCATCACACGGGGAGTGAGTCAGCTTACTTTTTTTCTTTTACTATGGCAACGTTCAACAACATTACGGTTTTCGTCACTTAAGTTTATATTATATTTATAATGTATGCAATGACGTAAGTACCTACTTAATTCAAAAATAATTTTAGTACATTGATGGACTTGTGTTTATTTTAACCAACCGACCATTAATGCTGGGTTGTAATAATCTGCCTAAGGTTGGATTACGGGGCATTGAATAATGACATTTTTAATGTTTAAAACCTATTATTAATATTTATTATTGTTTTGTTTCCTCGAGAATATTTTGTATAATTAATTGTAATAATAAATAATGATCCTCAGTCAAAATATTAGTTTGGACTAGTATTAGCATTTGCTAATGCAAATGCTAATAATAGTCCAAACTAATATTTTTGATTTGCTACGTTAGTAAGTATAAATATACTTACTAACGTAGCACGAACGACATCATTTATGAGCTATAACTCTCATTCACAAATGCTGATAGGTTGCCATAACTATAAGTGCTTAAATAAAGTATAAGTTTCTAATAAATATTATTTTACTCAAGTTTCTTATAACATATTATTGGCAATTTTATTGTAATTGGAAACTCTATTTCAAATACAGTTAGGTAAAGCAATAAAATTTACTGCGACATTGTTGTCTTTAAAAATGGGACCAATTCATTAAATATCATAGATTGTCTCATATTCGTGTGTACACGCCCATTGATAAGAAGTACGAGAAGCTTACACACCTTTTTTAAAGGCCCATGTTGAATGATGTATAAAAATATCTCCTGTACAGCCGTATAAAACTTAGTAGCCTAGTACCAAGGTACAGTTAGATGTACAAACCAGATACCTAATCCGGGTACGTAGTCGTGGGAACAGCCAGTAAATATTAAATTTCCTTAAATTAACTAATAATAAAAAAAAAACAAGTTTCCAAACTATGTAATGTTTATTCAACAATATTGTGACTTGTGACCTATTCAAACACTGCTTTCACTAAGTATTAAGTTAGTTGCGATAAATTTGGACAACTAAAAAAAGGTTTAACTAACAAGGAACTAAAATTGTGAAAGAAGGCAGCATATATGATTACTATATTTCAAATGAAGAAAATCTAGATACAAGTAAATACAATACTCAGTTGTAATTTTATTTTGTCTATATCAGGTAAGCTTGTTAAAATATTTTTATATTCCCTTCTCGTGAACCGCTCGTGATTCCCATATAATATTGATCAACAATGTTATAATTACTTTTCCTTAGTTTACTTGTATTTAAGTACACAAAGATGTCTTATTGGCTACCACCGATATACATTTATGAATCTATACCTAATTATAGATAACACATAGGTATCACATAGAAATCTGCTTAAAACAAGATAGGAAGGTTTCAAAAAACAGGGTCTTTTTGTATTGTTTGTGTAACTATATTTCATTATTAGATTAACACTGGTATCATGACAAACTGAACCATTTAATAGTTACAACCTTGTTGTTGCAAGTATATAAACGCAATGGTTGGTGTGACATGGTACTAAATATGACAATCAATCTCTTGAATCCGAGCCCTTCCTTTATGGAACTTTTGGTCATTCATTTTGAAAACAGATTTTAACAAGTCAAGGACTTGAATAATTTGTCAATGTTAGAAATATCAAATTACACCTACCTATCTTAGTTTTAGTCAGTTAGTTCATTTTTATAAATCAAGTTTTATACATTAAAATACAAAAGATGCTGTAGATTTTCTCTAGAAATATTAAAAAAACAAAAATACAAAATGACTTCGATGTTTCCTACGTAATATATAAATTATGCATACCGGCTCAGATATTAAACAGTCAATTTCTAAAGTAAAATTAAATACTTGTGACTGATTGATGTATTGTGTATGATTTTACAAAAAACAATTTTTAAGTTCAAAGTTCTGCTCTTAGAAGTTACTTACAAAGTATAATTATCACAATAACTAAATTTAAACAGCAAAAGCTTCAAGAGCTAACATGGCTAGAGCTGCAATGGCTGCCACGACGGGCACGGTCACCACCCATGCGAATATTATGTTTCTGGAATTATAAGGAAAGAGAGTTCCATAATATTTCTATTTAAAAATAGTATGGCTAATCTAGCAAGTGTCGGAGGAGTCCAAATACGCTAAAAATTAGTGTAGCATTCGACATACTGCCCTAGCGGTTACCTTTTACCTTGTCGTCCCAAAAGGTTCAAATTTACGCCTTTTTTAAGAAAGCTATTTTAGATTAAGGGGATGCGAGTGCTGGTAAATAAATCCATGCTTTGACTGTGGGACAAAGTCATAAGTCACTGATCCTATTTGTGCGTATTTGTTAAGTTTGTTGTTGAAGTGATGACTCCGTAATCCGGCGCGCATGCTCCTTAATATTAAGAGTGAGGGAGGAATAAGGTCAGAAAGCTCCTCAAAGCACTCCATTGTACACCAGAACGAAGTCGCTTAGCAACTTTGTCCCAAATAGCAAAAGCTGAAGGGTGTTCGTGATGTTCTAAATTAATCAATTATAGGCAACGCATGAATCTATAGATTGTCCGGATCAATCCCATGTGTTAAAGCAATCTGATAGATTTAATTACTAATTAATTTTGCTTTAACCTTTCGTCACTTACCAGCCCTTCGGTGCTTACACAGAAAATATAATTAATTGCTATATTTTTTTTTACTGAAACTATATGAGTTTCAATTCTACACTAAGAAATGTATGTTTAAAATAAAATAGTTGACCCGTTGTACCTATTGTTTTCCCGGGCCCACATGATTTTTTTTACCACGTCTGGATGAATAAAAAAGCACTCGCATCCGGTCTTTTTCAGAAAGTTTCGGTCACAAAACTATACCTGGCTTTAAAACACAAAAATCTTAATAATGACATCCAACCCGAAAGCCCTATTGTTATATCGAATATTAGTATAGAATTGCAAACCTAAACAGACTCCAGTCAACAGACTTCTCGGAAAAATAGCCCACACACACGACGGAACCAACTTTGCAGTGCGTAGTTGATACCGGCAGACCCGCTTTGCTAGCCACCAGTACTGTGAGTGCTGCACCCAGCTCGATTGTGAAACCACTGTCAGCAAAAAAATATCCAATGAAAGTAATTACTACAACTTTAGTAAATAAAAATATACAGAATAATAAACACGAGGAAAATTTTATAATCAAATTCAACAATATTGGTATATAAAATAATAATGACATACATACAACCAACAAACTTCTGTGGAAGACCTAACATATGAAATAAAAATTTAATAAATAATCTTACGTGTCTGGTGTTATTCTTGTAAGGTCTTCGCCTACAGTACGAATGACGCGTCGCCCCCATAGCCACAGGCCAACGGCGATTCCAACTCCCCCAAATATAAGGATGGCGAGGGGAGTCTCGGCCCGGGCATGAGCACCGCCTTCCGAGTAAAGAAGCCATAGCGCTACTAGGGGACCAATTGCGTTGCTGACAAAAGAAAAATATGCATTAACGACGAGTTGCTTATAATGAGAAAAGCAGTTTGCAATCAAAAGATATAGAATCATCATCATATTCAACAGCCTACATACGACTCACGACTCGGTTCAAGCAAATACATGGAAGAAATACGTGAGGAGTTCGAGCCATGACACCAACCCGCTTGACCAATGCGGTTTAGTGAATGAAAGTGGTGGCCGTTACAATTGGGACCTACGGGAACGGAATCGGGACTAAATGTATTAACTTTTGATGGGCCCATCCAGAAACTAACTGTGGCGAAAGTAGATTTGAAATAAATATAATAAGAATCGAGTATAGAAACAGTATTGAATAGACCCATACCAGCCGTCTAATTAATCAGTACCATCTGTGTATTTACGTAGTATTTACTGAAGAACAGAAAATAATAATTATCTATAAGTACTACTTTTATTAGTACCAGGTAAATACCTCAATTAAAATTTAAGATTTTTTTTTAAATTTTGTATCCTTTAAATCTTGATTCTGCACAAGATATATTATGTATAATTTATACCTGACATCATTTCCACCATGTGCAAAAGCACCGAACGTAGCAGTAAGCACTTGTAAGAAGGAGAATAGCCTGAGGGTGTCAGGCTGAGATTCGGCGGGAGCCGCTAGAGGTGGAGGACTTGTCGCTCGCAGCAATGGCGCTGCGCTCGAGTTCGGTGTTATAGCGGGCAGGCGGCTTCCGCGACCGTCGCACTCTATGCTCCAAGCACTGCCTTCTGGACCCTGTGAAACAGATAATAACACACATGATTTATGAACAGCTCATAGTTTAATGATCTTTGTATTTGCATAAATATAAAATAAATAATTAGGAATTTTTATATAGTTATAAAAAGGTTAGATAGTTCTCATTTTAGCCCCGAACTCTATTGTCAATGCAGTGTATTCAACTGTTTAGTAAACTTAGTGTATTTTCTATTTACTGTTTATTCGTTTTTAAATTTAGATGTTTACCTTATCCAACCTCGGAGGAGGTGTATCAAATTCTACTATTGCCGGAGTAGCTCTAGCTGCTGCCAGTCTATCAAACTCCCCGCGAGCTATCGTATCACAGGAATCACCAAGGAAACCATTTCTCGAATCGTAGCTTTCACCCATTCCCACAAGTTGGGAAGAATCTAAGCTCTTACAACAACTAAGAGTCTCATCTATATATTTAAGGGTGTTTATTTGTGGATCGTTATCAATTAACTGTAATCTGGACTTGTTTGGAGGGCTAAGACTTCTAGAAAGTATGCTACAGTCATCCATAGTAGCCAACAAAGCGAGGTTTCTTGCGTTCATCTCTCGCACGCCGACAGAGGCTTTGTCTGCGTCGCTAAGAGTCACCATTTCAGCGCTTTCAGCAATGGCTTCGAGAACTTTTCCGTCTTCGGAAAGAAAAGATGTCGGTCGTTGTGAAATGTTCTTGTTGGAATGTGTCGGAGTGTTGACTGGAGTTGTTTCTGAAAACGACAACGTAAACTCTCACTATATTACGATATTTTAGCGTACATGTAATAACTAGAAAGTTTATTTTTTTGCGTACCGTTTGATAAGCCCAAAGTAAAGTTGACTGGTGGGGCGACGAGTTTATTTCTATAATGTGGCACCAGGAAGACTCGTACACAACCTGCCACTAGAACTCCTAAAGCCAGTGATCCCACCAAAGCGACCCACAGAGGTATATTATCCATTGCTAACACTGAAAAATATCATGAATTATACTCATATTCCTAATATCGTTTAGCTTATGCGTTACAATATATTTCATCAAAGAAAAACGGTAATCATTTGTCTCGTCAAAATAAAATATTCACAATTCCTATATCGAAAAAAAAAATAGAAAATCTTAATGATTTATAAAAATACTCACATTTAGGACCGTCATGTACCACACTAAGTACATTAATGGCAACTGTGGCACCGTAGAAAAAGGGCAGGGAAAGAAGGCCGACTGTCAATGGCTGAGGAGCTCTCAGTATGAAGCGGCGCACGAGCCAGTACAGCATCGCGGACACCGTGCCGCTCAGTACCGGCGAGATGAACCACGATAATACTATAAAAAGCAAAACAAAGACCCTCATTTCCTAAGGTACTTAGTCATGGCGTTTTATCATTGAGCCGATACCAATTTTATCAGATGATACCAATATTTTTTTCTTCATCTCTGATCAGTCTGTAAGGACCAAAATGGTATTCATAAAAAGTGTCTGTAATTAAAGTTTTGCGCAGAGGTATAAATTTAGTTAAGTAAGATCAGCTGGCCTTAAAAGTACATTAACACTTTAGCATCATGTATACTGTTTTATGTTATGTACTTTTTATGATATCTGATCTTACTTAACTAAATTTATACCTCTGCTATAAATTTAGTTAAGTAAGATCAGCTGGCCTTAAAAGTACATTAACACTTTAGCATCATGTATACTGTTTTATGTTATGTACTTTTTATGACATCGTATTTAAGTTTTAATCTATTTCTGGGGCCGAGTTAACTACAATTTTAACGAAAAAAAAACAAAATAATTATTTTAAATTTTTGAACTGTACTCGATATCATTAAAAATCAATTCTTGTTTTTGCTTATCTACTTCTTAGAATGAGAAATCAGTTTAAATAGGAAACTAACCAATGGTACCGAGCGTCGACCATTGCACCCCAATGGGTCCTTTAGCAGTTAAAGTAAATCCCACAGTGGCTCCTACAACTGAGTGGGTCCCAGATACTGGTAGTCTTAGTGCTGTAGCCGCTATCAGCCATGTAGCACCAGCTATAAGCGCGGCGAGGCATCCTGCAGCTAACAACTGCTCTCCTCCATCCGCATATAGGGATACGTCAAGTATACCCTTTCGCATAGTATCCGATACTTTGTAACCTGAAGAGAAGTCATTAAATATAAATTTTAGATTCGTTCATTTTTTTGCATTAAAAATGAAACCATAATTTTTAACTCCTATAAATTATGGAGAAAAACAATTGCGTTAACTATTTATTAAAAATGCCATCTGGGTACATAACTTATATTATTTAATTTTGAGGTAGGTACAATAAACACTCACCGATTAGAACTGCACCGGCAATCTCGAATATTGTTGCCAAAATACAGGCCTGAGTGAGTGTAAGCACTTTGGAGCCAACGCTTGTACCGAATGAGTTAGCCACATCGTTGGCGCCAATGCCGAACGCCAACACAAAAGCCACAATAAAACCGCTTATCACCAACCAAAACAAGTCATCAGAATAAGGTTCCATTTTTTACTTTTAAATTACAATACCGAAAAACTCATTCTGAATTGCAAAAAATATATTTACTAGCACCTAACCAACTTTCTTTTAAATTTATTATTTGGTTAATTTAACAATAAGCTTTGCTTTTATAACACCTTTTACGTAACAACAATCCTTTTCTCCGAGCAGGAGATAGACAAAATTTCCTTTGGCTCCATATAAAAATAGATTTTAATTTTAGTAAGTCAGTATAAGGGTAGAGAAAATGGATAAATAAGTGAATACTATACCCACATTAATTATGTTTCTATTTTTTAAAATTTATAGTTATATTAAAATATTGTGATAAATTTAATTCAAAGTTTAATTAGATTGTGCGTCACAATGTTCGATATTTAAAAAGTTTTTCGTGGTGGTGATGCAGCTGAAATAATTTTGGCTTCATCATTTCTGAAAAAAGCCAACCAAATAAAAATTATAAAAATACAAATTTTCTAAGATTTATATTCACGCAAAACTGCTTAAATTAGTAAATAACATAGAAACCACATGGTCTGAATTGTATCGATTTGTCGACGCCATTAACAGAAATACGCGGCAAAAATTAACGATAATCACTAAAGCTATTTCTTAAATATAAAAAACCAGCATATCGGAATATTCACTCTTCAATGTAGATTACGTTAACTCAACTTTAATGAAACAATTACGTCATATACTTACAATACGTATAATATTGGTAGAGTAACCTATACAAAATATTATTTCAATAATTTTGAATAAAGCGATGTTGAGACTTTGCACTATACTCACTTTTTTCCAGTATAGGAATTTATGGTCCTAAATTCCTCTAAAAGCAGAAGCACGAGGTATCTATCACCTTGAGCCTCACAGCTGTAGACTGGTCACGGGTCGCGTCAAGGCGACGACGGCGACGGCTATACAAAGCATGCGCGAAGGGCACCCCACTCCTGCTACCCCCTTACGATGAAGGCACAATAAAAATGTTTGTTCTTTATTGAAAGAACCCCAAACTCGTTATAACTGGCGTAATAGAGTTGTGTACAATGACAGACATTAATAACAGTTCCATTACTTATGATGAAAGTCTAAGGTGTATTCACTAGCTACCCATTTAAGGAGTTGGACTTTACCTTGTCCTCAATATTTATTAATATTACATAGTTCTTAAATATTTCCTCTGCGTATAGGTAACTAAACCTACCATTAAACTTAAAGCTTAGGCAATGGCTATCTAGTTCCATTATTTTCATTCATACACCGTGTTTGATAATTGGCATATATCCAACCTTTTTAGTGACCATGAAAAATTCCTTATTTAGGCCGTACTAGTGCTAGTGCTATAGTTATAGGTGGGTAGTTTATATAACAATAGGAAATCTAAAAAATCGCTAAACAATACTTAAGTTTGGAAATTTTTAGCCAATAGAAGCTATTTTTTAGAGTCTGAGTGATAATCTAAAAATTAATCTTAGTAACTAAAGTCTTGCTTGCTAACGTCTAGTTGTTTGAAGGTGAACAACGCTACAGTAGTGAAAAAGTCCCCGGCTTAGCATATGTCGCGTCGGAGATGTTGGAGCCGTGACGCTGTTTTTCAGATAGATGCCGTATGAGAACACATTCACACGCAAACGCAAAATAGTTAATACATACCACACATTTTCTTGTCAACCTATACAGGTTTTACTGAAAATCTTTAAAAAAAGATAATGTCTTTACATATCATTTAGGGTATCTAACGACTTTATTTTTTTAAGATCTCTTTTAATTTAGATGATTTCATAAACTACATTTCACCGTTTCTCGATAGGTAAACTTTTAAAATGTAATCACTATCTATCCGATGACCATGTAAGTGAAAATATTTAAGAATTTCTTTGCATATCGATAAAGCTAAAGCGATCGATCTAATTTCAGTTTGTAAGAAAAAAATTGAGATGGATCGTAAAATCATTCATAGGTAGATAATTGAAAACCAACATTAAACAAAGGAAAATAAGATCTTTAAACGCCGATGTATTCGCTAACGCATTAAAACAATTTAAGTGCGTTACAAGGAATCACAATAACATTATAGTAACGTGGGAGTTTGACCTGGAGAATTGCCCGTGCAGAACCCAGGTTACCCCCGTGAAGGGCAATGGAGTTACAGGGGAGTTTTAGTGGGTATTCTCAGTGCCGCTCTATTGAGGTACTGAGCCCCACACACGCCCGTCGCTTAGCCAGTGGCAGGTAGGTCCGTAAATGGATTCTTCCTCGTAAAAAAAAAGTAACGTGGGAGTGGACTTGTAAATTACTTCAGCTACCAAAATAGGAGCGATAATGCCCAGATGATCGAACGTGGTGACTTTGATGAAGCTTAAGTGCTGAATTTTTTCATACCAAAACTTTAATATTTCGCTAATAAAATAAATTACCCGTTTAAAATAATTGTCAAGTAAGTGTTAAAATATGACTTGACTATTGTTCCTACATACGTATTTCATACCTGATGTAATTAAGTATTTCCAATGATACTAATATAAAGCTGGTTATTAGATAAATAGCCTAGAATCTATTTATGTTACTACATACACAATTTTTGTCCCTTGTCATCCCGCAGGTGTTAACATATAGGAACAATAAGAACTATATTGTTTCAGATAGTACATATTTCTCAAACTAATAATAACAGTCAGATTTATTCAGTAAATATGTTATATACTTAGAAAATGTTTTTATACATAAATAATTGCTCTGTTAAAAGCTCTAGCGATCATACACACCATTGAAACACAATGATACTATATTACCAACACTAGAAAGTAGTTTATGTACTGGTACTTGACCGTGGGTCTGGTTCCTTTTACAGGAAGCTACTCCAATCGGGCGCTCTAAAAACAATTATGCCCAATATAACTCATTATGCAAAGCACGACAAAGTTTGCACCTGTAACATATGTATCCATGTTGTAAATAGTATATACTATACAAATTGCGGGTTCGCTTAGTCGTGATTAAAATAAGCTTTTGATGCCAATAATACAATAATTGATGTTTGGATACTTTTCCAAAATTGCATCATCATTTGTATCAGGTTAGTTAAATAATTAGTCGCACTAGGAATATCGTTATCATTATGGATATAACTAAGAGTATATAAATCACTAGGAGTATCGGCCCTAAAAATTCTTCATTATGATAATTATGTTAAAAATTCATACTTATTTGGAGTTATAATAAGATATTGGAGGAGAAGTAAGATAAAATCCTGTATACATTTGTATGATATCTTAAGATGAGACTGAAACCCTAAGCTGAAACCTTGGAAAAAATTCACATCAAATCACTAAATGAAAAATTTATGGGATTTGACAATTACGCTCAATAGCCAATCTCTTGCTTATATCAAATCCCATTCATTTTTACAATTATCGATTCGATTGCAATAATCGAAATGCATCTTATCAGCCCACTGCTGTTTCCGCAGTTGAATTACTTTTAAGTTAATGTTAATAATGCTCTTTAATAATACAAATATATAAATCATACTAATTTTTAAGTAATTTTATTGTAACACAATATAGTAATCAATCATTAGCTTTTAAATATATGATAGTCGCCACAGAGTGTGGCTCTTTGTCCTTAACAGTTGACACTGACGTCTATCAGTGTCATAATCAACAGTTTTGACAGTATGTTGACATTTTCACTTTTGATTGACATGTCATGAATTTGAAATTTTTCATAGAAATTTTATAACTTTGAGCCACAATTTGTATACATAAAATGTAATAGAAAAAGAAATTCCAACAAAATCATAATCTTATCATGCTATTCAAAAATGTTTGGTATGCTGCGGAGTTGACAAAATGTTGGTAAGCAAAAGTAACCTTTATAGCAACTCGACTGACTTGAAAGTATAATAAATTTCTTTATGTTACCACTTTTTTTATACTTCTGAATAACGCTAAGCTCAGCTCAGCTTCTTTCAATATTATACAATTATTATTTATAAAAATATTATTATTGTGCAATATTTAGCCAGACACTGTTGTCGAACCAATATCGCAGTCCCTTGAGCCATGTCCGCATTCAGTGCCGGCGCTCATTTCAAAACGCCAGACGCGGTGTTCGTCGCTCTGGAGGCTCAGACCCGCTTGAACACCTGACTTTAGAAACCAGCTCTCTAAACCCCAAGGGACTGGTCAGACCATTTTTCTTTGCTGTTGGGGTAAGTGAAATTAAAAAAAATATATTTTCATGTGTAAATCTGATTTCTTAAATAATGAAAATCCTATAATATTGAATTTTATTGTGAACCAATCTGATTTTTCACCACTCAGTAGTTGATAAAATTAAAATTATATTTTGTCATGACATGCTTTAAGGTATCCACAGCAAGTCTGGCTGGTTGTGTGATTTGGGAATATGAGAACTTAAGACATCACACTTCTACTCTTCTCAAAAGACCAGGGACTTGGTTGAGTGCACAGCAAAGAAAAGTCCTGGCACAATTTGTAAGTTGAACAACTTAAATAAGAAAATTTTTAACACCTATTAAAATAATAACTATTCATACTAGTTTTTAATTGTAGATTGAATATTGTTCTAGTCTACGTTTCCTCTTCAAATTTGAATATTTTCAATTGGATTTAAAAAAAATTAATTCTAGAAAATACTTCTATCATTGTGAAGGTTGTTAGAAAACCCAATAGTTATTTATTTACATTATGTTTAATTATTACAGAAATCTGAACCAGGTCCTGTAAAGAAATGGTGGAACTCATTAAAAGAATGTGAAAAAATATTCTATCCTATTTTGGCTGTAAACTTATTAGTTTTTGGAGCTTGGCGTGTAAGAGCACTTCAACCTATTATGGTCAAATATTTCTGTTCAAATCCTTCAGGTGGTAAGTATTTTTATATATGTTTTATTTTTCTGAAGACACTACATCATAGTTTAAATTCTTTTTATGTATCTGTATGTCAATATTACACATAATAAAAAGAGAGGAATAGGAGCTAAATTTAGAACTGTTAAAATGCTGATATCTACTTTTTTCGGTCTTGAACTTGAATGATTGTTCTAGACAATGAGGTACAAGACTCTGTGCAAGTTTTGCCTGTCTGGTGTTCTCCAGGTTGTTCCAATAGTGTGCTGGTGGAGTGTGTGTTCACATACTTTACCAGTTAATCAGTGTCATGTGACATGCATATACTAGACTAGAGAATAGACATACTATCTGAGAGAATTCTGTGATTGCACATCTTCCTTGCTGAAATTGCAAGAGCGGCTAGTATGATGCCCATACATTCTGCTTGGTAAATAGTTTTGTAGACTCCTTGTGACTCCTTGAAACTGATCCTCAGTTTGATGTTAAGATCTTCAGAGAAATCTTCCTGCGCTTGTTCCTGATTGTGTTTTAGAGCAATCTATGAAGATGATGAGTGGCTTATGGATGACATGGGGTTCATCAACCTCCACCAGCAATATTTTGTATTTCCTGTCAAAAACAAAGGCATAGTTTTTTTGCAAACAGCTTTCACCATGGGGTTCATAGAGGTTTTGGTGAGATTATAAATGTGATATAGATTTTTTTTGAAGGAGAGGTCGAATGCATTTACGCATCATCCCTAAAGTACGGTGCCAACTGTAGAGGTATGTTGGACTCGGGGTAGAGGCTAAGGGTACCAGTGTCTAGCATCGACACGGCTTCGCTTCTCCCCTTGACAACTAAAGGCGTCTAGCGCCACAACCAGTCGTGGACCTAGGTGGCCCACAATCCTCAACCATAAAAAGGTTCTCTGCCACAAACTTTATGCTCTTAGCCTACTCCAAGCCAAGTGCCTGGAGACGCACCAGATGGCCCAACTGTTGACTGCCCAACTTTCCAACCACTTGGAATTTGTCGTTTTTAATTTTGCACAGTTTGTGGTTTCGCCTGCGATTTAATTGGGATGTTCTATGGCGGGTTGTTCACAAACTTCCTCTTGTCATCCTGGAACTTATGGATTCCAGCAAGAAGCTGAGTCGGCATCACTGCTCCATAAACACGGGTACTCCGGAACACTCACTACAAAGGTAGCGCCCGCGTTTTGCACAGCATGAAGGAAACAGCACTCCGCTTGTGCCCAGGGGCATGGCACCCTGATGCTAGCTCTGAAAGTGGTCTGGTCTTTGTATCTAGAGTTCGGACAGCACTGCGCCACACCGAAGATCTCCCACAAAACGCTAGCCCCTGATTGCCAATGTCCCCGCACAGTGATTGTTGAGTTAGCTGCTTCTTCAGGTACGCTTGAGACGGGCGGTAATATCTTATCGCCATGAATGGCAGTAGTCCCTTCAGATTCCTTTGGGTATGTTAAACCATACGCTATCGTTTGCACCTCGCATCAGTTCATCGTTCATCGTGCTCATCTGCATCAGCTGCATCATCACGTTCTTCGTGATGGACGCCTTTACCACCTACTACGCAAGTAGAGCAATATGTCACTTAGAATAAGCGTTTGTTTACCCGCCTTTACCACCTACGACGCAAGTGGAGCAATATGTCTCTTAGAATAAGCGTTAGATACCCGACCCGCTTACGAAGACCATGACCCGGACGATCTCATCACGAGCTCCTACGCTCACACACGTCACGCACGTGAGACACTTGACGAGTACGTGATATAAACCACCGGTCTACACTCGTCGTGATATACCAAGAACTCGATTAGAAATTCTCTAAAGATCAATCGGCTTTAACTCCCCAAGGTTCTCGCCTCCTCCGGTAACGCTGTTAGGGCCATCTGCACCCAACAGCGTTATTCAGTCCTAAAAAATAACTGTCAAATTACTTAATTGATACTATTTTATTACAATAAATAATTTATCTAATTAACCATACATTAATTTTTGTAAAAATGGGTTACTAAACTGAATAATTTATGATATATTTATTTACCACAAATGAAACCAGAACGTTTATTTTGTCCCTTATAGTTTGAAAAATAACATATATACTTAATATATACATATAATACTTAACAAACAATTAAGTATTATTGTATTTAGAATTTAATGTTTATTTCAGCGACAATATGTTTGCCGATGCTGCTATCCACATTTAGCCACTACTCATTCTTACACTTGGCTGCCAATATGTATGTTCTCTACAGTTTTATGCCAGGTATTTAATTATTTTTCTCTAAAATACTGTTTATTCATAATTACTGGCCTTTCTTATAAAATAAATCTTTGATTATTTATGCCTGGGAAAAGTACAAAAGTTATATTTGTTCAAAGTGCTCCGAGAATGACTAATAGCCCTTAACTAAAATATGAATAGGCTATCTACTATAGACTAGCACGTAAGCACTCTTGGTCATAATCAAAACTGATCACAACTAACAAACAAAAGTATTTTTTTTATTAAAAAAATTAATCAATATTCATTCATACTTTCAATCCGCAACCAGTGTCTTAACTTCTTGTATAGAATAATTACCCTACATAACACAAAAGACAATTATTAGTTTAAGGACAATTCTAAAATACTTTAAGTTATATATATGTTTATTAAACCTATTATTTTGATAATAACATTATTAAGAGAGAGATACAAAAAAAAATTTGAAACAGTTTAATTAAATAAACCGGAAATGTAAAAGATTTTTTGAACTTATTAAAGTACTTATTAAAAGTTTTTATATTTATAAACAAATGTTTCAACCCATTGTTAGTTCAAATCTAATACAACCCCTTAATATTTTTTTTATTGTTACAGAACAGTTGTTTCAACAATGCAACCTTTTTCTAAGTAATTATTTTATTTGTTTGATAGCTGCCGTAGCGTCACTGGGCAAAGAACAGTTTGTAGCCTTGTACTTAAGTTCTGGTGTCTTCAGCAGCCTATCCAGCCTCCTGTATAAAGTGGCCTTCAACCAGCCGGGCCTCAGCCTTGGTGCGGTAAGCGATGAGCTTTGTACATTCTGCGTTACTCTTTATGCCAAAAATATCATACAAGATAGCAGCCCAATCAATCTCGTGGCCTCGCTTGCGTCGCCGCGGATTTCAAACACACATTGTTAGCGCGTGGCCGCCGGCATACGCCAGCGGCAACGCCAACTGCCTGGGAAATAGAAAAATCCTAGACGACCCTACTAGTCAACCACCTAGAAAACTCTCGGTGGAAGATTTTATGTATTAACATTAAATTAAAACAATTTTTCACTGTCTGTCAATGAAAGGAGAATCATGTAAAGAAAAATATGACGTAGATGCGTAAACGGAGAATGACTTTGGTACGCCGTTAAATTTAAATGACTGTAACTAATTGATTTTAATAGTCTTACTATTATAATATCAATTGTAAACGATACCTGATAAAGATATTGTTTTGTCATGTTTGTTGTTCCAATAACATTTTGAATTCGAAGAAATAAATCACCGTGTAAGGTCATTAGTTTCCGGAACCGTACCCACGATCATCAACTTACATACATACATAGAAAAAATAAATAGTTTGCAGTTTATAGAGTAAAAGAATGATTTTAGCAATTCATCAGTCTTAACATCATTCAAAGGCTTCTGTCTGCATCTTGTATCTGACAAGATATATTTCTATTATCGCACTCGAATCGCTAAATGTAAAAACGAGTGATATTTGACATAAGTTCTGGATTAACAATCGAGTGTGATTTTCAAATCCCATTTTCATTAACCATTCGATTGCTATTATGGAAATGTATCTTGTCTAGGACCTCAGTACACTTATATGAATCTGTTTTGGCATTCATAAATTATTCACCAGTTTATGTTGGCCCTTTTCCTCTCATAAAAAATATTAATTACTTAACTAATAAACTGTTTGTTGTGTTACAGTCGGGAGCTATAATGGCGGTACTGGCATATGTATGTGTGCAATATCCAGACACGAGACTCAGCATTATATTCCTTCCTATGTACACCTTCGCCGCGGGCACGGTCAGTGTTTTTGAATAGATTAATTACTTACCTAAATTACCTATTAATATGTATGTCATTCATAGCTAATGCTGGCTTTCAATAATCTAAATTTATAAACTATCAGTTGGCAGCTTATTGAAACCCGTCATAAGCTTGATCGTCGCCATACAATAGGTCGGGGATAAAGTTTTTTCAAAGTTAATTTACATTTCATTACAGTATATATGTGACATTTTGTTCGTAGACTTCTGCCAATTTGTAGGTAGAGATATGATCCCGTTGCTGTAGTACTATTGGTCTTCTGATAAAAAAAACGCAACAAGTAGTTTTGGCAGTCCAGTCTTGATGTTAACCTGACTCTGGCTAAAGAATTCTGAAGAGACCGAAACAGGTGGAAATCTGAATGCGCAAGGTCAGGGCTATATGGCGGATGCATTAACACCTCCCAGCCAAACTCTCTTAATTTTTGCTGAGTGGCTAAAGATATATGCGGTCTAGTGTCAAAGAGGTTAATCAATTCCGGCCGCGTTATCTAAACTTGCTTTAAACTCATCAGTTTTTAGCAGTAGAGATCAGAATCAATGGTTCTGCTCTGCTGTAAAAACTCATAATGAACAATATCCTTCCAATCCCACCATAGATACAGGATCACCTTATTGCGAATTAACCCAGGTTTTGCCAACATCACAATATTTATTTATCGCGGCTTGCGTTGCATTTTTCCTTTTTAATATAAAAAAATTAAAATTGTAAAGCTCATTTTGACAGAAAGAAAAACAAATGAAAAATAATGCAAAACAAAATTTTCCTAAATTGGTTCTTTTTTGAAATGTCACCTTTTAATGATATGAAATCCAGTCAGATACAAATAGTACAGCCAAAGATATTTTATTACAAGTTTATACATAATATATGCGAAAATACTTTTTCCCCGACCTAATATTATAAGTAGTTTATATCTATATTGGGCGATATTGTAATTGAGGGTTACATATTTTAGAAAGATTGCGAAAAAAATATTACGTAATTTGTAAAGATTAATAAATTTTGGTTGTAGACAGTTATTTTGTTTATTTTTAACTTTTTAGGCTATAAAAGTAGTAATGGGCATGGATTTAGCCGGAGTGCTATTAGGATGGAGATTTTTTGATCACGCGGCGCATCTTGGCGGGGGTTTATTTGGAATGTGAGTATATTTAAATTGTTTTTCATGACATACAGTGAAGTCGTACATATATTTGGGACCGTTATTTGGAATGTGAGTATATTTAAATTGTTTTTCATGACATACAGTGAAGTCGTACATATATTTGGGACCGTTAGCTGGTCGAGTAGACGTCCTGTCTTCTAAAGTGATTGGAACCTGGGGCCAACAGGGAAAAAAATTGTATAATGTTTGAAGATAAAATAAATAAATTAAAAATAAATCAATTTTCTTAGTCGACTGGGAGAGAATACTATAAAGTATTAATTCTGCCATTTGTATCATTTTTTGTGTAAATAATAAATAATGAATTATTGACTTACAAAGCTTTCTTACCAACAGAGCATGGAGCTATTGGGGTGGTTCTCACATATGGGCCAACAGAGATAAGTTCCTGCAGTATTATCATGCCCTAAGAAAACCGGATGCTAGTAGATAGTGAAGAACATTGGAAACAAATTAGATTGATTTATATGACAAAACTTCAGAGAAATTTTACTGAACGGGCTATTTATCACAAATTTTGTTACATAAAATTTATAAAAGATTGTGGTCAAAATAAAAGTAGTCTTTAAAAATGCTCACAATGGGAACTATGTAGTAGTACCTATTATATTCATGTTCAATTGATATGTTTTATGATAATGTAAAAATTCAATTAGTTGAATTGTTATCATTTCTTATCTTTACTGTTACAGAGTTAGTCATTCAGAATATATACTGGTATATTCTTTTTATTAATATATAATTATCAAATAAACTTCAAAAAATATTTTATTATTATTAAACATCATTTAATATTTACAAAAAATATGAGCTTTGTTTATCGTGAAATACACTATATGTAAAAAAATTGTAGCTTATACAATGCATCTTATTTAACTCTTTAGTATCTTAGCATGAAAGTCAAAATGTTCTCCTATGAATGTAGCAATGTGGTAGTAGGAATGATCATAATCTTCTCGTAACTTCAATATTACTGGGACACTAACAGAGCGGCATGCTTCCACAAAGATCTCCGGTAGAAGCTGTTTTTCAATATAAAACTTGTCCCCCGCACCCTGTAAAAATATATAAATATTCATAGTATATGGGATCACACATATTTTTTTATACAAACTAGGTTATTTCAATTTACATTTAATTTTTTACAATATAGATTTCATTTAATAAAATTTTTAGAGCAATGCAAAGCAGTGATAAACATTTATGAGCCAATATATATTCTCAAGTCTTTTAACCCAAAAAATATTTAAAATTTAAATATTCTTTTGTGAAAATTAAGACATCTAGCACCTTATTTTCGGTCTTGTTTAATAAACAGTTAATATATAATATTCAAAAAAATGAAATGTTGCAAGTTCCAACAAGCCTGCAATTTTATTGCTACTTGACTGAAATCTACTAGTCACACAAAACAGTAATAATACTGCAAACAGCTTTACTTTCCCCTATAAAGGCCAGCAACCTTACTCGCCATACACATAGAATTTTATTTGTTGATGGTGCATTAAAAGCATTAAATTTACCTGATCAATGAGCAAGGTGAGTGGGGGCCCATCATATTTCTTTACCAGTTCAGTAGCATCCCACTCAATCCATTGGTTCTTGTCTTGTCCAATAAAGCCTGTGAATACTTTTATACCCCAGGGGGAAACTGTTGGGTTACAAATAGGAGCAAAGGCACTGGTTGACTTGTATAAACCTGGGTTTCTTAAAGTCGAAATCAAAGCACCATGTCCTCCCATACTAAAACAATAAATGTGTAAATTATGGCCCAAACTTCTGCATTTCACCCATGTTGACACTAGTGTGTATGTGGAGAATGGATAGAGTCAATGTTATTGGACTTTTAAACATATACAGAAATACAATTTTTACATTTTGAAATATCAAGAATTGATTGCTCACCTATGTCCCATAATACCAATTCTGTCTGGATCTACAACATTACTGAATGCAGTTATAATAAGTTCATACAACTCTTTGTTTACATAACTGGCCATCCGATAGTTTGTGGACCAAGGATCCTTGGTAGCATCAATGTAGAATCCAGCTGAAATACCAAAGTCCCAAGAATCATCATCACCTGGAATTTTAACACCTCGTGGGGAGGTATCTGGTCCTACAACAATTAATCCATGATCTGCAGCATACCTATAAAATTTATGACCATTATGCTTACTTAATATTTAAAATCAATGAATTTATTAATAGTGTACACTTTAAAACAAATAAGATCTTTTTATCAGTGAGAGATGTAATGCATACCTAGCCAGATGCAAGGAGTGTGGTGAGGTTATGGTTTTGAATTAATTAATTTACTCACCTCTGAAAGCCAGATTTTGTAATAAAATTCTGCTCAGTACAAGTTAGTCCAGAGAGATAGTAGATGACTGGCAACTTCACATCACCCTCTGCTTGAGGTGGAAGGTAAATAGAGAAATTCATCTTACATTTCAATTCAGATGACTCGTGAGAGTATATCTTCTGGTAACCCCCAAATATTTTGTTAGATGATACAAGTTGAAGTTGGTCCATTGTGAAATTCTGCAAGATAAATCACCAATTTCACATACATCCCTCAAGCTTGTTTAATAAATTGTTCATGACCGTGTGAACCGTCAGACTCGAAGCGATGAGTTGTACCTACATACCATATACTGCAAAAAGCAAGAAAAGAAATTGACAATTTGTGTAGCTATAAATATAAAGACTCAAAACAATAACTAGCATGAGCAAAACTTATTAGTTGAAATTAGTACATGTATCACACTACTAAACTTGAGAAAAAGTGGTAATGTCAAGGACGCAGATAAGCAGCGACATTCTCAATATTTCAGTAATTAACATCAACTTTATGTTATATTAATCCCAGAAGTACTTTTTCCATATTAGGCTGAATAAGAGCAATATATTAATAAATAGAAATTATAAGTGATTTTATAAAACTACATTTACCAAAAGGAATCTAAAAGGCCGGCCGGTACACACTTGGCACTTTCTGTATATATTTTCGTGATATGCTTTTTTTTCAATTGTCCGGCCTGGTAACTAAGACCTTTAAGCCATATCTTCATTAATGTAGTTCGTATCTTTATTTATGGCTCCAGGATACTGGTGTAATGTAGCCCTTTGCCCCCATGGAGTTTTTGGCGACTAATGATAGGCCCCGCTATTTTGTTAATGACTTACGAGAAATTTTTCAAAATGGAATGCAATGTAAGCGATTATGCTAAAATGATACGAAAATGGAATGTTATGATAATGATTACGACGAAATGATAAGTAAATGAGAATGAAATTATATAATGTTTTTAAATAAAGGGTAAGTTCTACCCTACAAATGAATAAATGGAAATGAAACACTCATAAATCTCACTTAAGTCACTAATCAACGCTGAATGATGTATTCCATATATTGCATGACTTAACGATCCTTTTTGCCATAAAACTACACCAATTTTATGACAAAAACAACACTACAACACAATATATGAAATAAAACACACAGCACCAAACCGCCCCCCGTCATTACGCGCCAAAAACTCTCGTAATATGCTTGACATACTTCACCACAGAAAACTATATTTAACTACTTCCAATATTCGCGATAGAATTAGAGATACTACGTATGTTTTTTTTATGCTTTACTGGCCTGGATGCAAGTCTTTTAGGCCATACTACGTATGTCACAAGCTGACAGACATAGATACTACGTATGATTTTTTCCCCAATTATTTGGCCTGGTAACTAAGACCTTTGAGCCATATCTTCATTAATGTAGTTTTTAACATTATTTATGGCTCCAAGATACTGGTGCGATAAAATTCTTTAAAAAGCGCCTTTCCATACGCAATACTAACAAAACACTCTAAATTAATACAAAATCTATTATATTGCAAGTTCTCACTCCTTTACGATTTTTATTTATAGTATTGAAATCACATAAAGTTACTAGCATATCTAAGAACCTAGACAAGATGCATTTCGAGAATCATAATCGAATCTTAGGGGTTCCGACTTTATCATTAAGTAGGATTTTTTTAATTTACACCCACGCATACAATTCTTGTAATGCAATGACAAAATCCCTTCTTGTCTCCCATGGAATAAAATATTTTCCATATCTTATCTTAGTAAAAGGACAGCATTTACTCCCGGAGCTCTTCGACCCAACGGGATCTTTTGTGCTTTCCTTATTCTACTGTCTGCTGTCCTGGAATACCACCAAGATGTACTAATTACACTTACAGTCAGCAGCCTTATGTCTTCACGAGGATATTTCTGACCAAAGAGACCCATTCTTTTCTTACCAAGATCACAGTTACATAGGTGTGTTCCATTTGTTCAGTGTGCTCCCCACAGGCCCTACACAGAGGCGATTATTATTTCATTGTAAATAGCATGCTATTTGTGCTAGTGGCCAGTAACAGCGCCACTAAAGTCACGCAGCCTGCTACGTTGTAAGTTCCAAATCGCCTTCTTAGGGCCGCCAAATGAATAGAGGAAGCTTTTGGAGTGTGCGAGACAAAGCAATCTCAACACATTCTTCTGATTTCTTCCTCTCCGCATACTATATGAATGCCATTCGCACCGTACTGGTTGAGAATTCAACATAGGGTTCAGGTCCAATGATATTTTTCTCCAACCATTTCCTTGTAAGCTTGTCTGTCTGTACTTTCGTTACCAGGGACAACTGCGTGTCCAGGAACTTTTATGCAAATAAAAGAAATAGTGAAGAACAAATGATCGGTAAATGTTTATGATTTATGAAGTTTTTGATCTTTACCCCTCCTTCTACCGAGGTCGATTAATACAAATGCGATGTCGATGCGAATCAAAACATCAGTAGATATTTTTCACATGAATTAATATTTAAGTATTTTCCTTAGGAGAGCTACAAAGCTAATTTTTAGGACAGGTATTAGTTGTCCACACTCCTTCAATGCCTATCATTTTTAGATATATTACGAAGCTTCACTTTAACATCGCTCTGTGATTGCATGACAGCATGTCATATTAAAATAAAATAAATATATTTTTATTCAACGAGTATGATCTACAATGATGGAAACAGGTAAACAGAACACTTTAATGTTTGAGATTACATTTTATTAATTTTTTTATCTCTGACACAAATATAATTCTGTAAGCATGTACATATTTTATTTCATCTGGTACTTATAATTTCACAATCATTACTATATCCTGACATACAAACTGACACAGGCTTATGAAAAATCAAATACAAAAATTAGCTAACTAACCTTTTTCTATTTGTTTTGTATGATAGATATGTGTTCCAGAAAAGAGCTACAAATTGTACTACAAGTACTTGATATTGTAGTGGTACATAATAGAAGTTAGCTAGTTGAACCCATGGCCATACATAATAATTTGTTCTCAAAACATCATAATAATTTTCTTTTACATCCAATTTTATAATTTCTAAACTTTTCCCTTGGAGAGTTCCAACAGATGCCAGGATTAGGAGCAAGAAAGTAGGTGCAAATATAACTTGATCCACAAATACTTTCTTCAGAGTAACAGCCTTGCCTCCAGATCCTATTTGTTTGTTTAATATACCATACCAAACTCGAAGAGCAGGCCCCTACAATTCAATTTAAAATATCTATAAACATAAAAGCTTAAATTCTGTAAAAAATACTTAAAATATTTTTAACCTTTATTTAATGTATTATTATAATCAATTTATAATAAATGTATGAATTAAATTTTATAAGCTATGTTTATATTGGTTTTGTTCCCAAGTATGTCTAGTATTTACTAGAGAAGAGACCTCTCTGCACTGAGCTATAGGAGTCTTAGAAGGCCCTATGAGCTTCTTTGTTTCTTTGAACATTATATGACCATCATTTATAAATTAATATAGACCACAATTAATAAATTAACACTTTTAATTATTAACATTATTAGGGCGAGCATTACAACAAAAAGAAATGTGATACTATTAATGTTTAAAACTAAATTTATTGGTAAAGTATCTACAAACAGACCAATTCTTCTATAAAGATGCTGTTGATACCCCTGAAAACGCCTTAACTATTTTTTACCTATCAAACTGGAATCTAGTCACAATTGATTTTAATCAGTCTCTCAGTTCTTTTCTGTCAAATAATATACATACATACATGGAAGATGGCAGATACTTTAAACTAACCCTTAATAATTTGGCCATTGTCCCCAAGTTATTCCTGGTTTAGAAAATGAAAGAGTATTATTAATTGTACTTACACCCACAAAGAAGCCAATGGAAGAGAAACCGAGAGTTCTTTTATAGTCTATGTATTTTAATGACTTTTTTTCTATAAAGAATTGCGCTATTATATCACCAGCTGCCATTAAAGTCCCCGTCTGTACAGCTTGCATCATATAGGGTCGCCTGCACAGAGCTTGCTGATACAATTTAAATAAACTGCGAGTCTTCATTTCTAATTGCATTATCTTCAAGGCATTTCAAAACTGAAATTGTAAACAAACACATATATTACGGTTCTATTGTGCTGCTGTTTGTATTTTCAAGATATCCTGTATCAATAAAAACAAAACTAAAAACAGATTTATAAAATAAATTATAGAAGTTTCTTAGTAAAATCTGCTTTTTTTAAGACTGACCTAAACTTTCATAATATCGTAATACCACTATTTAAGCTCCTCGTAGAGGAGTATTATATTCTTTGCTTTTAAGCTTTTAAGAGTATAATACTCAGATCTGTGGTTAGAAACCCAGTACAAAAAGAAAATTGTATGGAAACATTTGACTTCTACAGCCAATATTTATAAATAAAACTTAATGTTGCCATTCATTTAAAGTACAAAAGTGATCTAAATAAATCATACTTATATTTTTTACATTTATATTCCTTTTTAAAATTAATCGTTTAGGTTTTTAGTTATAGTTTTCATTTCATATGCTCGAAATTTCTAAGAAACAGTGTAACTATCTTATTTATTGCCTTCAAATAAAATTTGTATCTTAATGGTAGTATGTTATAAAATTGGTATGGTATCCCTAAATTGAAAATAAAACAAACAATAAAGCTGTCTGCATCAGAACATACTGTTTTAATATTTTTATTAAAATAGCATTTATTCTTACTTTATTTCAATACTGACGTCGAATTGGGCTTCCTTTGTGCCTCCGACGTATATTGTTGTGTAATAATTGCTGTTTATAAGTGAGATAGAGACCCCATTGAACTTGTTAATATTTTGTTTAATTAGTTGTTATTTGTAATTTTTGCAAAACATTGCGAAGTTTAGAAGTTAAAATGTCTAGAAAAGGTGGTTACCGTACTTGCGAGTGGCATTTGGAGAATCCTGTATTTTATGCGTCTTTTCCATTTGATGAGAAACGGTAAGTTTTTAAATCTTTGTTTATAATCTAGCCATCTGCCCCGGCTTTACTCGAGTGCAATGTAGATACTATTGTGGTGTCAGTTTGGACTGCATTAAAACCTTCCTCTTGAATCTTTATATCTATTGCTGAAAACCGCATTAAAATCTGATGCGTCAACTAATACCTACTTATTTTTATATTAATACTAGAAACCTTCAGGCAGTAAACTAAAATATTATTGAATCGTCAGTGTCCACCATCCATCCATCTTTAATGATTTTTAATTTGTTTGGATAGTGTACTGTTAGAATATGTTAATAAAGAATTGTACTAATTGGTAAACTATAAAGCTTATACATGTATACAATATATAACTTTCATAAACAACAAACCAAGCAGCCACACCATATGGACTGGTAGAAATGTAGTCCAAAGGATTGAAAAGAATATGAAGGTAAGAAAAACATTAATTAAATACTAGTACTGATGTAACACATGAATTACTAGTGGCCGCTCGGTATAAGCCTCGTGTATGTAGGTTATCGCGTCAAAAGGCAGCCTTTATCCTTTCGCAGGAAGTTATGTATATAATATTATCATTTACTTATGTTACTGAAATTTGTAAATTCTTAATTATTTTATTGATTTAATAATATTGTTTAACTAATATTATTTGTTTCAGAATTGACACCAATAAAGAAAAAAATAATTGAGACATTAAATAATTCACATTAAACTCTCTTAGGAAAAGTGCAATTTTAATTGAAAAGATTAAATCTTGTGTTAAAATAACATATTTTTATTTTTATGAAATTATCTATGTATAAATTTGAATGTAATATTTGGGAATAAATTCAAGTGTACGATACCGCGGCGATACCACGACGTTATGCGCGAACATTGCCACTCATCGTCGCGATATCATCGACGTGTGGAGACGCGTTCATAGAGAGTATATAGAAATACGTGGCACGACAATAATATCGCCGCGGTTCTCTCGCTCTTAGAGATAGTAAGTAGTAGTAGTAGTAGAAAATCTCAAAATTTAATGGTGTTCAATCATTTTTCCCCCAATTAATTGGCCTGGTAACTAAGACCTTTAAGCCGTATCTTCATTAATGTAGTTTTATCTTTATTTATGACTCTGTTACTGGTGCAATGTAGCCCATTGTCCCATGGATTTTTGGGGGTCTAATGGTAGGCCCCGCTATTTTGTTAATGACTAACGAGTAAATTTTTGAAAATGGAATATTGTATACCATTTTCAAAAATTTTCTCGTAAGCGATTATGCTAAAATGATACGAAAATATATTGCTATGATAATGATTACGAT
This sequence comes from Acentria ephemerella, assembly GCA_943193645.1. Classification (NCBI taxonomy): domain Eukaryota; kingdom Metazoa; phylum Arthropoda; class Insecta; order Lepidoptera; family Crambidae; genus Acentria; species Acentria ephemerella. The sequence goes on along the minus strand of OW971877.1, from coordinate 6,424,092 downwards.
GAAATGATAAGTAAATGAGAATGAAATCATAAAGTGTTATAAAATAAATGATCTTACCCTATAAATGGATGAATGGAAATGAAACACTGAAAAATCTACACCAATTTTATGATAATAACAACACTACAACACAATATATGAAATAAAATATACAGCACCCAACCGACCCCACCATTACTTTTTATTTTACACCATTTACTGTTTTTATTTTAACATTTTATAATTTAAAAAAGTAAAAAATGTTTTTTTTTTTATGGATTGGATTATTTAAAAAGTTAAAGGATTATTAATTTGGATAGATTTCTGATATTTTGCATACATTTAATAAATTGTTTCACAATTTCATTGTTATACACTAAGAAATGTATTATTTACAATTAAATATTTTACAATAATCGAATAATTTACATTACCATATACATATTCTGCACAATACGGCAATTTATTAATACTAAATATTTTAGATTCCATTCAAGCAATTTATTTATGGTCTGATATGTTATCCTGAGCTGAAGAATTTTGGATAGACTCACTTAAATATTTTCTCACACATTTGCTCAAATACTTTCATTCAACCGATATAGTAGTGTATAATCGACCTCGTAGAGGAGTATTATATTCTTTGCTCGAAAGTCATCAGAGATTCATTTTAAACTGATAAAGTATTTTAGTATATTTATTATGGAATAATATAGGTTTTTATTGCAGGTGAGTGATTCAAATTGTAAATAATGTTAATGCAAGATACCCCATTTTTTGACGGAGATTTCGAGGGCATTTACGCATCATCCCTACAATACGGTACCGACTGTAGGGGTATGTGGGACTCGGGGTAGAGGCTTCCCCCACTACCCACTAAACATCCTCTCCGGGCTGACTGCCATAGGGTATGTCGGCGACGACTGGGGCTCGCCCGAAAACATTTCACCGGGCATGTGCCTGTACTTGCGGGCCCCACCGTGTACCGTTTAAAATCTGTCCGTTATCGGAATCGGCAAAAGACCGCCGGTCTTGAAGACCAGCCACCGCCGACCGATCGACATCGACCGAGCGCAATGCTCCGCTGACCCTAAAAAGGGCTATTCCAGACCGGTCCTTCCGGGCAGTATCAAAGGCGGCATGGATGGAACTGCGCAAAAAATAAGTCTACGTGACTACGCTTTGTCCTGTTTGCTTTTTGTTTGCCGCAATTGGGGGCACAAAGTGTGGCCTCAGCCACCCGCACACGCCGCAAACGCCACGTCTACTGTGGGTCCTCCGACGTGAACGTAAGGGCACCAGGATCACGTCAGCGCATCGTCAGCTGTCATCGCCGCAACGCTTTCAATCTTGACACTACCAAATGCGACTAGCGCCACAACCTGTCGTGGGCCTAGAAGGCTCACAAACCGCGACCAAAAAACGGTCCACTGGCCTAAGGCCCCACCAACCACGGCAATAAAGAAACCAAATTTTATTTTCCCAGCCAACTCCGCAGTCCGGAGAAGTGCCTGGAGACCCACCAGGTGGCCCTGAAAAGAGCCTTTTCGCTAGAGATTCGCCGACCGCGATACCACTAGTTTTCGATCTATTCCGGTAGTTGTTTAGTACCCGTCTAACGTACGCCAGTTCGATCTGTTGGTGAACCGCCCATTATACTGAATGGGGAGGTCATCAAGTAAATTAAGCGGTCCTCCAACGGTTCCAGCACGCGAAGAGGTTCCCCAGCCCGTAACCCAATGCAAGATACCCTGGTTCAACTTATTTTTAATAGTAGCTTTATTAAATCGGAAATGGCATACATATATTTACTTCTAATATCTTTACTATAGCATCTGTAGGAGATACATATAAATTAGTTAGGTTCCTTTTTAGGTAACTTGTTGGAGTGGCGTGTAACTTCTTGTTGTGCTGGATGTTGGCCTGGTGATTGAACAGCCGTTGGCTCCGTACCATACAAGTGGTCCTCTAAGTGAATCCCTATTACAACCATCAGTGGTCATACTTACAGTACTGCATTCAGCCATGGTAGCAGTGACGCAGTCAAGCACAGCTGAAATAGCAACATGCATTCAGATTGTATACCTTTCTACAAAAATATTATTTCATTAATTTAATGAGAGTATTACTTACTTGTACTATGCTCACTCTCAGGTATGTCCGGCATACCTTCTGATGATATTTTACCAATGACTAATAATAATAGTTCATCAGCATTAGACAGAACAGGGACATTTGTGAAGTTTCCTGTCTGCCTATGTGCACGATATTGTGCAGCGTTTTTTCCTTGGCCTTGCACTTAAGATTTCTCCAAGTCTGAAAAAGTAATAAATCATATCATTATAAAAGATATTATAAATGTGACCAATATCACTGGCTGATTTAGAAATTAAATACTTAGTCTTCCACTGGTAAATAGATTTAGGTGGGCCTAGCTCGCTGAGCTCAGCAGCCAGTGTACGCCGGTTATTTGCTGGCTCATCGGTCCTGAGGTACTGCCTATGTAAGATAGGAGTCTTTGTTTCAGTTGTTGTGTACAGCATATTTATTTTCTAAAATAAGAAAACACCATGCATTAAAAATAAACATATTTTCTTACTACCAAAAATACTGATATGGTATTGAAATCATATTAATCGATATCTAATAACCTATTACATTTTACTCAATTACCTAGAGAGTTCCTAGGTAACTGAGTAAACGTAAATTAATAAGAATGTCTTATTAATTAGAATTTGTTAATTTAAACATTGCAAAAAATTAATTGTGCTGCAAGGAGAAATTCCCTCGCTGTCAGATGTATAATATAATATTGTCACTAGTTTATGGTATTCAACATCTGATCCGTTTGCTTCATTTTATTTTAAAAAATAATGAATGAGGACCGAATAATCGGTATAATTAAAATCAATTGCTTGACGAATGATGCATTTCATATATTGAAGGATATAACGATCCATTTTGGTATGATAAAAATATCACTAATATACCAAATAAAATATACAGCACTCAATTGATCACGCCATTAATCGTCAAAAACTCCCCCGTGTTTTTTAAGTTCTCCCTATTAAAGAGATAGCAAGGGGAACTATAGCTTATACAGCTCCCTATTACAGAATGGTATATATTTTTTGTATAATTTGTTTTAGTTCAACTTTTGTTAAGAAACAAACCAACCTTTTGTAAAAAAGGAATGCAATATAGTGCAATACATCGAATACATAATTCAGCATTGATTAACTAACGTAAGATTTTCCAGAGATTCATTTCCGTTCGTTCATTTGTAGTTTAAGTATTATGTATTCGATACTCATTCATTAAACATCATCGTATTATTTCATTCTTATTTGTGTATCATTTATATCAATATTAATTTCATTTTTCGTATCATTTTAACGTAATTTAAATACCATGCATGTCATTTTAAAAAATATCTTTTATTTTTAAAAATGATGGTGATTTCCATTACTCATCAAAACCTCGATGCAGCAAAAGGATACGTTATACCGGTATTTTAGGATATTACAACAGAAGACAGGCTGGATGGGCTCCAGTTCCCTTTGCCTTCACTGTAATAGGGAGAATTTAAGGAAATGTCTTACTGTCAGAAATAATAGGAAATAATCAGTAAATAATCCTGATTCTTTATCAATTTGGCGGATTTTTGCCGTATATTCTTGTTATTAGTATTAAATTCGTCTGACTGCCGCTTCACATCAAGAAGATGGATAAAAGGAAACTATCTACTGCTGGTGATAGTCTGTATTTAATACTCCAGGTACCTAAAACTGCAACAGCAGACGATGTTAAAAAAAGCTACAGAAAATTAGCGTTAAAGTATCATCCTGATAAAAATCCCAACAATCCCGATGCCGCCGAAAAATTCAAAGAAGTAAATCGCGCACACACTATTCTAAGTGATTCAACAAAAAGGAATATATACGATAATTACGGCTCACTCGGATTATATATTGCTGAACAATTTGGAGAAGAAAACGTCAACGCCTATTTTGTAGTTACAAGTACCTGGTGCAAAGCTCTGTTCATTGTTTGCGGTATTTTGACCGGTTGTTACTTCTGCTGTTGCTTGTGCTGTTGCTGCAACTGCTGTTGCGGAAAATGTAAGCCACGTCCGCCTGAGGAATCCGGTGACTATCACACTTTGGAGCGTGACGACTCTGATGGTGTGGCAGTGACCGTACAGCCAGGCGGAGAGGGCCGCCCCAAGGGTGAGCAGGCGCCACCTATTGCCATGCCTGCACCGGCAGCACCTGGTGCCTCTGAAAATACGGGCCTCAACACAGGTGGGGTCAATTACGGAATTTCACATTAATTAGCATAACCCCCAGTATTCAATATACAACATTGACATTTTATTGTTTGTTGAAATGCATCTTACATAGACCATTTTTCATACTACTAATTAAATCATAAAATTTGGGTTGGTATAGTGTTATAGTTTATACATAAATCATGAATTAAATTATTGTTTCATTGAGGTGTTTGCACATCTGATAATAATCTAATCTAAAATATGTTCACCTCTTCGAAATGTGGATTTATGTTAGACTATTAAGGAAATAAATTCATTTGTATGTTTCTAAATTTAATAACCTTAATAAGTAGTTTAGTGTTTTCTTATTCATATATATTCTGACATCAATTAAGATTGTAAGGAACAATTGGCATGCTTTTAGTGACAAGCACCCCAATTGTTCCTTATTTTACTCATTAATTTAATACAGCACATAATTATGAGTTACTCTCGATAACCTTTTAGTGTCTCCCTGATTCCCCGTGAAACACTCAACAATAGTTCATCTTAAGATAAACACAATTAACTGGTTTATACAGATCAATTCTTTTTATTTTAATTTATATTTGGTTTATTTGTTGTATATCTTTGGAAGGAGGTGAAGACTTCTTTACTTGTGTAGGACTATATTATTATTGTTATGAGCATTTTATCATCACACAATTAGTATATTTGGGATTAATAAACTTTTAGTTACAGGAAAGGACTTCAGTTTGGTTTTTAGGCTTTTTTGAATAATTCAACTCATGTTTCTCCTTAATCTTGATATTCTTTAAATACAATCAATATGATATAAATTCATTGTATTTTGGCAATGAGGAAATATTATGAGGAATATTTATTAATGTCTATTAATTCACTTAGATATGTGAAACCCCAAATTTATATTTATTTATTCCAACACTAATCATATAAAAATATTATTTTAATATTCTTTAAATATTGTTGTACTGTAAGAACTCATTTAAAGATAATGTATTTTTCTTATCCATTTATCTTATCTTTCTTGATTATGTGGAAAACCATTTTTAATTTATTATTACGCTGCCATCTAAGTTAATAGTTGGACATGGCATGCTCTAATTATTTATAATTTTAAATTTTCGTGCCTATTTCAGACAAATCTGTGACTGATATTTAGATCAATACACATAAACTACTACAAGTTTTTACCAGACTAAATGCATAAAACTAAATATTTAGATAGGTAGCACATTGTTTGTCCTAATGATAGTGGGCTGAGACATTTGCTATGGAAGGGTTTACGAAATCAGTAATAAAAATTACTCAATTTAATAATCTTGACACTAATTTGTCTGATGTGGTAAATTTAATAAATACAAATAGGATTACATATATTTTTAATTATTACCACTCAATTATTAGTACCAGTAAATCTCCAGTTTTCTTAGTAAAATAATTATCCCAATATATAATTATTCTCACTTCTGTCTGGTTATGTCTATAGTTAATACCTTGTAAGAATAAGAATTCATGTTCATGGATACTGTTATTCATAGTACATAAGCTAAATTTAATAAGCCTGACTCAATTTATTAATTCTTATTTTTTTCACTACACATTCCAACCATGACTTAGTAATCATTACAGAACTACTTATTCTTCAATTTAAAGTGATCTCATTTGTGACAATGTTTTTGAGCTCACTAATACTTGCCCTATTATAAGTTTTTATTGCTGAATAACTCGTGACATAAAAAATATTTTGGTTATAATGTTAGTTATTAAATAAACTTATTTACTTAATTTAGTATCAATGGAAATACCACAATCACCATGTTTGAAATATAATTTGTTCGTTATTCAATATACCTAAAATATTGTATTATAAAACCATTTTGGTACTATTGACCAAAATTAAACTCATGATATCATTAAGATTGTAGGGATGAATTTAAAGTCTCCTCAATAGAAAGCTAGCTTATGTGTTGAACCCAGATTTAATTAACTACAGAATAAAATAGTAACTTTGTAGTATGCAAATTAAGAGGCTGATCAACTGGGTCATCAGTTACATAAATGGTGATATTAAATTGATATGAAGAATTTTTTTATGAATTATTTTCTTTTAAAATGAAAACAAGTTTTTTGTAGAACTTATATCTATGTGTATTATAAAACTACTTGAATTGTCAATTAGGGGATAAAATTAATACATTAATGTTCAGTGACATAGTTAAAGTAATGTTAGATTTGAAGTATTAATTATTGTCAAGTTAACAACCTAGGTCTTGATGGGGGTGCAAACTTCACTTACCCCATGATTAATAATAAATAACTATTTACATTACCTATGCTAAAACATGTTATTTTGTATTGTGGACTGTTCAATTTAGTTAATATCAGTATCAGTACTGTACTTTTTATATGTATCATATACTCTTCTTTTTCATCCAACCTACAAAAGTTTATTTGTTCTATTTACCTCTCCTTTGTAATAAAATCAATTATTCTATAAAGATTTTATCAATATTAAGCAAATTATATGAAAGCTATAATATTACTAGTACTCATTAATCTAACATTGATATCTGAATAAGATAGCTAAGAAGCCTTTAAAGAGCTAATGCAATAGTGCACTCTTTAATTTTATCTGCCAAATTTACAAAAAAAAAAATTTTAATATTATTTTCTTATTTCTTTTTAGATGAACCAGTCACCCGCTATTAGAATTTAGTTGGTTACCACTCAGGCTTCGCAACCATTCTATGACCAAGAGTAATATAAAAAAAATTGAATTAACTATCCCTTTAGTAATGTTTTTATATTTGTAAATATTATTTCTCAAATGCTTTGTTTCATTGGCTGTCACAAACTCTGTAACACCATGGTTTGCAACTGAAGGCCTAGTTTACAGTTTATTTTTAAAAGAATTTTCTAATCGGAGTCGTCGTTATGTCGTCTTAGAAGATGATTGTAAATGTAGTAAATATACATTGGTTCCATTTTATTAAAATTGTTGATGTTGAGGAGTTTTGATTAGTGGTATTGATATGGTAATAATACTTACACATTTTCCTTGTATTGCGTTAAATATAAGATTAAAAATTATACTCTAGCTTGATAAGATTATTGCGGTAGATTTTAATTTAGTAATTATCGAAATTCATTGTAATTTAATATTATTGATGAATACATACATTTTTGGCTTATGTCCATTTTCATAAAATACACCAATGCTTGAACACTTATAAAATTTAACTACACATTTCCAGTATAGTTATTACACTTAAAAATAAATATTTAATGTTAGTTTCATTCAATGTGTGATACTGACAAAAGGTAGAAAAACATTAAAGAGTATAACACATTTACTGAAATTGTTATGTATAAGTAAGTCTTGACTCAACTGTCTTTCTACTAAGTAAATATTACTTGCTTACAGGATGATAGTAATGAAAGTTATTAAAATAAATATACTGTAATTTACTCTATTGTACGTTGCTATCTATATTACCTATGGGATATGAGCTTACCTATGTGTATTTTACAATATATTTATTTTCATAAAGTTAGGAAGAAATCTGTATGTATTATACTGTTATGGTACTAGTCAACGAGTATTTATAACGACAGTGTCACGTAAGATTTAAAAATGTTAAAAATGTAATTACTTACCCTTGATTACTTACAATCAAATAAATATATGTATAACTAAAAGTGTATCTATTATTGACTCCAGAGATATATTCAATGTTTTTAGTTAATTTGCTTACTACTAAGATAAGTAAGCTTAAGTGTGGTGTTTAAATCGTAAAATTTCTCTTTATTTTCAGGCGGCAGTGTTCCAAAATACACATGAAGTTTTCACTAGTCTAACATAATTTGTAAGAGAAATGAGAAACAGACTTCGTATTGCCTCCATCATGCGCATTGTAAGCTTAAGTTCTTTTCTATATAACTACCTATCTAATTCTTGACGTATTTTGATATGGTTATTATGTGGCTATTTATATTCACTACAAAATATACTATCTACCGTTAATTATGATTTTTATTGGCTGTAATTGGATAGAAAAATAATAAAACTTAATCAGTATACAGATATTAAATAGGAAGTTCTGTAAGCTGGCAACAAAATATGCAAGTAAGACCCCTTAATCTAGCGCCCAGGGAGTTATATTATAGCAAGTTTTAAGCTATAAATTTTTCAACGTATGTTTTGTTTTTTTGTGAAACAAAGATACTCATTACATGTCCCTGGACGCTTTCTATTAAAAATATGTAAAACGAAATGAAAAATATTGAAAGTTTGCCATGTAGTCATTTTAAAAATAGGCGACCTTGATGCCTGTTCTAGATAACTACTTACATTGCAGCATAAAACCGTGTCATGGACATTCATTACAGTCAACCGCTGGTCGAGTGGTCAGTACCGCTGTCTACTTAGCAAGATGTCCAGGGTTCGAATCCCGGAAGGCGTAGATATTTGTATAATGAGTACGAATTATAGTTCACGAGTTATGAGTGTTTGTATATTTATTTAGTTTATTTCCGATGTTTATAAACACATTACTATCTAGTTTTCTCCGTTATCCAGTATTCACAACACAAGCTCTTAATGGTGCTTAATTTGGGCTAGATAATAGCTAGGTGTGTGTGAGAATTATTATTATTATTATTCATTTGTTTTGAATAATAATAATAATATTTATTATTATTATTCACGACTGCTAGTAATTGATCCAAAGCACCACTCTTCAAAACTTTTGACTGTTCAACTGGAGAGAGATAAATCCGATACCTAATTAGGTATCTTGTAATCGCACCTTTTTGGCTACCTACTACGACAAAATGCATTAGAATCGCTACATCTATTATGGGATGTATGAAATGTATGGGATTTTACAATAAGCCCACGCTTAGCTAACGAGCATAATTGACAAATCTAATATTTCAATTGGCAACAATCACAAGGCAAAGGCTCAACTAAGCTTTGGTTTTATATAATTTTTTCGAAATATATATATTTAATGCACATTCTCTGATAACAAAATAATAATTCATCTATTTGTATGAATATAGGTAAGGATTTATATTTATACAAGTCGCAGCAGAAGAAAGTAATCACTTTTCACAGTTAATTGCTTTTATAACCAATTTAATATAATTTACGAATACAAGCCCTCAAAATGATCGCTTACTGCCAATGATTGTATTAATATAGTGTTACGACTTTTTAATACCTAATTTACTTATGATACTAAAAATTGCGATAGCTTGTAGGTAATAACTTTTTTATATCGCATCAAGGTTCTTAGGAATTTCATTATACCTATAAGTAATGGACGTTGAATTTTGTACTTACATAATTGAATGTAGTTACAATGTTTTAACATGTCATGCATTAACATCCTACTTCTATAATTTTTTATTTTATTAATTAAGGGGTACTGGGTTCGAACCCGGTAGGGGTATATATTTGTATGATGAGCACGAGTGTTTTCCATTCATGGATGTTTGTAGATATATTTAGTATATATCTAATATTTATATGTTTTGGCTCCTAGAATATGGAGTATGTGAAATAATTTTTGAGTCATTATAATTATAATCATGGAGTTATAATTAAAATGCTAAGACTCCTGTAGCACAGCTGTTCTACCAGACTCAAGTAGGGCTCCGAAACTCCTACACAGTACAAACCCGCGCCAAAGGGAGTTTTTACCTATAATAGGTTTGAGTAAGTAAAAATTTTTTGAGGTAGAGGTGTATCTGTAATATGAATTTAGCCGACATTGCAATGGATTAATATTTGCAAATTATTGCAATTTTATAATTAAGCTCACGTGACAGTGGGCAGGTAGCAGCGCACATTGTAACGAGGACTGACTGCCGTAGAGGCGTAAACGTATTCGCATTGTGGCCTATAACTGGGAGGCGCAGCGTTGTTAGGCCTCCGAAGATTGGGTAATAGTTAAAGCCGAACAGGTTGGAGAATCTTGGGGAAGCCTATGTCCAGAAGTAGGCATTTTCCGGCGGATATGACCATTATGATGATAGTTATTATGTATATATTCATGAAAGGAAACGAAAGCGCGCAAAATATTTTATAAAAAAATAATCATTCGTGTCCTGTAGGACATGCGTGCGAAGTCGTGGATAACGCCAGTGATTCATAACTATCAAAGAACCACTGTGAAAAACAAAACAAATTTACTAGAGATTTTGAAACTCATTAAAAAACTAAGAAAATGAGATAACTATTTTCGTAATAAAATCTAGTAGATGTAAACAATACTATAAACTATAAATTAAAAAACCGCTCGATCGCGAGTCCAGTCACATAAAACTACTTCACATGGGTATTGATCTTACTTATTTAGGGCGCCTAAGTAATGAAGCTATCAAGTTTAGTTGGACAATTTAAATGAAGTAAATATGTACATATAAAATATATTTTGTAAACTTTTTTGGCCCTGGGTGCCATAAATTTCCTAGGTTTTACGAAAATCTTTTGTTTTTATTGAAAGGTTAGGCAAATGACTCCATTCCACTTGATGGCAGGAGTGGAGTCCAAACTATTATAACCAGTCCATACTAGGTACTTAATCTTATAAACAAAATATAATAAAGAAAAAAACACTTTTAATTCCAATTCTTCTCTAAAATCAAGAGGCCATAATTCCATTCCTGCGGAACCATAGTCAATGAGTTCTTCGAACAGCAGACTGCGGACCTGTGGGCGGTGTGCAGGCGACGCGACATCAAAGTGCGAAATGAATTAGAACATTACCGGTATGTTGAGAGAGAGCTCTCAACCAAGAATATACGATACACATTTTACAAACAATCTGGTTTTCTCAATTGTGTATGCAGTTTTCTTTATAATTTACAATCTTTTTTTATAAAAATAAGCAAAGGATAAGCATTTACTAATTAATTTAAAGTTACAATATAGCATGAATTCAATAAATTAAAATAAGCAAATTATTTCAAAGCGGTGTTTGGTACAAATTTTTAATTACACTATGATTATTATTCTTTTATTCCGAGTCACTTGAGAAAAATAAAGCAAAAACAACACAAAAATTATTAATAAAAGAGAGCAGGACTGAGTAGGAAATTAATAATGCAAAAAATTAATTACATACATAGAAATTAACCGCCATAATCAATGTTAACGTATTACATTGTTACCGTATAAATATCGACGTTGAAATTTGTTCGGTTTCTCTCATATCGAAAATAATGTTTAACTAAAATAGGATTAATTTATATTTATATGCAAGACTGTAATGAAAGAATTGTGTAGTGGCGTAATTGCATACACATAAATTGCAGAATTATCTTACCTACCTAGGTACATGTCTCATCATGTATCTAGGTAGGTAAAATAATTCTGAAAATCATAAAATAATGAACCTGGTTTTTGAGTTTAGAATGAAAAGTACTACTACTCTATACGTTATCGTTGCATTCGTTATTATTGTAATTTTTAATCGTATTTTAAATATCCATTATCAACTCTTAATTTTGCATCTATATGTTCCTATCAATTGGCGTACCCGTACCGTAGTAGAGTTCGCATCAGAATCATCTTTTCCCGGAGTATTTTCCCAGAACAACCCTCATCATATTTTTATTAAATTATCTAGAATAATGGATATTATTTTCCGTTGTATATTTCTATTGTGCAATTTAATATAAATACTCATAATTAGTTTTTACCGTTCGGCAACTCATATTTGATGCACTGTAAATGCCAAGTACCATGTTAACCTAAAGCTAAAATCGAACTAAAACTTTATTAACTAGTTCTTAATTCCAAATGAACGTATTTATAATTTACATTGGCATGATTCTTATCTTAATCGATTAGGAATGGATATTAGAATTTTGATACCGATTCCGTAATTGGCAATTATAAAATTCCCATTAGCGTTGAAAAGTATTGAAGAACTTTGTTAGTTTAATTGAAGATATCTGCAGCTGCACTTAAATTTATTAATTATTACGTTCGAACGAGTAACTAATAATATTATGATATAAACAGCAATTTCAAAAGTTATGAAAACATTTATTACCTTAACTGATTATTTATCACACTCCTTAATTCATACTAACTAATTATGAAAAAAAAAACAATTTGAAAGCTGCGTAGGTATCTGAATTCTTGGGAAGATTCAAGAGGTCACGGATGGAAGTCCAGCATAATATGTTATCCTATAATCATAGACTAATAACGAATAGAAGGATTCTAAACTTGATTTTGAGGCATTATTAATTAATGCTTTAAAATCGTCTGGTCATCATTGAAAAAAACATATACATTCAAAGACACTTAGGACTCTTCAGAATTAATATTTATTTAAAGTACGAAATTCCCATTCATTAACGTTAAGTTCTTCCATCGTACAAAAAACAGATATGGCCGGTCTACCACGAGCTCCATTTCCGGGGTTTCATCCCACTCTAGCCCTGAAATCAAAATAGATATTGTAAAATTTCCCCAATTTTCCATAATATTTTGCTAAGCAATTCAATCTCGCCATTCAGTGAAGTAAAGCGATAAATGTAGAAGTGTGGAAAATTAAATATTAACAGTACACTTAATGTTTTACAAGATTAAGTTGTAGTTTTTGTCTTCAAACTAAACTATTTTATATATAAAATTAATTGATGGTCGTGAGTCTTGCTAAAGCTTAAGAACGGGTCGACCTATTTGAATTATAAATTTTATTGTGTTTTAATTTTTAAAAACGCAACATGTAGTTTTGGTATTATGGATATTATATAACGAAGGAATATAGATAGTAATATGTATATAAATATAAGCAATTTACTAAATAAATTTAACTCTTCCATGACATGTACAAATATTCTTACTCATCATACAATTATCTGCCGGACACTTAATGCTAAAAAATATCCGCATTTATCAAGTCGGATGTGAAGGTTGCTAAAACTGTACCATCATCTTTGTAAGCATTCCGCCCAGCCTCTGCCCAGAACATGAGTCCCTGAACAGCGTGAGACAACCTGAGTGTGCCACTGTCGGTATTATTCCAGTTGAACAACCTGTTCACGCCCATCTGAAATGTAATTACGAGGTCAATGTAAAAATTGACGTTGAAATATATTAAAAGTGTAGATGCCGTCTTTATGCACCGGCTTGCATATTAGCATATTGTGTTTGACGATGGTTGTATGTATGCCAAAAGCTATAAAAGTGGTTTAGAGTTCCCAATCCAACTGTATGTTTGTTACTGTCAATTGTGAACTGATTTCCAAAATTCTTTTTTTATTTGAGAGACTCTTGTGGTTGTCCCATAGTTACCAAGTCACGATCTGATGATGGAATCCCAGGGAAATCGAGAGCATCCTTCAAATTTTATATGCACGCATTACGTGTATTATACTTTTTCTAAAGCTGTTCGACTATTTTTAAGCTACGACAAACAGACAGGCAAGTTCACAAGACTTATCAAACATTGAAACTTAACACTCAAAATTTTCAATATAAGAAGTTTTAAACAAAACTTATACCCGACTTTAAAAAACTAAAACGGCTAAAATAATTCTAAGTATGAAATTATGCAATTTAAAACTATATTTTTGAGTTAGTGTTTAGTTTTTCCAGAAACAATAAAAGTGAAGCTGCTACTCCAAAACAAAAATGTTTTCCCTTTTTAGTGTTTTGAATCGGGTTTTTTTACTTAACTTTTCCACGATACTTAATCGTGTCGCAGAAATTGAGTTATGAATTAGTTTATTAAAACAGTTAATTTTTTGACTTATTACAAAAAAAACATTATAATTTTTAGAACCTAATTTCCTAAAGTTTATTCGTACACCGAAGCGTCTTCCGACTGCTAAGTTTATATATTTATTAATGTTAAGTTAAGCAATAATGGCTAAATTTAGAATTGTTACTAACAGAAGGGTTCTGTGTTCAGATTTGAAGCTAAGCTCGTCTCAAACTATACTTTATGTAAGAATTTGTATTAATTATTGATTGAGATGTGTTAAGCATCAAAGTCTCAATTCAAAATCTGGCCGTATTTTCTTGAGAAATATATAAAACGTCTTCGACTAGAAAACCCGGTTACAAATATAAAATTAGAAACAGAAAATATTATAACTACATACGTACAGCTTGCAGTTTGGAGGGTAGTAGAAGCGTCATACGTAGCGTATAGATTGGCATGGAAACTGAGATGCGCTTTGTGACCATTCGGCTGGATATCTCATCCAAACTAGTGACGGCAAGCTGATTAACCAAACCCCTCAGAGTTTGCTCGTACGGCACCAGCATTAAAAGAGAAAGCCCCGGAGTCGAGTACGCAATCTCTATCGCCTGAGTAATAGAAAAGGATCACCTTATAATTGAGATTTTTTTACAATTAATCGTTATAGGTACGTACTTAAGCGCTAGACTTTAGTGATTGACTGGTAAAAGTACCAATGCGTTTGTCACCATAGTGATAATTCCTTTGTCTGTATCCTAAACTGATTGAAATGACTGATTGACCGACCTGACTGACTTGATTGGTCTATTAGGTACAAAACAACCCGATGAAATTAACAGCAAGAACTTGTAAAATAATCTAAAAAATCTTAATAGTTCATGCTTTAGGTAATTTAAATATGTTGGTTAATTAAATTATGACAAAATGACATCATTCTAAGTTGACAACATTAAAAATACCAAATATTCAGCCTTATCATGAGACAGAAAACAAATGGTACATTTCTTCATTATCATAGGGGGCGGTATTCAATATCAAATTTTCTGACCAGTCAATAGCATTTCGTGATCGATCATTGTGTTCGTAACAATGCTGGGGCAGACAGTGCTCGTTGTGATACTTTTGTGTTGTCGTTTTTATTTCACCCTTGCAGACTGTCCCGCTGAACGAAAAGAAGCTGACCACTTTGAAGCAAAACTGCACAATGACTTAACATGTGCTTACGATTATTCCTATCGACCAGTCAAAGATCACCGAAATGCCGTTAACGTTTCTGTACGTTTCGCTATCAAATATATTAGTTTCGACGCCTTGGAGGAAACATTCACCATACACAGTTGGATGGCTATGAAATGGAAGGACGAATACCTTACCTGGGATCCTAGCAAATATGGTAACATCTTTGAGATGCAAATTGAAAGTCACCAAATATGGACACCACAACTGTCATTGTTTAATGCAGATGCCTCCATGTATCAAACGGAAAACTTCTTCACATCATGTTTGTTGGATAACAACGGGACGGTTACTTGTGTACCACATATACCACATTCGGGCATCTGTCGCACAACATTAACATATTGGCCTTATGACAAACAGAATTGTACTTTATATTTTGGGTCGTGGATGCATACTGGCGAACAAATTAATTTCACTTTTTTTAGATCCCGACCTGTGATCATGGATGAATATCAAAACGGCCCGGGCTGGAGATTATTGAAAGTTATACCTGAACGCTTATCGGGAGTGTATGAATGCTGTCCCAATGTTACATACCCGATGCTCAAATATACCTTCGTGTTGAAGAGGGAGTCTGCTGGCCTCGCTGCGATCATAGTCGTACCTTCTATTGTAATTGTCATAATGACAACTATTTCATTATTACTTGATGTGAAAGATAATAGCAGGCTAGCATTACAATGCTTTTCACTTTTTGGACATTTTATGTTCCTTACTGAGATTGGTTATGATATTCCTAAGCATAGTAACGCCACACCGGTTATACTGCTCTTTATTCGTGATTCGATGATAGTCACGTTAATATCAATCATGTTGACGTTGCTGCTGGCATCGCTCCGTCGCCGCGTGGTTCCAGCTCCTATGTGGATGGTGTCGCTGAGCCGGCTGGTGACAAGTGGGCCCGGGAAATACGTTGTCTTCACAGAGTTTGATCCCACCGACGCCAAGACACTCACAGAAAATGATATTAACGAGGAACAGTCGCGATCAACCTCTGATTGGATTATGTTCGCAAATATAGTCAACAGTGTTGTTTTTATTGTGTTTGTTTTGGTATACATAATTTTACTAAGTGTTTATATGCCTAAGGATATTTAATATGACAATATAAATAATTATAATAAAATTGCGTATAATTTTAAATAAATTGCGTTTCAAAAAATATATGCAGCTAAAATAGAAGGAAAAAAAATGAAATTGTTATCTTCAAATCGCTAGCAGCCGAATCATCAGCTTGATTGATTATAAAATATGAGGATATTTTAAGCAAAACTAACGTCTTGTAACAGTTTACCATAACATTTAAGAATCTTTCGAGTATTCGGTATTGTAATGTCAAATAATTATAAAAATGATCTACCTCTATAAAATAATGCATATCAAAATTTAAGAAGGAATGTTTTTAAACTACGTACAATAATATTGACTTAATACTGCCGGCTGAACTTACGTGAAATTTCCAATCTACTAAATTGGCATACCGCATGACATCATTCACGCGGATCATGCGGACAGTGCGTAGAGGGTTATTGGCATCATGAAAAGGCCTGGTGCCATTGAGGACCGTGGGAGCGGAACGCCATGTAGCCCGCAAGTACAGAGTGGTCAGCAGGACAGCACGGGCATCGGCCATTTCATCAATTTCAAATGCATCGCGAATTGCACCGCCCGAGTCTTTTTCTACCTAAAGTATTTTGAATAAAGTTTCATCCGATTTGTACCAATATTATTTCAACAATGTATCATATAATCTAATACTAGTATCTCCTGCGACCTACTTGATCCCATAATAAGTAGATGCTTCGAAGGAAAAGTTAAGCCGTTGCCGCTTTCAGCCGAATGGGTCAAGTGTGGTGGTTTTAATATTTATTTGTTAATAAGTATTCGAAATACTTACCATTTGATTAAGAGTGGCCGCAAGAACCTCAGGTGATTCTGTAGAATTGAATTTGTCTAAAACAAGACGCAAGGCTGACGCTGCACCGAGTCGAAACTCCTCACTGATTTCCTGTGAGGCCTCAAGTACTAGCCTGGATGACCATCGCCACTTAAGGCCGTCACTTGAATTTGGAAGTGCTGATAACACCTCATTAACTAAGTCAATTTTCTCCTGAAATAATGTAAGTGGTACTTTTAGGTTGAATTATGCCTAAAGCAATAGATTTTTTCCTCAAATTAAAATTAAAATAATATTAATAGCAGTTTCATTACCGTATCGTTCATATTAAGGCCAATACATTCGTTTATTTCCTGCGCAGTGTCCATATCAGTTATCTTAGATAATCCTATTAGTAGGAAGTTTAAGAACAACCCCGACTGAACAAAACTTATACCATTCTCCTGTTTCTCTATTGGACTTAACTGTGTCAATTTTTCGAAAGTTTTCTGTAAACAATTGGGGATATTAATAGTTCCTCTGAACTATGTTCATAAGTTGCAAATTGATTTGTTTTTTTGAGCTCGTTAGCGTAGTGTATCAAACGCTTTGGTTTTGATATCGAAAACAAGGCAATTTTCGCCATGGTACGTCCCTGGATGGGTCAATTAAATTTGTTATCTCGAGCTTCTACGTATTTCGGAAGACACGCTAAGCAACGAACGATTCGGTCGGTTGGTTGGTTGTTACGGTAACTTCGTTCACTCACTAACTCGCATTGGGCCACGGAGGTAGTATTATTACCCAAACTTCTAATGTGTTTTTCCCATGTAGGAAGGCCTGAGCCCAGCAGTGTGACGTATATAGGCTGTAGATTTTACATTTACAAATACAATCTGAATTTATATTTATGTAAAAGTTTTTTTTTATAATTACCTATACTCCTTTCATCTGACAGGAGTATAAGTTATCAATCATTACACTAAAATTTTAATTTTTAATTTTTACGTTTATACAAGATTTGTTACAATAATAAAATTGGTATATTAAACAAATTGGAATAATTTGATGCCTATAGTAATTAAATATAATTTACTTAGTTTCCTTTAGTGCCTAGTAAGATTTTATTTTACAAAATAATAATAAACGACCAAGAAAAGCACCTACCCCCCTAGCTAAGCGGCGCCGCAGGGCGGGAACACCCGCGTAATAAATGCGGCTTTGGGAATACCCACTAAAACTCCCTGGTAACAATTGCCCTTAGCAGCCTGGATTCTGCCGAAAAAATTCACTTTACCACCCCCAGGCAGCATATATTTATAAATGTGTTTAACAAGGATATTTAACAATATTTAAGTAGAATTATACTCACAATGTAAAATTTTCGTTCAAACTCACTTAACGCCTGTGAAAATATCTTAAATTTATGTTGGTTTACTTTTCCTTCTGACAATTCATTTAAAGGACTTGTTATCATTTTTTTCAAAGATTTAAAACTATAGAGTGGTTTTTCAACCTCTTCTAAATGAGGTGCCTTTGTATTTGTTATTGCAGCAGTCAATTCATTTTCAGTAACTTCTGGATATATAGTAATGTATGAGTCAACTTCTGTGTTTCTAGTTTTTAAACCGTCGCCAGAAATGTAATCGTCAGTATTTTTATTATCACTTAAATAATCATTAGTAATAGAACTTCTCAAATTATTTGAGAGGTCCCGACTCCTGTTATTTTCATACATAGTGCGGAAAACTGCATTTGCTGCATGTCTTTCTTGTTTACCTGGGTGTTGTCTATTTTGCAAGGACGAATCACTTAGAACTTTTGAAGCCAATCTTCGTGACTTCGATCTGACGTCAGAGTCGTCAGTTCCAATTCCAATTAAATGCCTTAAACCTCGAAAATGTCTTTTACTATCAACATTTATGGTCACAAATTCAGAACATTTGTTATCATATGAACATTGCAGTGAAGGGTGCCCTTGAGAGATAAATTTAGGGGTTTGTGTAGTGCTAATACTTGTTTCGATGGATAAAAACACTGTAATAAAAATTACTACACAAATCATTTCACCTACAAGATATTTAACATCTTTCAAAAGCACTTTATTATAGTCCAGATTTTTAAAATAATGTTATATTTTCTAGCAATGACTATTTATCGACCCCAATTTCATAAAATAAAATTATTGTTATATTTTTGCAGATATTTGTTTATTACTATTTTGATCTTATAGAATTTTATTGCATCTAAGCACTCCTAGTATTAAGTCGACACTAAATATGCAACTGTATCTAAAGTTATTTCAGGTACACACGTTTAGTTCCACGTGTAACAAAATCATTGCCCGCTTAATTAATCGTAATAAAGACGGCGAAAATAATCAATAAGTAAACAGTCTTTAATTAAACCGATTACATTAGCTATTTGTAATATTGAAAAAATGCCGCATGAGTAGTGAAAACATCAAACTTACTTATATACTTAGCAGTCAAAAAAATTATTTCATACTTGCCTTCAACTTCTTAGTAACTGGTAGGTTATTTCAGATATAAGCTTAGGCTTCGTTAAATCACTGTAAAAGGAATAAAGTAAGCTGACTCAAACCCCATGCAATAATACCTACCTACCTACTCATGATAGGATGCCGTTTTAGTTGGGCTGATCGCGACAACGAACAGGTGTACGATGCATACAATTACAATTTCGATTAAGATAAAATACCTTTTGTTTTCCTTTGAACGTTATTGTCATTCATTTTCAAAGGAGGTTTTCATATTATTTATCTATTTTCACTCATTTATTGTCACATTATCTACTTTAACATTTTTCTCTAGCTTAACTACAGTATAATATATTCTTTTTAGATATGAAGAAAACTTTGAGCTTAATTATATATATACTTTAATTAATTAGAACGGTAGGCTTCAATATAGTAACATTTGTGGGAGTACGGAGATGAAAAAAAACATGCATAACCACTCATTGCGTTTGTATGAAGACGACCTGCCTGTTCCTTTTACTATGGCTAAATGATTATAACGTATGATAATGTAATAATTTTAGGTAACATTATGGTAATAACTTTACCTAAAACAATTCAAATAATAAAATAATTTATTTTTTCCCCGACGGGATTGAGTTATTTTTGAAAAGTCCGTATAAATATGGGTTGCCAACTGTTAAACCCATATTTTATTAATCAGAATATTTTGAAAAGCCACTATTACATACAAATCAATCATCTAGGTATTAATATAATTATGTATGAAACAGTTAATTGTTATTGCGATCAAATTATGATCATGGCAATCAGGCAACATCATCTTTTTATATTAAAAATTTGCAAACCGAGGCAGGTAGGTATATCAAGAATTCACGACGTGATCCAGATTGATTATTATACTATTTACTATATTGTCATAAAAAATACCATCAAAA
The DNA here is from genome assembly GCA_943193645.1 of Acentria ephemerella. Classification (NCBI taxonomy): domain Eukaryota; kingdom Metazoa; phylum Arthropoda; class Insecta; order Lepidoptera; family Crambidae; genus Acentria; species Acentria ephemerella. The sequence goes on along the minus strand of OW971877.1, from coordinate 6,403,532 downwards.
ATACTTTATTTAACTATAATTATTTTAAAAAGTCAATAAATGCTGCATTATATGTATATTTTACATATAGTGATGATAATCATTATAATTATTACTTATAATTATGATTGCACACATCGATCAAAATGTCATAGAATAAAAGGATGCAAGGTTGTACTGGTCTGAGTTACAATCAATATGTTTTGTAATGACACTTTTATTGAAGTTAAATCACATAAAACAACAGCTGTAAATATTTTGTCATCGAAAGGCTGAATTTTTCAAACTCTTTTCTGCTGTGAAAATAGATTCTGATGTTCTGTTGTGATTTTAGAGGTTTGTGTTATTTTTGATTGGAATTGACGCATGCACGCTTCTTAATTTTACCGGTTCTTTTAAATAAACAGTTAGGTACTAATTTAGCCTTCCTTTAACTTTACAGTCATTATTCCTCTTTTGATGAAATTAAGTTAATTTTATTAACCTAGGTACTTCCTATTAAACTATTATCAGCAGTGGCTAAAGCGTAAACTATATTCATGGAGCATTTAGAAGACCTACTAACATTTTTATCAAGTTATAATTAGATACAAATCAGTGCAATAAAATAATGTACCTATCTACGCATAATGGACAATAAAGTAACATATGGCAAATATCAATTTTAAAAGGGGGCGGTGTATCATATCAACGTAAATGTTTCATTTGTTTGACCGTGTTTAACAGCAATGTGTTGGCGACTGATACGATTGGTAATAATACTGATTTGCCATATTTATTTTATACAAGGTGAGTGCCCATCCAATAGACAAAAAGTTTTAAACAACGAAGAACAGTTACACGAAGATCTATTCTGCGCCTACGTCAAAGCATATCCCCCTGTGAAAGATCGCGGGAATAATGTCAAAGTTGTGGTACAGTTCACAATTAAGTATGTATCTTTTGATTCGTCTGAAGAAATGCTTTCAGTTCAAAGTTATGTGAGCTTTATATGGCAAAATGAATTCTTGTTATGGGATCCGAGTAATTATGACGGCATCAAAGAAATAATAGTCAAAAGCAGCGAAATTTGGACACCTAGAATGGCACTTATTAATTCGCAGACTACAGAGATGGATACGGACCAGTTAGATACATCATGTTTGGTCTCATTTAATGGATCAACCGTATGTAAACAACACATGACCCACATTGCAATGTGTAGTACGTGGTTAAGAAATTGGCCGTATGATAAACACAATTGTACATTGATATTCAGTTCTTGGATAAACACTAAAGAGGTATATTTCACATTCTCCAACAGCTCAGACATATTTTTGGATAAATATGAAAACGCACTGGGCTGGAAGATACAGGACGTTTATGGAATTTTGGATCAAGATTCTTTGAGATACAAATTCATTTTAAAGAGAGAATCTGAAGGCCTTGCAGCAATTATTGTCATACCTTTTATTGTTCTTGTAATGATTATGCTGATATCACTTCCGCTGGACTCAAATGATGATACCAGATTAGTACTACAATGTTTTTCTGTATTCGGACATTTTATGTTTCTAGCTGAAATCAGTTACACTATCCCAAAGCATAGTTCGGATACCCCGTTAATACTTTTGTTCATTCGAGACTCGATGCTCGTTGTATTTTCGTCGATTCTGATAACTTTGGTGTTGTCGTCTATGAAGCTACGAACAGAGTTGATGCCAAAGTTGCTATTGACAATTTGTCACTTCATGAACAGAGGACCTTTTATGTACAACTTTAATAATTCTGTAAATACTACTATGGACAAATCTGATGAAGAACAATCCCAAAATACATCGAACTGGATCATATTAGCTAACATATTCAACAACTTGTTTATAATTATTTTTGTACTTGTTTATGTAGTAATATTAGGTATTTACTTCACAGCAAAGTAAGACGTCCAAATTATTTTTAAATGTTAACATTATTATGATAAAAGTCTCCTTGTTCTTATTATGCTCTGTAGTTAAATATACATCAACTTTACAATTTGTTCATTATGTGCATTTTCTTTTTATGGCTATTGTTTTTATAGTACTAATATATCTCACACTCATATCTATTACGGAGCCCAAAGTAAGTATCATTAAGAGTTTGTGTTATGAATACTAGATCACGGAAAAAAAAATATGAATATAAATACCAGAAATATACTTAATCAACATACAAACATCCATGACTCGAGGACAAACATTTGTACTGATCATATACATGACCCTATAAGGATTCGAACCGGAGATCTCTGGCTGTCTAAGTAGACAAGGGCACTGACTAGTCTACCAAGATTTCCGTCAAAAAATTAAACGTTGTAAGGAAACGGGTACAGAAACTGAACAGAAACAACAATTTAAGTTTATTTTCACTTCTTATGAATACATTGAAAATTTCACCATTTTAATTATTATTATCTTATCACCATTCCCATATATCTGAGAATCATGATCCATAACTCCCTACGAAAAATACAATGCTCCGGCCCGGAAGACCCCGCCAACCACGGCTATAATGCCATCAACTGCCAAGCTAACTCCGCAGGCCCTGAAAAGAGCCGTTTTTGCCGGCGACTAGCCGACCACGAAGCCATTACCGTTTTCATTCCGGTACTTGTATTGTGCCCGCCCAGGGCAAGTCGTCTGGATCCGTTGGTGAACCGTCCCTTACACCGGATGGGGAGGTAATCAAGTGTATTGAACGGTACACGCATGCTAGGAGGCTCCTTCGCCCGTACGCAACAACATCTTATACTATAGCAATGACATCAATTAACTCAACTGACTTTCTATTAGGAAGCGTCGGAACCTCCGCGTCTTATCTACAATTTTCAACATTATCTTCAATCCGAAGATGACTAACGCATCTTTGTTTAAAGTAAAAAAAGATTCCTGTATATGGGTGCATCTCATTCCTTAATCCGAGTCCCTGCACAAATTCCGCCTCCATACTCCTGCTCATCGTACGGGATTTGTCTCAGTCTATAACGCTTACGGCAATCCGTGTGTCATTACCGTGTCATATTCAAAAGTCAGTTAATTAACTCCAATTAAAACGAATGATTCGTGAGTATTATTTAGTCTGAGAATGTCTCATAATCGTATTTACCGTATGTAAATACGATTATATAAAACCATTGTCAGACTCTATTATATTATCTATTATTTGCATTTATAATAATATTATAGAATAGAATATTGCTTTATTGTATATACATCAAACAATATTATCATATATATGTATTATATTATATTCTGTATCAAGTAATTATACACTCTTACTGTAGTAAATATTTTTTGTGCCTGGTGCACTTTAAGCACTGATAATTTTTTGTCACTGTGTGCATGAGGAGATGCCTATGTTGCGCTTATATACAATTCGAGCACGGTATGTTTTATTAAGACGGCCTACTTTAACTCCTTTTATTATGACTTGGATTTCAATACGAACGAAATGGTCCAAGATTTTAAGTCTTCTGGCTACCAGCACACTGATTGTGCTATCTATTCCAATAAGGTCCAATAAAAGTATAAACTTGCACAGCTGTATAATAAATTTTGTTTTATTTGTTCCAAATAGAAATTGCGACATATTTTAGGTGTCATGCATAATTATCAGAGAGCACTGTGGACATTATAGGACCCTTATGCACCACGATGTAGAGTATAGAAAGTCGGGTTACCATCCACTAATATAACAGCCAGGAATGGACGATCAGCCACGAAACGGGGAACAACAGGTTCACCAAGCATGGCCGAACAAAACATGATGCCAACAACTGAAATAATTCGAAACATTATTATGTTTATTTAAACTTTTAGATAACATTATAGTGGAAAGGTTATTGTATTAGTGAAATCAATATTATGTAATGTCCAACATAAACCATGAATAAACAAAAAGCATATGCATATACCATGAGGTTTAATCATAAGTTACCTATATAATCTAATTGAACTTGACAGTATGGACAACACTGTGACAACCTTTATATGCCACAATAGACGGTCATGAAGGTAGGAGAGCACTGTCCACTAAGATCACAGCCAGGAATGAATAATTAGCCACGAAATGTTTACAATAGGTTTATTGATCATCGCCGAATAAAAAATGAAGCTATCAACTAAAATAGTTTAGGAAAGGAAATACTGGGCCTGATGCAGAATTAAACACTGAAACGAAATTGAAGTTCATATTACGTGACATTTCGAAAGGTGTGTTCAATTGTCGACCTCAAATAACGTATTTAAATGCAGATTTTATGACGCATTTACAAACATACAATCCAAATCTGTCTATGGTTTTAAAAGCTGTCTAAATTATAGTTCTAAATCCTTTTCTTATGCATGATGCGTTAATGGGATATATTGAACTTAAATTAAGGTTTAGTGTCCTCCGTCAGAATCATGCCCACTATTTTAATAATTTGTTGTCTTGAGGAAGTAATCGGTTCTGATTCGGTTGTTTAAACTAAACCAGCTGCCACATCTATTTCTTCTCAATTTAGCATGAAAAGATAAATGTGATATGTTTTCTAACTGGCCAGGAAAGGAGAATCTATTACAAGGATTCAATTTGGTTTAAGGAAAAATAACAGAATCAATACCTTTAACATTATAAACAAAGCATGGTACCACATATAAACATAGGAAAAAGGTAGAAGACAATGACATAAGACATACATTACTACACCAATAGCTGCTTTAGTAGTTACTTTCCTATATTCACAATGAATTTTCATGTTAAATCGAGAGGTTTAACATTAAATTTCAAGCCTTATTAGCCGTTCGCCTTTCCTCATCCATAATTAGAGAGCTCGAAGAGGATTTAAGCAGAAAATTCAAAACTCCCGAAATTAGAACTATTGACAGTTGGCGTACTATTTATAGTAGTAAGCATTGAGGTCGAGCGCTAAGACGGATGCCGAAATATGCCGATAAAAATATTTGAATGTGAAAAATAAAAATCTTGCAAATAGCGTTTAAACCCTCTTTAAAATAAAAATATATAATTTTTAAAATTTGGTGTTCCTTATTTACGATTGCGAACACTATTTCCTTTTTTATTATTATTACTTGTCATGTTGTCTTGTGTACCTTGCTTTGTGATATACCAATAATTAAGTTACTAAATCATTGGGATAATTAAACTAAGAAGATATTATTTACAGTTAAATATTTAATGTTCAATAACAGTTAACACAATTTACAACAGTTTATAAATATTTATTTTTACAAAAATGTATTCAACTCGTGCTAATATTTTTAGCTTGTAAGTTTATATTAAATGCTTATTTAATACTAACTTAATTTATTATAATCTCAAGCAGTGTAATTAAATATACTGTTCATTAAGAAATTTAAAGTAAAATCTGAAATATTTGTTAAGAGTTTTGATTGATCTTGTGCTTGTATAAACTAATGACGAGTGGAATGCATGGACTGCGAAGCAAGTAGATAAACGGACGGTCAACGTGGAACTGTAATACGTATAATTTTATCACGCAACTCGTATGCAACAACAAGCATGGCTTTGCAGAATACGATTGTATTCTTGTTTGTTTAAGATTCATTTGGATATAAGAGTATCCGGAGTAAAATAAAAAAATTGAGATTACCGCAAACTTTAATTCGAGATTTTCTAATTTGCATTTAGTTTTGGAGCGACTACACAATATTTTTGGAATACAAAAAAATTTATAAAGTTCGTATTTAGGGGTATATTCTTAGTGTGGGTTTTAGAATCGCATAAATATGATATTTATAATTAATGAGAGAAATTTTAGTACCGCACGCGTCCGATAGCGAAACCGACGGATAGCACGAGTTGAACAGTGAAAAACATTTTAAATATTATCAGGTATTTTAATACTTAAGTTTGTAGCCAAAGCCATTTAATGTTCTCCGTTGAAGACGCCGATGAAGAGTGTAGTGCCAACATTGTCGAGAAGGAGGTAGACGAAGGGTCGGTCGGCGCGGAACTGCGGGGAGGGCCGCGGGGCGCACCGCAACATCGCAACCATGCCTGCGCGCACATACACCGTACTACTTACAGCCATCTGACATTTCTTAATTTCTTAGGTTATAGACATTGACATTCATCAAGACCCCATATCAAAACATAAGTTAATATTATATATTAAAGAAAAAGAATCACAGGACAGCAAGAAATAAATAATCCAACATTAAATATCCCATATACTTATGCATACAGTACCTACACCTAATCTGATAGTTATTACATTTTCTCATGAAAGTTTTTGTTTAAAATTTTTATATAGAATACTAGTGAACTCTTAAATAATTTAAATTGTTAAATAATGGATTTATATTTCGCCATTGAAGATGCCCATGTAGAGTGGAATACGGGAACTGCCAAGTAGTATGTAGATGAACGGCTCGTTTGCGTGGAATTCCAACGAAGCACACCGAAGCATTATTTCCATTTCTGTACGCACATATCAGTTAATGTATTTACGTCATTACATTAAAAAATTAAGACTTTGTGGTTATGCCTACACCTTCTTTAGTTAAAATCTAATAAAGGAGTACACATAGTTAATTATAGATATAAATATCTGGTATTACTTGCACAATGATTTTAATTTTAAAATATTAAATTAAAGGAAAACTTAAATCGAATGTCTAGCAAAACTATCTTATAATTAAAATATAATAATTAAAATATCTAAAAATTATCAATCAAGACTGTTACAAAGACTAAGGAGTCTGCCTGTTTTAGTCAAAGACAAAGAATTTCGTCTGTTTTATAAAATAACAGTATGAAAATGGAAACTATTTTCTTATTTTCTTTTCTACGTTCTGTAAAACAATTGTAAATGTATTTCACTTATAGCATTTCAACACACTATGACTAAAGGCGGCACAGTGTATTTTACAATTGTAAATAAAATTTAAAATAGAGTAACTATATTATTATCTTTATAGTATAGATTCGATTGTTAGTTTTCATTTATTCAAGGAATAGGCCTTTACCGATAATTCAATTGGAGGTTACTCTGAGAAGTTTAAATGTCCGATCTAGTATATCGATTTCACTGGGGTAGATGACATTCTATGATACCAAGTATCTTTTATATAACAAAAAGCTCCATGCTTTACAAACAGAGTGCTGATTGTAAAACCAATTAACATATTTTTTATAATACAATTCAAAATATACAAAATACATTGTTAAGTTTATGATCAGATGTACGAAATCGTAGTGTTAGAACTACATTCGATACAAGCGCGGAAAGGTCAGAAATAGGGACGAGTAAAAATGACAATCCTGCGTAAGTATTCTAATGATATTTTTTTTAATACATTTGAGAGAAAATAAAAAACGAAAGAATTATGACTCTATAGTAAAAATATTAATTTATTTCAACTAATTTAATTCATCTTTTTATTGTTTTTACGCTATAAAATAGTCATTTTATACAAAAATTTTGTACAGAAAACTTTTTGATTAAAAACAAAAAGCATTAATGCGGATACATGAAAAAGTCTACTTTTCTTTTTCAGCAAATGTATTAAAAAAACTATAGCACTATTATTTATCACTTATCAGTACAAGCGATCAAAGCTCTTCATGTGGTATTGTAGCAGTGGGTCGGTGGGTGGCCGTGACGACTATTTGCCCTGACACTGTGATGCACCACAACGCTGGTCGATTTGCAGTGAACTCGAGATGCTGATGGTATTCAAGCGCGCGACGCTTGCGCACTAAGCCGGCTGTCACACACGCACACAACATACTTTCAGAAGTCTTATTTTAATTTTAAACACATGGTGCGATCAACCACACGAGGCCGGGAGACAAAAGCTCGCTATAAATTAAAATTAAGTAAACTATTTTGATCCCAGACTTCTTCCCCCATTCAAAGGCATTAAGGGCGAGGGCAATTTATACAATACTGAAAGTAAGTTAAATATGGCAAATAAACTTTTAAACACGGATACTAATTTAAATAATATATTTCAAACTAATTAAAAACCAAGTTTTAATGTGACAAATCTCATCACCTAAGTATGAAAGCATTTCTATTGTTATTTCGATCTGATAAGTTCACTGATGAGTTAACGAGCATGTTACCTTCAAACATTGAACACTTTGAGATGATATTAAAACTAGGATTTACATTTTTCTGTATAGTTATAAAACAATAGCATAACAATTTATATCTACAGCTCAGGTAGGTTCAGCCGTGCTGCCTACGTGTCACACGGCCCCGTATAGATAAATCGACTCTGTAATCGTCTTATCATTCATTTATATAATTACACAATCACCACGTTGAAATTTATAGATTATATATAACAAATAATACTATTAGTTACTATAAAAAATTATGAAACATTATCCCATCAATAATTATTTATATTCGTGCTTGCTAGGAACCAAATATATGTATTAATGATTGCTGTCCTGTGTCATACACTGCATTAATTTATAGCTTAGCATTCCATAATATTACGACCGTTCTATTATAGGGTATGTAGAATTTCCTAAATAATTGAATTAAGGTTTTTCGCGCTAGGTTCAGATAATGAATATAAGTAGTTTATTTAAAACTGAGCATGAATATTTTTTGGTGCTAATAAAGCAACGTGATGATTTGCAGAAAATAAGCAGATAATACGAGTATTATTATCTGATTAGGTATTTGATATATACATACATATCTGAAGTTTATTCGACAATTAGGATAAAAAACGTAATACTATCAACGTTCTTTGTAAAAAAAATCTTCAAAACTACTACTATGTATTTATCAATGTATAACCAAATTTGTTACAAAGTCATTTATATAGCCAAAATGAACACGATAAGATATTATTTTAAATTCTGTGATTATATTTTTAATTTAACTAAGTGCTCATAAAATTAATGTCCATAATGAAATCACGGCACCGCCCAAGATACTGACAGAACAACAATGACAGAACAACAACACATGCAAATTTGTCATAAAAAATAAATTTTTGGTACATCACTTTATATAGAACTAAAGGAGCCAAAAGTTAACTCAATAAACCTTTAACCTTTATGAAGTCATTAATAATCGACTATTTTTGAGTGGACCTCCTGGAAGGCCTTGTGAGTTATTTCAATAACTAAATTAAGTGATGTAACAAATAACACATACAACGGATATGTCGCTCAGCAGCGGTAATAGGAGTATACTCCTAGAACCAATTTCAATTTCAAATGTTTAAATATAGATTAGATTGATCTAAAATTTCAATAATCCAGCTCTATGGCAAACATTAGCACATTCATTTTATTGCATTCTTACTTTACATATAAAATTTAAACCGCGTCATTCAAAGCGACAGTTCAGTTGAGTTGCGAATATTATTAATACAAAATACATACCAGTTGCCGCGGCGGCTTCAGCTCCCTCCTCATTCACCTCAATGAAGGCTTTCTGAATAGCCTTGGACACATATAGTTGTTCGTTATTGTTCAACAGCTTAGTCAGACCTGAGTTATTCTGACTGAATATGGCCTTTATACCGAGCTGTAAATTAATAAAAATAAATACGTCAAGAATACATCTGTACAATGTCTGAACAAGACAACGACTGGGGGATGTGTCGTGACATTTCTAAAATTGTAATTATTTACTTAACCTGCCGTACAAAACACTTAAATTTTAATTGTTTCGATGTTCCCGAGAGTATATCATGGCCTAATAAATTAATCCTATTCTATACCTTAGTAAAAACTTTTCGTTTCTATAAACGTCAAATCATTTCCGTGTGGCCTTGAAATAAAAGCTATGAGAATAAACACACTTAAACAAACAATCAACTAACAAATGTTTGTATTATACTATTTTTACAGAAGAAAACATGTTGGTTATTTCGTACCGAGCTTGGGAATCTAAAGTTTATTCACAATTTCAATACGAAATATGATTTCAATATAATATTTAATGTTTTAGCTAAGAACTGTTTATAGTTATTTGTGGTCAGTATTCAGTCTTATTCCAAGTCCAGTGGTCAGTACCGTTGTCTACTTAGCCAGATGTCCCGGATTCGAATCGGTAAGGGCAAATATAAGATGAATACGAATTTTGAAATTTGTTCACGAGTCATGAAAGTTTTTATGTCTCTTTAGTATATTTTTGATATTTATTGACATATTACTATCTATATTTCTCCGTTATATAGTATCTATAACACAAGCTCTTAATAAGTATTACTTTGGGCTAAATAATAGGTGAGTGTGAGAAATATTATTATTATTATACTTTTAAAAGTCTCTGCTTTCTCTGGTTAATTTATGATATCAACGTGTAAAACCAAGTCAATATTTTATTATATTATATTAATATAGTAAACTGTATACTCAGGTAACTATTTTTTTTGTTATCTTTTTTATCTTCTTCCGAAAATATTCTGAGAAAGATCTAAATAAAAAATATGTTAGACTGCTCTCGTTTCATTATTATATATTTTAAATATTTTTCATTTTTTTAAATTATATGTATATACCCTATTCCCACAATTATTATTTAGATTTTCTGTGTATATAATCTTTCAAGTTATAACGGTAATGGTAAATTCCTGATAATAGCTTTATAATAACATACCTTGGGCAACAACTCATTCAAATCTATTTCCGTTTCTATTTTGAATTTAGGTAAGGTGACCTGAACTTTAGTGGAGTACATTTTCTCTAGATCACCCATGAGGTCATGACCTGCAGCAAGTTTATTCAAGACTTTGTTGAGGCCCTCAATATCGTTAGGCAAGACGACCAACATGCTAGCCTCCTCGCCTTCATACGCCATTTCCAATAACTGAAAGCATCGTTTAGTTTAGTACTTCGATTATTTTTATATTGCAAAAAAAAATATTTTTACCGTTACAATATTAGTACACTATTTTGGGTACTTACCTGAGCTCCCAATCCTTCGCTATGGCCGTATTTGAATTTGTCTTCCAAATACATCATGGGTAAATCGATTGTTTTAGACGCACTAATGTGAAATGGTTGGTCTATCGTGTTTTTAACATCGAATTGCCGCTTCCATGTTCCCTAAAACGAATCGTGATTCTTTAAGCCTCTTTTAAAAACCAGTGATAATTTCTAGTTGTGATCATAACGGTTACTAGGTAGTCAATGTTACTTCGCTTTAAGATGAACTTTTTGGATCTATTATTATTACAATAAAAAATGGCTTCTGTAATAAAAAAATGTATCACATCATTTGATATTGAGGTGTTTCTATTGAAAATTATTCTTGTAGCCAAGAAAAACGCTCCATATTGAGACGAGACGAGACGATAAATTTGTGTATCGAATTTCAGATCGTCCCCTCAATAATAAATAATTTTAACCAACTGACACAAATAAAACTTTTTCATTATTAATCTAAAGATTTAACCGTCTTAACGAAAACAGCATTCAATTCAGAAATTCAATAATTACCTTAAAGTAAATCGCGTTTACGAGAACTAGGCGAGTGTCTGGACCCAAATCATCGGCGTTTATAAGATCCTTAATTTTGTTATTGGTCTTATCTTCCACCTAGAACATTATATGACTAGTAATTTTTACAAAAAGATTTTGATCGTAATTTTTTAGATTTTATTAATTTTAGATGTCAGTAAAAAAATCCAGACATTAATTAATAGGTTTCTAAATTCATGATCATAGTTCTAGCTACATCATAAATTGAGATATATAGGTACTACTGGAATGTTTACATTTATATTAAACTAGAATAGTATACATTTTTTTACCCGGCAGTGTAGGCAGTTAGCAGAATAATCTCAATCAAAACCTAAATGGCGAACTTAAAAAATGAATAAACGTATTATCATATAGAAATAAATAAATGAACCTATTTGGATTGAAAATACTCTGCTAACTATCTATACTTAAAAAAAATTAAAACTACATATTCTAGTTTACATAAAAAGTAAAATTTTCTATGATCTCTGTGTCAAATTATGTGGTAGTAAGCATTTAGAAACCTATTTAACATTTGGATTACTTGTAATGACATTTGTAATTAATAAAATCGATACTGACAAGTAGGTATACAGTATTGTGAATTTCTCAAAGACCTTAAGTTTAATATCCTATCAATTTTCTTATTGAAAGAAACCAAAAATAAAGCAATAAGTCGAATTCAGTGCTATATGAATACATTGGGCAATCTGTTATTATCTATGAATAAAACTATTGTTATAACTTTATTGTAACAATGTTATTATTTCTGAGCTTAGTAAAAAGCAGGTCAAGCCTGGCCTAATGTATGTGACATTGTTTACTCGCCATATCGGATTAAGTTCCAATAGGAAATCAAAAAAGATTGAAATAGAGAGTGGGTCAATTTTATTTTATTTCATTTTAGTTATATATAATTGAATTACTTGATAACACTTCCGATAAGCGAGTACCTTCTTATCATGTTGGCGATTAGCGATAAAACGTGATTCAATTTCTATAATATCACTGAAATTTAAAGATTTTAGAAGAAGCTATAATCGGTTTTAAGAATTAATAAAGTTGTTTTGTATCTTTTTATTTAGTTTTTTTATATATAGAATCTGATAAATAATCGCAATATATTTTGCCACAGTCTGTGAAGCCTGACCGACCTTGAACACGACTTTTTTCGCAAGTTCTTGTCATACGTGATCCTCTTTTCATCACCAGTTATCAATCTCTTCAAAAATGGTTCGGTTTTATTACTTCTGAACAAGGAATCGCAAATGACTAAACAGTTTATTAGGTTTACTTCAGAGAGCTCGTGTGGCACCCAAATATCGAGCTTTATTGTGTACCTAGCTTTTTTGAAAGAGGTCAAAACTGTTATGTGGTCAATTCCCAGTTTTTCAGCATATCGTAACTGCTGACATGCCGATCTTGCTCCGTCTATTTTATCCGTAACAGGGCGACCAGAGCGAGGTACATCTTTGACATCAAAATTCCCGGATTGAAAACGCTTAAACGAACTTTGTGCTACTCTTATTGACACTGCATTAGATCCATAAACGTCACAATTTTTTTATGTTTAAACCACCACTGAATTAAACCAAACAAAATGCAATAAAAATTCTTCAAATTGTTCAAGCCTTTTTCAGTTTTAGCGAGACTAAAGAACAGATACATATTTTTAAATACAAAAACAACAACAAGGAGAAGATAATTGAATTCAAAATGCATGATTTTGAGGGGTATAATTTAATTTGTACGTTACTGAAATTTTCACGACCTTGAACACAAAAACAAAATTGATACTTGGTCTTGCCTTTGGCTTGGAAAGGACGCAGAGCCGAGAAACATTAATAGGAAACACTAAGTCATTTACTAAGTCATTCACACTAACACACCCAGCGAGGCTAATATATATCCGCTCACTGCGTACGCATTGCCTTACGCACACAATTACAAAAATTATCGATTATAAAGGTGCATCAACAGTGACTCCCTACCAACACTGTACGTACTTATCTACACGCAGGCACGTCCACCTCGCTGCGTGCTCTCTTACCGTTCAACGCCTATAATTCTCATGTATTTAATAAAACCAAACATTACTGTTGCAATACATCAAAAAAGGAAAAAAATTGCATATTTGGATGCCCCTCACCGAATACAAATTTGCATTTCATAACTTTGCCTAGTGAACAAGAAAGACATAATTTGCGTTAGGATGCTAGGTACTTGCCTGCTACTGAGTTTATTACCTGATCTATTCACGGTATAATATTTCTTTTCTATTTCTATTATCGAACATCTTTACATAGTACATCTTTGTTATTTAGAACGCCCGGGCCCAAGCAAAACGAAATTCGAACGTATTTCTTCCTATAGTTATGTAGATAGGTTGCTGTAGGTATAAATAGGTTGTAACTTCCTAGCAAAGATGAATAACAACTGTTTTATTTAGTGCATGTAATAAAATTAATTTAGAAATTAGGTATGAATCTTTGGTACTCATTATGAATATTATTAAAAAAACCATTAGCCTATTATGGTTATTTAATCAAATTTCTAGTTAGCTTAAAAAGTGGCTATAACGGTAACTTTCATTCTCAGTACGATATAAAATGAGTAGAAACTGAGTTCACTGTTTTTTGACTGAAGAAAATTAAATAAAAACCTACTTTGAAAGTCGATGTTGATAGCAACAAAACATATCACTAATACCATTGTTTTATGGAACCTTATACTCTGCTAACCCAGAAAAGTAAAATAGTTGAATTCTATGCAAATACACTTGATCCAAATTTGCAACATTCGAATACCGATAACCGTACATAGATAGCTGCACATGGTCCAAGTCGGTGTATTTGTTTCCTTTTACTGTGGTCGGAACGATGGCGTCGCGGCGTTGCGGCGCCAAGGTCAGTATTACGTCTATTTCAATTATTACGTAACATAACACTACAAAAGTACTCTTTTTGGAGCGACATTTTGCATGTATCATCATAAATACCTCCTGTATTTGAGTGCGTTTATCTGAACCGAAATGAAGCTTGACGTAAAGCAGATCTTTTCAAATAAATATTCAATTGTTTAAATTTTTAACTTTTTTTGATCACGTTTCCTACTGATGCTTATTATCATGTTTTGAAAATTTGTAGTATTTGATATTTAAACATTATTAGTGATTCAACATAAGTGCTTGTATACCACGACCGGGACAATGTTTTTGTATCATCAACATTACAATAGGTTTTTGTGTCCTACGTATTACAAATAAGGCGTGCTGTTCATGGTCATTCCTACACTGTGTTCATAATACTTAGGTATAAAACAGGGTATAGACCCTGTTTTTTCGTTATGACATTTTAGTTAAAAACTTTTAAAAATTCCAACAAATCAAAGTGCAAGTGTTTTAAATAAAGGAGGTTATTAAGATGCGTACCCCGACAAAACGCCGCAACAAAGACGCCGCACGAAAAAAATTCGCAGTCAAAACGCCGCATAATTTTAGAAGGTCTTTGACTCCTACAGTCATGGATAGGTTCAAGGTTATTTTTTATGATCATTTAAGAACAAATATTTACGGTCATTCCTATACTGTATACCGCATAATCTCTTGCAGTCCACAATACTTATTTATAAAACAGGGTGTATAGATACTGTTTTTTCGTTATGACATTTTAGTTAAACACTTAAAAGTTGCAACAAAACAAAGTACAAGTTTTTAAATAAAAGAGGTTATTAAGATGCGTACCCCGAAAAAACGCCTCACTAAAAAAACGCAGATAAAACGCCGCATAATTTTAGGTCTATGACTCATACAGGTTATTTATGACCATTTAAGACCAAAAGTCACATTATGAAATTATGTTTTTCAGAAGGTTATGCGGCGTGGTGTCTTCTATGTTTTTCGTGCGGCGTTTTGTCGGGGAATCATTAAGATGTTATCTTATAAATTGTGATAATTTATATGATATATATGACCAATCATAGCATATTATATTTACCACTATTATTATATTTTTCTTTATATTAATAATTTATTCACTAATTAACCCGTTAACCCTGAAAAAATTTCGCACCTTACGCAGCTTAGATGTCCCGCTCGGTTAACAGATTAATAGTCTCACAATAAAGGATCTGGAAGATCGGAGGAGTTTGAGGATAAAATAATTGTAATTTTTAAGAAATAATGTTCTAAATGTTAGAGTCCCCTATAGTACGGTACGGTACAGTTGGTACCGTACTATAGGGATGATGAGTAAAATGCATTCGACTTCTCCAACAAAAAAAGGCATGTCAGAATCAGTAAAAATATTGAAATAACTAATAACCTTTTTAAATTTGGATCATACTTGACAATGCCCATATAAGACCGATAGAGAGAGGAAGAATAGGAGAACTAAAGGAGCAATGAATTATTGCAACTTTTCTGCATCTATAGATTAAATCTTTATATCTCAGACTGCATGTTGATAAGTTATATTGTTTCGAAGTTGATTTTAAACTTATGAAATTGACTATACACAAGAAGTACTTTCATATTATATAATACTAAAGAAATTTTACCCATGTATTGACAATTTTAGCTGCCGCTACTGACTGATTGAAGTCAACTTTCTCTATCGCAGCATCGAACACTTTGACGGCGTCTTCTTTCATCTGAGGCATCAGTTCATAGCCACCATCCATAAGGTAAACCCTGTTAGCAACGTTGAGGGTAACACCCTTGATGGCCTTCATCTTGGCTGATACAGATGAAAATGACGATCGAATCTGTTAATATTATTGAATGACTTAATATAATATATATAAAAAAATTAGAATGTGTTGCAGTCATTATCGTTCAACTCCAGAATTCACTTTTCTTAAATTACATTAATATTTCTCTTATTTTTTAAAAACTATGAGTCCATTTTGTGTGCTTGTGTATGTGTGAGTTCGTGCATGTGTATGTGTGCGGGTGGGTGTATATGTGTGTGCGGGTGGGTGTTTGGGTGTGTGAGTGTTAGAGAGAAAGAGTGTGTGTATGAATTTAATTCTGTCGCCATCTTTCTGAGTTGTAGTACTGTATAGTACAACATCTATGACTAATGAACAAATATTTGTTATCATCATACAAATGTGTTTCTGCAGTTATGATACATTCAATAGAGTACTCACTGATTCATCATCAGGAATGCCCAGAGCTGTTAGTAACTCATAGTGTGATGGCCCTTCTGTACCCAACGTCAGTAATGCAAGTACAAATTTGGCTGACAGAGGTGATGAGACTGTACTCTTGGATTTGTCAAGTTCCTAAAAAATATAAAGATTCAAAAAATTATGCTAACTTTACTTACATTCATAGGCTTATTACACTATCAAGTGTAACCAGCCTGCAAGCAGGTAGTTTTAAAATTTTATTTTTGTTTTTACAACTGACATAATTTCTAAACTATATTTTTTTTTCAAGCATGTTATTGTTTCTATAACAAAATAAAACAGGTTGATATCTCTTAAGGATTGTCTTGATTGTACAAAGACCAATCAAAAATAAGTAATGTATCTGTATGTGTATTAACTTTTTTTAAAGAATGATTTGCAACCATCATGCATTAATTAATATTAAGTAATATGGTGCAGTTTTTTAGAAACACTACCTCTGTATTTTTTTACATCTTTGTAATTATATCTTTCAATAAAAAAAATATTATTAGAATAGCTGTCAGGGACAATTTTTTTTTTACTTACAAATCTAAAAAGAAACAGTTTATTCTTTATATATTTTAAATTCTCACACCACTAATTATTAGCTATCCTTAAGGCTGAAATAAGTCATAGGAACATTTATTTTAACATGCATGCTAACTAGTTATCAAGATACTGTAAGCAAACTGAAGACAAAAACTGGAATATTTTATAATTTTCATTTCAATGAAGGTAATAATCAGAATAATTTACCTTCACCCTTAGTTCTCAAATGCCTCAAAGAAGTAAGTAAATTATAATTACCAAAATAATTATATTTTAGCATTTATTCATTTGATGGTAGTTACTCATTTACTTATTTTTTCAATTCAGCATTGAAAATAATTTTCAATAATATCAGAATACAAAATATGTGGTAGGTAAACATAACTCACATTAACAAACTTAGCAGAGAATTGTGTAACAGCTGAAGATAAGGCTTTAGAATCCATGTCTGCTCTGGGGCTGATAAGCTGAAGCACTAAGAAAAGAGGAACTGAAACAATTAATATTAATAACTTAGAGCTGCACACTTCTCACACGTCGTTCTAGTACCAAAGAAAAACACGACTGAAACCAATTGATGACATCATAACCAAATCGAAAATAAGGCCGCCGCGCCGGTTCGTTATATTAAAACATGTCTCTATTGCCCGTACCGTATTGCAAGTTTTAGTAGCTCTAGATACCGCACTGTTCGGCTAATATAGTTATTCATACCACTAAATATCTAAATATACATATATATAAAAGCACTATAGACTATAGTAAATCCAAGGTCAACACAGTATATGAAAATAATTTCACAATAATAAGTAATTATATAAATATAATTTTATCGATTGAATTTATATACCAAGAATGTAAGTTCCCTGCATCGATGTTTCAGGAATTTTTAATCAATCCTTATAATACAATAATTTATGTTCGTTCAAAACAATAATGAACTATTATATTTGGAACTTTGAGCCAAAATAGTTATTAAGAGTAATATATAAAAAGATTGTTTAGGTATGATCTTTTCAAAATACAACCTACTATTAATCATAGACTTATTATAAGGCTACTTATTTTTCAAAGGAAGTTAAATATTTAAAGTTTTAAGTCACGATTGAACTCTATTTATTTTGATATTATTTGTTTTTTTGTTTAATTATTCTCTATTATAAGGAAGACAAAGGAAACTAAACCACATACAGCCATTTCTTATGTAATTATTTCTGGCTCCCGGATACAAATGAAAATGGAATGATACGATGATTATGAATAAATGAACATACCCTATTCATTCTCTATAAAAGGATATGAAAAACTAAAGAATCTCATATAAGTCACTAATCAACGCTGAATGATGTATTTCATATATTGCATGATATAACGATAGTTTTTGCTATGAAACTACACCAATTTCATAACAAAAACTTCACTTCAGTGTGGTCTCCTTGGGGCAAATGAATACATTACATGGGTATCTTGGCCTTTAGCCTGAAATAATTACATAAGTATAGGTCTTAGTTCCCTTTGCCTTCACTGTAATAGGGAGAATCAAACAACGATTCGATGTCGATTTTCAAATTGTATCTTGTATACTTTTTCCAATGTGGTCTAGGCCTAGGAAGGCAACAATAAATCTTATCGTTTTTATTGTAGAAATTCTTTTTAGGAAGCTTCATTTATAGCATATATTCAAATACATCACTCATTGAATTGAAAATTTCGACCGATATCATGAAATGGCGGTAAAACTCCGATTTTCCCTTTAAAAAGGTAGGCTTCAGCATTCTTCATTGGGTTCCGTGTCATATGTATGTTTTTTTTTCTATTATACATGATATTAAGTATATATTTTTAAAATAGAGTAATTAACCACAATATGACAATAAAATTAATGATTGGGTATATGTACCTATGGATATTTTGTTGGTAATAAGAGGGATTACTTTATTTTATTTTGAGTACAGGAAACACTAAAATACAAAATTGGATGAGTATTTAACAACTGTTTTCTTATCTAATATATAGGGTAACAATATAAGGAACTTTTCTAATATAGTTACTACATCACACTGAGCATATAAACACTATATTTTACAACACCAAGAGGTCTGTCCATCACACCACAGAGTACTTTCATATCCTGGTATCTGTCCATCGAGTGATAGATTTAGATTCAGTTATATAATCAAATTATTTCTACCAGTTTGCATAACACTATATACTTCATGGTCAGCAACATACACTTGTTTCACAAAAGTAAATCAATTTATAGTTACAATATTAGATTTATTATTATTATTTTATTGATTTACAACCCAAAAAGTTGATTTAAAAAGCAATTTTAATATGAAGTGGGCAGTTAATTTATTTACATAGAATAAATTTACTAAAATATTATTTTATTTACAAGTAGAAACAAATATATCGTAATTCAGTTAATCCCATTTTGATTTCTTCTTTTCAAACATTTCTTTACCATCTTTATCAACTGCTGCATAATAACCCATTGACTCATATTTGTTTTTCATATATGCAAGGTATCCTAATGCAATACCAAAACAAGTAAGTCCTACACTCATTATTACTATATTCTGAAACAAATTAAATGTAGTAATTACCTATAATACACCAAGTTTTGATAAATCACAAAGAAAAAAGATTTGTTACTATGAATTATTTATAAGCAAGGAGAAAATTTAGGTGGAATGCTAAGTGCTAGTTATGTAAAATAATCCAAATACTTTATTAAAAATTTAATCCTATTATGTCATCTAATTAAAAAGGATTATTGTTTACTTTTTTACTTACTGGTTTTGCATATAACTCAAAATTAATTACTCTGAAAGCTGTACTAGATTGTAACGACCGGAGGCCCTCACCAGGTTTGCCTTTATTATTAGACATACTTTAATTAGTTGCTAAATAATTTTAGTAAATATTCAACGGTATACCAATTTTGTCTTTCGTGATATGAATAATTTGCTGTAATAAATTAAAAATGTTATGTCGATAAACTAAGAAATATTTAAAGTTTTATTTATGTATCATCAGTTTATTAAAATTGTGTTGAATTAACAAATAAAATAAAACGTAACTAAAATATTTAAAAAAAATAAGTTTACATTTATTCTAAAATCTGAGATTTAACCACAGAACATTATTACTCTAAGGACTTGTCACCATACTTTCAATGACTGATTTTTTTTCCAATTATTTGGCCTGGTAACTAAGACCTTTAAGCCTTATCTTTATTTATGGCTCCAGGATACTGATGCAATGTAGCCCTTTGCCCCATGGAGTATTTTGTTAATGACTTACAAGAAAATGTTTGAAAATGGAATGCAATGTAAGCGATTATGATAAAATGATACGAAAATTGAATGTTATGATAATGATTACGACGATATGATAAGTAAATGAGAATGAAATCATATAATGTTTTTAAATAAATGAATTTACCCTACAAATGTATGAATGGAAATGAAACACTGAAAAATTTCACATAAGTCACTAATCAACGCTGAATGATGTATTCCATATATTACATGACTTAACGATCCTTTTTGCCATAAAACTACACCAATTTCATGACAAAAACAACACTACAACACAATATATGAAATAAAACACACAGCACCAAACCGCCCCCCGCCATTACGCGCCATAACTCAATCTTCATAGCATGGGAGATAATCTCCACTGCCCGTGCATTGTCTATAAAAAAAAATCTTTTGGTATATTTTGGTGTTATTTAGATGGTAGATTTTTAAGAAAATGAAAGAAAACTGAGACGAAGGTGAATTGTGCCGTATTGCAAAATTTGTGCTTGTGCATATAATAAATATTAGGAATCATCGCATTATAAGTCTATTTAGTGAGAAATACTTTGAGAATTTAACCATCTATCTAAACGATATATGATGTATATGAGAATATGGAACCTATCAGTATATTTGTCATAAATTCTGCATAATGAATACAAAACATCAAAAGGTGCTGTACGTAATATATGCCACAACTAGCACACACATACTTCCATCCGAATTTTATAGGAAGGGTTGGAAAAACGTGCAAAGCGAGATGCAAGTTTAATTGCGAGCCGGTTGAGGTATGGCGAAAATTATAATTCTCAATGTCACCTTCGCTATGCGGGACAGCATAAAGCCATAGTACTCATGTACATAGTACCACATGGCTGTGTATGAGTCCTTATTATACTATAGGCAGTAATTGAACAGGCCAGTCTTATGTTTGGATATTGGTGCAGGGCGTTTTCCATATAACCTCTATAGCCCACCTTTATTGATTTCTAAAGTTCCTTACCCTGTTTAGAAGGGTTGGCCGTTTTAATTGAATCTCTTTCTTAAATAACCCGGTGAATACTATACTAAGAAATACTTCAGGTTATTAATTTCTTTACTTTTCCAATAAAGAAAGAATCTACAAAAAATGTTATTACTTTAGCTGCCTAATTAAGTCTGGCTTAAATAGAAAACTTCAAGGCCGTAAAAAACGGATAAAATGATTACTGTTTACATACTCTTTCGAGTTTTTGGCGCGTAATGGCGGGGGGCGATTTGGTCCTATGTGTTTTATTTCATATATTGTGTTGTTTTTGTCATGAAATTGATGTAGTTTTATAGCAAAAAGGATCGTTAAGATATGCAATATATGGAATACATCATTCAGCGTTGATTAGTGACTTACGTGAGATTTTTCAGTGTTTCATTTCCATTCATTCATTTGTAGGGTAAGTTCATTTATTTAAAAACATTATATGATTTTATTCTCATTTACTTATCATTACGTCGTTATCATTATCATAACATTCCATTTTCGTATCATGTTATGATAATCGCTTACATTGCATTCCATTTTCAAAAATTTTCTCGTAAGTCATTAACAAAATAACGTAGGCCCCGCTATTTTTAGTCATTAGTCGCCAAAAACTCCATGGGGCAAAGGGCTACATTGCACCAGTATTCTGAAGCCATAAATAAAGATACAAACTACATTAATGAAGATATGGCTTAAAGATCTTAGTTACCAGGCCAAATAATTGAAAAAAAAGACATACTCTTTCTAATCTGTGTTAGTAGCTTGCTTGAAACTTTGTCAAAAATATTGAGATTTTCCAAATATTTGAGTAAAATGATATTTATATTGGTCTGATCATTATTATATTTCTATATTTGTATGTGTTGAATAGTACACACTAGTTTTGTCAAAATATGGAATCAGATTCTGCACTTCATGGGGATAATCCTGATGGCGGGGAAGTGTCGCCTTTAGCCGAAAGTCAACCAACAGATGCAATTGCTGATATATCTGAAAATAATGTTACGAGCCAAGAATCTGAAGCTATTGTTGGTGACGACGCAGGTAAGGTCTTAGAGTATTGTATAAATTTTAGTTAAACGGTAGGAGTTTGACCTTATATTCATTGTTATTGTTTCCTCTTTTTAAATTGGTTATAAAGTGTTAAATATTTAGAAATTATTTCCGGAAACTATATAGAGTAAGAGCTTTATCTTTCTCAATATATAAATCTTAATCTTTCCATGTTGCCAATAGAAGAAATGATGACAAACCACTTTCATCATCACGGCTTTGGTCGCTAATAAGTAACAAAGGTGTATAATTATCATTCCAAAAGTCGATTTTAAATTTTAATTATTTTTATAGAAAGTTACTCAAACTTTAATGTCTTCATCATATGACTAAGTTATTAATTATTAAGTCTTCCGGGTGTGAATGAAAATCATTTTTATTTATGATTATTATCTATAGAATAAATTGTAGAGTAAATAAATATAACTATTAAAATTATGTATGATTTTACATATTTTATTTCTTCTTCAATTGTTTAGTTCACTGTTTTGGATTTGTATGGCATCAATCAAAAACATTTGGGAATAAAATGATTGTAAATTATTAGGGTTTCTTTGTCACAACAAGACCTCTTGGTGGATAGTAAATGATTTGTATAAGTCACATCTTAATTTAATCAAAATCTAGACTGAATAAATGAATTGAAGTTTTATCTAAAAAAAACTTTTTTCTTAGTGTCCAATGGTGGAGCTCCTACCAGCAGTAGTGATGCATTAGATGGAGAAGCAAGGGAGCAACTGCTAGATAGTGAAGAGCAGTCAGCTGCTGAAGAAGGTAATAAAAATAATGTAAAACAATTACAGCAATTGAGTTTTTCACTTAAAATACACAATGTATAAATAAACCTGTACATTTAGAACCGTAATATTGAATTATTTTGAAATTTAAGTAAACCTAATCCTGATAGAAATAATAAAATATTTATTTTAAATATAAATAATACTTAAACAGGAAAGGCAAAGTATGTTCCATGGTTTATTTAACATGTTGTTTTAGCAGCTGAAACTATGTGAACTATAATATTTTGGTTTCCAGATTTGTCATATTCTTTAATTAAAAGAGATATTATTGTAGCAAGCACTTTATCAATAAATTTTCTTACTTATAATAACAATTGTATATATAAGTAAAAAATTTTTCAAAATCAAAGTAATCCTTGAAACAAAGTCATGATCAATTTAAAGTAAAAAAATTTTTTTTTATACATAAGCTTGAAATAAAGGAAAAATAACTAGCACTTGACCATACTATCTACAACAGGATTAAATATTGGGTTGGGAAAAAAAGTCAACATTTTTGACCCATTGAAGCTGTTACACAAAATACTCGATATTTGGGTTGAAGAGATTGATAACTTGTGATGAAAAGTGGATAACAAGAACTTACGAAAAAGGTCATGGTCTCAGGTCGGTTAGGCTTCACAGACTGGAAAAACCTGGGTTAAATTGAAAAATGGTGATGCTGTGTCTATGGTGGGATTGGAATTATGAGCTTTAACCACCTGGCAGAACCATCAATTTGGATCTCTACTGCCAACAACTGATGAGATTAAAGCATGAAGTTGAGAGAAAGTGGTCAGAATTTATTAATAGAAAAGTCCTGACCTTGTACCTTCAGATTTCCACCTGTTTCGGTCTCTGCAGAATTCTTTAGGCAGTATCAGGTTAACATCAAGAGAGGACTGCCATAACTACTTATTACGTTTTTTTGATCAGAAGTCCCAAAATTTCTACAGCAATAGAATCATGTCTCTACCTACATAACAGAACAAAATGGCACATATATACTGTAATTAATGTAAATTAACATTGAAAAAAATACCTTCCACATAAGTAAACCTACAACTTGCTACTAGATACTTATAATGAACTATATTTGATATCATTATCATATATGATATACAATATTTTAGAATTTTTATTTTTTTTACAGCAAATGCTGAAGAGGAAATGGACTTAGATGATTCAACTGCTGGTGCTACTGCTGATGAATCAGCTTACATTGGAGACAATTGTTTATCTACTCCTGTAATAGACCTTCTTTGAACTTCCTGTAGCCTATTGAAATAACAAAAGTAGAATTTATTTTATAGTTAACTTTCTTTAGTATTGTATGGTCCGAAGCAAGTCACAAATTTTGCATTTATATTTGAGTAACTTTACACAATATGATAGTGTCTGTATGCTTAATTTTTAGATTTTCATCTTTCAATTTCAATCAAAAGTTTCTGTATACTATAAATTATATCATAAAATATTTAAATAATAATAATTCTAATTCCTTTATAATATAACAATTCTTATATTTTTACAAGTATTTTTTCAATGGGCAAGTAATTCAAATTTCTCAGGAGACTGAAAGCCAATTAGAACCATTGTTGAAGGATCAAGGCTCGGAAGACGCAGATGGAGTGGATGCCACTGCTGAAGAATCTCCAGACCAGTCGATAAGTTCCGCTATGCCAATTGATAGTGGAGTTGGTGAAGGAGATGGTGCACCAATAGTTCAAGATGGTATGATAAAAATATTTTCAAATTTTATCAAAAATACCATAATAAAATTTATTTTTAAGACAAATTAAGTGCAATTGTAAAGTGTTTTTATATTAGATGAGTCCAGTACAATGGATGAGGATATGGGCGGAGGAGAGGGTGTTGCAAGCAGCGATGATGTTAATGATATCAGCAGTGCTGCTCAGGAGGCTCTTAGTACTGGAATTAGGTATGAAATATTACATTTGAATTTTATTTGTCTACATTGATAGCAGAATCCAATATCGAAGATTGTTTTCATCCCATTTATTCGAAGAGAGGTGTAGGGTTCCACTATTAGTGTGACCAAAATGGCCAGTGATGAAGTATTTTTGATTTAGAACCCTATTTTAATTATAAAGTTTTAACGTAATTTGCTTCGATAAAGTCCTAGCCTGTGCGCACCTGTTTATGCGAACTTGGCCAAAATAAATAAAAAATGTGGTAATTTCTTATATGATTTTTTAATTACTTTTATCAAAATATTACTGACAATTTTAATTTGATTTCAACAAATTGATTAAAGGATGAGTTCTAGCATTGAAAGTGAAATATTATCACCAGAAAGTGTAAAATTAAACGCTAAATTTGTATTTGGTATTTTGATAGTTATCAAAATTAAATTAATTTTTTTTTATTAATTATTATTAATATTTCAAGTTATCAAAGAAGTTTTTTTAATAATATTCTTCACTACTAAAAGCATCTCTTTTTTATTTGTATAATAGAGGCGGATGAAAAGCAGTGTGCCTCATGCTACCAAAATTATTTAAACTCAAGTGACTTATTTTTTGAGTACCTCCTTTTTTCTTATGATTCTACTCTAGAATCAATCCTTCGATTCGCTTTGAATTCAAACAATTGCACTCATTCTCAATTAATTATTTTGGGTCCTTTCGTATCTCACACGATCTATTATTAATTAACGTGGATATTTTAATGTTGCCAAATAGGATTTTAAATGAACGTAATTTTTCGAAATTTATAGTCAAGTAATACATTTTTTCATATTAAAATATTGCAGTTCAAGCACTGCTGAAGGTGGAGCAGACATATCAAGTAGTGGACAGACTGAGGCAACGTTGATATCATCCACTGCCAATGGCCCAGCTATATTACATTCATTTTCTCTAGCTCCACAACAGCAACAAGCAAATGAGTTGGTATTATTTCTATAGACTACTATTATATTCACTCACAAATTAATAATTTCAATAGATATCTTAATTTCTTTTCGTCTAGATTCGGAGACGCCGACACCTCTGAGATGGAAGGTGTGGCCGATACAATGCCTACAGTAAGCGAGTCTATGCCGCTACTCACTATGACCGCCAATGGAGCGGCATTGCTCTCACCGACCCTAATGCAAGGTAACTATAATGTACGACCTAACGTGCCGTCTATTACGTAATTATAATGGTAATGAAATATTTCGTAATTATAATTGCATTTGAAATTTATTGTAAATGTGTTTAATTATTGTTTTTATTAACCTTGTCACGCAGCAATCGATAGGCACTACACATCATAATGCCTTTTCAAGTGATGTGAACAAGAACTTAATGTTATCGATGCGGAATATTATACGTTCTATGCGAAAGCGACTTATAGCGAAACGTATAAGTCGCGTTCGCAATGAGCGTTTGTAGGAGTTCCAAAGCATACTTCGAAAGATACTAGATAACGGAAAACTATTTAACATTAAAGAAAAAAATATACATAAAATATGTAAACAACACCGGACCATGACCCGAGTACAACTATTCGTGCTTATCAGCTTATTAACTTCGTGTAGTAAGAGTGCCTGTCGTCAATGTGACGTAACAAATGAATGTGGAATGTGTTAGGCGAAGAAGGCGGGGCGGGTTCCGTGTCGTCGTCGGTGGCGGCGGAGCCGGCCGCTGAGGCGGAGGGCGCGGTGAGCAGCTCGGGCGCGGCGGGCGGTAACGGGGCGCCGCCGCTGCCGCCCACCGACGCCGCGCACGCGCTCGCAACGCTCGCCAGCGCCGCGCTGCATCACCAGCACGAACAGGTACCGTACTACGACCTATCCGTTTACGGACCTACCCGCCATTGTCTAAACGGCGGGTGTGTGAAGGGGTTAGGAATGTCTATACTTGTTTGTTTATTTGCATTGAATAAATTCTGAAACTACTGGAGTAATGTGAAAATTTCTGACACATTTAGAATTCTACATCATCTTGATGAACATAGGCGATAGAATAACTTCGTGTATTATTGTTAGGGATCCCTATGAAGTCTTCGAAAATGCAACCCAATCGGTGAAAACCATACCATAAAATACCTTATATTGCGAACGGTGCGGTAATTATTGACAAAAATAGAGTAAAGTGATGTACTACACTAGTTTTATAGAGAACAAAAGTCTGCAATACGATATGACTAACGCTTTTAGTTATGTCACAATAACCACTTTTTCATGATAAAATATGCAGTAGATAATATCCAAAATTTCTTTATTCTGTCTTTTTTGTAATCCGTGAAGCAAAAAAAAAAGGGAATTTAATTGAGTGAGAATAATTTTTTCGGTCAGAGAATTGTGGTCTTCTTATTTTTTTAAAACGTTGATTATTTTGAATGTTTTCGCTATGATCTATTCATAAATATGTTATCTAAGCAGTATTCTTATATTCATATACCATACTTTATTTTACATTTTAGGTGGAATCGGAAGAGCCCAAACAACTAAACGATGAAGATGCGTGGTATACTGTTGGTATTGTAAAAGGGACTACATTTACTGTAAGTGCCGATACATACACCTATTGATAAAATTATTGGTGGAAGTTTTTTATATGGACACTAACGGTTTTGGTCATTTTAGGTGCAAAATTACATATCAGATCCGAATGTAGACCTCTCAAACTTGACATTGGACAGTTTACCCGATTTGACTAGTTTGCCAACGACGGCGCTCGAGCACGGCACAGCGTATAAGTTCCGGATCGCCGCTATTAATTCTTGTGGTCGAGGAGATTTTAGTGAAGTAAGAATATATTGTACAAAAGTTTAATTATGTGTTTTAACCTAATTTAATTTTTTCCAATTTACTATAAGAACCCTTATAACTTTTTAATGTCCTAGGAAACGACATATTAGACATAATTATCTAATGTCAACTTCCATAAACGGAGCTTCGTACCTGAGAGCCTACTGCGAAATGTAAAATACGACATACGGAACAACGGAACTTGAAAGTGTAAAGTTATTTATTTGGAAAACTGTCATAGTACCATACTTGGTTTGCGTGTTTTGTTTTCGGAGTAGGCCCTCTGTCGTTTGACGATATATTTAATTAAGATAATTCAGAATTTTCTACTGATGTAGTGTAATAGTTGAATCCTAACCAAGCTCAAAGTGTAAATGTCTATGTACTTTGAAATTTTAATGAAAGTTTTTTGAAAACTGTATCTGAAATTTTACTCAAAAAAAAATTTGTTTAAGGAATCGGCGTTCAAAACCTGCCTACCTGGATTTCCTGGAGCGCCATCTGCTATTAAAATATCAAAATCAGTTGAAGGAGCACATCTCTCATGGGAACCTCCCCAAGTTGCTGCTGAAGGCATCTTTGAATATTCCGTGTATCTTGCTGTGCGGTCTAATACACAACCCAAGGTAAAAAATAAGACAAATGTTTATACTGTTTTTCCCCTCAATTAATAGAAAATATGATCTAAAAAACTTACAAAGTCAAGTTCGATACATACATAATCGTATATTATGTTATTGTAGCTTATATTAGCCCTAATTATGTTGATCGAAATCTGAAATAAAATTTCACAGTTCATTGCTACCCTTTGATTACAATCCGATCGGAAAAGGACGGATGGCAGAAGACATCATTTGAGGTTTCTAAAACAGTGATTCAAGTCAAGAATCTATTGATCAACTGAGTTCCAACTTGACATTTATAAATGTTATTCCTTCTCTTTCTTTTTGAATTAAGATAAGGAGGATAATACCTTAATTTTAATGTAAGAGAACTACAACAGAATCGACATAATTATTTATTACATCAATTTGCTATCGACGAATTGAGTGTTTACGTATTCCAAAAAAATAAAACAATTCAAGCATGAAATTCGATGAAACATTACACAACCATATTGAAACTTATATAATGAAGACTAAGTTCAAAATACAAATGATATATTATAGGAGTCATCTAAATCGCAACTAGCGTTTGTTCGCGTGTACTGCGGCAAGGCCAACACATGCGTGGTTCCTCAGTCGTCACTAGGCGCCGCACACGTGGACTCCTCTACCAAGCCCGCCATCATATTTCGTATAGCAGCTCGCAATGAAAAGGGCTATGGGCCAGCCACTCAAGTTAGGTGGCTGCAAGGTATGTTATCCTTAATAAATATAATTCGGTTCTAAGTACCAATAAAAGTAGGTTATAATTTTTGAATAAGAATATTATTATATTAATTATGTCATATATGACTGATAATTTGTTCATCAAACTTAATTTACTTCACATTAAACATGAGATTGTTGTAATTAAAATCATTGCGTCTGCCGCTTTTTTATTGGGAAACTGCTTACTTTTCTAACTGATATTGACGTTTGTAGATATTTAATTTTTGCATTTTCTTAACAGTCTTTTAGACAGTAAATATTATATTATCAGTATTGTAATAAAGTTTGTAGGTTATGTGACATAGTGACAGTAAACATTGACGCTGAGCTTTAACGAACGTTGACCTTATGTTAACAGTGTCAGTGCAAGATAATATTGATGGAAATATCGTATGGTAAATTAAATTAATAATTTTATTTAGTATTTCTTGATTAAGACACATTTAAATAAAGCATACTACCCTCTTGAGAAACCGCTATAATACATTATGACCTAATGAGATATGAGAGTTCTTTTCAAAACAGTCATCATAAGAAATTAGTTATTAAGTAATAAAAGTAGATACAGTACATACAGTAATCGAACTAGTTTGACGGTTCGGTTTGATGACCAGCAAACATAAGTTAATTTTACAATCTTTTCCAGGCCATTGACGTAATTTTCAGTAAATCTATCCGCCCAATAGATCATCGACCTTCCGACTCGTGCAAAAAATTCTTAAAAAAAAATATGTCCAGTTGTAAAAACGCAACTTTTTATGATAATTTTCATTTGTTGTGTGATATCGTTTTTCACTATTTTCCACAACAGTATTGATAAACGTCATGTGATACGAATGTGTAGACTATTGCAAACTCGTGACATTAAAAATGACCACCCTCGGTTCGGGTTTTTTAATGACAGTTCGTTAGCAATAACCTTTCCACCCTGGTATAACAATGTACTATTGTATGCGTACTATAGTTACAGGCCACTACACCGACACTATAAGACCGGCCCGACACAGCCAAAACTTGGTACGCGACCTTGCGCATACGGGGTACTCTGGAGTTGTAATACCAAAGTTTACTAAATCAGCTTATTGTTTACTGCAAACATGAAACCGAATTTAAAACGCTTGTCGTATTTTATTAATCAACCGATTAAGTACATGTATCGACTACGTGCAGATTCTTATCAGTCCGTAAGTGTAGGCGGCTATTGGGTCTGTGCCGAGCTGGTTGCGATCATGGTATGGTCCGGTGTAGTGGACCAAAACCTTAAAAGAGGATTGATTTACTAATCAGTAAGGTTACAGTAAGTAGTGTAAGTGTTCTCTAAATTGTACAAAATCCTTATTTTAGATATAAAATCAACGGGCGTGAAACGAGCTGGCGAAGGAAGGCTGCCGGGCGCGTCGCCGTCGAAGCAGCCCAAACAAATAATGCACTAATTGTGGAACACACCTGCGATGTGTTAGTTGTAGACTTCTTTAGTATGTACAGTCGACTAAGTGAATATTGCTCGCCGTCATGGTTAGTACATTTTTATTATATCATTTTCAAATGAAATCTCATGTAATATTCACCTTTGCAAGTAAAAATGTCTATAATAAAATATAAATAAATAGTGTTGGTTCTTGATTGTTACATAAATTTTTTTAAGTGTCGATGACTGATAATAAAGATAGTAAGAACAGAGACTGAATGATCTGGGAAGCTTGAAAATGTATAAATCTTGACTTAATAATAAATATAGTAGACAAATTCACATTTTATTTTTCATAGACCTTTAAAACTGTTATTGATAATAGTAATACGCACATAATAATAAGTGTTTACTAGAAGTATAGAATGAAATATGAAGACGGTTAATAATTACGATTTTTATACACTATTTGTGTTATTTAAGGAAGGTATTCTTAACAAAAATAAATGACAAAGTTGCATTTGGCTTTTAATACTTAATTACATATTATTGAGTACACTATACATTTGTTTCATTGCTATAAAATGCTATCTATTCAAAACTCCGGTAGGCATTCCAAAAGAAATTAAAATTTCAAATGATTAATTATTTATACTTTTCGTTTTATAGAAAACTTCCTATATTCAAGATATTTTGCGATTTATCATGATATTAAAGCAGTATCACTAAATTTATTATTTGGACAAGTTTTAATTTTTTTATTGTGATGATATAAGTTCTCCAAACACTTTGTCGACAGTGTTGGCATTGTGGGTTACTGAAAGAAACAAACATTCTGAATTAGTCTAGGCTCTTTGCAT
This sequence comes from Acentria ephemerella, assembly GCA_943193645.1. Lineage (NCBI taxonomy): Eukaryota > Metazoa > Arthropoda > Insecta > Lepidoptera > Crambidae > Acentria > Acentria ephemerella. The sequence goes on along the minus strand of OW971877.1, from coordinate 6,371,781 downwards.
TACCTTAAATATATTTAGATTTTTCTTATTTTTACCTCATAAGTAAGAAATCTAGTCATAATTTTCTATGCTTAGATAATATTTATTGGCAATTTATATTGCAGTCTTTCCTGTTTCTCGTATCTAGGAATGTTTGGAAACGACTATAATGTTATAAGTAATAGGATACGAAGAAAATTATTTTATATCTGACTGAGATGATATGTATACTACTTAACCAATAAAAATAAACCTAGAACATTGTATTTACCAAAGAAGTCGTTCCGAATAGTTTGTACCATCCAATAACAATATTTGAAAGATTTAAGTCATCAAGCATAATCTGTGCTACGCCCATGAACACTTTTTTTCCTTCAATACGTCCATAATCTCCCCAAACTGTCACCTGTAAAATCAATTATTTATTATTATTTAATTAACACTTGACTCAACATACAAAAAACAAAGAAGAAAATAATTTATTTATGTAGTAGACATGAAGTATCTAATGTGATTCATTAGTAGTTATTATGTATTTATATAGTTAAAAATGATAAAGTTGATTGATTGGGTTAAATTCTCTGATAATAATATCATACCGTCTACCTCTAAGCTGCAGGTCTACCTAATGGCCAGTGCGTAATAATGATAATACATGATTATCATTCAGTATAATCAAATAACAATACTCACTTGCAAAACGCATCCTTTAAAGTTTTCTCTAAATGTAAGCGTCTGTTGGTACAGTGGGTCAAGAGTACGTCGCGCCGTACTCGTCTTAGCCTTAGCAACGCAACGTTTGCCGCTCACTACGTACACTTTTACATAGGGCGCAGGCAATGTGCGACTACCTTGCCTAGCTTGCAAGCCTCTCGCGCGTATCACCTCCACCTGAGAATAGCCATCTTCATTTATCACACTATCAAAATAAAAATAAGACCGTGCTATTAAGAGATGGCTCGTTAAATACGAGTCAGCTTCAAAGAAGTGTTCTTAATCACGAACACACTGTACACAAGTGATATATAAGCATACGGTGTCTAAAAAAGCATTAATTTATTTATTAATATACGATACTTTCTATTTAAAAATGTGCGTTTTTGTCAGAATATTACCTATTTCTCCTTAATGTGCAATAAAGTTTTCGAGGTATATGCATATTAAATGATTCTAATAGAACACTATATTTATTACCAAAATTATAAATGTTAGTTTTCTGATTTACGTCATTTACTTCCATGGTATATTGTTTTTAATCGGAGTGATATTGAACCTTAAAGCTGTACGATAGGGCTGTATAGGTAACCGGAGTTTTTTGAGTCAACAAACTATGTCCTCTAAGGAAAGTTCCCAAAACCTTCATTAGTGAAAATTAGCCATAATTTTATAGCGTGTAACAACAGAAAAGTAAATTTAATTTTGTTTTATTTTTTTGCAAAGTTAGTTACACGTTTATTTTCATATTTTGATAGCATAGTAGATATGTCTAGCAGAGTAAACAATGCGTATCTTCCCAATATATATATATATATATATATATATATATATATATATATATATGTTAAGTATACCCAGAAAACGGATCTGACCTCGAGGAATCCTTTCTGGTAGCACATAGAGAGTTGCACGTCGCCCAGTGTAGGTGCGCCCAGTAACTGCCTACCGACCAGTTGACCCGGACCCAACCCGTCGATGAAGTCTGACAGGCCGCCGCCTTCTGACGAGCCTGATCCTCGCATCCCGGGAGACCATCTGCCAACGGGGCCGGACCAATAATATCATAGCAAGACTATTTTACTAGTTGATGTTAGTGCAATTATAGTTTTAATTCTCAATATTTACAAAGGTCATAATTAAGACAAGACAATTAATAAAACTATTTAAGTTTAAATCATTAAGATTTTTTTCGTATACATTTTTGTTACACACAATTTAATTATGCATGCGTAACGGTATAAAAAGCATTGGGGCACAATCAAGTTAGGCATTTACTACGTGTACGGAGGAATTACGGCATCTAAATAATAATAATTGACAGTTTTACGAATTAATTTACATTAGACATGTTATGCATTGGTCTTGTTACAACTACCAGTTTTACAATTATAACTATATTAAGAGAACTATTTAGAATTGATTGCAGATATGATCTATAAAATATTATTCCAAGCAATATTTTTTTTTATCCAATGCGTAACAGATAACACGAATAAATAGGATACCAGTGTGAGATAATTTCTAAGTTCTATGGGTAGTAAACTGAAAGTAATGAATTCACCAGACATTGCCTTCGCAACTACTATAGGAGAATACAGAATAAATTAGGTATAAAATTACAACAATGACAACATTGATACAATAGTGAAGAAGAGGGCGGTAGTCTTTCGGATGCATCGAGTGATAAAGTTAGGTAAATACGTGGAAATTAGGTTCTATAAAATAGAAAATTTAAAGACATCTAGTAGAATAAATTTTATAGGTGCTAAAGAGACTAAAAATGATTAATATATTACTAAATTAACAAGAGTAAAGTTATGTAAAAAAATTACCTATTTAGTATATTTGAGTAAACACACCTATATTTTTTTTTAATTAGGACTGACAAAATGCCAAAATGCTGAAATGTAAAATGATGAGCCAAAAATATTATTTACATTATTCATATATACATAGGAGTCTCGTTTACGGTACGCTTCGTTTAAAACTAGGTTTATTTCGTCAATATGTTTATAATATTTTTCATTTATTTTTGTACCTCCTATATTATAAATATTAGTTTTACCTTAATAAAACTGTATGTTTCCATAATAAACAAACATTTCTTATAATAATAATAATGAAAAATTGATGGTGTGATTTTCCAATAAAACATGCATGGGTGTTGTGGTAGGTGTGTGTAAATACGCGCATAATTCAAAATGTTGTTACTCATTAAGACGATAAATAATAAAGTGCAAACATTTTAGGCATTCAGGCAACATTTATCGTCCAAATTACACTCGTGCATCATTTCGTGAAGCGCACTCTTACAACCGTTGCCGCTGTTGACTTCACTGAAACAGATCCGTACAATACCATCGAGAGATTCTAACATCGAAAAATGTAGCAGTCTGAAGAAAACGAGAGAGTGCGTTGCCTATGCGAGAGAAGACTCGTGCGTGCTGAACAGAAAATAGAATGAAGTTAAAACACCAATATCAACCGGCTTCATGCGTTTACAAGACGAGAGGCACATAGAAAGGGGCTGAGTAGAAGACGCGAGCAACATCGAGGCACACATACAAGAGTAGAGCCGGCGCGGCGCGGACGCGGGCGGTCGAACGAGCGACTTACGAGGATCCTTCTGAGCTAGATATGGAGACGAGGCTGTCGGCGCATACTTCGTGCGACCGTTGGAAGGTGGTGGTGGACGGGCCCGAGCGCTTGCGGCGAGCGCCGCCGCCTCTGCCCCCGCCCTCAGCGCGGCCAACGCGCGCTGTGCACCAACCGACACCGCAACAGTCAGTACAATAATCCCTCCCTTGTCTCCCTTCCAACCCCTTATACATTATTGTATAACCATTGGATTAAATGTTTGAATTTCGTCCATTAGCATTTTAGCACTTTTCTTCTCTCGTAATTGGGAAATTGCATAAAACTATACTTGTACTTAAATATGTTACAATAGTAATTAATCTCAATCACTACGCAATTATGATTAGATTTTCAAAGCTCTCTCGTTATTACGCGTATTAAAGTTCTCTTGCCAGGAAAAGCACTAAAAGACTAATTTCACAAAAGCAACATCACACATCTAAGTTTGTTGTTTCTGGGCATGCTGTGTATCGTATGTACACAACTTATGGCATGTACGAATATAAGTAATTTCGATTGTTGACATTAAGTTGAACTAAACAAATCGCGTCGCGAGAGCTACCGCCGTTCGAGGTGGCCCACTATTGTGTCAATGTCGCCGCTTCGAGGGCAGCGAACCTGTCATCGTCGTTCTCGCTGGATGCGGAGGAGGCGCGTGACACACCAGCGACGGTCCCACGCATTTCGCCGGGTCCCACCTCCTCGCTGCGTTGTACCGTAAACGAATTTTTTCCACGTTTACCGAAACCTAACCTCCGTTTTCGTCCTGTCGATCATTTTTATTAAATACACACTTATGTAGCTTTTACTTTATATGAGTCTGTTATTAAAAAGTAATAAGATGCGAAAAGTTCAACGAGACGCTTGTGAAAATGTGCAGATAATTATGAATCAGGATGTACTAAGAATCACCTGTGGCTGATAGCTGCGAGGTTGAATTACTCTTCTTGCCCATACCGGGACCAAAGTAGTCTCGAGGTTCGGCTTTTAGCAAGACATCGTCACCACCCGGTTCCAATTCGTTAGGTCCGCCGATGGCTGTGTCGCTGAGGCTGCCATCTTTATTTATCATATACACAAAGTAATAGTTAGAACCAATATATTTAATAGTATAACGAAGAATAGTTAAGGTGAGATTAAAATTACCTGTTTTTTCATCGGGAGGAACGTCTGCATTACTTAGACTTCTTGTGAATTGTCCGCGTCGTGATTCCCTTCTCTCTAAAGGTTGTTGCTGGCTATTGTTTCGACCATTCTCGCGTCCGCCGTAGTCATTGCTGCGTTGCGATTGACGTTTCGATCCAGATTTACCCCGTTGTTTTTTTGTAGAATGTTTTGTAATTTGATCCGAATTCAACCGGTTGTTGTAATTGCGTTGTGCCATTGTTTGGATTTCAGTGCCAGTGATCATTTCCGATTTGGGTAAATCAATCGTCGTATGAGTGTTGTGATAGATGTCATCAAGAGGCAGGTGTGATGCGACAGGGGTGAGCACGCGACGGGACGAGTCGAGGTTCGTGGGAGAAAGAGCAATAAACATAGTGTTAGCCATTTTACACAATTCGTGATCTAAATGATAAGTAGATGCTAGAGAATGTGATCGAGTGCTAGCTTTCTTAATAATAGATGGTAAAGGTTTCTTTATTCCAAAATCTACATTGGACAGAGGAAACAAAGAATTTGGTGAATGATATTCTTGGAATGTTGGGATTTCATTTATGCTGACATTATTCCCTTGTTTTTTTATATCTTTATCAACGTCATCAATATTTAAACTGTTCAATTTGAAAATGTCCGAATCCAACGTTGGTTTAGAAGTAATACACATCTTTTTGAAGATATTTGAAACATCTTCAGGCGTTGTTCGTGTATCTGGTGAAGATTTTAATAATATCAAGGGTTCGGAATGTCTTCTACGTATAACCTTTTCTTTTGATTTATTAAATACGTTACCATTATTTACTTTCTTGCTAGTAATTTCAGTGTTACCTACTATATTAGTTCGCGTTAAATCTAGAGATTTTGATTGAAGTTTGATAATCGGATTATAAGATTTTTTCAAATCAAGAGATAGAAATTTCTTTCTACATTTATTGGCAACTAAAATTGGATGTTTATTATAGTTAGCATTAGAAACATTTAAATCGTTATTAGATTCACAAAGATCCTCTTTATCATTTTCTACACTGTTTTGTTTATCAATGCTTACATGAATTGTCGTTTCAGCCTCACTGCCATCACTTTCGTAACCATAATATCGTGAAGCTATTTGTTCTTTTAATGTATAGTCAGAATTTCTACTTGATATGGCATCTACTGTATTTAATTGATCCCAATTCTTACTAATAATATGTTTTGAAGGAATGTTAGGAACAGTGCTAATACATTCTTTTTGTAAGTGTTCAATGTTTGGCTGCTTTCTCCTTTTTGATTCAAGATTTTGTTCATGAGAGCTATAATTTAGAGACATAGAGCGCTCTAAATACCAAGTTAGCTCACGCTTAGGTTGTATTTTTCTTCTATGATACGTCTGCTTATTAACAAATTGAGGTGGTCCGTGACATACAGTATTCATGGGTATAGGTCGTCTTTGACCCTTATTCAGTATTATTGAATTTGATTTATGTGTAAGTTTCATAGTACTAGGCAACGCGACTTGAAACTCATAATCATTTCCATTTTCAGTAACCGTATACGTATTAATATGTACAGGATATTCGGGATAACTGTGACTTCTTTGGTAAGCGTGATGATGAGAAAATTCTTTGGGATAAGAGCCGGCGGAACGGCTTCTGGCAAATAAACGACGAAGGCGGCGAGTAGAACGAGCGCGGTTCCTCGGCTGTATTGGGGCTAAAATATTTTTAGATCGAGACTTTATGCTTTGACGCACCGCACGCCATGCTGGCGCCGGAACATACACATAAGGCAATATACGACCAGGAAGTCGATCGTGTCGACTGTGATTAGGTATTGGGGTAGCGCTATCGCAAAAGGAAGATGTTCTATGTGAAAGGAGAATTCTCTTCCGGCTGTAAATTCATGCGAAAAATTATTTAATATCATATTCGTGGGTAGATCCATTCCTATATTTTTGTACCTAAATTTTATCAATAAGTATTATTAATGTAATACCTAAGCATACGCGTGGGGCGTGGTCTTTCTGACTGAGTGCTGAAAGCACTCGAAGTAACGGAGGCCACGGACTCAAGATCTGAGTCAGCAGCAGTGGCATCGGGTGATAGCCTGCGCCTCGGCGCCCATCCTCCGCTGCCTCCACGAGCTGCCAATTCGGAGTCAGAGAGCCCCGCGTAATGGCGTTCCCAACCTATGTTGAATAATTATAATATAAATATTATAAAGTCACTATCGCACCGGATACTTTGATACACACATAGCTAGTGCATTTTTGTTGTGAGATCTAAATGATATTAGGTCTGTTAATGTATAGGATTATTCGGGAAATTGGACTTTATGAAATGTGGTAAGTGCATTAACCTATCATTGCAGCTGTTGGTTTCCTGTATTTTATACTTCGGACGTTTTACAAAATGTCTAACAACCGAATGGTATGAGGCGTTGGGCAGGGTATGCGTGTATTGACCTTGTGGCGTGCTGCGGTAGGTTAGTGTGGCGCCAATGTGATGCGGGGCGATCCACTTACGTTCCTCGAGGTCCGCTGATACTTGCGCCCGCACCGCCCTCTGGGCACTCTGCACAGACGAGTAATTGTGATTTGAAAAGGTCATAATACCAAAATATATTTTTACTGTTTTAATATATACCTGATGTGGAATTTGTGGGAGTTGTCGCTTCTTGGGACTTGTAGTAGGCGTTGCAGTTGCAGACCTTGATTGAAATCGTGGAGCGTAGGCGTGCGTCGGTAATCTTGACACGTCTCCGCCACCCCTTTCCTCGCCTACTGAAATATTACCATTTTTGCTGTCCCCTCTAATTTAGAGATGATACCTGGTGAATCTGAATGGAACTCATCTCTCAATATGAATAATGATCAAAAATAAGGTTAATTTTATAAAAAGGGCTTTAGAAGAACTTTTTTGGCAATCGAAACTAAACACCATGCATACCACAAAACCTCATGGCAGTGTTTATTTTAGGCTGGCAGCATCCATAATAATAGTGTTTTACATGGACACAACACACCTTACGTTAGATAAGTGAAGCGTGCAAGTATTATGTTAGAGGATTAAGGTGGCGGAAGATGCATGAAAATAAAGATAAAGTGCAACAGAGCGAGGAAGTTAAAACAGTTGCAGTAAAGTGGTGATGAGCGGACGCAACGAGATAACGTGCGTTTCTCGATGACAGTGTTCCGTGCGGGGTCGTGTCCCGCTGTGGTATGACGTCTACGGACCAATCGGATAAGGTATGGATCTGCTGTAAAATTATCTGCTTTTTCCCCATCAGATTGGTTTGTAGAGTCAATTTGGCGCCGAGTGCGGCACCTGTGTAACGCCACGGGTCACGATCAGCGGGCGGAGATAAAGAGCGTCGCGGTGATTTGCTTCGAGCTCGCTGCGGCCGCGCCACACCGGCGGCAGACTGTGAGCGCGCAACACTGTATCCTCCATTCTGGACATAAAAAATACAAAGGTAAGTATATAGGTATTTTTAGAATACGACATTTATTAGTGCACTTCACTCACTCTTTCTCTAGACATGCCTGCGGCCCGGACGCGACCTGCTGGGGACATATCACGACGACTGTTTCGGTTTCCATCCATATCTATCCGCTGTATAAAGTAGATTGATTATAAATTACACTTGTGTGGAAACATAGATTTAAGTAGAAATTATGTTGTATAGGCTTCATTGCGGGCACTTTCCGTCTAACAAGTTTGCATAGATACTACATGAATAAATCCATCTCCTCGAATTATGACGTCTGTATTGAACTGGATGTGCAATACTCGTTACAGAATGTACCAAAAATAAACGAGAGCGACAGTTGTAGAATCAATAAAACCTAAATGCATCTGATGTATCAAATATCAAACTATTATAAGCAACCCCGAATCACATCGCAAACAATAAACTTGTTTGTGATGTGGTATCCATAAATTAGTAAAAAAAATCATTTAAAATCACCTCTTGTGGTGGAGGTGGACTTGAACTAGACGCAAGACTAGATAAAGAGTGGTGGCGACGTAAATCACACTCGCTTGGCGTGTCAGAATCTGAGAGACGAGATGTCGAAGTTGAGGGTGGAGACAAGTGTTCCCCATCCGCATCTTCTTCACGATATCTCTAAAAAGGAATATTTGTCAATTTAAGTATGTAGGATACCTATAGATTATGTAATATAACTTTCAACAGAATTTAATTTTATTGCAATATTATTTAATCATTGATATAATTGCTCTTGACGATATTTTGTGAAAATAAAATGTTCTTTGGCTTACGCTGAAACTACCCGTCTCCTCATGTGGCTTTAATGTATACCAGTTAGGTTCGTGATTCATTACAATATTATCTAAATCAAGTAATACTTCGCCAAGAAAGTCATTTGGTCCATAACGATTTAAATCCCAGACAGTGACCTATAAATATAAAGAATCTGTTAAATATATTCAAGCTAATAAAAGCCTCCACAAAGATTACATTTTTATGTTATACCTCTAAAGTTCGTTTCTTTATATCCGTTATTCGAATACCACAATATACAAATGTTTGGTTCCATCGAGGCTCTAATGTATTTGCTAGGGTTTTGGTACGTCTTTTGCTTTTCTCGCTTTTGTCCGGTAACAGAAAAATCTTAGCGTAGGGACATCTGGGCGAGCCGTCGTTTCTCGAAGTGAGGCCGCTTGCTGACACTACGGTCACTAGCAGCTGAAGGGCACTTATGTCGAAATACACTTTAAGCTAAAAAAAATGAATAACTAATAAGTCACAATATAATCCAGGCCTAACATATATATCTGATATTGATTGAACTTCCTTAAATGAAGCTATGTCAGTAAAGACTACAAAATGTATATTCCTGAAATTAACCTGTATCCTTCCAGCAACGTTGGCGTTATGGTGATTATGTCGAGCTGGTCGTCTTCTTGCATGAACGTCTGGAGATCCCGGCGAAGTAACTAATACGCTTGGTTTCTCACATCCACCCATTACTTCCGTGTAAACTTCTAGACAAAAGCATACCAAGTATTACTTCAAGCTATAATGATTACATGTCGTGGTGGCAATAATTTCTGAGTTGGCATCATTGTTTTATATAAATTCATATAAAAATAATATTATTGCTTATGCCATTATATATGGCATGGTCATAATTGCCAGATACCTTTAAAGATCGCCCGCGACATTTGTGATAGCTAAATCATTCGTTTAGGGGAGAAGTATTAGGTATATTAATTTGTTATTCTATTGTACCTTCTCTCTAGTCTTTATTTGAAGCATAAATTATGGAATATAATACACATAATGATTATTGATAAGCACCTTTATGAGTTCTCCATGGTTGCGCTGCTGGTCTAGTGGCAGAGAGAGGACGAGACACGACCAGCTCTACGTGTGAATCGTGCTTGCTGTCCGCCACTACAGCTGATACCTCATCTGAATTCCGACCTTGTAAAGGAATTCCATTCCATTGTAAAACTTCATCACCTGTTAAAGAAGCCTTGTTATTGGTCGATATTGAGCTAAGTTAAATTAACTTTATTCAAATTAAAAATAGGAATCTTACCTATTCTAAGTTGTCCTTCTAAATCTGCTATGGAACCTTTCTTGACTTTCTCTACAACTGCTCCTCGCATACCATCAGTCAGTAATTTTCCTCCCACAACTTTCAGTCCCAGTATGGCAGCCGATGAGTGCGAGCTACCTTCTACCACACTCTTGCGAAGCACCATATGACCAATCATCCGAGTGCCATCCGTTGACACCTGCCAGCTCTGCGGGAACTGTCATATTGCAAAGTAATCAGTCTTATGGCCTTACGAGACTATCAATTTTATACTTCTTTTGTGATACATGAAGAAGACCATTTACTTTAGCAATTGGCAAAGGGTGTATGGCAAAATACAAAAGTGCACATTCAGAGTTTACCGTTGCATGCCCATCAATGAAATCATGCTGCAGCCAAACAGTGACCCAACCCATTTCGGCAGTCCAAAATCTACTTATCCCACAGTTTTTCTATGTACAATCATAATTTATATGCATATGTTTATTAAATTGTATTATAGGTAAGATTTAAGATAGTTGTTTTCTTTTAGAGTAACATAGATATATATTTAACTATCTTGGAATTGAGATGGCGTCTTATGTACGTGACCACACCAACGCATCAAAGACGTGATATTTGTGCATTATTTTAGCGTGTTTCCAAATACTGGAATAGAGGAAAAATAGCGAATTTCACCAAAATTCGGGATAAGTACATGTAAAGTACATAAGTGGCATACCAACGTTAGGCAACGGCAGCCTTAAAAAACATAGCTTAATAAATATAAGGAAATTGCCGGAGATGATGAAAAAATTATTTAACTTATATTATAAGATTTAATGTTCATATTATAATGCTACTCCAAACGCTATCCTTGGTGTATTTGACGCGTTGGTGTAGGGGTTGTCTTAGCGAACACTTAATCTACTACCTCAAACCAAGAGTTTGAATAAAGTGTAGAAATAAATTATACAAATTTATAATCTACCCTGCATTAAAACTTCCGTGATATTAGTTAAACAGAATGTTCTGTACCTTGGGACAATCGCCTCTGTTTGAGTCTTCACTAGATGTGAAGGTACTAGAGGTATCAATGCCTGAATCTTTAGTTGCGGAGTCTTGACTGGCTTGGCGTTCCGACTCCCAGCGTAGAGAGGCCCAGTCGTTTGGTGCGCCGGAAGTGTCACGACTGCCCCTCGGAAAGGTGGCAGCACCTTCGTGCCCATCAAAGCGAACCGTCTTTTTTCTTCTTTCGGTAAAGCGTCTGTTATCAGAGGAATCCTCCCACAGATAGGCACTCTTATACACAGCTCTGTCAGGGCGCGGGCCCTCGTCTGGCGCGTACGGGCGCAGGTACGCGCCCTCCCCGTCGTCGCGCGCCCGCCACCGGCAGTCGGTCACAGAGTCGAAGCTACGTCCACCGGTCGGCGCTGTCCTCGTTGACTCGAAAATAGTACGTGCTTCCGCCTCGTAACCCGTCGGTGAATGATTAGTCAAATTGTAATAATTGTTGGCAGCCACGCTGGTGCTGCGCAAGTGAGGATGCCGGAAGGACCCGCACGCTTCAAGTTGTCCTAAGAATGATATCGAATCAATCGCTAGTATGAAATTCTGTGTCCGTTGGACGACTTGCACACCCGTACGCGCCCGGAACCCGTTATGGGTATGTTTGCTACAGAACCGACTGTTTGAAGATTTCGCTTACGATTAAAATATTCAACGTGAGTAAAAGATACCGTCTAGCGTCGTTCGCTTTAAGTCGAATGTAAACAGAAAGCAGTGAACACGCAAGAAGCGGAAAGAACGTGTGTCAACTCATTCAAGTCATACAATAACAACAATCATAAAACAAAGAACACTTTCACAGGATCTAACAAATTCTTAAGAGTAATGGTATCAGGTACACTTCTTTTCGCCCAGGCATGCAAATTTGCTTGAAACATTTTCTGTATGTTTGTCAGATTGAATATATTATAAACATTAGTAGTTAGATGTGTTAGATTTCTGTGACTTTTAAAAGCATAAAGAATATACCTTATTGCTTGGTTTAAATATTATGGTTCAAGCAACAAAGAGTTGAGATACATTTACTGTTCGTAACAGGTGATCGTTATTAATCTCTCAATGTAAACAGGTAAGGTTAAAGAATTATTAGTTGATTAAATTTAAATAAATAAAAACATGTAAATATATCTCAATGGAGATGGAATATAGTAACAAAGATACAGATTGAAACAATAGGTCCACCAGAGGAAGAAGTATTTTGTGAAAACAGTAACGAATATTGAGACATCTAATTTCAGCAGCAATATTACAACGAAAAATCTCCCGAAAACGCCTTCTCACCGATAAGAATTTTTTCATTTTCTCGTTTAGCATCGCCTGACGTTGACTTCTGGAGCTCTCGGAGTTGCATCTATCTCTATTACCTGCAAACAGTGGGATGGCGGGGTGAGCTTCGACAGAGAAACTTGCACCCTCAACGTGGCTACCGGGCGCGTATATGGGCACACAAGACGCACGCGGCGGCACACAATTACAGAGAATTTGCAATTAGGTTGATCACGACTTCAAATCTAGCACAATTTAATATTGTGCGAGTTTTGATGCCACCGAATAATCATTAGCAGCTGTCACTGTCTGAAAAGAAAGAAATGGTTGAAACGAAGAAGTGTTTTCTTGAATCGTAGAAGGAAGTCGATGAAACATATACTATATGAGGAGACTTGATGGGAACATATACAGATAAGTTTAGGTGCTCAACACTATCCACTTCTGTGAAAAATACAATCATTATAATTAATAGTAGTTACCTGAGAGACTATTCTAGCATACTTAAATTACTTTAACTACCTCGCACGGAACACCTTAACTTTATCATATTTAATGCGACAGATGACCATGACGAAAAATTAATCGGACAAAAATAATTGTTTTGTTATCGATTGTATATGTATAGTAGTGTAGGTATTGTGTATGTATTAGGGCTAACAAACAAAATTAGCACGGGTTAAAGGGATTTCCTAGTGAATGGGGCAGCGGGACTAAGGGAAATCAGCGACAGGTCAGCGTGCATACTCACCGCGGTCACGATACTCGTCATTCTCGTCTGACACGCACTCAGCCACTTCATCGTCGGAGGATGACGATCGCGGAGGCATCGGTGGATGATTAGGCATATGGGGCATTAGTTGTGACTGCGGAGGAGGCACGGAATCATCCACACCGTACGCGGCTTTTTGCCTTGGATGCACAAGGTGTGGATGTGTGCGTGCCAGTCCCTCTAACTCCCCATAACAACGTGCCTCCTGTTGACTATACTGCCGACGCAAAGCACTGCCCGACCTTTGAAGAGGATGGTTTTCTTTCTCCGCTGCACTGTGCGCTCGTTCTAATTTGGGTCTTTTATCTAAAGAGGCATCAATTTGGGGAGGCATTCCCCGCATGTCCGATTCCATCCGCCACAACATAGAATCTTGCCCCGCACTTTTATGTATCCATTGTCCAGTTTTAGATAAAAGTTCTTGTTTTTTACGACAAAGTATGCACACCCAAATAATCTGTAAAATATTCATTTAGGTGAAATCTTCTACGGTTAAATATAGAATAATTAGGAGTAATATAATTTAGCTTATTGCTTACCTTATTGGACCGCAGAGTAACTTTGCCGCCACAGCGAGCGCAGCATCTTACTCTACAGTAGTGGCAGGAGTGACCAACGCCATCCGCAAACTTCGTTTTGAGGCAGATGTGGCAGGTGGCTGCCAGCTCCACTCCTGCCGCTCGTTGCATCTCGTTCCTATTTCTAATAGTCTGCTCCAATACAGCTACTTCATCTTGCTTGCGTCTGTCGTAAAGAAGAAACATATTTGAACGACAAATATTCACTTTTGTTTACTATTCTGTCATGAACGTTTTTTATCAAAGTATATTTGTAATACTTCTTTAAATACAGTTTATTATTAATGTTTCTCCATTATATGTTACATTTGAGCTTAAATAAACTAGGCTGGATTTTTCTACTCAACAACGTCAGTGTAATGTACTTAAAATGGTGGACAATGAATTTTATTTTCCACCCAAACGTTAAGTGTTATTTGCTAGGTAAGTATAGCTTATATACAAATACACCATGTATACCAAAAGACCTATCAATAACAATAAAAAAAAATATTAGCCAGCAGTATACCCGCAAAGTACTATTCTAATTAAGAGTTCTAAATGTTCTAGTATCTAATGTTACTCCTAAAGCTGGCGTTCACAAAGCATTATGAATCATAGTTATGATTCTTGAAAACGGGCAGTATCATATTTCGTTGGCCAGACTCTACACGCAAACAATATAGGTTTGGCACGAGTTGCACCAAATTACACTTTTATCATCTAATCAGATTGTAAGTGTTTTTGGTAGATAAGGTGTTTTATAGAAATACCCTTTCACGATTGTGTGGCGATAGGAAAACAGAACGTCCAATCCATTGAAAATTCACATGTCGAAAGGGCCGTGAAATTTATATATTCGATACAGTTATGTACCAAGGTAGTAAATAATCATATACGATGTACGTCTAGTGTCGGCTCGTCTATTGAATCAGTCACCACACAACATCAAATTGTAAGATACCTATTCCAGTGTATAGAACCAATAATTTAGTTCTTCACACGTTTTTCAAATTCAAATCCCATACTTTATTTCCATCCAGTTGTTTAAATCATTAAATTTTGCCTCATCATTATCTTAATTTAGTAGCATAATAGGACGGAGATATATATTTTAAAGAATTGAGTTTTCTGTAACTTAAAACAGAAAAACACGGTGATACCTCCTATATCACAGATTAGAACAGTTACCCGGATTGTAAATGGTCGTCCGAGGTGGTTCTGAATTCGCACCCCATTCTCGAATATTTATAAAAAAATTAATACTAATATTATATAGAGGTAAAATTTGTGATGTAGAAGGGGGGTAATCTCAAAATACTGGTTGGAATTGAAAAATTATTTTTGTGCTGAAGCATAGAGAGGTACTATGCTTTGTCTAGGGTTCCTTGAAAACTGTCTTAATTTAAGTTATTTAACAATTCTAATTTTTGCTATAATAATAAATAAGCTCTCATAATAATAAGAGAGAGGAATTTACTGAACTGAAATTTATTTTATAGTGAAGTATTGATTTATTGTGAGTCAGTATTTATTTATGTATTTGTTTAGAATAAGACCCTGTGTATAAAAATATATAATAAATCTAAAATCCCTATCTTAAAGTTTATACCACGTCAATTCACTGGATATAAACTGAAGTGTCTTCTGTACCTAAAGTTGTGCACTATTTCGAATGCTCATAATACCATTTGATAAAAGTCCCATTATTGAAAGTTCTCTCCGATTTCGGCCGTTACATACATTCATTTCTTTCTATGGAAATGATAATCATGTAATTTCCAGTAACTTTTTGGGTAATATTTATTGAAAATATTAGCTATCGATTATGGTATATCTAATGGTAATAGAATGTTTAAATTGGTTAATAAATGATCGAAAAAGTCTTATCGGGGACAATAATCCTTCACACTGAATATAATTAACTGGAAAACGACTTAGCTAAATCACAGAGATCCACAATATTTATCGAGTAAAAAATTAATTACTTCAAAAATGTTGACGCAACACAGTCATAATAATTTTAAGTTATATTTTAAGTCTACTATTCCTTGATTCTACTATTATAGCGAGGGTAAAGATGAGAAGTGATCCAGTTACTTAATAGAAGTTATAATTCAACGAGGTTTATGGCACGCCTCTTTACATCTTTCTATCCGAGTTAAGAAATTACAAATATCGTTTTTAAACGCGTTAGAAAAACAATTAGGTACATGATTATTAATCAAATAACGGGAAATGTAACTGATCAATCAACTCCTCGTGTCCCATTTAGGTTTAGTCTCATAAATTGCACTAATGAAATCGATAAAAGATCTGCTACGAAACCCCGTTGTCTAACTAAACATTAAGATTATTACTTTGCAGAACGGTACGAAGAGATATTATTTAATTATTGTCTTAATATTTTCCTACAGTGATGCAGTAATGCGTCATACGTGTTACATCTACTGCGTGCTCTATGCGACATTTAGCTATTTTAATGACTGCCTGCCTGTGGTACACAATTGGTATTTCAAATAAAAAAGGAACATATTCCTAAACTTGCTAATATTTCCAATATTATATAAAAT
The DNA here is from genome assembly GCA_943193645.1 of Acentria ephemerella. Taxonomy (NCBI): domain Eukaryota; kingdom Metazoa; phylum Arthropoda; class Insecta; order Lepidoptera; family Crambidae; genus Acentria; species Acentria ephemerella. Next base: position 6,355,524 of record OW971877.1, on the reverse strand, counting down.
TGTACGTTAATACTGAAGCCAAAATGAAAAAAAGTAACTGATTAGAGCAGAAATGGAAATTATAGATCGCGCAGAAGTGATACTGTATTTAGGAACATCAATATCTATACAAGTTATGATACCTAAGCAAACTCCGCATAGGCTACGACAAGTGGGGAATGAGCGGCCATATTTTCGATGTTGTATGATATGATAAATTATATCAGGTGATTTTATTTACCGATTCAAATAACGCTTTTTACGCTATTATTCAATTGGTAGAAGAACACAACACTGGCACATAATGTATTGAAATGATAAAGACACGGGAGAACGAAAGCCTAGAATGAATCGGGTTGCGGGGTTGGGGGGCGTGGGCGCGGGGCACACCTCATGATCTCGTGTTCGCGCTGCTCCTCTTGCCGCTGGCGCATCATGACGCCTTCGATGATGGCGCGCTCCTCGGGCGTGAGATGCGAGAGATCCGGCATGTCTGCCATTGCGCGCGGCGGCGGCGAGCCGCGAGCGGTGCGCGGGCCCGCCGCGTGCTGCGGTGCTGTGCCCGCGGCGCGACGCTTAGCGCGCCACTCCGGCCGGAGGTTTATTTAATAATGCCGCACGGGCCAATGGCGCTTGGCCATCTACTGACGTCAGAACATCTATTGATCGGCACTCCAGGGACTAAGCGCGCAAGGCACAGCCACTCTAAAACACCCTCCTTTCCACGTCCAGTATGCGTGCGCATTACATTCTAGAGTATAAACATTTTACAGATACAGTATCCTGCTACTGTCAAAATTATTAATTCGTCTAAAATAAGTAGGTACCTAGACTAACTTAGAAATAGATAAACAGTTTGGTATCACAACACTCGTTAACTATTGCAATTATGTTGTATTGTTACATCTACTACTGTTTACTTAATAGTTAGTGTGACAAGGTACCAAAGTGTTTATCTACTTCCGAATTAGTACTCAAACAGTTGGTTGATTACTCAAGTAACTATTAATATGTTGGTTAGAAAGCTCAACATTGGTACATTCTAAATAAGACCAGAATTTAAATACTTGTATCAATTAGGTCAATTCAATGTCTCCGTTGATCTATATCTCCTCTATCGTTTAATTGTTGTCAAATCGAATGAAAACGACGGTAGTGGCTTGTTGTGAAGCACTCCCTATAGAAAGGTCGGTGCTCCGCTATGGTCGGTGGTCCGGCATCAGCATGCTAACCGGGATTACAATACGCATATCATATAATCCCCTTTGTTCAATGCCTGAAGAGGCAAGAGGTAGGAGGCGACAGACCGATATGAACAATTTTAGTTGCTGATGGATTTCCGAACTTATGTTAAAGCATTCGGTGTCCAAAATATTTATGATTAAAATAAAACAATTATTGTAATGAGGATTGCCGTGTTTGTTAGTAACATATTTATTTACTGTGCGTTGCAAAGTTGGCTGATATCACTCACAAGCATCAGTCGAAGCCGGCTCACATTCTCCAGGCAAATGGTTAACATGTTCATTGTGAAAGAACGTCTCGTTACCTGTGCCCCAAGGATACTTTTTTGTGCGTATTCTCATGTATTCATAATCTCGGCACGGTCCTTTATGAGGCGGGCTGTGCGATAGAGCATTCAATGCTTGTATCAATATTAGAGGTAAACATACGAAGATCGTTAAGAACCTGTATTTTTTCGATGAACCATGATTATAGCGCGGTACACAAGGGTTAGGGGCAAACCGGGGTGGGCCAGCTTTGCATTTGGGTTGAGATGGTAAGCGTTGACCTCTGCTTCTCTCTGGGCCACATCCACATGGGGGCTTAGATGGGCAGCATGTACTATATGACTTCACTCCTAGGGTCTTCAGAAATGGCAGAAATCTTGTATTATTTCCGAAAGCCATATTTTACAGTTAATTTTTTTTGTTACTATGGTTCTCAAAGTAACATTGTATTATTTATTTGCCGGAAATTTAAATGTAATTCTCATTTTTTCTTCTCATTTTTACAAATTGTAGATTATAGTGAATAAATTACATTGCCTTTTGGTTGGGTCCGAGTCGAATTGAACGTAGTGTTAAATTCTCTCTTAGTCAAGTCATCGAGATTTCGTCTATCACATATAACATTGTCATTTTATGGTATAATATATAAAAAGGTTTTATCATATTAAAGTCAAGTAGGTATTTTACTTGTATTTTATTTTATGATGATCTTACAACGATCGAATCGAATTAATTTTTAACTTTCACTACATTGAAACTTGTTGTTCTTTCTTTGCTTACCAATTGATTTATCTTGTATTACCAAAAAAGTTAATTACACAATAGGTCTGAAACTCTTTTTGGTTTTCCAAAAATCTTGAAAGGCATAGAGAAACGAAAGTTTTGAGGAAACAAAAAACTACTATTTTCATATGTCATACTAAAACTTCACAGTGGAAAAATGTAACCATCAAAATTTTGTGTATTAAAATTAAGCAGTATTATTGATGTTAGTGAGCCAAATATGTATTCCCAACCTTGCTTCTCCGTTGTATAGCAAGGTTTTGGGAATAAAATATTATAGTCTATGTTGTCCTCCTCGGCCACCATGTGGGTGTTCTGGCCAAGGAGCCGGGCGGCGAGTGATGCCTCCTGCGAACTGCAGGCCGGGCCCTATTCCGCCTAACCCTTGCAAGCCCCTCTACCATCATGGCAAGGATTCCTGGAAGAAGTACAAATATATCACATTATTCGTTTTATTCCCAATCATTTTCATACAAATGATGCGAGTATCAGGTAATGAGCCACCTCACAAACAAGAATGCCGCGACTACGAATACATGCGTTTACGATCGAAGAAATACCCATGGGGTGACGGCGTTGAAACCTTTTTTCACAACCCTCATGTGAACCATCTACCTGGTGAATGTCCACCAGCTCCATTAAACTGTGATTAATATGAATATTTATATTTTTTGTGTGTTTACAATAAAACTAAGGAGAGATATATGAACTGAACAATTATTTTGGCAATAAAGTTGTATTTTACGCAATAATTAATGATTTAATTTTCATCTAGTTTCTAATTTTAAGATTTCATCATTTTACATTTCCTTCTTTGACTGTTCTGACCGTTTTGACCTCCGTGGTCCCAGATTTTAACTACTCATTCCCCCCATTCAACCCACTATACTAGACATTAAGTAAATAATAAATACGTTAATTCTAGTTAGTCTAAGGGTAATTTCTATTAGAGCCTCTTTTTATTCTAATTTCAATTAACACAAAAAATGATCAATTTACATTTTATTTCAAGACTATGGTTATTAGTACTCGTAATCTTGAATATGATCAAAGTAAACTATTATCTAATTTTTGTGAAGGTTGCAGCGGAAATAATATTTCTTCTGTGTAGCAGAAGGAATCTAAGCGCCATGGCCACTTTAAAGTAAATTATGAGTAACGTCCACAAAAAAGAATGTTTCTGGTGGCGGTTCTTTATTCGTCGTCTGAAAATATATACTGCCTTTTGCTAACATTGACATCAATAAGAATATATAAACACTGCGTTCAGTTGACATTTTTTATGTACGTTGGCCATAAACTTATTTACTACTATGTTGGGTGTTCGATCTTCGAACTAGATACAAAGAAATATATGACTCGCATTTGCTACCAATTTCAATAGAAAAGTACTAATATTTGGAACTTGGTTAAAACTATAAATTTTCTATTTAGCTATTTTCGTATATACAAAGTACTCTGTGTTTACTACGTACCTAAGACACGACAGGGAGTTTTGGTGCGTAATGGCGGGGTCGGATGGATGCTGTATATTTTATTTCATAGATTGTGTTGTAGTGTTGTTTGAATGAAATTGGTGTAGTTTTATGACAAAAAGGATCGTTAAATCGTGCAATATATGGAATACATCTTTAAGTGTTGATTAATGACTTACGTGAGATTTTTCAGTGTTTTGTGATGAGGTTCTAAACAAGTATAGCTATGTTGATAATTAACATTCATTTATATCTAGTAAGTTACTTATTTTAATAATAATTCTTTTATTTAATGTGTATCCATACAAGAACATTCACAGACCGAAAGTGTAATTAAAGCTATTATTGGAATACCACTGCCCTGCATAAAAATCCAGTTGAGAAAACGGCAACTTTGACTTCGCTTAGGATGGGGTAGCCCATTAAGGACAAGTAATTTCTCGTAATCGTAGTAGTCGTAGATTATAATTTCGGTTGGAGAGTAGGACTCTAGATTTGCACCATAATCGGATATTTCAAAAACTGTCAGATTTCATAGTTTGTTAGCAACATCGTTGTTCCGAGAAGACGATGAGAAGATAAGCGACGGGTACAGATGGTAGTGATTTGCATTAATAGTAATCAATGATGAGGCTGACTAACAATAAAAAGTTGCGAAATAATAACTATACATATAAAGCACTTAGGAGGTAGTAAATGAAAACAACTTAATGAAAAATACCCTAAAGTAAATACCAATTCTACAATGCTGCGTGGCACTTATTCACGCAGAACCTAATTTGTTTTAGTGGTTCATCGGTATAATGCCACGAACCATCTAAAAAACAAGCAAATTAAGTATACTATTATTGCTACGATAATTTGACGAATGTCACCTACATATTCTAATTTTTTATGACTAATTTTAGATACATGTTATTGTTTCAACAAATAAGAACTATATTCGATAAGTTACCTAAAAACAAAAAGGTGACAACCGAGATTTTTGTGAAATAAATTACTGATATTTTATATACTAATATTTACAATTGAAACCGTAAAAATATAATCCTTTTCAAAATTTACCCAATTTGGGGTTTCACAAACTGAAGTTATATTAATATTTAAAGAATAGAATTTTATAACAACTGTATACATTTCAGTACCGTGAACAAGTAGGCAGATGTAAGCCAACTCTGCAGAAAATTAACATACGTCTGCACTCAAAGGTGTTTTGATCGTCTGCTTAGCGCGTGAATGATAAATTCATGTGCCCGGCCAGATTTGCTATCAAACCGGTTCGTGCTAGAAAACATGACTCGATCTGCCAAACATACAATGTATCGCGAGTTTGCTTAATTCGTTTTCATTGATTATTCGAGTTAGGAGTTATTTTTGCAAATGTCTTTATTATTAAGAATTCTACGTTTTAATACTAGATTTATTTAAAAATTAATTTAGCTTAGCATGTACATAGTATATTGTTTAAGTATTTATCCAACCAGATATTCAATGATGACATTATTACATAATAAATTCCTTTAAGATTAATGAAGTTCTTTAAGAAAAGCGTTACATTTTCATTTCCATTCATTCATTTGTAGGGTGAGTTCATTTATGATTTATGTTCATTTATGTTCATTCAACATTTTATGATTTAATTCTCATTTACTTATCATTTCTCAAAAACTTCTTGGGCCAAAGGGATACATTACACCGGAGTCAGAAATAATCGCAAAAAATATATGGGCTTTAGTTTCCTTTGTTTTTTCTATAATAGAGAGAGAATTGAAAAAATAAATAAAAATCACGTTTGGAATGTCAATGTCAGTGGTAGCTTGCTATTAATATCTCATCTGTGGTCAGTGGTCACTGTCACTCACGTAAACAAAAATTTTGACTAACTTTAGGATTTCCAATTTTCGAGCGACAATATTTAGTTATTCATTGGCGTGATAGAAATTTGCGCTGACGATGTTTTCTGCATTAAAGAAATTAGCAAGAAACAACGATGATCGCTGTCCAGCTCCTGTACCGATGGCTTCGTCGCTACAGAAAAAGTTTTCCCGAGGCGTTCATTTCAATAGTAAACTACGTTCCTAAATCGAGTTCGCTTGTATTTATTGCTTTTTTGGAAATATATGATGTGTCTTATGTAGTATTAAACATATAATATAATAATTAACTTATTTTAGTTTATGCATGAATATAAACAAATTTGATGTTAATTATAGTGTCGTTCTATACTTTATATTTTAGTGAAAATATTGATTAAGGGAGATAGAAGTGTTGGTAAATCATGTCTCCTTCAGAGGCTGCAAGGAGGGACATTCATTGAGGACTATGCTCCCACAGACCAAATACAAGTGGCTCCTATTAACTGGATGTACAAAAACACTGATTACATAGTCAAAGTAAGTTATTTGGATCCTTGTTTCAGCAAGTTCTTACATTTTATTTTTAACATTAGGGTCAAGTGGTGTAAGAGTATGAGAAACGCTGCTGAAGATGGACTAGTGCTGATATGTTATTTGTTGAGTTTTGTTGCTAAACAAAACAAACTTTTTACTTCTAACCCTGTTTGCCTTATACAATCCCAGCATTTTTCATTCCAATACCCTTTAACCTGTTCTTAACTCCCTAAGCTATACTAAAATTCCATGTCTTGCAACCATATGTTAGGCTCAGATATACTATAAATACTGATATGGGTAGATTTGCATTTTAAAAAAATTAGTATAGGATTAGAATCATTCTGTAAGAATAAAATTAGATCTTGTATTCATTTGAATAATCAGTTACTCTTTATTTATTATATTAACTCTTAATTGAATCACACTACATGATTATAGATTAATGCATTATATGCATTGTATTTTCACATGGTAAGAAGTTAAAATTAAGTATGTAAGTGTTTATGTTAGTGTATGAGTGTCTTTAAGTAAAAAGAAATTTTTTTAGGTTGAAGTATGGGAAGTTGTTGATAAAGGTCGGACAAAAAAGAAGCCACCACTGGGCTTGAAGTTAGAAAACCAGACAGCTCCAGCAAGTACTGAGGAAGGATATGAAACTCCTGTTTTAGATGCCACATTCTTGGATGTCTACAAAAACGCTACTGGTGTCATCCTGATGCTAGACATCACAAAACCTTGGTAACCAAAAAAGTGATTTTAAACTTTATAATTATTTTTCCTTACAAAAAATTTTTACTTAGGACTTCTAAAATAAATTCCAATATAAACTATAAGTCTATTTTTATGTTCTATACTTATATATTATAATAATAACATATATTTATTAGTATACTTGATAAATTTGTAACATTCAAGTAAATCTAATAAATAATTAATTAATTAATTTAAGTAATTGAAGCAGATGAAAATTGAAGTAATTTCGAATAACAATATAACTTTTAATAACTATTTGGTTTGGTTGTAAAATTACTTATATTTATTATCAATTAAATTATTTGAATCTGTTTAGAAACAAAGGTAATAAAATTAGGAATAACAGAAATTAGGAATGGGCATTATGTTCTAAATAGTTGTATGCATGGTGGCATCTAAGTTAACAATCATGTGGCTGCTTCAAACAGACCTTGTTGTACTTCCCAATGATACTAACTTAATAAATACTAAGCTTTTCAACCAGCTTTTTTGTGGTAGTAATGGCACTACAAATTAACTTGGGAAGATTTTACTAAAAGCAGTTGCATACCATAAATTGTTAATTTCATAGTGTTGGTTCACCCTATCATATTCATTAAATATTCTACCGTTAGTTGCTAAAGTTTAGATTTTTTGTCGAATTTACAACTATGCCTTGTAAACTGTCTTATTCCAATTCCAAATCATTTTAATAATAGTCATTTAAAGTGTAGAAGTTTCAATTAAATTTTAGGACATTTGACTATGTGGTTAAAGAACTGACACAAGTGCCTGCCGACTTGCCAGTGGTGGTGCTGGGTAACCACTGTGATATGCAACACCATCGGCAAGTGCACATGCATCATATAGAACAAGCCTTACACAATGCCAAGCTGACCAGGTAACTTATATTATTTTAAACTTTTTTTGATGGTGATCGTTTAAGGCGACCGCCTTCTGACTCGGCCTGATGTAAGACCCGTTTTTATAGTAATAGATACTGTTTTATTTTTGCGTGATTATCACGTTAATTATATCATTCCTACCATAATTTCTTTGAGGTGTGGAACATTGAGAACAACTTACAATAATTTTTGTACTTGTAAGACGCAACAGCGTATAGTCTTGGGCGCATCGGTCCAATCCATTTACTACTCGTAACTATGTGAATATAACGCTACCAAGAATAATAAAACTCTGAAGCACTCATATTCCCACATAGACACAATCAGTTTCAATTTGTGTAACGCGAGTGCGGTCCGTCGCATGTCTTCGACATGTTAATGCTCTTTATTATATTATAGACACATGAATTTTTCTTACAGAACAGCACCAGTGCGCTATGCTGAATCTTCGATGAGAAACGGATTTGGCCTACGTTTGCTTCACAAGTTCTTAAGCGTTCCGTTTCTAAGATTACAAAGAACAAGTTTATTAGAGCAACTGCAAAGAAACCAGAAGGATATAGAGGAGATTGAAAAAGAACTGGATGATTACCAGGCAAGCTAGCTTTAATCATTTATTAAAATTTACGTTAGAGACACTCAATGATGTAAAATATTATATTTATAATAACGCTTTGGTTAACTCACTTCAAAACTCGTGCGTTATGTACATCATGTCGTTAGGATTATATTTTTTATAAGAACACAAGAAACAAGCATTTACGTGAAACAACTAGTGACTGATGGTAAATCTGTACATTAAATAGATTTTAGTTAATTCTTTTTTAAGATTTTAGTTAATTTAGTTAATAATTAAATTAGGAATTAATGTTTCGGAAAGTATGCGTTAACGCAAACCAACTCTCTGGTTTGTTTACAGAAATCTGAAGAAGGCCATTACAATTCATTTTTGGACCGCCTGGCTAATAAGCGGCGGCAGAGCTCAGAGCCTCCCCAGCCGACCAACGAGCGATCGCCGAGCATTGTGCTGGGTGCAGGAAAGCCTATAGTTCCGCCCAACGTCAACCCACTGGTAAGTCAGTACCTATAGGGACATGACCGTGAGAACTGAAACCCCAACTAGTCTCGAAATGAAATCTCAATATCCTCTATATTACTCTCTCTAGCACCATAAGTAAGCGTTAGCCTAACGAACTGATTGTGGCAGGCAATAGAAATTTATGAGCAAAGTTAAAACAACTTTATTCCCATTGCTTGACGTCTGCATTAAACCTGTTGAATGCGCCGCCATGCGATGCGTTAGAAACACTATAAAATGTGATTTCTCTGTATCAATTTCAATTTACGAAAAACTATAATTCATTTTGCATTTCCTATGAAATTGGTACTTTTGGCGCAGTCTTTTGCTCGATGTTTTTTTAGTAAAACTTTACAATATCATTACTTTTACTTCATTATTGAGGTAAATAAGTTTGTGCGAAAGTTCTTATTTAAATAATAAATGTAGAGTCTTCGTTCTTAGGGTCATTTTGGGGATACCGTGTTCGTTAAAGTATGGATAATTTAGAAATCCGCCATTATATTTTTAATAATTGACAAAAGATCCACGGTTTTTATCGCTTTACATAATGTAGGTATTGCAATCACTTAACCCAACCAAACCACTGAGCAGTACCATCGAAACGTCAGCAAAACAAACCCACTTCGTGAGCCCTGAACTGACTAAAGTCAAACATTCAGCCACCGTAGAGATGACACCACCACGTCTGCTAAAAGATAGGTAAGTTTTGTAATAGAATTAGTTCACCGACGTAATTATAACAGTATACTTACAAGGCAAATACTACATTTCGAAATTTTTCATTAGTCTTAAATTGAACACAAATTTCTAAACGTCACGTATAACAGCTTGTCTTTTTGTTTCGATATTTTTAAGAGATGCACGCAATTTAAATTTAGAGTGAGTTTTTCAGAAGAAGTGTTTTAAGCTTTAATTGGCTATTAGAGCGTTCCTAAGTATACGTATAAGTTTCAAGAAATACAAAAATTTATGACTAAAATTTTGTTATTTATTTAGAAATCCAACAGCGTTTACAATAATTATTTTATTTAAGTACTATAAATCAATAGTATGCCCAATAACAGTTTTGCCTAATCCTTGGAAATTAAGTGCAATATTGTTGAATTTATTTTAAGGTACAAGGTAACAAAGGTGTATATTTTGCAAAGAATAATTTAAGTCAAGTAATAATTACTAAGTATTCCTAAGTAATAATTCCTAATTGATATCATCGTATTGCCTTTTTAGCGGCCCCAGCACACCGTTGCGTCAAAATGTATCATCGGCCTCTGGCGCTCTAGACGAATTTTATGCTGGAACCTTAGACAGTAGTTTTCTAGAAGATTTAACTCCCATGTCAATTTCTAACCAAGACTTTGTCTACGACTCGGACAGGTAATCTCCTGCAATTTTAGATTTTGATACAATTCATAAACATTACTGCGTTGTTTGATATATAATGCGATTTCCTCAGTGACGATGAGAATACAACGAATCCAAAGGTAACAGTATATCAAGATGACATAGACATAGAGGGCTCCCCGGCGAAAGAAAGTACAATTGATAATAATTTAAAAACTAAGTTGCTGGATCATGTCAAAGAGTCTACAGCGAAAGGTAACGTTGAAGAAGAAAACTTAAGTAAATTGATGATTCGCTCAAAGATAAGCCAAGATACCATAAGTACAGAATTTACTCGTGAAGAAAGCGACGGTCAAATGTCAGCAGTAGATAGTCGACAAAGCTTACAGTTATCACTTGATAATGAGTTTCCTATTTGGGCGGGTGATTCAAGTGCTCGGAGATCTCCGGAAGGTAAGGCAATATGATCTATACTTTTTAGAATAAGTTAAAGGCTATATACTCTTTACAGTCTTAACTGAAAATACAACACATAATTCTTAATAAATATGTATTTTTAGGTGGAGAAGACCCTGATGTTTCAAAGGATCCCTTAGAAAAGGTAACTGATGTAATACAATTTTTAGCGTTACATTATTATTATTTTTTAAGAGACGATAATGTCGTAGACAATCTGGATTGTGTTAGACTCATTTTTTTTTATATTCTACTTTATAACTATTTTTAGCACTTTCTCTACTAGAGTTTTATGAAATATTATGACGGTACCAGAGGTCAAGGTGTAGACCTAATGAATGTAATCTGATCTTTATCAAATCTGACTTAAGAGTTCTTTTCCGTTTTTTGGTTATTCGCATCAAAATGTATAAATATAATATATCTATTGTAGGCAGAGAAAAAAAACAAGAAGAAAAAGTCCAAAGATAAGGATAAAGGCGATTACAGTGATAAATCTGATAGAAAAGAGAAGAAACACAAAAATAAAAAATCGAAGAGTGAGAAACGCTCCGCTAACCCACAACTTGACCTTTTGGCGCCGACCGCTGCTATGGCGATCGAATTTGACTACGACGAATACGATAGTATATAACCTAGATAAAAGAACCAATTTATTCAGGTCGTAAGTTGTAATAATTTTATTGACATAAGAACGGCACATCACTGGAAAGCAGTTAGTTAACTAATGAACAAAAACATTGAAGCTCGTATTCACCAACCGATCCTTAGCTTACGTAACATATACCGAATTTAAAAAAAGAAATGCAAGGCGATAAGTCACATAAGCCTGGGAAGCGTTTGTTAAGAACAGGCGTAGGTACAGGTACAGAGTGTAATTCGAATAGATTGAATAAGCCACCGCAAGAAAGACAACATTCCAATAAAATTACTTTCTGATCTCTTTTTACATCGAATCGAAAGAAAACTGTGTTGTTGGTATGAAAGTAGACGTTACATATTCGTTGATGTATTCTGTTTCACTCACCCAGTGCCAGTGACCACGTCACGAGTAGTTGCCATTTTGTTTTGGCAAATATGTTGACATGTTTTTAAGATGTAAACTGTAAACTTTTTTTGACAAATCAACTTTATGGTGACAAAATTGCACACAGTATTTCTCAACTTACCTAGTAACGCACTGGTTCGAAGTCTACGAATTCCTTAAAATGTTTTCACTCTGCCCTTGAAAGCTGATATAGAGCTGGTACATTTCACTATAGTTAATAAGGTATTTAACAACTTTTTAATGTCATATATAAAGAAATGTTGCATAAATAACCGTATATTTGCGATCAATATTTTCTGAGATATGTAAATGATTGAGAAGACATTTGTTTTTTGTTTTGATCATAAATGCTCCTTGCCTGTGACGTCACACATGAGGAAATTCTTAGAATAGAGATTATCTTTGTAATTTATGTAATTTTATGGATAGCTTTGTCATGGTTGGTATTGCAAAGGAAATAAAATACTCAGGCTAATAATGTGATCGATTAACAAGTAAGATGTTCTTGGAGACTGAACTTGCTCATTTATTAACGTTGAGTAGATATTAAACCATTACACAGTCCAATAACGATTTAAAGAACACAACTTGTTATGATCATCCTTTGTTTTACTAACCGATGAGCCGCCGGCAGACACAGTTAAAAATCTAATGTATAAATTTGGGTATTGTGGGTAGATTGAAGACAATATTGCTTGACCGAATAGTGTTGTGTATATAATTTTGTCGTTTCACTGCATTTCTTACATTCACTGCAGTTATAGCTAGAATAACAAACTTCTAAAATAAAAGAAAAAAAAAATTACATTTGAGTAAAAGAAAAAGTAATAACTATAACATCCAACAATCACCCACCAATAAAACTATACAACTTCCACCGATTCTCTGTTCTTCTTCGTACCATTTATTTTAATAGATACTTATTTATAATTTGTACAATTTTATTTTTGTATTATTTGTTTGGATAGAGTGTGCAATAAATTATCATCAATTGCAATAATAATTGTGCAGTAATAAATGTGTAAATTGTTTATATTTTTTATATTTTAGAAGCCTTTAGGCTTCCGATGTGTTCCATGGCTTCCCCCTAATGTTTGTGAAATTAAAAATCTGTCTAATTAATTACCTATGCTTCATACTTTTAAGTCACTTAAATATATCTATTACGATACTATAATGTGTAAATAGAGGGTAAAATTTTTAGCAACAAATAATTAAGTCGTCAATAAATTTCACATAATTTATCGTAACTACTGTTGCTGCTTATTGGTGTTATATTTTTGTTAAAACTGGAAAAGTTATTTCATTCTCATAGGTTTCAAAAATAACAAATTGTTGATTTGCGTTCTACTCCTCAGAATGTTAAGACTGAATTTTATGGCTTGACAGGTATAATTAAGGATTTTATTAAAGTCGTATTATATTACTAATATTTTGTTGCTTATAACTTTTGTTACAAGGCGATGATTACATTTCAAGGACCGATAGACTGCATTTTTGTTGTTTATTGTAGAACGATTACAATTAGTTTTGATCAATGACTGACAATTAATATTGTATCCAAAATAATAAAATATGGCCCATAAATTTGTGAAAAACAAGACGAATCTATTACAATTGCAGTCGAGCTAAGGCGAGCCCCTAGACGTGGGATCAGTAACTCTAGTTTGACTTAATTAATCAAAACCGCTTCGATCGTATTTGTCGTCAGATATCAAATTGTATGCAAACGACAAAAGTTTTGGAAACGACTTCTTGTTTATGAGATCGTCAATTAATCGCAACTACCATTGAAACATTTCTATACTATAGAAACTTACACTAGAGGTACTATACCCCTAGTGTAAGTTACAATGTTGGTTGCGTTTAGATGACAACTGTATTGGTATATAAAGTCACTTCCAATACATCATAACAGAGGCATAGCTTTCATTTCCATATAATTTGCCAGTTAACGAAAAGCACAATCGAGATGGTCCATTTGATTGCAACTTACACAAAGGGTAAAAACTCACGCGTCTCTCGCGGTATTCGCATCAGTTTGACTGCAGCCTTGCATTCGTAATAATTATCAACAATTATAATACCCTTTATTCGATTTGTTTATTATAATTATATATTCATTGGCGGTTTAATCGTAAGTTAGTTCACATGTAAAGATTTGTTATATTGTTGCAATATATTTTATACTAAAGGTTAAGCTTGTTGTAATAAAAATATTTAATAAAATAGGTATTTTTTCTTTGATAAAACCACTTCAGTCATTAAAAATTTGAATAAGAATAAGAACAAATAGGAAGGTACTTATAAAAGCTACCTCAGACCACGATTGATCGGGTTTACTCTAATTAGGGATATTTTTCTAATTGGCAATTTTTGTACAGAAAACGATAAAATTCTGATGAAAATCAGTCGGTTTATGCTATCTTATGATGGAAACATCATCACGTCGGCGAAGTAAGCTCAGAGTTACATTACTGTATATTCTATTCTATGAAATATCTCCAGAACTTGAAGACTAAAAAATGAAGAATACTAATACGTAACAACAACGATATTGTAAATTAATGATAATACTATATGTTACTATTAAACGGTTTGATTATTATGTGTTAAATGCGTCCAAGTGAATAATAATGTAATTCCTGCTAAAATATTATAATTGATTAGGTTCACCACTTTATCGTAAAGATGTATAATTTTTATAAAGAGCTTAGCCATATCCATTCAGATTGGGTTAAGTTCACAAAGCAATTTATAATTATTTTTGAGACTTACATAGGTTTTTTATGTTACTAATCTTAAATAAGCATACTCTAACAGGGTTGGTTGGTCGCAGTTGACAGTATAGCAACATCACAAAACACGAGCCATTTTGGCAGTGGATGGGAAAGTTAGGATTGTTAGGATGTATTTTCAAGCAAAAGATGTTTAATAAATAGAGTAATTCTATTCAAAATGTAAATGTACAACCACATCGATATTTTATTGGTTAGATTATAAAAATTGGACCACATGTATGAAGTCCACGCAGTAGTGTAACAATATTACAAACAAAAATCTCTACATAACAGAACTTACAATTATTAGTCAACTTTATTTTATACATACTATAGTACACGATTTATTTAACATAATATTCACCTAATTTTATAATACATTTCTATGTATAGTAGATATTCTTCACTTTGTAATAAGTTAATAAAACTATAAAATATTCTCTTCAGTTAAACATTAGGCATTTTATAAGGCTAATGCAGGTCTTGGAAACAATATTTGGTGGTTTTCTCGGGTCTTCAAATATAACATGAAGTACCTATGTAACATATAATTTATACAAAGCACTTTGTACTTGGATTACATAATTGAAGGTGTTCAATAAAACAGTAGCAAAGAAAATTAACAGGATTATGGGAAGAACAGTATGGTTCATAGTTTATTTAAAATCGTCCATCGTATTTAAATAAAGTTATATGATAAAACATAATTTTGTGAACATATCTTTAGACTCTAATTACATAATGAAATATTTATAAAATAGCGAGAATATGGAATACAAATAAATACTTCGTACATACAGTTTATTCACAAAAACTGCACATGTGCAATCGTGTCTAGACCATTACTTGATATCCATAAAACATTTGTAAAAATAAGTCATGATTTCATAATCATTTGTATTAAAAAAAATTTATATAAAAATGAAAAAGTTTAAATGACAAAACCTGGTATAGAACGACTTTCAAATTATGAACGAAATAATTATAAAATAACGTTACATCGTTATAAATTTCAAATAAAAGCTCATTTTACATTTCGAATATAACGACTTAATAATACTTGTCTTATTTTAATGCGTATCATAAAACATCTCGATTAAAATAAATTCCAAGCGTATGGTAAGTCTAAGTATCAACTAACTTGATGTTGTGTTCTTAAAAGTCATTCTATCTCTTATATGTTGAATTGAAATGACAAGATGTAAAAAATTTGCACGTGCACAATGGAATCGAGGGCATTGTAAAATTATTATTGTTTTATTAATCCTGATCGGTCTAATGATATTCGCATATCAATTACAAGATCACGACTTGAGTACCGAACGTTAAGTAATACAGAATACAAGCATTCAGATGTGATTCCTTTATTCATAATCAAACGAAAGAACTCACAAGCCTGTATGGAAGATATTTTTCTAATGAAAATAATATTTATTGAAATGCATTAATGAAAACCAGAATATACATGCAATCATAATCATAGTACCATGAAAGAATTATGTATCAGACTGCACAAATATATAAATACAATATGATATTTAAAAAAAGGTTCAATATTAAGAGACTTAATATTGGTAACAGATTATACAGCTAATATATATTTTTATAATGTCACAGACATTTACATATAAACTGATTGATTTAAAACTGAAAATAATTTATAAGACGAATCATATGACAAAATTAAATTGAATTTTGACATTTATCACGATTACTTTCATTATGAGCTAATATATATTTTTATAATGTCACAGACATTTACATATAAACTGATTGATTTAAAACTGAAAATAATTTATAAGACGAATCATATGACAAAATTAAATTGAATTTTGACATTTATCACGATTACTTTCATTATGAGCTTTACTTAGTTTATTAGCAATAAAGCGGTGAAGTTTTGTTAGCAGCGATTTATACAGTTCAAATGCGACCTGCGTCATAATTTTATCGTAAGAGAGATATGTGCACAATAAACTTGAATAGCTATCAATCAATTGTGTATAAATCAATTAAGATTAATATTTCGGCAATATGGCTTCTGCTTACAAGACCTTACACCAATTGTTGCAAAGCTATGAAGCATGCCACTGAAAAACTACGATCATAGCCATAGGCGGTGTTTTATATCTGTTCGTATTGTTCTGTTTGTGGCGATACGGTGGAATTTTTAATTACCTTTAAATTGTCGTATTATGGCATGTTTGTTATATGTCCAGTTATACAAGTTTGTAACCATCCAAGTTGCCGCCTATCAAATAAACTTCAAGTTATTATTATTAGTTATTAGGTCTGAATACTACACAGTGATTGGATAGTTCAATAACATTGATTTAGAAAAAATAATAGTACAATATAAATAAGAAATTAAAGATATCTAATTAATTTCATTTTGCGAGAAAAGCTAGGCACTGTTTATATATCAGTGAACACATGTCATTGCCTTCTTAATTTATAGGGTAATATGGGTTATTCATTGATAATTATGCTTTTATTTTAAATGGTGGCTTGCATCTAATATAAAATGAAAATGCCATACCATTTAAAATGTAGAGACCACAATACAGCAAAGCACTTTATATATATACTGGATATGGTTACTAACACAAAAATTAGACTTATAAACAGGATATTAACAATGTAATTTTTTTGTATGAACTGAAACTGGTAGAAGTCTGCGCAGTGGATATCAGCACTACCGTGATAGCGTATGTAACTGCAAACTAACAAATACATCGGAAACGAATCCAAAACAAAGTAATGATAAATATATCGTTTATAACTCTAATTAAAATTTGCTAGCTTTTTACAAAATATTGACGTCTCCTCACTATTAAAAAATTACCACTTGCAAAAGTTACAAAGCAGCAGTTAGAACCTTGTATTCTTAGAAGTCGTGTTCTAAGATTAATTTAAACAGGCCCCTGATGATAAACAATCGTTATAAATTATAATAATTTTTATATATTAATTATTATGCTTTGCAAAAACAGCCCGGTTAATATTCCGTAAAGCCCTATGTGAATATCTTGAAGTATCTAATCGACGGATATGCTGTAGCTGGTATTAACGATTGAAATTTGAGCTTCAACTTTGTCTATGAATGTCAATAAATTAATAGTCTATGATTTTAAAGCCGAAACCAACCAATGTTAACATAAGCATATAAATACTATGGTGAAATTTCCCATACCCTGTTCAAAATATTTGTATGAAGACTGAAATATTAATTTATGCCTCTAATAACACTAAGAATGTCTTGTATTCTTATGTGATTTTCTACAGGCAGTGGATAAAAACAACTATAAAGCAATGTTACAAGTTATAAAAAAACAGTCCTCAACTATTATTTTAATATTTGATGAATATTTTGTTATTCAATGGTTTTAACATGAAAAATGAATTTCATGGTTTCATCAATGAACAGAATTAAAAAAGAACAAGTTTACATTACATAGAACTTTGTTAGACAGATTTTATTTAAATTTTTCTGCATCTGTCATTGGTCCTGACTATTGAATTTCATAATTGGGGGACTGGTTCTAATGTGCACATACTTAAATTATATTCAAGTTTAAAGAAACTTTCATTACAATCCTGAAGTGAAAGACAGGTAGCAGATGACATTGTTTCAATTTTCTAAAAGGGCAATTTTGTGAGATTTTTGAGAGCATGTATGGAGACTTCCGGAAACCTTAAATAAAAATTGTTTAAATTTTATATAACTTGTCAATAAAAATTGACAAGTTATATAAAATTTAAAGAATGGCCTATACTTAAATTTACAATCAGAGCGTTTACTTCAAAAGCAGGCCTGGTGTACGGATTGGCTTCCTGTGCACAAAGATAAAATTTTAAAAACAACCCAACTTGATGTTTCTAAAATTTTATCTTTATCTTATTGCGGTGGAATGAAAGAAGCAGATAACTTTCATTTTAGATGAATTCCAACTGAATAAACACAAATGTCTAGATTTGAAGCGTATCTTAAGCATTGAATTTCTATTTTATATTGCAAAGAACTAAGTTGGTGGATAAGAACCAAATGGCAAAGTACCTACAAATAATCATATACCAGACAATAGAAAGTAATCTGTGCCAATATTGCTGTCTCCACGACAGGCATTACATTATCCTAAGATATGAATATTTGTTTTTACATTCAACTGAATATTACATTCCTTTAACAACTGTTTAAAGTATACAGATTTACATTTGAATCGTGTATCAACACGGCATGTGGTAAGCAAATGGATGAGATAGAAAAAATGGAAGTACAAAGCCTAAATGTAAGCTTATACTGATTGTTTTTATTATTTTATTGACATTTTGAATGAATGAAGCAATTTGGTAACGCCACATATAACCGGAACTAATATAATATCATGAGGTAAAGATCATTTAACAAAAGTTTATCATAAAAATCTTGGTTACAATTAATGCTCGATATATATGTATTTGCATGAACGATTATCAGTTGATTCCAATATTTAATCAACAAGACCAACTAAATGTAAAATTTTATTGCATAGCATTCTTTAAAAATTTACTAATGATTAAAAAGGTGGCTTGGTTACTAAAATCTGTGGTAGGCCTATTTCCTATCTCTAGATAGAATGAAAGTACCAACTGTTAGTTTTTAGGCAGCAATGAACTAAATTTTATGAGAATATAATTTTTTTTAGGATTTATTAAAAAAATCTACTTATTTTCTATCCCATACATTTCAAATACAATCAACATTAATGTCTATGTGCTTTGATTGTCATACATTGAATTTTGACTAAAAAACGAAACTGTACAATTTGTGCTCACATGCATACAGTTATTATGTGCAAATTACGTCACACATTTTTGATAAATATGAACATTTTTATATTAGACAAATTAATGCCAATATCAAAGTATTTCATTACAAATAAAATGTGTGCTATATATTGTAAATGACTGCATGTGATATTGAAATAGATATTGCCATTATAATAATGAATAATTATTAAAAACTTAATGAAAAGTTTTTGTAAAAAGCCCATAAAGATCAACTAGCTGCATTAAGTTGCCATAAATCTAATATTATTCAAAAGCATCACTTGTTATATTTATTTCATTTTCCAACATCTTAAAAAGCGACTAACAATGCTTATATAATTATTATCTTGAAATTTACAAATCATGTAAATCACAAAATGTGTTAAATCCAAATGTGTTATAAAGAAAAGGAATGTTACATTTTCTGCATTCTGTAACTGAAAAAATATATCTACATGTGTATCGAAACAAACAGTTTAAATAAATATAGTAGATAAAATATTTCAACAAATAAAATTGAAATAAATATTTATTTTGGCCTCAGTTTGTGTAAACAGATTTTGGCATTTAAATAAAGACTCATCTAAACCTAATCCATGAGTATAATCCAACAATATCTAAGTTCATTGATGAATTTCACCAACTCTTAATATAATTTGCTCTTATTACATATCTGTTCATATACTATGGATTGCAAATAATTTCAATGCATTCCTAGCTTTAATTACTTTTAAATCTAACTAGATAGATCTTATTTACAATGTCTACAATATAATTATTCAATAATTAATTACAGGTTCACGCTACCTTTCGATAGCGAATCGAATATTTTTTGTGGGAACAAAGGATGATTACCTGCGAGCCGCGCGTGTCTCGCTGCCGGCGTCAATCCACGCGTGAGGTCTCCGTGAAGCCGTCGTCGAGGTAACCGGGCAACAAAGGCTGGTGCCCCAGGTGCCCGCTTAACGAGTCGAAACTCACGTTTTGTTCCACGAATGTATTTTGCACTTGGTGAGGCGGTTCCACACGAAACTGACCTAAAGTCCACGGATCACTAATGTCCTCCGTAGGTCTCCGCACTGCACTGTCGAACGGCGGCAAATTGTTCCAGGTGTGAGCGGGCGGCGTGTTGAGCATGGCGGGAATGTTGTCGACGCGAGATGGCTCCGCGGTGAACGAGGAGGCACCCCACACCAGCGACTCGATGCTTGACGTGGGCGTCGTCGTCAGCTGGTTGAACCTATCCATCCCCCATGTGTTGGGGATGTCTGACGCTACGTTGTTGTGCATCATATCCGGAGCCTTGGCCACTGTCCGGCCGTACATATCCTGCGCCCGCGCACTGACGGCCGTCCGGCTCGCCTGACCTGCGTCCGGACTCGGCAGGTGACAGTCTGATCTCAACATTGGACTGTAACCTCCCGCCACTCCCGGACTCTTTTTATTACTATAAGCCACTTCAACGCTTGGTCTAGGCGAATATTGGCTATGATGGTGACGGTCCTGTCTCGACATTGGACTGTATCCTCCTGGAGTTTTGTTTGGATTACTTCGAATATCACTTTTTACACTTAAACCCGGGTCCGGACTAGTGTGTGTGGAGGGATGAGGAGAGAATGGCGCGTGGTGTTTTGGCATGGGACTGTAGTTTCCTGAGTTCCAAGCTCCAGATTTTTGAAGATCGGGTTTGATAATTTGGCTAGTGTCTGGGCTGGGTTGCGCAGAATATGGACTAGGTTGTGAAGAATATGGACTAGGTTGAGTTGAGTAGGGGCTTGGCTGTGTTGAATACGGGCTGGGTTGGGCAGGGCTTGGTTGCGCGGAATATGGACTTCTTTGAGAAGAAAATTGAGAATCTTGACGAGGCATTGGACTTCCATAACTCCAGTTGTTAGGGTTCTTTATATCTTGTTTCATACTGATCATTTCAGGGCTCGGTTTGTTTTCTAACGACGTCGTGGGACTACACTGCTCTATCATTTTACCGTGTTTAAATTTACTTTGAGAATCTAGTCTATTTAATGGGCTTGCCTCAGATTTATGTGTAGGGGTAGTTTTGAACTGGCCTAAATTCCAAGAGCTACTCTTTACAGATTCTGCTAACACTTCGGGACTATTCTGTACTTGACTATCAGGTTTGGGGACGGGACTGAAATGAGGACTTCCCATGTCAGCTTTTGATTGTTCTGACCTAGGAGTAGACGAGGAATCGGGTCTAAGTTGTGACATCGGACTTAGTAATTTAGGAGAAGTATTTCCTTTGACGCGCTTATTTTCAGGCGTACTAGGAATTTCGGACATATCTTTGTTCCGAATTTCAGCTTCACTATCAGGTGAAAGCTTACTTGAGACTTCAGGAGATATTAGTTTAATATTTGACTCTGAAACATCTTTTGGTTCCTGAAATTTAGGTGATTCTTGAGATTTCGAATCTAATTTATTACTTGAACTATTAGATACTTCATTTTTTGATTTATTGTCTTGCTTCTTTTTATTTTCTTCGATTTCTTTGGTTTTTGCCTTTTCTGGGTCTAAGCTATCTTTGAGGTCTTGTAGTTCTTTTCCAGTATACAAGCGTTTCATGCCTCTGGGTAACGCACGACAAGAGCTGAGATTTATGGACTCTATATTGTGACACCGTAATAGAACTTTCTTCAACGGTTCCAAAGAAACAGATGATCCACAAAGATTGAGTACTCTGCAAAATAATAATTATTATTATCATAAAATATTTGTTAATTTGATTTAGAAAATATTATTTGTGTTATAAATATTTAAAGAGCTTCCTTCTAGAATACAGTAGAAAACGATTCAGTAGTGCATACAAGAAGCAGTACATTTGTCCAGGACATGACAGTAAAAAATTATAAATTGTAAGAGCGGCAAAAAATTATAAAATGTACATCACATTTCATGTCGCGATGGCCGTGTTACTCAGTCTCATTTCATGTGGGACATTGCTCTGGCTCAGCTCAAAAAAGAGGCCACTGTTACAGAAAATGTTTTTTGATGTCATATCCTACCCAAAACGACGCATCACTTTCAAAAACGGACGGACAAATAACGACTTTCGAAGTGAGGTATTATATTGATACGGTTCGAATGCAACTGCGCCAATTTGCTTACGTAATACAATGCCACGGTGTGTTCAAAAAGTACAAAAATAACTATGGCAACATGAATGAATCCAACTGAAAATCTTTCTTATACAACAAATATTTTAAAACAAAGTATTTTAACTACTGTTTAGTTTGTAAAACGTGAAAACATTTGTCTAAAAATATCTTATTCCAGCGCCTCATTACCTAATTCTGATTTTATCGCTATCGCTTTCATTTTGACGTACGCCATATTTCCATTGCCGCTGTGTATAACTATGTCGCTTCGCTTTAGTAAGCAGCACGCGTAGCACAAGGTACTCAAGAAACGTTTTGTCTCCACCGTAATGTCATTTTTGTCGGGCTATGACTGAGATGATAGTGGTGCGAGCATAACAACCTCGACAAGGAATCAAAATATCAGAGGAATGTCAAGAGTCGATAAAGTCTATTTTAGCGAGCACGACAACCATTTTACTCTTCCTTTGGCAGATAAGTTGACATTTGAGATGGACATATTTGTCTACTACCCTTTGAGATTTCGACAAGTATTTTTAGGTTAGGGTTGGTAATTTAAGCTCCTTGTATACAGTTTTCATTCTGAGTTATTGTATTCTGTATGTGATTCTTCATTTCTTCTGATTGGTTGGAAACTATTTATATATTTTATTTTAATACGAACCTAAGTACGCCTTTTTTTCAACAATAAAAAGTAAGATATATTTTTCATATCATATACATCGAGTTGAACATTTATAAGTATTTCAAAGTTTTTTCTCATAGTGTCGTGATTGTTTATTTTATCATTAATTAAATAATAAAAATGATTCATGCAGATAACCATTAGTCAGTTTCCATCTTTAAAAATTCTTAAAAATAGCTTTTACCAAAGTGGTGTTAGCCAAGATTAAAACTTAAGTAATGGACAGATACATCTAGTAGCGCAGACAATTGATTCTGCGATCTCTTGACTTTGGAAACAATGAAGTACATCGTAAAAATGAAATTGGGGGAGCTTTGAAAACACACAAGATCCTTCACACAATTGAAAATAACTATATAAGCCGAAAATGAATCACGGCTTTTTTCTCTGTTGATATCTATTGTTTTCAATTTAATAAATAAAAATGTAAGTACTTTAAAGTTCGTACCTATTTCAATTTTATTTTTGATTTCCCTAATACAGGGAGAGTAATAGGAACTAAAGCGCATTCAGACATGTTATGTAGTTTTTTATTCTTTATTTATGGCGCCAGGATACCTGCGCAACGAAACTGAGAATGGAATAATGCGATAATATCAAAAAAATAAAAGAAGAAATAATACTTAAATCACCAATCTACTAAATTATGTATTTCATATTGCACGATATAAATTTTTTTTTAGAATGAAACTACACTATTTCTTAAACAGTATATACGAAATAAAATATACAGCACCCAACCCACCTAAATATTTTGCAGTACCCTTATAGGGTTCATGCTTGATACTAATAGTTTTTGTAGCTACCTATGTATACAATACGAAAGTTTTTGAATTAAATCGACCTCACCATAACGCGCCAAAAATGCCTCGTACCTATTTCTAAATACAGGCAAAAATTAGCAAATATCAATATAAGAAAGGGATAGCGCTATACAAAAAAAGGCTTTCCTCTTCTTAATTTACCCCGTGATAAATTAAGAAACCGGTAATTATCGAAGATTACTTTTCTTCAGTTTTTGCATATCAAAATTATAATAACAATTTTTAAATGGCAATTATCTTTCTCGGTGTCGAGAAAGCTTTGTCTATCGAAGAGAGCGAGTCGTACTGTCAAATTGTGCTCGGCATATCGACATAGATCGCAGATAAGACATACGTCTCTAGATCTACGCCTGACTGGAGTCCTATACCTTATGCTACGCGTGCAGTACAAATTTTAAACACAAAAGCTATCGCGATTTTTCTGATATATTAATTATATAAATATTCCCATATTCTTGTATTCTTCCGAGAAAAAATATAAAGATATTATTACAATACGTACCCACTCTGTTTTGATCAGTAAAAATTAGTATAAATATCCAGGATACGCTCTAGGTTATAAGAAATTTGTATGTTATAAGCATTTTGTATTTATGACTTAAGATTGTAAGCAAGTAGATGTCGATACAAACCAAACTGCGCCTTATTATTTAAGGCTTTATACAATAAAATATATGTTTTAGATAGCTTTTCTTATACTATAGTATAGAAAGATGATGCCGTTTTTGAGTATAAGAGGCGTTGTCTAGTGTACAATTGTTGAACGATGTTATCAATTCAAGCTGAACTTTAATAGGAATTTAATGTAGAAAGTTATATAATAAGTTCTCTCAACTTGTCACATATGTTGGCACTGTTTTGTGCGCACCAAACAAATATCAGGAATTAAGAAAAAATATATCAACGCTGAGCTAGAACATATTAACTTACCTGAGCTTGCTATTAGGCGAATCTGCAAGAGCGGATACAGCATCATCGAGTACTCTCGACGCTGAAGCCCACGAGAGGTCCAATTCTATTAAGCTATGAGACCACTTCTCACAAATTAGCTCTAAGCAAGCACTGCTCTGCCGCGTTACATTGCAACCTGTAAAATATGTTTATACTATAAAATTATAAATTTAATTAATAAACAACGTACAAACTTTCGATACATCATGTTTAATATATCGATATGCCACAGCGATCTGTCTTATTGTGGATCAACAAATCCCTTAAAAGCCAAAATTAAATAATTACTATTCATTTTCGGTCCTATATGTCGAAGGAACAGAAGCTTCTGACCTACCTAGTGCCACAGTGTAGACGTACCTCCAAAGAAAAGATACTGCATGTTCAGCCACCGCAACACCACAGTGCAGACATACCTCGGAGGAACAGATGCTACAGGTCCAGACGTCATAGCTCCACAGTAAAGACGTACCTCCGAGGAACAGATGTTGCGGGTCCAGCCACCGCAGCACCACAGTGTAGACGTACCTCCAAGGAACAGATGCTGCAGGTCCCAGGCGGGCACACGCACGAGGCCGGAGTCAGTGAGCCGCTGCAGGCCGCGCAGGTCCAGTAGACGTAGCCGCGTGGCCGCCCGCACCAGCCGAGCCAGCGCATCGTCCCCGAGCCGGTACTCGCCCACGCCCACGCGCTCCACCGCTGCCTCGCCAGCGATTGACAGCTCCTCCAGCTGTGACCACCCGCCAGCTTCCATCTACACAAGAAACCGTTGGCGTTATCGTTATCCAATTCTGAAAAAACTACAGTGGAGTGATTTAGACCCTACATGGAAATATTTTATTTTCATTATTTAGGATTTTTTTAGTTGAGTTTATTAGTTTCTGCAAGAAACGCGTAAAAAGTGCGAAATTATAGCGAATATGGGATAACAGGGATTTTTTTAGGAGACCTAAGATTTGGTGGCTTTGGTAAATTTTATAGGGCCCAAATCATAAAGTAAATGAATGGATCTTATTGCCTGTTGCGATGTTGTAGCAGAAGCGAGAACCAGCTGCGAGTTGGCTGCTCTGAACACCCGTAGCTTGGGACACCCTTTCTGTAAAGCCTCCAGTGGAATGGCAGCTGGGTGTGATGTCGCTAGAGCCCCAGATATATCAAGGACTTCAAGATTCAGACAGTGTGTCTGCAAAATAAATATGATAAGTGTCATTTAAAAATCATTCCAAATAGGCTATTACTGCTTTTATTGTTACAAATTGATGGGAAACTTACGGCTACAGAAGACAATATTTGTGGTAGCGCGGTGAACTTATTATTTGCGAGGGTTAGATGTGTTAGTCGCTCTCCAAAGTTCTCCGCCAAGCGGGCCATTGACACCGCTGACAGGCACGTACTAGAACCACCTGTCTCCGACTGAAAAACAAAAGTTTGTATATAATATTAGACTTGTAAGCTTCGCAAAATCTATAATAAATTCATACAAGGATTACATACCGTAAGAGACAAGTCAAGACGCTGCAATTTTGGTAGCCCCTGCATTAATTCGAAAAGTTGTTCAGGCGTAATGCGGCTCCAACCAGCCAAGCTTAAATCCACCAGATTTTTACAGTACTCAGATACGCAAGCGAGTACCCACGATACATTGCACACTTTCCACTGAGCTGAAATAATTAATATGAACTTTCAGATGACATTTCGATATTTTACTACTCACTATCGAACGATTTATGATGAATAAATCTACACCTAAGTCTGTTTTTACACGGTAGATTGGTTCCAGAAGAAGCCGTGTAAAAAAAGACATTGATCTTATACAAAAATGGGTGATTTGTTCCTAATCTCTAAAACCTATTAAAATTAGAGAAAAACAAGAATTTTTAAGAACAAGAATTCATGTTTATTTTATTAAATCAAATATATAATGCTTATTTTCACAAGCATAGTAATTAAAAGTAATATAAATTAAATGTATGGCAAGTTCAGGAACTAAAAAACTATGTTGTGAACGAAAAGAATAGGTTATTCAATTTTTAAGGTAAAAAATAAAATAATACCGTGTTATATCAAAACCGTGTACAAAAAGACCGTGTAAAAACAGACTTAGGTGTACATCACTTTACTGCAACCCTTATGATGTTGCATGAACTGCTAATATTATAGAAATAGCTATTTACATGTTATTAGGCTAAATTTACGCACCATTACAATTACAATTTGAAAGGAATGAAATAATGTTTTGTAACGAAATTGCGTATAAAATAGGAAGACAATTAAAAGACAAGACACCAAACAATCTTAATTCTGTTGAACATTGATTTGGTAACCATTTAGCTATTTTGGTTGGTTAGATAAATTTCATTCGGTGAAAAGAACATACAAAAGCTGCGTCTGCTAGTCCTCAGGATATCCAGGCGAATTCTCGAAGATACCTGTAGTTACTTATGGTCGGCGCTGTCTACGGAATGCGAAACGTATTGCGGCGTCAAGTGACTAATCAACTTAACACCTCTATAGGTGCAGTCTGCAGGTGCAGTCTCGAGCATTCTCGCGCAAAAAGGCAACATTGACGCTTCCGTCCCGCGGTAATGTAAATTGACATTACATGTAATATATCATTAATTTTAAGCTTTTTAAAAGAACAAGGGTATAAAAATAGTATAAGGTACATCGTAGGTGGAAACTTATTACTAACGGAATCTGGTCACTAAAGAATTGTACCACTACCTACCTGCTTATAAATCAAGATAAAGGGTTAAAAAATATAAATAAATAAAATACTTAACATCACATCGCTAAATAAATTTCTTACCGATATTTAAGCTTTGACAATGAGACAATCGGTTTTCGAGGAGCCAGACCAGCTTGTAGTCAGTTTTACATTTTTCAGTCGTGTAAGCCGCAAGGTCAACGTTCCTCCACAATTCGGGTCGACAGCTGACACTATGCCACAATTTGCAAACTCTACCCAATCTGAAATCGAATATATAATTTATATAATATCATCAAAATTTAATTTACAAAATTACATTAACATTTTTTTTTTATTAATTTTTTTATACTACAATATCTAATACCTCTTTGATACTTTAGGATAATTCACATTTAGAGTATATATTTCAATAATAACTATCTTTAAAATTAATTATCAAGGGGGCTGAGCTTCAATGCCTTATCTACCGTTTTTTTTAATAAAACAATTGTCATAGTTACCTAATAACAGCAGGTAAGGTGCCTTGTGAATTAACAACATAATCAAATATCTTGGTTAGAATCTCTTCAGGCATAGACTGAGCCCATGGGCTTTGGGGCCCAACATCTTTTCTTTCAGCTGCATTAATTCTACTAGTTCGGTCAGTCTTTTCTCTTTTAACTGGAAATAAAATAGCTTTATGTTATCTTGTTTCTTTTATTAACTAAGTCAAAACAGCACATTCGGTCTGACACAGTTGTCTCCTCAAGGTGACAATAGTCATCGGCTGTTATATGTTAATCTTTTATAAAGTACCAAACACCGTAGTTTCAACATGTCTGTTGTCAGTCCTACTGGCAGTGGTGTCTAAACTATTAAATGAAGATAAATTTTCATATTTAACATACAATTAGCATTTTACGGTCTACCATAATAACCATTTAACTTCTTTAACCCACAAGAATGCAGGCATTTTATGTTGGGTATCTCAAAAACAAAGATCGTAGTGCACATTTCTACCCCTTGGAATCTTTTGTCTCCCCGGTTTATACTTTACCGGTATCAAGAAGGTAGCTATAAGTTTCATTGTTTTCGCTTAGGAAAAGAAAAGACTAGTCTTGTCAGATAGGTAACAAATATAATTAACATACCTTTCGTCTTGGAGCTATTTGTTTTCTTGGCTTTAGTCGTTTTTGGGGTCTTCGGCCGAGGATTCTTCGGCTTTGGAGCTGCAACGCTCATAGTAGCTGTGTTGTCGCCGCGAGGATCGTATTCTTCACCGGAACTTTCACTGGCTACAGGTGAAGCAGCACGCTTTTTCTTAGATTTTCTTTGTCCAAGATCGGCAATAGAAGCTGCCGTTGGGGTGATAATAGTCTGTGGGTTAAGAATTATAATTATATTATCATAAGGTAAAAACCAAAGGTAAGGTATCTTAAAACCAATTATGTTATTTAATTAGGTTGGTAAAATAGTCTTACTCAATATATATATTTCTTAATAATTTATGTTTTATAAATTCTTTTATATATTTCTATTGTTTCTTTTTTAGGTAGTTTAGTCAAAACTGGTAGCAATTTTTATAGAATACTATAAATAAGTTTGCTTCTGAGGCTTCTTGTTGTACTAGACTTGCTATCGAAAATTTCAAATTTTTTGGTTCATGTAAATATATGGTAATTGCAATGTAATTCCAATTAAGAAGAATAGCTTATGTATCCACATTATCCGTGACTAGGTGCAGAAACTAGGAAATAAAATATATATTCGATGTTCGCTCATAAACAGAATTTCGTACCCATTCTTCACTCTGTACAAATTTAACAGCAAAGCTGAGCAGTGTGGCAAAAGTCAGAATATGAGAAGCAAGAACTTTATTTACAAGACAGTACTAGACAGTACAAGTTATTAGCCTAGCCACTGGATGGAGGTTACCCAGTGCATATACAAGTAGCCTTAATTATTTACTTATTTTGAAATTTTTCTTAAGTAAAATACTAAGAACCATAAGCCAAATTGACACTAAGCGAATACATTCCTAGCACCAGCCTATATGAAATAAGGAAAACAAAAACAAATAAGTGCACTGATTTGGTAGATGGCAATTTGGCCGAGCCTAGGAAGGCAGTAACATTTACACACCCATATTAAAGTCCTTTTATTTTATGTAGTGGTATATATCAGATAAAATATTTTTATTGTAAGTGAGCGCTTCTATCGGACTAATTAGAGATAAAACATTAATTCAATAATATTTTTAAAACGTTCATATTTATTAAACAACTACAGACCCACCAGGCTCATGTCTATAAGTTATTCTTGATCTCAGGAATCTATTTTTAATAAATGTTTTTATATACACAGTTAACACATTTTTAGTAAGCAGAGACTATGAAAGAAAGTACTTAATGAAAACTTGATACTGGCGAAATCCATAAGGACAGTGCTAATAACCCAAGAAGAAGAAGAACAAAAAATTATTGTAAATTTGATTACATCAATGAAGCTTTTAGATTTTTTTTAATAATAAGGTTCTCACACTCTCAAAAATTAAGCTTTTGATAAATAAATGGGAAATATTCATAAAATAATACTTCATACAAATTTTCATACTCATGTTACATCTTCTACTGAATTGAGTCCAACACAGGAGAGACATTTAGTGTTAAAGATTTGACCAACCAGCTGTTATTGTATAATGATATTGGAATAATTTCTGTCTACTTAAATTTAGTATTTGTTTTCCCTACTGAATAAAATTCTCAGTTTGTATAACATACTAATATTGGCTGTTTTGATAGCAAAGTTCAGTTGTTCTGTGTATTATTCAGTTATATATATATACAAATACTTTTTATCTTCTTGTAAAACAAACAGTTCCTAAAACTGATATTCCTTCTTCCCCTCAAAGTTCTATTATTAATTAATATTTATAATTTTTTTAAAATATTTTGTTATAATTTTTGCACCTATCATTATTACTTAAAATCAACTCATTTGCTAATGGCTGACTAGTAGAGGTCACTGTTAGCAATAAAACTACCTTTTTGGTCATATTGAGATTTTTATAATGGTTTCACTCTTGCCATTTTTGCTCCAGGACCATACAAGTGTTTTGTCAATCATCAACTTAAATCACACACTAAAACAAGCGAATTCCACATACACCAACCAACATTTCTAGATGATTCAATACATGTTCATTTCTGGATTCCTTTAAATTATTATTTAGTATGTTAACCTTTGATAATACACTTACAGAATCACAATATGCTACAACTACAACGGAAATTTAGTTTATTTCATACAAAATGAAGATTTACTGTTGATAAATAAAAATACTAGTATAAGTGCCTCTGATATTGTATGTATGTACCTTGCCTATGTTATTGTTTTATCATATGTTCTGTAATACTTCAGACATCAGTTCCTCTCATTCTCAGGTTATATTTGTATTGTTTGTGAGGTGTAAAAAATTTGTTAAATATAAAATTTTACTTACAGTTACAGAGTCATGAACACTGGTCCTTTTAATCTTAATTTTAATATTATTCATATCCACAATTTGACTTCGATAAGTAGCCGTACACTCTGTTTTCTTAGATTTTTTCTTACTACGTGAACTGCATATGCCCAACATGGAACGAGGTTTACCACTACATGGGACAATAGCATGAGTCCTTCTCTCCTTTGAGTCTTTTTTGCTTTTTTTAGTAGATAATTGACTAAGTTCATGACTGTACGGTTTGCCACTTTGCCGAGGCAATTTAATTAATGGTAACTTCACACTGCACTTGAGCACTTCATCTTCTGAACTTTCACTATCATTTGCCTCCTCCTCAGCTTCCCACTCATCATCCTCCTGACACTTACTACTACTCACTAAACTCAAATTTTTACCACCTTTCACTTTAGACACAGTACTGTGAGTTTTTTTGTGATATGATTCACGTGAACTTTTTCTCCTTTTCCTTTCTGTAGGAAGACTGCCATTCAGAGTAGACTGATCTGAATGGCGTCGGGAGTGCTGCTTATGCTTTCTGTGCCTAGGCCGTGGAGACTGCAGTATACCATTTGCCATGTGTTGCTTTTGTTTAGCAATATCATCAATGCTTTGCTCAAAATCAGTTTCGAGCTTGACACAAGAAACTGATTCAGCATCCTTAGGTGTTAAAGCTGCATCAGGGACGATTGGTGAAATCTGCGACAGGCACACCTCGGGAAACAGGTCTTTGCGGACAGTGAGCCTCATCGCAGGCTCTAAGCTCGCGGCCTCGTAACCGCCGTTCTCAGGACTCGTGCGGCCCGACATGCCGCCCGCCTCCCGCCGCCCTTGCGTACCACTTCTACAAACCGCTCACCTGTCCGCGAGGTAAACAATCAGTTTGACACATCACATTTTCACTTTTGTGATTCCACGAATCACCGATCGTTATGCTGTACTGCAATCCAGTTCATGATTGACAGTAATCGAAGCACAAAACATTATAATTTCTTAACTTTACCGCGTTTGAGACAGTTCGAAGCATCTTTTTTCTTCGTGTATTCACATTTTAGGTCATCCATGTTCATGTAACGTTGTGATTGCGAAAAACAAAGTACGGATCATTTTTGCAGGCACTTGCACTTGTATCTTTGGTTGTACTTAAAGACACGATAAATATTTGACGCTACAGACATAATATGCACTGATTTTAATTATTTTCGACGTTATGACTTGATGAAAACTGTTGACCTTGTTTAGAAGCTTATTATGTTTCAAATTTCAATCAACAGATGCAGACATTGTCACAAAAAAAGTTATTCAGGACGAACGAGTTGACTTTGGTGTAGCGGCTTTACTACACGTCAAATCATAAAAATATCTATTTTGCATAGAATGTAGGTTTTTATCTTGTATTAACATATATATTTTTATATTTCATATCCAGTTATTCGAAGTTTAAAACGACTAAAATTTAAAAAATACGAATACAAAGGAATCATTTTCATCTATTCCCCATTACAAGTATCATAATTGTGCCATAATCTATTCTGCTTTTAGAACTTACAAAGTGTTTTGACTAAATTACACAAGATGGCAGCACTCGTATAATTTACAGAAATTCAATAAGCCGTCAAAATTGTTTTGTTTCTCTTTCTATCGTCTCAACTTTAGTTTCACAATGACAGTATGTAGCAAAATAAAATTCAAATATTTGTAATGGAATTAACTATATCGTAAATAAACTCTTTTGTTAAAAAGGTATGGGTGTAAATGAAATTTAGTCAGTGTCTGTAACATATGACTTGTTTGTGTATTAATCTAATGACGTTTAATACTGTGATATTGATAACCTACACTTTCCGTAACAGAGGTACTCTGACTGGTGAGTCATTTTTATATTTATTACATTATGCTATGTATCGATGAAATCATGATTATAAGTGGATAACCTGCATAGGCAAACTTCATTGTTTTGATTATTTTCTTTTATTTTTAATTTACTTTGTATTCTTACTACCTACCTGAGTAGGTAGCTAGATAAAATACATATGGTTTAATTTCCTCAAACTTGATATATTCTACATCAATAAAAATATCTATTTGAAGTAAATTTGGTGGAAAAAATTATTAAAACAACAACAAAACATTTACTTATGTAGGTTTGTAAGTAGTACATGTTTTGGGATTGATCAATGACTAATGTTACTTTAAAAACCTATATAATTATGGTCATCATTGACTAAAAATATTAGGTATGTAAGGTAGTATCAATTTTTTTTATAAAAACGGTAAGAGCTGAAATTTTATGTTACTAAAGTTAGTTTATGGAATGTTGGTGTATCAGTAAAAGTTACTTATCTACCTAAATTAATAAAATTGTTATTAAAAAAAAAACTTTATAATAAAATTAGGCTATTAAAAAAATTAGAAAAATTTCAATGATATAATAATAACAATATCATAATGGCATTTATACACCAGTTAATTTTTCATTGTGCATGTAATTATAAGTACATATATGATATAATGCTGTCCTTCATGAGTTATAATATTAGTATATAATAAAAAATATATTTTGTTATAGATTGGATTTTTAACTCATTGGCTTAACGTTGATCTGAGACCGTAGTAACGGTATCGAGTTTCAATTTGACCACGAAGTGTCGGATGACGGGGGTGTGATGTCAGCATAGTAGCGCAGTGTCAGTGCCGGGCTGGCGAGTGATGCCCGACGCGGTGATGCGGAGGCATGGTGGACGCTGCGGAGCGCCGGCCCGACGCCGCGCAACGCGATGCTTCTTCCAGCCTCACCAAGTACGTATTTACAAAATTTAGTAATTAATATAAATTAAAAATACATTACATATGGAAGACAGATTAGCTAATAATAATTTAGGGCTGAGCATATTAGTTTAAAACTTGTATACAGTTTGCTAACCTACTTCTTTACTTTACTTAAATTTATACACATTGTGAATTCATGACCCTTTTTGAGTAAGTAGACAATGAAAGAACCTTCTTAGCAGAAAACTAGATGCCTCCTGGCGGAATCCATAAGGCAGCACTAATAAACCCAGGAAGCACGCAAAAAAGGAAGTAAAACAAGCGCTATTGTGTTACTTGCTTCTCAATAGGTAATTCCCTAATACTGTGTTTTCCCTGTATTGCACCATAATTCATGCCACATTTGGCAAAATTCAGGAAACAAAACAAAAAACAACATATCTTCTTTCTCAATAATAGTGACTTATGTCACAAAGCATGGCGGGTGACGGGTAGTATAATGCCAACCGAGAACTTTCTCCTCAAGGTAAGCTATATAACAGCTTTAGGTGGGGTCGCCCAAAATAGTAAAAGTTTACTATTGGTTTTTTTATAGCTTGGTAAATTTATTATCTAAATAAAATTAGTGAGTAAACTTTTTCGTGATAATTTATCCTCAGTACCCTGGCCCATTGATTAGTTCAAGCCGAGGAGTCTCAAATTCGGTAAGAAAATAAGCTATATTTCGAAATTAAAAAATTTGGTATATTATAAGATGGATGAATTGGCAAAACTAGAGCAATTTACATTTAGTAGACGAAATAATGTTTTTGTAGAGTTCAAGATGTACTTGCAGACCGTATGCCGAATGTTCGGAAAGAAGACTCTTGTGCCAAACCCTGTCATAGGCTTTGGCGATTACAAGGCTAATAGATAAAGACTCGCCGCGCTAGTCGATGGCTTTACCCCAGATATGAGTCAGGTATGCTAGAAGATCACCCCTCGATCGTTTCGGTCTGAAACCGTAGTGACAAGGGAGTGATCCTCTAGGTATCGGATTGTTAAGGATCCTTTCCATAGTTTTGCATATTACTGAGGTGACAGCAATTGGCTTTCTCAGGTACCGGCTGCAATTCTGTCCTTGCATGTCCCTACATGGTCAGTTTTTGAGAAACCCAAGCGCAATGCATCAACAAGCTGTTGTGAGCGTCAAAGTACCCCAAAACTCCAGTTCTGCATTGGGAGATCGGTCTTGCGCGTTATCTGCCACTCGACTTAGATATTGATATAGTCCAGTTGTCTCAATGTCTCCGGGATTAGATCTGTTAAGCCACATGTACACTAGCCGAATCGCTAGAGTCGACGTGTACCCCTAATACGGAGAAAGATGGATCTTCCAGGAAGCTTAAACGGTGACAACAAACATCTGCTCGAACATACAAGCATACACCCGCTTTCGCTTGCAGCCGAATTCAGGTCGTGCGGGCTCGAGATGTTGATGAATTGAGGTTGCTTTAGAATCCGCGTATTTCGCAGCACACCACCTCAAACGGTGTAGATGTCGAGGGGTTGTGCACCGCTGTAGGATCTGAATTTTTCTTTAGAGCTACTTTAAGGAAGGGAGTGACGTGAATCGAGTGGATATTGCCGCAACAGATCCGGACAAAGTGGAGAGGCTGATGTTCCTGAAGAACTGCCTAAGAAAAATGTTCGCCGAACCGCTGGACCGAAGGATCCCCATACACCCCCGGGAGTAGCTACTCCGGAGCGTGGGGTTCCACACCGGAACCCCATGCTCCGGTCACCAACCGGCACGACGGTCCACGCCGGGATTATGCGTGGTATGTCGACGCAGTCTTCCCGCCATTGGAATGACTAATAACACCCCGAAACGCGCTCATGGGTGTTTCACCATGTGCACGGTAGTTACTAGCCAGGCGAGCTAAGGCTTACCACCAGTTGAGCGGATGGTAGCTCTAAAGAGTCCTTAATCGTCTTCTACGACTGCCACTGGAAAGAGAGAGGCAGTGATAACTTATTCTTATACCCCGTTACTGTACGGAAGCAGTTATTGTTGTCTTTCAAGTAGCTCACACGGCAGCCACTTTCTTTTAAATAAAGAAAAATTGGAAAAAAATCCAACTTTACCTCATATAATCCATATCGTTATCTTATGTTATTTAAAATAATGAAATTAACTTTTAATTCTTAACGGGGTCTTCACCTTCATCTCACCTGATGAATGGTAAATGAAGGTAAGGTCGGAGATGGAAGAAAGCACCCAGATTCCTCAACCAAAGAGGAGCTTGTTATTTTACCTATAGCCAGTCTGACGTATTTAAAAAGGCCTACCACCACCAACCAAACCGAGCAGAAAATTTCTGCCTCCCACTGGGAATTGAACTCCGGACCACAGATTAGTTATTATCATTATCACTATGGTGATAATAAATCTTTTTAAGTCTGGGAAAATTAATATTCTTTCATGGATATTATATTTAAGTTAAATTGAAATACATATACTTAAATACTTTTAGTTTTGAAATAAAGCTATAATTTTCTGGAAACTATACCTACGACATAGGTTTTAACAGTTGGGATGTATCTAAATTAAAACTTTCTTCAGGAAACTTAAAATATCGCAAATGCGTTGAGTAATATAGCACTGAATTCTATGACTTGGATATAATGAATGAAAATATAAACGATATGTAAGACTTTCTTATTTTCATTGTAAATTCTGCAATGTCGATCTTAGACTAAATATAGCAACTGTGATAGTAATTGATATTCATTGGGACCCCATGTCATAAGCCTGCTATTGACCATTTGGCTTCTGGCCGTTGGCCTCGATGACCTACAATCATTCTATTGACCGTCTCATTGGCAGGTCCGTCAATAAACTGTATGCTTCCATTGATGTTGTCAGCTTCCTCGTTAAAACTTTTCTTGATGGAATAATTGACTTTGATACGAAAACTACGTTGCACCCTATTTCTGTGATGATTACATTATTGATCATAAGTAAGGTACTCTGTAAAATTAAAAAAAAAATGAATTTACTGTATCAATAAATAATGTATTAGTTAAGGTAATGTATTTTGTTATTTATTTATGAATTAAATTTTGAGGACATAGGAACATGAGTTGATAAATTTATATGTAGCATAGGTACTTTGTACGCTTTACAATTTAACCTACTAGTAATATTTTTCCCACATCAACCATTCATTCAGTATTTGTTTAACGTTAATTTAGTTACAAATCCCAGTTTGAGCTTAATAGTATGTTGCATATCATCTGTTAGCCTCATTCCCCTAGTTAGTATTGTTGACAACAGCATCGTAACTCCTATGCAGCAAATTGTTTGATTAGGTGTAAGCCGAGCCGGGCACGCAATACCGAACGAGTAAATGAGAGCAGTGAACACCGATACGACTCGTCACGGTTACGCGTTATCAGAGGCCGTGGGTTGATATGTGTGCACACTGCCAGTACATACATATACATGTGTGCGCGTGTAGTATCGCTTCCAGGAACCGCGAGTAGTTTTCTTAGAACCGATTCACTGTCGCTGCTGTACTGCTCATTTTCAGTAATGAATGGCGCTAAAAGCTATCATGAATCTTCATAACAACGAAAAATATACTCGGATACCTTTATCTTATCTATGACCTTACTCGTCGTTCTAATTGTGGTTTAATAATTAATAAATTACAATGCAAATTGAAACCAACGCCAATACTATTAATTCACCTCGACTTCATTTTTGTTCTGTTACTTAATGATAATAGATAGATAGAATATGCTTTATTGAATAAAAACGACAAAGTGAATCATTATGAAGATAATTTTATTTATTTGGTTTTTCTTTTTTTATGTATCTTATGTATGTATGTAGACCTGTCATATAATTACATATAATTATATCACAATGTAAATATTTTAAGTATGTTATTACTGATTAGTACTGAAAAATTCATATTATATATATTTTAACGAATATATTTATTTAATCAAAGTATTAACCCTCGTTGTCTATACATTTCTGCCATTCGTTGTCTCTGAGAGAACGGCGGAAGCTTCGCTGAAGTTAGACATTGCGTAGATCGTTTGCAATTATTGTAGAGAATCTATTTTTCGTCACACGTTACAATGCGGTCCAAAATCTATTAATTTTTGTACCGAATAAACAAAGTAAACGCGCGCTTCTCTTTGTGATCGTGAGCCACCCACTTTTTAAGATTTTTTATTTTATTGATTTGGTGCAATGTGTCAATATTGTGCGTAAGCTTAAGCTAAACCATGCCGCTATTTCCTTGGTAGTTTAACACGGTTTGGCTTCAAATATCGTGGGAAAAAAGACTGTGGTTGGAGGAAAAGTACCCTAATATTGATGATATCAAATTAATTTATATTGTAAAGCTTGCTTACTATCTAAAGAGACAGAGGTATTCTTCTGCTGTATTCGGAATTTTCAAAGCATTTAAAGTTTTTGGAATTGTTTCCGTGGTGAATTAGCCTTTGTATAAATTGAGTCAGACGTGACACTGATGTTTCCTGGTGTGACATTTCAATTGGCAACTTCGTCATATTTTCCCTGGAATTATGTTTCTTACGACAGGACGACGGCGACGGTATTGTTTGATCTGGCAACATTGCTGAGGCAGGCGTGTTTATGTAGCAGTTAGAAAGGAATTACGTTTATTTTTTATTGAAATTTAGTCACTGCAGTTGAAGGTTAAAGAAGTAGATATCCATAATTTTAAAATGCAAAGTCAAAAATTATAAAACTCAATGCCTAAGCCGAGATTTGAAATTTGGACGGTGTTCTTCGTGAATTGTAGATATCCACTAAGGATTTTTCAAAATTCCAGCCCTAACAAGGTGTTGACTGGAATATTTAAAAACACAATCTTTGATTCAAATTATGACATATGTGTATTTTTTTTTAAACTGAAAGAATATGAAAATCAGCTTCGTTTGTTTAAATATGCATTTGTAGTAATCAATTTATTAAATGATCATTTCAAAGCTGTAATTTTTAGGCGAATGCACGGTATTTGGACTGACAGCCTTCTGTTTCTATCCCTCTCTTCCATCCTCTCCTTTTCCATCTTCCATCTCGTTATTTAGTAGATTATATAGTAGAAAAGTAATATAATATCAACAGTAATACAATGTTAACATTTTATTTTTACTTATTGTGGACTAAGTAGTGTAGCTATTAGTACATAAATACGATGATGGCGAGAGAGATACTTCACGAAAATGCGCAACAACAATCAATGCGCAACTTATTAAGTAGTCTCGTGGGGTTATTGTAGTGAAAACAAATGACTATCACGCGGTGCAGAGTTGCAGGCGCCAACATCTGGTAGTGAGATGGCGGCTCCTGCCGCTAAATCGGTCCGTGACGGTGAGGGGCCGCGGCTGGTGGGGCGGGGGACTATTTTCGTCTGGCGGCCACGTTTGGAAAAGGCAAGGTGACGTCACGATCCTCCACAGCGATGATGCCATCGGGCGCCCGCGACGCCTTACGCACTGGCCGACTTGCCAAAATATCACAGCATGCTACCGCCATCAAGTCCTCAAGTTTATTTTGGTCATTGTTCGACTATGGACATCGCGTGTGACCGATAGTTTCCATGCCTTATATTATTTGATTAAATTGGTATATTATTTTAGAAAATGTTGATTTACCTATTGTATTTATATTCCATATGTTTCTGAAACTTATTTACTTCAAATCATGATAACAGTGGTTAATGGTATACTAGATAAAAATGTAACATAATTGAGCCACAAGACTAGCCACAAAACAACAGTATTGTTGTGCTGAATTACAATTCTGTAACCTGGAAAATAAATGAGCTTTGAAAACGAAATTAAAATTTTAAACATGCTCATTTGAGATTTGTTTGTTACATATTGAAGGTAAGCAATGTGCATATCACATTGCTTTGTCGGTTATTTACTCAAAAATTGATTCATCAAAATCATTTTCACATAAGTGAGTCCGAAATAACCTAGAAGATTTAGTTAAGTTAGATTTTTTAAAGCTAATCACGGATCATATGGGTCATTTTACAGAGTACATTTATTTACTTATTAGAAATAAACTCCTTGCTTTTTTAGTTATTTTCGAACGAACATACTCCGTGACACTTCATGCAATGTATGACCATTTCATGAAATAACTATCTTAAATTGACCATATATATTATCTTTCTCAAAGCCTCAATTAATTCATGAAAATAATTAAATCTAAAGTACCTTATATTCTATTCTATTCTTAATTTCTATCATTCCTTTTAGTCATGTTATAACGCTTGCTATGATGACCTATAATTGTAAGTGCAGTAAGATTTAAGCAATCCAATTGTTATTTTTTTCTTCTTGTTTTGTAATGGTGATCTTTGTAAATAAATAAATGAACGTCAACGTTTGATGATATTCCATCCACGTTTGACATCATAAACTCGATGGTTTTTTGAGTTGTGTTCGTTTTTCTAGTGACATTCATAGATATCTCACATAGGTGTGATGACGTATCATTGCACTTTAATTTTTCATTTGTGCTTCTTAACTTAGGTTCGAAGCTACCACGCAAATAAGCTTGGGTTATTGCGATCCGCTCACCGCATTTCATGAAGTGACCAAACACATCATGTAGTGATAAATTTTAAGACCTGGCTACGACGTATACATAAAGGCATAATACAGCACAGCACAGCTAATTTTTGGTTATATATACCAACTTATAGATTAAAAAAGTTTAAAATAAAACTGAAACTAGTGTATTGGAGTCTTCAAAATACTAAATAGTCAAAAATATTTAAATTGAAGAAGGTTGATAACTTAAATTTAATTTTTTTTGGAACTCTAGTTTCACTTAGTATTGTTTCTGAAAAACACTCAGCACCTCTTACTCCAAAAAAATTTT
The DNA here is from genome assembly GCA_943193645.1 of Acentria ephemerella. Taxonomy (NCBI): domain Eukaryota; kingdom Metazoa; phylum Arthropoda; class Insecta; order Lepidoptera; family Crambidae; genus Acentria; species Acentria ephemerella. The sequence continues at coordinate 6,314,770 of OW971877.1, read as the reverse complement.
TTAAATATAACTTCTTATATTTAATTATTTTTTCCTTTTTAGTATTTTGAAGTCGGTTTTTAGGTTTGTATACAAATTTTAATTCACAATTTTGAGTGTTTTTGAGGTCAATGAGTAAACGTAAGCATAGTCGATTTGCCTATATATTTATCGTTTTGGAAAACATATGAAACATTTGCGTATAAATTTTGAAGTTTGCTGATTTCCCCCTAGGGAATCATCAGATCCTGACTTGGTAACAATTTGTAACACCTCAGGAGTATAATCTATCGATTTAAAAATGTTTTGCAAAATCGGTTCACAATTGAGAAAGAAATCGCGTAATATATAAAAACAACACATACATTTCAATTGAGACCTATCTCCATTTTTTAAAATCGTTACTAATAAAGATTTAGTGTATGAACACTGATAATACGCGATAGCTTATTTTTTTGACAAATATGTCTGGCAGGTCTATCTAGATGAAGTTATGAAATAGAATTGATCTTACAAAACCTTTTTAGATTATATATCTAAGTATAGTCACGTCTTTATTGCATAAGTATTCTCAAATCTATGTCTTGTTTTCATTTTTTAAATGAATTTGTTATGGATACCTGATAAAGAAGAAATATAAATAAGAAAATATATCAGCCGTAAAACGACTATTTGTGGACTAGGTTTCCCCGTGAGTCCCTAATATGGTTTACAGAATTTAAAGCGTGTGTAAGATGTGCTTTTTATAGCTTAGTTATAAAATTCACTTGGGCTTAATTATAAAATATGCAAACATCTACCTCTACCTCTACCTCAGAAAACTCCAATCTACTTAAACCTATCTATAGGTAAAAATACCTCCTGCTGAGATCGGTTGGGTTGTGGTGGAGTTTCGGAATCCTATTTGACTTTGTTAGGACAACTGTCAGTCTACTAAGAGGATAAGTTTCATAGATTAAACACTCCATTTCACTCCCTTTTTGGGGTATAACGAACAACCCCTTCTTATAGGATACCTGCACTTCATAAAGAACAAAAACCTTCAAGTTTCGTGTTTGTCATTAACAATTTTTGCTTTTAAATGTACCAACGTCCATAATATCAATATTAATGTCATATCTACATACTTAAACCTACCTTTTTTATAATACTGAGGCATTTTTAATGTCTCATTTTCGTACGTGTACATTGAAATACCTACATTGATGATTGAATGACTTAGGTACAACATTATTTATGTTGACCAAGAAGGTTTTATTTACTATAAGTCGACCAGGTGAACTTTGTATCACCTAAAAACTACCACTAACGCCATCTATTTACTTAGGTTATTTAATTAATTAATTTTGACGAACGTATGTTACGTTAATCAACCGTTTGAAACAATTTGCCCTAAGTCATTGGCAGATATTTGTGACTCACCTATATTTTAAAATACTCAATGCCCATTTATATGTCGAGTTTTAATTAACCAAATAGTATAATTTAATTCTTTATCTTGGAAACGTTCCCCGATAATGAAAGTGCTAAAATGTTTTAACAATCCGCTGTTTGTATTGGCAGAGTTGTTATAGATTGCCAAGACGAATGGCGACTAAATTATTTAGACTGCTAATCTGTTTAATACTTTTTGATTTTTATATCAATTACGCTCATTTAACATATGAAATACCTACTCACTCCTTAATTTAAAATGATGTCCAAGACGAACCAATACTTTAGTCACAATTTTAGTAGTAAAAAAGAAAGTTAAACTGTTTTAATACGTTATAAAGTAAGAGGTGACATAGTAATGAGCTCATAGTGCGCTTAATTAGCACCACTGCAATATAATTTACATAACTATTTCTTACATATAAGGGCTTCTTTTAAATGGCTTGAAAAATTTTTCGCAAAGTATATTGACGGCATTAGTCTGTTTTCTACTGTTCCTGTCTAGAATTACTCCTCCTACTAGAATTACTTGAACCATAACTGAAGAGAACGTATCCTTCAGTTCCATGACCGATATTCTCATTACTAATTATCTCATAGGTATTTACGATTACTCTTTGAGAAACTGTAGCTCTTTGAAAGACTAAACTTCTTTTGATGCATTGCTGAATTTATAACTTTGTTATAATTTCACACATTTTGTTGAATAATTTTTTTGATTAACCTAACCCATATTTTCCAGACAGAATTTTTTTGAACAAATTAAAAAATATATATCTAGTATTAGTCCTTATTTATTAATCATAAAATAGTTTCTTTTACGATTGTATTATGACGTCATTTAGTTTGCTAGAACTTATATAAATTGACTTTATTGTTAGGTAGGTAGGACACAATCAAATTAATATCTAATTTATACGTATAGTAACTGACATAGATCCGCATGTTACAATATCTTACATATATGCTACAGTTTCAGAAAACAATTAGATGTCTAACATGTATATCAAAATTCTAATTTTATACCCTACAATTTTGATTTATAATTTATATACAGTTATTTACAGGGAACGTTATCAACAGCTAGTTTATCTTACGCCTACTTGTGTCATAGTATACACGTTGTTCGTTGGTTACATACGTGACCGTTATCAGCTGCGAGGCAACAACTAGCTTTTACTTACTCCGTGTCTCTTTACTATGTACACAGGGATATCATATACAACTGTGATATAAAATTTCTATGCTATGAAAATCTATATAAATTGTCTATAATCTAAGTCAGTTTACGTAATTCAGGAAGAATATAACAAAGAACTAGTTTTAAAATGCTTAAACTAATAACAAAGCGATATGATTGTGGTTGTGTGTGTTGACAATGGTTTCGTGGTACAGGCATTAGGGTCGTGCGCTCGCTATCGTTCGTAACCGGTCCCCAGTGCTGCGCGATCAGCTTTACAGTATGGTTGAATGCGTGGTTACATTAAAAACATTTTGTTATATCGCTAATTGAAAAGACACGCCAATAAATTTACAGTGACGTTGTGTGAAACTGACGACTTTTAAACGTATATTTGTGGAAAATATATTTGTATCTGCACAGGTGAATAAGACAAGGTACAAAATATGTGAAAGGTTTTTGTATGCGGTGCCGATCCTTGTATTATTGAGTAGTGTTGAGGGGCAGTATTAGATAAATTTGCTGTTTTATTCTTGTTGTAGAGAATATATAAAAATTTGGACATCCTTAAACATATAATTGTTGCGGTAACGTTTGTACTTGGCATTATACCAAGGGCATGTTTCGACCGAATTTAAAACAGTATACTTGCTTACCGTTAAATGTTTAAAGCTAAAGCACAGATTTTATAAAATATGTTTATATATATTTTAATTTTCCTATTTTTTTAAACACTCACATAAGTACTTGGCGTGTAAGTTAACTAATTCATTAAATAAAATTTGGTAATCAGTAAATAAACGCTGGTGCTGATATTTCAGATTATGTATGACATTTAACGTATTACGTCATTTTTTATTTTTTATATTATTCAAATGCAAGTTTAAAAATAAGTTTTGTATAAAATTACATTCATTGTAATTGATAATACTTCCGTAGCAAACATTAGTGTGATACTTGGTGTAAGTGTAAAAAAATGAGTTATGCTAAAATCATAATGCCATTATCTGTATAAAAATACACTATAAACATAATCTTAAATAAGATTTGACTAGCGAAATATCACTTGGTCACCCAAGAAGTTGGATTAATTTTTTTCTAATAAAATAATTTAATACGCTATATAACCGATTTGTATTAGACGGTAACTTACATTCGGACATTACTTTGTATAAGAACGTATAATAATGGATCATTTGAGTATTCAAAATATCTTAGAGCCGTTCAGAATGATCCAATTACATTTTATCACACTACAATTCGAGTTGAACGACCAGCAAGCCATTCGACAAAAGTTGGGTCAAGATTTATGTATGACAGAGATTTATTTCATTGACATCCGTCCAGTCATAAAGTCAAACAAAACGTTCCAATTAAAGGTCATTTATGTACATATAAACACTTTACAACCAAGACATTCACCGAAAGATATTTAATTAGGTATTAACTTAAAGATTTTCCTAGGATGTTTTAATGTTTCATCATTTATTTATTCAAATTGATTTGTTAAATGTTTGCAAGCATTTATTATAAATGACAAAATTTTCTATAAACTAATACGTACTCACTCATGGGGTTAAATACCTTTTTCATTACATGGTCCAAACAAGAATATACGTCAGAGGAACACATGGATAGTCTCATGGTTTTCTGTTTAATAGAGCTTGAATTTATTTACAGTCATGACGTAAGCGTTCTGTTATCCAATCAGTCACTCATACGTCCGTTTTTTGTTAACCATTGACTAAATTTTTTAATTCTATACGCAATTCAATATGGACCTCAATGTTCTTTGTAAATAAAATCGTTTCCTGAATTACTGTTTATCCTAGGAACAAGAATTTTACTGATATTTAATTGCAAGTGGTGGGGTTGATGAATCAAAAATATTTCATTAATAATTTTATTATTATACGCATGACAAAAAAAATATCAGCGATAGGAGTGTGCTATTTAAATAAGATCAAATATATTTTTTTAAATTATTATTACTAATACTTATTATATTCCACTGTCTGCTTAGCCAGAGGTCTTAGGTCCGAATCCCGGTAGGGGCAGATATTTGTAGGATGAGTACGAATTGTTTCACGAGTCATGGGTGCTTGTATGTTTATTTATTTGCATTACCATTTTTATTTCTCCTTTATCTAGTCTCCAACATAACACGATGCTGAATTTGGGATAGATAATAGGTGTGAGTGTGAATTTAATATTATTTTTAAATATTGTAATATTATTTACACTTCCTGAAAACAACACTATTAATTATTTTTACTTTATGTATATCTGTATTTTATAATTATATTCATTTTAAACTCTTTTTACATATTTTCCAATATACATTGCATTGGAGAGATCTTTATAGGATATTTATTAGTTCAAGGATATCTCGACTTGAACCTGTTTTCTTGGTAAGGATACAAACAGTGCAGCACAAAGGCTGACCTCGGGCGTCTATTGTAAAAGAGCAATGGACAATACTATTTATTCCTGGGCTAGCAAACATTCTTAATTTACGAGCTAAATCAGTGTCAGACGAAGTACTATTGAACTCATGTTGACTATTATTTCCTGTTTCCATTTCAGATTTAACGGTTTAAACTTTTTGCTTGTTCATGGTTTCGGCAATTTGATGGGTTCAAGAACTCTTAATTGATTTTGAAGTCTTTCTAATTTTCATGTGCGTGCAATTGAAACGCACTAACCCACAATATTATGCCGCTACTCGATTAACCCTCCGTTATGAACTGAACGGCTTGGTATACACCACCCACACCCGGTTGTTCGCCGACACGGCTCACATCCGTCCCGCTGTGATTGATAAGCCAATTTAACATTATTGCCGTGGGAAATGTGGGACACACTGCGCTTTTCGGTTAAACGAAGCTTTGGAATAGCATTTGATTTTTAAAGCGTTAAATATTCTGGAACATAATATAACCTACTCTTTTAGACTAAAACTCACAAAAAGACCTAAACTTTCTTAAGGCTCAATCCAAGAACCACAAGAAAATTGTAAAATTATTTGCCCTTTAGCTGCAAATAAAGGCAACATCCAATTCAGGCAATTGGCAATTAATTGTCGTGAAATCGGCTTAATAAGTCAACGTGGGTGAAGGTTAGCCTTGGCCGCTGAGTGCTGGACATATATTCTCTTTGATATCGCCGATGATTAGGATTCCATCAGAGAAATAAAATGTTTTGGTAGGTTAATAATTTTATCAATATTATGTGTATAAACCCATAGCGCATCAAAACGTGAATATGTTTATATTTCTATGTGCCAGGATCAATAAGACAATATATAGATTAGTAAAAGGTTGTCCATCTTGAAAATTCGAACAATATTTCAATACATAAGGTTTGCTTCTGAGTTTGATATATAAGTACAAAGACGATTATATTAATTAAAGAATCACTTTAACAGTCTTCATAATGAAGCATTAGTATTAGAAGGTAACGTCACCTCTATTTTATTTCCTAATGACAGTTTGAGGATGTTGAATCTGAAGAATAGTAAAAAGGTAATAGACATTTTAACTTTGAGTGTATATCAAACATATAATATTACTTGCTCTCTGCTCACTGCTCCTAAAGTTGAATTTTGCCGGCCTTTTACAGATTGTACATATGAGAGTGTACGCAACAGCTACATCAAATTATAATACTTCGCCTAGTTTATTTTACCAGAGGACCACCAAACGTTCGGTAGTCTACCATACATATTTTCTCAATATACCAAATATCCGCAAAAGCTTCTTCAAAGATTCTTCTTATATTACTGGAAACGTACAGAAAATGGAACGCATTGCCGGCTTTGAATTTCCGTACTGCGTATAAAGGTTCCTTTAAAGCAGAATGAAATAGGAAACTTTTGGGTTTGCTCTACATCATCGATCCCCTCTTAACCTCTCTCAGAAGAAGGGTGGAATCAAAAGCAAGGCCATAATTTATATAATGAAAAAAAAAACCATATACATTTTGCAATAATAATACATATTACTATAAATCATAATTGGTTTTAGTATGTCATTTCTAATTGCCTTACGTGTATGCTCGATAGGTATGAGGACAAATATTGAAAATGTATCTGTATCTGCAGCTTCGTCCGTCCGTGTCAATCATATTTCGGATACTTAATATGTTCTTATTTGATTTAAACACAACATAGGTACTACAGTACCTCTATTCAATCAAAATGTAATTCTGTATATATCCTTAAAGGTATCTTACATTAAAGTATAATTTATTTTAACCGTCTCTTATTACAATTCTGTTTTGGTCAGAATCTCTGAACATCATTACACTCGTTTCGCTTGTTCAGCCAGTGGGAGGCAGTGGATGATGTAAGATCGGCTGGCTCGGGCGGTGATGTCAGCGCGCCTACTCCCCCCTACTTTAGTCGCGAGTCAAAGCCTTCCGCAAGCCTGCGTTCCTCTTATAAATATATCAAAGTATTTAAAATATACTTATATGGAATTCATAACCAAGCGCCGTAAATTAATTCAAAATCCTTTTCTTTGTTTAGATCTTCATAATGCTCATAATTACCTAATTTTCGGATTATTTACTGATTCTGTATCATAAATCCTAATGTTCAGTCCCAAGTGAGGGTGTTAGTTCTTTTTCATTTCGGATCTTTGAGATCGTAAACCTTTTGACCAATTATACCAACGCGGACCTTTGTCATGTCACATCTCGCCAACTAGACCGCAACTAATAACCAATTCTGTTATCCTAACCAATTACTCACTTATCCTTCATTTATATCTACAATATTTAATTAATTATACCCTCGATCTACTGTATAATCATCACCTTATAAAGAGACGGAGCGTATATAAGATGGATGACGTAGTATACCGGTGACTTGCACAGCTGTCATTATTGAAATGTAAATTACAACTTAGAATGTTGGTTTTAAACTTAAACTGGATTGTTTCGTAGACATACGATTAATTTGCCCTGCGAAATAAATGTGCGAACAATAAGTAACCTTCGAACAACTTATTAACTAAGTACCCTGTTACAAGGATTGGTAAACTTTGTCTTATTCGCCCTACGCTATTAGTGTATTTTGTTTTTATTGTCAAGTTCTTACGGAAATGAAAAATATACGCAGTAAACTTTTGATCGACATTATTAACTTTGATTTAACACAATTAGATTTAATTGGAAAGGATTCTATAATTCTAATTCACATGTGAAAAGAATGGTTCTTTAATTTGAATTAGATGAATTCGGTAATGTGTCATTAGTGAAGTGAAAATACTAATATGGAAGCGAATATACACTAAGTGAAGTTAATAAATTAGTGAACATGGAAGGTGCTATCCTGAGCACGGCAAGTAACAACAGATTAGGAACACATTTGAAAAATGCTGCCAGTGCTCTATGTGCTAGAACCTTGCCGAAGCAGCGGCGTACTGAGCCGGTGTCCGTCATCACTCGCCACCACCATACCTACCCTCGAGCTACGCCACCACGACGAGCAGCTATCTCCTATCGCATGGATCCACGCCACTCTGAGGCAGTCCAGCAAACCACATCTGTTGACCTACCAAAACCTGTAGAATGTGATGTTGACATTCATCTGCCTAGTAAACTGAATGGTTCGGTGAAATTAAAAGGACATCTTGTCAAGTAAGCAAACTTTATACTATAACAGCATATTTTGTACTAAATTATAAGCTTTTTGTGACCTCAGTATTCCTAAAACAACTATCAATTACTTTAAAAATGGGAAATAGGTATTTTCATTTTCTTCAGATCACTGTAAAAGTTATTCGTTCGTTATCAAACAGAATATTTTAATCGGTCGAGGGTGTCGACAGTATATCAATATTTCGACAATGTTCATGCATGCATGCTTCATGGTTTCTTTTTTCTAAAATTATTTTTAGAATTTAACATATATAAATATCTTTGTAAAATCTAATAAGTCTAGCTAATACCTAAAATAAGTAAAATTGTTTATTTGATATTAAAATTCGGATAATACTAATTATCCACATTTAGGCTGCATGTTTAGCAATTACCTTTTCGTAAAACACTCGAAACAAGCGGCAGTCGCTCATATATCGGTTGGGTCAACAACATCAGGATGACATCATAGTAGCTTGTTTACCCAAGTCCTCTGGAGATGATGGTGCTAATTACGTCGCTCTATCAATTGTTGATTAAAATACGTATTATTATATAGTGCCCTCGTGTGTTATCATTTCTCAAATGACATATTATTTAAATATCTTTGTAGTAAGGTAATTTATAATTTTTGATATTAAAGTTTCTTTATATCTCTGTCCTCCCGTATGATAAGTCCAGTTTTAAGAAGGGCATGAGGTCATTGTCTTTCTGAATTAGTCAAATTCAACTTAAACATATGACTAATTAAAGGGAGTTAATACGTTCTCAAAATGGTGTCGATGAATACACAGGTGAAACAAGTTTATGATGACTGGTTCGCGGGTCAACAACTTTAATGACGTCAACACCAAAAGCGCTCTTATAACTTGTTGTCGAACCAAATAATGAATGCTTTGCCAACTTAATTCATATTCTCACGATTTGATCTCGCTCACCTGAAATTAAGTGCTATATGTATCCTAGGTAGTAGGTACCGTACTTATTTTTAGATTTATTGACTCTCGAATCAAGGCTATTTATTATGGTCCATTCTTTATTTGGATGTAGAAAAATGTAAAATAAAAGGTTTTATTAAAATATTTTGCAGTTATAATTATTTTTGGTGTGTAATCTACCCAAACTGTGTGATTGATGTGAGAAGCGAATTTGTGCTTGAAGTAGGGAATTCTTATTGAGAGTGATAACGAGATTGTAAGAGGAAAACATTACATAGTGCACCGACAGACGGGTGCTTATTGAATCTAAAATGTATTTTTAATATTAATTTTAGTTATTACTTTATTTGGGCGAAAAAAACGGCAGCATTAAATTACTGTAATGAACGAAATATTGTCATTTCAATTTTATTAACTGTTCAAATAAGGATGCTCTTATTAATTTTGATAAAATTTAAAAGAAACAAAGAGGGCTTCAAATATCCGATATAATTTGAAAACTTAACAGCTACAATCACTTTAAAATTGTTAATTAAAAAAGATGTGAGTCATTTAAAATTCTCAAGGTAGTAAACGAAACAGTTAGTTAGAAATTCAAAATAATATAAATACTCTTACGCTTACGCTTACTCTTCGAAGACAGTCTGTAGAATTGAACTCAAATTCAAATACTCAGTTTATTTTTATCAAAATACTCTTTTTAATTTTTCATTAAATAGAAGCATTATAAATATAATTAGAAATCAGTAATTTTAATGTATAAACAACACCAAATCAATGGAGAATAAATTGTTGGTTAAAAGCAGAAATATCATCATTCGTTATATAAAATTCAAAAAATATAATATTTACGCCTTGAAAAAACCTTGAAAATGGAACATGATTTGCCAAATCAATCCGACAAAAAAATGTTTCAGTATTCTATTTTAAAATATATGGAAAATATTTTTGGTTCCTGGCTTTTATACCATTTATAATAAATTTTATATATACATTTTGAGCTTACGTGTATTTTGTATATAAATCTAAATTTAAAATTAATAACCATAGAATTTCTTTTTTTGATATGAAACCCTTAACATGAAACCGTATGGCTCTTAAGGGATAAGTTAAACAACGTTATGTAATTAGTTATGACTATGTCTATTTATGAAATATATACAAGACATCTGATACAAACAATACATTTTCTACTGCGCGCTGGTAGGTTAAGGATAGATCACTCCACACATAATTGTACGCGAATGAAGTAAATGCACTTGCGTGTTTATACTTTTATATCTTCAACGTGCGAGTGGGTGGGTAGACGATTGTCTTGCTCGCACACCACACCATGATGTCATGGTGTATTTTCGTAAACGCTAGCCAGCCGGGCTCGCACGCTTTCGTAATTTTACTATTGGTTTTACGGTTTGCTTTTGTCTTTCACTACCTATTAGACGGTAGGACTTATACAATACAGTGTTATACACACAAACATTTTCTTTTGCAGTATCTTTTTATGGGATACAATGTCCCATGAAAAGATACTTTCTATATTATCTTTTTAAGTTAACGCATAACTTTGATGTATAGTTTATATTTGTTGTGGGGGGCAAACACTGAAATTAATAACAATGGTGAGAGCTGACCTAACCCGTTATCATGGACCCTTATAATTTTCTCCTATCTATGATACATTCAAACTTAGTTCATGGAAACCTGATTTAGTAACATACTTACATATTACTTACAGTAAAACATTTCTCTGCGGTGCGGTGCCAATGATCTTTTGTTTTGAGGTGCTTATACTATAAGGTTCTTGCTTAATTAAACATTGTCCTCATACAATACATCAAAATATTATATTGGTATTACTTTCGACCTTAAAAAAATAGTCAGCGGCCTTCTTGCAACCTTTACGTTTTATTATTGTCATATAAAATGAACAGTAAATAAAAACAAATGCGGTTCCCTTAGCGATATTTTGTGTGTCATTTGTTTTAATCTTATTGACCTTGTTTTAAATTTTGACTTGATTATTTGATATTATTAAAAATGTTGTTAATAAGTAAATTTTTATCGCGTAGTTATTCAAAATAATATAATTTTCCGTCGTATTACATATAAGGAAATATCCACGATGTATGTTGCGAGGGTAAAAATAAATCGTTAGTAATTGTATGACTGGTGATTGGACTTGATGTCTTCCGGTTGTCTTTTCTGAAATATTTGCATTATAATTAACCCGCATCACTTGAATCACTGCCACTGATCTCACCAGTCAAATTTTACAGAGTTCATCTTAGTTTTTTTTTCATTAATGATGCTTATCAGTATCAAATGTTAAATCTTCTTGGAATGTTATAAATGATCCAATAAGGTTAAGTGTTACTCATAAAACATTTCCTGTAGAACCATCAAGTGACTAACGAGTTGTTAGAATTAGAAGCTATCATGTAGATCTTTAACATCAAGCTGTGATTCTTTAGTTCTATGCTTCAGGTCCAGTTGCGTATAACATATTTACTTTTACATTAATGAGAAAATTACTATCTGGGACAACTTTATGCTTTTTCATTTCGTTCGCTGTTATAGTTCCGTAACAAAACAATAAAACCTTGCAGTATAGCCACGTCTATATCTGACCGTCACAGAGTGAATTATATATAAAGTCCACCTTTTTTAATAAGTGGCGGATGATAAAAATAGAAACCCAGTTGACAATTTAATACTTTTCTTTTTGAGTCGGGCTTTATAATCAAAGTTTCCTCAACTAGTGATTTTCTGTAAAGGAGAGGAATTCCCCAGTTTCTTAATAGCTTCAAGTTGTTAATATGCTTACCTCAGAGGTTTACAACAAATGGGTCTAATGGGTCCGTTTTTATAAATGAACCCAAACATTTAAATCGTAATGTGTAGGTATAAGTACCTATATTGTATCGTAGCTTCATATTCATTACGTTTATTTCGTAGATGAAAAATTGTGCAAATTCAGCTCGTTACTTAGGACAAATTTTATAAAAGTGATTAATCGAAAAAATAAAAAATAAATATTGTTTTTTGTGTTCATTAATCAATTTCACTAGCCCATTATTTGTTTGTATAAAATTATCTTATAAACAAGTAAAAGTAGAATAAGAAGAAAAACTTAATATATCCTTGATCAATAATATATCGCAATAATATAGCACATAGCTGATAAAAAAATAATATATATGTAATATAATGTTCTAATATTTAAATAGGCTCGATAAAAACTTTCTAATTCATCTAATATTGTGAATGGTACACTCAACATATATCTAATATCATATAACAAATAGGTAATATCCGATTTTTTATCCGCCACTTCGCTTCCAATAAAGCGAAGTGGCGGATAAAAAATCGGTGTTTATGTTTTTCTCCAAAATAATGTTAAAATGTTACTTTACAATTCATGGCTGTTGTATCTGTCTCCCTTTGAATTATTGATTGCATGGGCACTCCTTAAGGTTATCACTCAGGTCACAACACAGAATGTCCCGTTTCAGTATTCACGTCATGACCCGCCATTTTACCTACACTGAGTAGGTACGATAAAAAACAATTGATATTTGCAAATACATAGCAATACTCATTACATTTCAATCGTTTCACAAGGAAATACTACTGTTCTATTAAAAGCGATGAAACAAAATATTTGGTTAATTGGATTGAGCATATTGTGTTGTAACTGTGTTTTTAAAATTGTTGTCAACGCTTCGTTTTTACGGGATTGCGAATGCACAAACCTAAGGCCTTCTCTTGTACGTAACAGATGTAGGTAAGTATAATTAAATGTTTGATTATTTTACTATTTCACTATCGTGTTTAAGCTCAGTTACGCATCAATGTCAATGTTCATTCATGTAATAGGAACACAGCGTTCCCGATGTAGATAATATTGACAGAAAATCATTAAATATTAGGGCCCTGTACTGTCAAACGATACGGGTTTCAGACAGCAGTTCGGGAATACATTTGCAATCACATCCCTAAAGGCAAACAATATCGCGCTAAGGAGATAAGAGTTGGTGATATTGTTTTGCTGAATGAGAAGCCCTGGCATATTCCGCAACAATTTCACAAAGAACACACTCTCCAAAGGACGGATATTTATATGGGCTTAAAATAAATATATTTTTGAACCATTACCATGTGCTGTTTGTCTGATACAGAAAGATATCTAGGATAGACCTAAAAAAGCAAAACTATATTGGAAATTTTTGAAAACATTTTTAACTTCGCATAATGTTTTGTGTTATTTTGAGATTTAAAATAACATCAATAAAAGACCATAACATCAATAAATGCATTTAGGAAAAGATTAAACAGACACCTTTATGTCCCCATTTTGTTTCAAAATGTACCATCGTCCATATCAATATCACTGTTTTTCGTTTGCACTTCTATGTTACAAATTTTTGACATCTTTTTCATAACATAAAGCATTTTTAGCTTTAACTTAGAATAAAATAAAATATAATTTTTTTTGGCAAACAGTTAACAGCTTTTTTTTATTTTAATTTTCCCAAACAGTTTTCTTAGCGTGAAACTCAAAAAAGGTTTTGCTTCTAACAAAACCCTGCTATATGGAGAAGGTGTTTAATGATGATAACTTATTTTCCCGACATCACATATTGATGAAACAAAGCCTAAATATTACTTAGGGAAAATATTTATTTTTTGTGTTTATATTCAATGTACAGAATCGCGATTAATCCATAAATGACATTTTACCTATGTCTGTTATATTATTAAATAACTAGTCACGATATCTAAAGAATAAAATCAATAAAACTCCCAAGTCTAATTAAAATGAAATCATTTCAAAATAAAGTACTAAAAGTTTAAACTGACTTGGGTTTCGTTGGTATGTTTGCGTCTTGCTAACTATTTTTGTTTATTCCTATAACTACTAAATTTTTACAAATAATAAATTCTTATACTTAACTTATATATTATTACCCTTTAATAATTGACAGATTTGTAATTTAAATTTGGTTTCTACTTTTGTCTACTAGTACCTAAACAACAGAAGAGATAAAAGGTTTTTAAGCATTTCATACTTTCTTAAAAAACTTCTCTTTAACTTTTTGGGATTTCAAAATACTTAGCTGATAATCTACAAGATATATATTATTGATTAAGATCTAACCATTAAAGTACTCACAATAAATAAAATTACATAGTCATGCATTAATTAACATAAATAAATGTAATGTAATGACATTACATTTATTTATGTTAATTAATATTATTTTCCAATACTACGTACTCATTTTGTTGTTGAAATTGATTTCAACGTAGGAAAACATTTACGTAGCTACCTACTTACTTAATATAATTCTATTTCAAAGCTAAGATAGTTTATTTCATCGAAATGAAGATAACAAAGGTGGGAAAGCAGGAATAAATTGCAAGTATTAAATATTTTATTAGTAGTTAGGTACGCAGTATCTATATTATGGTGAGCATTTTTTCTCTTTAAATTGATAAGCGAAACCGACATTCACGTGAGAACTGTCTCATTATAGACACAGTTGTCTCCAACTATGGAAAAGGATTTCACTTGTACCTTGTATTTTATAGGGTATATTGTGTGCGTTCATTGCTTTTGTAATCGGTGCGATGGTATGATACTTTTTTATAAATAATTCGTCACGAAATCAAGCATGAATTTCATACCATCTAAATACATCGTATGAAGTCCAACAGGTTATTATGAAAGCTATATACAAAACTGTACTAAAAACATTTTTTTTTTATCTAAATATAACATAATAAGGGAAGTTTTCGTAGTAGGGGTCTTATTGTATTCTGTAAGGTGATACCTACAGCTCAATTCTTTTATTTAGTCTAGCCATGCCCGGAAATACACGTCGGCAAATTCCAATGTTGGGACGGTGTCCAATGGCTCCCATTGATAATAACTATAACAGTGCAATTCTTGTTAATTATATTTTGAAGATTAACAATGTATTTTGAGTATTGCGTTATGCTTATTGTGGCTATCGTTAAACATCAAGTTTTATTAATAACTAATTTAATTATGAAATCGTTTTTTAGCAAGTATGATTTGAGAATGTTTTCTTAGCTTGGGTAGAACTGAAATGATATCATGATGATATATTCCAACGGAGGCAATGTTCATTATTTTATGTTACGCAATTTTATATTACTTGTTTACTATTTATGTTTTCTTTTGTTTCCTATTTCTTTTATACATTCTAGAAATCTAGAAAATTTTAATAAATTTAATCAAGCCTTGTTTAAAAATTAAACTACAATTTTTTTTTTCAATAACTAAATAGTAATTGTATTACGTGAATAACGTGATAAATTGAGCATATTACTAATGGTAAATTTCGCAAGATGTCATTAAAAGGGAAAACGAAATCTTACGTCACGCTAAACCTGTCGCAATAGTTTTTCCCACAAATCATATTGTTATAATAGTTTTAAGAATAAAAAGTAGTAATACAAGTATTTGTAGGTGGGTATTATTATTTTAATCTTTTTTAACGACTGTAAAAACTTTAGCTTAGTAGATAGTTCTCACACGGGGCTGTTATGATGATGCGTCACCATAAATACAGGGAGACGAGTCAGCCGAGACGATTGTCGAAGCAGCAGCTCACCTATCAGTAATATTTAAAAGGCCTACTCTACTTTTCGGCTTCAGTTGTTACTGGACTATATTGAGTGTTGCCATTGTGTATAGCAGTGATTATATTTTTTTCAACGGTGGATGTCTTATAGATTTATCTGCGATAGGTGTAATAGATTTTATTATGATTATGTAAGTTTTTGAATTTGATTGAAAAATTGTTTATTTTATTTAATATAGTATACATTTTAAAATATTTTTTTACACTTCTCGATCGAAGATAATTTACACACAAATCTGTGTGTATTGAATGCGATACATAACATTGTCCTTTTTATAACTTGATTAAATTTTGTTTGAAGAGAACATGATGTGGGCCCGATAATATGATGGGGATACTTTGTGTTCGAATTCTTATAATTGTTTATTCTTTGTCCACAGGGAGGTAGCGAATGCTTGGGGCTGCCGCGTGGGCCCGCCCGACCAACCGGCGCCGGCCAAATGCGTGCAGGTCCTCTTCAACGACATAGAATTATACCCTACTAAGACCCAGGGTAAGTACTAGGCAAGGTAAAATATATATAAAACTCGCAACGGCTATTTATATTATTGCATTTTTATAACCACCATTGCAACATAATTGTTGGTTTATTATAAAAAAAATAGAAAATAAAAATACTACAGCTGAAAGGGAAATCACCAGAAGAGAGTGCGGTCAGCGGTCATAATTTATTTATTCTTCATTGTACAAAAGCACAATTGGCACACATAATCCCTGAGGCATTCTATACCAGTCAACCAGTAGAAATAGCAAAACGTTATATTAATTACTTAAAACATATTGAAGTCTATATAGCAGTACCTAGTTAATGATTACGCCGTCATACTTCTTATCTCGCACAAAGGCCGTGTTTTGGTTTTATATGGCATTCGTACTAGTAAATGAAATAATTTTTCACAGAACTTGTTTGTTCAGCTGCTAAAAACCGCGACGATCACTGTCCACATGATCGATTTCTCATACCAATAATGTATAGTGTATGTATAATGCGTAGTGTAAAAGCTCTATTGTATGTATACTTTAACGTAATCATTATGACACAACTGTGTAGATAACAATTGGGCATTTATCAGCTCATATTTGAAGTATTTTTATAGATGATAAAGGCTAATTTGTTATTACATTCCTTAAAAATGATTTTTTATTAGAAATATTCAGAATTGAGACCAATCTATGATAAAGATACGACATTAAACGTTAACTTAACGTTAACTTTTTAGAATTTTTTTTAATAATAAATCCCCAAGGATATAGACATAGATTAAAAGAATCAATATTTAAAGTTTGATTCGTCATAGTTTAGTATCAATTTAATAAAACTTAAAAGGGTCGGAATTCTCAACGCAGATTAGTGTTCAATATTTTGTTTACGTTTGTCTTATCTCAACTTGTACAACTGTCAGTTCAGTAAGTACTAGTCAAAGCAAATTGATGGATATCTCATACAAATGAATCACTAGTAGTAACATGACGTCATCGTCACGATTAATGTAGAACTGAATCAACAGTAAATATCAATTTTATGGAACTAAAATTACCGTGAAGGTTCCGCGTGTCGTCAATTAGATGCTACATAATAGAAACGATGCACTGTAATTGTTACTGTTGGATGGTACAGATATAACAATTTATTGCATTTAGTCCACTATGAAATCTTAAGTTGATCTGAATCAACATGGAATTTTACAAACCACGTTTGATTATGGTCCTAGATAAGACAGTGTTTGTTATCGTGCGCTATAGTGATTTAATAATGTTAGTATTTGAATAGGAATAGGTTTCATCGCCGTTTTTTTTGATTATTATTATATACATATATGATAATTAAACTGAACACTATACTTATTATTTTAAACAACCAAATTGACAATTTTTATTGACCATATTGAATAATATCTTAAGTTGTGTAATTAATGTTTTTACTAAATTTAACAATTATTTACATATTAAGAGAAGTTACAATACATATCATTATCTATCGAAACCCTTATTAACATTAAATATTACTCACAAGTATTATTTTTTCCAAATAAATAAAATTTTATGATATCTAGTAAGTAGGTATAAGTATCTATGTAAAAAAATAATTTCGTAACGTGAAATGTCTGCATTGATTTGACCTTTTAATCAAACAGCAGAACATTATTAAAATAGTACAGTAAGTCGGCAATTGTATTATATATGAAAACATACAATCAGTTGACCAATTGCTCGCGTGTCATAAAACAATTTACGGATGCCATACACACCTCTTTGTTTATTTATTTATTGTTTGTTACAGTCGTAAATCGTATCTGATATTAACCTAGGAATTTAGTTAATGTGCTATAAAGTTCATTCATGTTTTATGGTATCATGTCTAGGACTGCATAATATGGTACCTGTCTGTTTAAATATATGCGTAATGAAATCAATGATTCTTTTTTTAGGTATGTTTATACATACGGCACATCAATGTTAAAACGTTGGAAAAAGTGTCTTACAAGTGGTTGGTTAAGGCAGCTACAAAATTATAATTGAAGTTTCATAACATTTCAAATAGACATAAAGACGCCAGCACTGCTTGCCTGGCCCGAGTACGGAGTCATTTTAATAAGTGTAATACATACATAATAATACAAACGCATAGGTACCTACTGTTACAATCCTCAAATGTAATAAGCAACAAGCGTAGTAAGAGAAACTGGTAGAAGGCTTTCCCTGCACAATTATAAGAATGTAATTTTTCTCTGATTAAGACTTCAACTTCATCATATTATTTTTCATAAACAATTACATTTCTATGTAAACAAAACCTTTTCTCAATTTTTTGTATGGGAATTAAGTGAATAAATAATAAAGTTGGTTGAAAATGGTTAAACTGTCACAAATATAATATATATGTAGACAGACAAAAAAAATCACGACATAGGTCTATGATATGACTGTGGCTACAGGAGTTCCTTTTGTTACTCCGACATAGCCAACGAAATCTTATTATGGCCGATATAGAATAGAATAGAATATATCTTTATTGTACATCAGCCAAATTAAAAAGAGAAACACACAAAAAAATATAACAATACAATTTTTACCTTTCTGAATGATTAATTATTTGGCAACATTATTCCTTTCACATTGAGGGCAGACAAAGACTCTAATTAAGATTAAGGGACCATTTGTTGCATCTTTTATACGTCTGATTCCACAATCAGACGTATAAAAGATGCAACAAATGTCAATCACCATTTTTTTGGTATGTGTACTCATCGATATGGCTCAATTATTGTGTACCACGACCACGACAGGTGCGCAATGTGGCCTCTGATCTCATCTATTGCTCACTTATGATGACCAACGCTGAGTTCACCATTTACCACTAGCTTGGCATCAGACGGCAGAGCCGCAGTGTGATTTAGCAATTTACGTTATTAATCTCTGTAAAAAAATTGTAGAATTCAAAGGTTAACGCAATATAAAGAGTTTTCTTCTTTGTAATAGATATGTTATTAGTTGTCGTCCATGTGAACAAAAAAAATCATTCAAAAAGGGAAATAAGATATTTCACACGTCATTTTAATTGCTAAATTTATAAATCCTTTTTTTTGCTAACATACAATGGCTCTGTTAACAAAAGTGTTCACATTACAAATAAATCTTCATACAGCATTGCCACACATTACTTCGTTAAGCATCTAAGCTTTATCTTAATGGTCATCTATTTTTATATCACTATGAACTTGTTGATTAATGCATATGATTCGTAAAACGGTTTCCTAATTGACTTTGTCGCGTGCCTACGGCAAACATTGATCTTTGAAGTAATTGTTAGACGAAGATTAGCTGCCTACACATTTAGTACAGAGCTGTATCTATCGATTCTGCCTGTTCATTATGTTATGATATTTGTGTGTTATTCTAGCCTATGTACTTAAAGTTGATTATCCAGATCCTGAGCGAAATATATATTAGTTAGAAATTGGCTGATCGGTCGTAAATGATTTTTTAAAGTACATATTTTTCCTTCAAAATTAATAAAGCAGGGGGAACTAAGATTAGAACTATTTAATTAGTACTTCCCACACACTCAATAGAAATGCTTTCAAATCTTGTTTATTAATTATTTATTTTATTTAACAATAATAAAATAACACAAATATTTTTTTTTTCTCTTGGCAAATATTCAATACACAATCCACCTCTAAAAAATTGTTCTCTCATACATTTATTTAACCTAATACTGCTACCTTTCACCTACGGTTATTGCCGTCATGATTAAATGGTACTTCAAGATTATTAGAATATGATAGACACAAACAGACTTATTTACAACATGGCTACCTACTTAAATAATACTTTATAATTGATTTCTACTTCTTAATGCGTTTAGCAAAACAATACCTAAACAGCATATATTTTTGTATTTGAATGTTAGGAGTGTTATGTTTTATTATTTTAAATCTTAAGGCCTCAGTTATGTCCATCTTTTTATATATATAAAAAGCACTGCAAATAACTACCCATATCGTTTTGTGATATGAAACATGTAACACAATGCCATCTCCACCTTTCCGGTCAAAGAATCTCGATCATAAACCGAAGCGAATTACTTGAAACATGTGTAGTGTATGTTTTACTAATAATTATTTTCTTACAGTGTTCGAAATGCTGGTGTGTGCAAGACAATGTGCGCGAAGGAAATCGTTCACGCTCACTTTCGGCGAATTTTGTGTGTTCGCTGCCGAGTTGCGACTATGCTCGAGACAGGCTAGGCAGTGAGTAATCAATATTATAATTTCAACTTTCTAAATCACTTTCTTTACTACTACATTATATGTTTAATATTTTAAGAACTCGATAACAATATGAACATAATTGAAAAAAAAAATGGTTTTATTCATCGGTTCAAGTGAAAGACTTAGATTATTTTACTTGCGTCTGCGTCCGGGCTGTCCAAGTCTCGTCTGCACAACCGCCCTCGTATATTTATTTAATATTTTTGGTTTAATTGTTAAACTGAAAGTGTAATTTGCAATTTAAGGTATTAAGATAGTTCTTATGTATACTATAACGGCGGCCCTATTTTGCCTACTGTCTACCCTCCGTTTGCATTTCCAATGCCAGTGAACACAAAGAAGAACCTGGAGAAATATTTGATTGATTTTGTAAAATCGAATCTATATATTACGAATACGAATATATAGACTTAAAAAAGAGTGAGAATGGATTTTGGAAGCTTGTATTTAAGCGTAACCGAATAACACCTACTATTAGATTTTTTCTTCACTATTTGAAACGAACATTATTTGATAAGTTATGATTGTTCAACCCGGACAAAACTTCGTGACATGTATAAGGAAGCTAATACATTTATACACTACATGAAAATGCAATTTATCTTTTTGACCCTTACCCGTTTATTCAACAATAATACGAGTAGTACAGATTGTGAAAAAGTTGATTAAAGTCATTTCAAACGTTAGTACGTTTTTAACTTTTACATGTTGTGAGCTCTTGAATAAATTGCTTGCTACAATGAATAGGCTTATCGATCAGTAAAGAATTCTTCTATAAATAGGTACCCTGTCGTCACTTCACCCTATGAGGTAAGCATCAAAATATAAAGTACCTGCGTACGTGGTATCTGGCTATCTGAATGCGAATCAGTCGCCTTGGTGCTACCAAATATTATTATCGCACAGTCTAATCTAAAATATAATCTTGTAAAATAAAAATAATAATAAAAATACATCATAATTAAAATATCTTATCTGTAAAAATGGGTGAAAAGAAAGTTTTAATTTGATAAAATGGAAGATTTTTAGTAATAATGAAACAAATCACACGGGTAAAATAAATGTGTATGACTTGTTTTATTCCATTACAAGATAATTACTCCGATATTTATAATACTTTTACCAATATTGCAGTCCCATATCAGTACCGGTATGGAAAGTCTTTCATTTCTTCCACCATCAATTCATTATTTGTAAGCTAATAAGTCAATAACTAACTGACTATCTACAAATATTTGTTGAATAAAAATTAAGACCAATCTAAATGATGAATGATGCAATTATACTGTGGGGCCACTTATTTGTTGACGGTCCCAATTTATTGAGTAACCAAAAGTAGTGACCTCCACAAATTTATATCAAAGGCCATTATATCGGCCACAAATATAGCAACAAAAGATTCTTAACTGAATATCGTTTAAAGTCAATTGTTAATTTTTTTTAAAAAAAATATATTGATATTTACATCTCAGAATGTACAACATTTTAAAGAAAAGATTATGACCTCCCTTTTAGACTAATGCATTAGATAAAAATTGGAAAACTATTTTTATTAATTAACGTAATTTATTAAAATTCAAATTCTCATAAAGACTATTACAATTAATATGAAAAATAACATTGCCATGCACGATGTCGACTCTGAGAACGTGTTCTGAATATCATGGCTTCGTGACGTCGATTACGTCAACCCAACATTAATCCGGGAAGCAATGTGTGTAACTGCGTCTTATTTTACTAAACTCTATACAGTTTTAAAATTGCTTTGTCTGAGGGGATAAATTCATTAAAGTAGCTCCCTAATGCTTTCACCGAAAATGCAGACTCGATATAAGACAGATATTACTCCCATACGCATGCAGTTATGTTTTAACAGCGTACCTATTGTTTGGTATAATAAAATGTAAACGACCTTTTTAGACTTTATAACTTATGCACTCGTACAGCGGTTTAAATTCGACGATGACGCTGCTCGTGCAGCCGTTTACCCGGTCTTGAACCGAGGACTACTGCTTCTACCGGTAACGCTGACGCGAGCGTTGACCCTTGAATGCCACACAATGAGATACTTTGTCACATAATGAATCAGAACATACATTTTCTTGTATTACGGAAAGGAACATTTGCTATATCATTACTCCTACGCAGACTCGTCTTCCGAAATACTTTATATTTTGTTTGTTTCTAATTTCAGTTTTCATTCGCAGGACTTCAAACAAACCGGAATCACCACAGTGGAATACAGATAAAGAAATCCGGGATAGAGACCCCTACAAGCATGTTAACGGTAAGAAATAACGTATGAACTGTTTGAAACCTTTCGAGGTAGTAAATTAATGGTAAATACGAACCGTGTTATGTCAAATTTTAGTTACGTGTGTTCTTCCTAGGACCCGAATTCCATTAACTTCGCAGTACGTAAGGTCAGCTGTTTCCGACGGCATCCCGCAATCAAAGAAATCGTGACTAAATTTTCCGCACGGTACCAATCCAGAAATACACGACAGTCCCAGGAGCGGCTAGATGCGTTGTAGTGTAGCGTCATTTTAATCTTAGGCCTTCTTCACACATATATTTTGTCCCCAATCAGTTTTACGCGTTCCAATGATAACATTGAGCATAAATTCAATACAGTGTATGATAGATATCATACACAAAAAGTTATTTTGGATACTCCAACGTGCCTTTTTAGTATCACTTGTTTATGAAAATTAGGTTATTCCAAATTATTGATCCTTGGATGTTTTAAAAGGCTTTTGAACTGTCGATAATCGGACATTGCTGAATTATTTTTGGCTCCTAATCAATACTTACAATGATGAGTAGTCCTTTTTATTTAATTATTTGTCTTTGTTTAAAAAATATGGTATGAGTGAAGTACTCTAAACACTCACTCTTAGTTGTTGTTGATAATTCAATATCGTATTACTTAAATTGATTATACTTCCTTAATCAATAAAAACTCTCTAGTCTCTATAATAATACTCTTATAATAATTATAGGTTTGGTGGGTGCTACTACACAAACCCACCCGATGTAAATATAAAATGACATCAGCCCAATCAATCAACATACTATAACTATATCTGATTGATAAGCTTCTTTTTCATAAAAATGAGATAATTGATCGATCGATGATAGAACTTGGTCTAGCGCTGCATTTTCTTCGCTTTCGATATAATAATAGAAGTAACAAGTTTTATTTCTTCTCTATAAATCGACATTTAAATTTGTTCAGACAAAAATTTTCAAATCATTTGACCGAACAGTATTACTACAATTGGACGACATCGATGGCCATTGTATGTGATGTGTGTACTGGGTGGGACTTGTGAGTTGCATTCCTTTTTCTATTTTATTGGTATAAATTAGAAAAAAACCGGTGGTTTTAGACAGTTCACAACTCTGGACATAAAGTCAATACCTATGTTACCACAAATTTTTGTTCTTGACCATATCATGTCTTAAAAAAATTGTTATTGAATACGAATATTGAATAAGTTTAAAAGGCGCAGAATTGTACCTAGTAAGGTACCAGCATAATGAGAAGTAAAATTGTAATTTGAAATGTGACTGATGTACTTAATTTATTACACGAAAGCTCCATGAAATGTGCTATGAAACTGATAAATATACTCACGTACCTCTAGTCACGTTGGCGACCGTATGATTGTACTCGTGATCGTAGTACATCTGTAGAATTTGTACCGTGTACGATCGTCACTCGTTATTTATTGTTGTTTTAGCTTTATACTACTTCTGCAATACCCTTGGATTCTGCACTTGTCTTTCTTGCAAGTTGAATTTGCGTCGATTTCCCGGTGCAACTGAGTAATGTATAATAATAGGAGCAAACAAATATAATTAAATATTTCTAAAATATGTTTTCTATAGTCCATGTTATCTTCTTATAACTAAGAAACGAATACTTAAACTTAGTAAATATAATGAACATCCTTTCAGATTCTTCCGCACAAACTATAAAAGGCTCACGGAAGTATTGACTATGATGCGTCTCACGCCGTTGACCAAAGCAAAATATTCTATTGACAACTAGTTAAATATTAAAACTACAAAACGAGGGTTCTTCTACTTCCTTATGTCCCGGAAGACCAATTCCTTGTAACATTAATTTTGAATAACAATGCTTAGTTTGTAATGTTGAACCGGTTCTGATTAAACAACTATGCGAACAGGTTACGAACTCTGTACAAAAATGTTTTGGAAGTGAAGTCAATTAAACTTCCACATATTCCACATTACCGATCTATGTTTGTTAAGGACGCATTGTCGTCATAGTGTGAGGTGAGCAGTCGACGTTTGTATGTAGACCGTTAACCCAACCTACTTTGTGAATGTAGGTTAATGTTACGCTACGGCATACGAAAAGATCAATAAATCAAAGAAACGTTTATAGGTACATGTGCGTTACTATATCGTGGACAGTTCAATCTGTTTGAGTCCTACTTTAACGATAGTCAAAATCTAACATCTTTGTTATTTTAGGCGGGTCGATCGCTATCATAATTCGTTATTGGTACAGGTATATGATGCTATAGAAATAACGGAATATTTTCAAATGCGGAATTGGCTAGTATTTGGACGTAGTGGTGAGCGGCGCAGACGCCAGTTGGCCGTCGACCGCCCGCCGGAGGACAGCGTGCGGAGCCGCGCTCGCGGGCTGCACACATCGTATTCAGAACCATGCCGCCGACAACTATGATAGTGCCCTGTACGTTTCTTATAAAACAAAACTAATTCGTTCTACAGTACCCCACTTTCACTAACAACCCATAATTTATTCACAGTTTTCTCTTTTACGCAAGTTCAGTGTTCAGTGTCTTTTTTTTATTCAAATTTTTGAAGTTTCAAATGTGTGTAGGTGCTTGGATTATCATGGATTTGGCAAATGTCCTGCCTCTGTCGTAAAGTTCATTCGAAATTAGTAAATCCGTGCACATTTGTTTTGGATATACATTATGTGCGGACGGAAGAAGGGGATGTTAGTGCGTTTGTTGACAGTGCTGTTTACGTTCGCAGTTTGGCAATGAATGAGGATCCCGAATTGGATTGTTGTATTGGCTACGATACAGTGATTGATCTTTATTTGCACTCATTAAAATACTACGTGCCTATTATAATTCTCACTAATCTCAATTAACAATCCGACGGATGTGAGGTATCTAATAGTGGACATTAGTAACAATCGACTGATTTCCTTAGGTCGGCACTGATTTACTGAGTAAAGGTTCACCAGAAACGCACTTTCACCTACTTTTTCGTTTGATTTTATCTACAAGGGGGTGTTCTTAAGTATGAAGCACGAATGTAGATACCGCATCCCACGTCGTTGATACCTATCAATCATTAACGATGAGTAGAGCTGGTTGAACGAACTGTACACCGTTTTTGGATTACCGTGATGCTTTCTAATCCAAAGTGTTTCTTTAGTCACTACTATTAATAGATGATACCGTTCGCCTCCAGCTTGTCTGCAGAACTATGCGAATGTAAATTGAATTGGCCATCTTTGACCATGCTACATTACCGTATTCGCGGTAGTAGTTACCGCGAATACGGTAATGTATTATAAATGAAAAAAGCACAACTGGTTTTCTGTTAAACCCCTGAGGTTAAACCTCACGCGCTATTGCGTGCTCGGGAGCACTACAATTGTTAGCAATTAACTATACTTCTTTCGCGTGCCTCCATTCCATCTTAGAAATAGGGTCAACTACTCGCAATATACTTATAGATACCAAATACTTAATAAGTCTGCAATCTTTATCATCATAGAATACCAAGTGCCAGAGCTAGAGCAGCCATAGAATGCCGTGTTTTTTCCTTTCTGTCAAAGATGGTTGACTCAGGAATTATTCATTTCAAGAATTTACGTAAACATTGAGCACGTTAGACATGGCGTGTTTGAATGAAAAGCCTGAGCTTTACTCTTAACGCGATATTATCTTGGTATCGATATACATAATTACTGCTCGTTTCCACACCTACACTTTATGGTGTACATACTTTGTTTGTATATTTCTTACCATATATAAAATATCCCGGTAAATAGATTATAATATAAAAAACATTATATTGACAAATCGCTGTTGAAATTAACATATTGTGCCCATTAAAGTCAGATTTGGAACTTTAATTAAAGATCAGGGCGTTGGTAAACACAATAAATCATATATTATGTGCGTGATATTGCTGTGCATTGTTTGCCTTTTGTTGACTTGTTGTGTTGCGCAGGCAGCGAGGCGTCCCCGCCGCCATACGAAGTGTTCCTTGGAGGATCCTGCAACCCCACAACGTGGAGGTCCGACATAGCAATTCCAATGCTGCAGAAGATGGGCATAACATACTTTAATCCGGTAAGTGACTCATTTGTTTATGGACAAAATCAAACGTGGATGTCGTTTAGAGTATTGTAAATAATCTATAGATTTTATGACTAATTGTCACGCGTAATCTATACGTCATTGTTTTAAGAATTATTGCATATAAGAAGTGAACCATATTCTTAACAGAAAATAAAGTGAACACCAAGCACTCGAATGAATAGAACATTTTCCATGAGAGAGATGAGATCATGAATATCATGCAAAAGGAAACTAACATTTTCCTATACAAAACCAGTATTTACTGATCTGAGAAGTTTAACTTATAATTGCACAAGCCTTTTATTTAAGGGTTAATATTATGAAAAAGAGAACTTTAGCAAAGAGCTTTTTTTGAAGATAATATAGATTTAAATAATTATTAAATTGATAATGTATGGTATGAATTCAATGTCTCAAAAACTGCATTTAGCAAAATAAGAATATCTAATAATCTGTTTAATATATATAGTATATAATTCATTCTTACATGCACAATTATTATCTAGGCCAAAGTAATTTATAGATATCTACCAGATATCAGAATAACATATTTAATATTATAAATACTTTCACAAATATTCGTGTTCATTACACAAACATTTGCTTAGGCTGGGCCTCAAACCCGCAACCCATGGCAAAATAGACTGTAGTTAGAGTATTGACCTCTTGGCCAGCCGGTCTATAGATTTATGAGTTGTTTTGGTTACTATTATAAAATCATACCAAATTACAACTGGGTTGTGCTGTCAAAAGCTTAAGACACTATACAAAGTCGTTTGAGCTCTCCACGTAGAGGCCGGTCGTGCGTGGTTATTATCGTAATCACAGCAGCGCATTGTTTGCTATAATCTCATTCAACAAACAATACGCAAGCCATTTAGTACTGGCGTGTAATGCGATGATATATTGTCCCTCTCTGTTTTAGAGCAATTGTATGTTCGTTTATTTAGCTTCAGTTTCACAGACACTGACCAAAGTAATCGGCTTACTTTGGATTTGATTAGCTAATTTGGTTTGGATGAGTGGAATTAATCTGATAGGTTACTAATTTTATCATCTAATCACTTGACTTGTTCTATTGTTCATCTTGAGAGACTTTATATTTCATTTATTGCACACATAGAAATTTTACTAATTTCAACAAACTAAAACTCGTCCTATTAATAGAGATACCAGAAAACATTCTTAAGTTGATGTTAGTTTATTTATAAAGTACACTATTACCTATATAATAATATATATTTTAAATAATGTGATATTGAAAATATATATCATAGTTTTACTGGGAAACATAACTTTTAACGAATGAACAATTTAACAACAACAAGTTATTCCAGTGGTTTCATTCATAGAAACTGGTGATTGAAGATAGAATTCTGCGCCAATTTTACATAAATTGTCTACTTATTAGTTATTTTCACTCTATTGACAAAGTTATCACTATTGATAAAAACAGCGTTTGATATAGAATGAACATCTGTTATTTTATTTTATGGAAAGTACCTACAAAAGTTCGTCATCACTTGTGTGAACTATAGTATCAGCACGTTGCTTTGCCATTGAAATACATATGATTTTGTTGCGGGTGCGGCGTCTTTGTTATGTTGACTCCGTTTGACACCGTGGTTAGCCTATGATTTTTTCTAAATTAACTTCAATTTATTAGTATTATAATAGATGATTAGTGTAATGTCTCAAAGGCCGTATTCATATATATTTGATTCTGTAGTCATTAGCTAAAACAAAAATAATTTTAACTTCGTCTCTTTCATAATAATCCAATGAAAAGTGATAGAATTATAGAATAATTTGCTGATAGATTGATATCAACCTTAGATAATCAAATATCAATGTTTTAATTTATACTTTTATTTATATTATTACATATGACTTTTGATTTCATTAATCGTATGTCCTTTACTGGTACTATTGCAAGAGTCGACAACTGTCCTCGA
The DNA here is from genome assembly GCA_943193645.1 of Acentria ephemerella. Classification (NCBI taxonomy): domain Eukaryota; kingdom Metazoa; phylum Arthropoda; class Insecta; order Lepidoptera; family Crambidae; genus Acentria; species Acentria ephemerella. Next base: position 6,285,809 of record OW971877.1, on the reverse strand, counting down.
TGGATTGATTTTGAAGATTGAGGTGTAATTCGATTCGTAATTTTCCCCGAAATGTCACTACGCCAAGTATCTCTTGAGTATAAAAAAATTATTACTTTTTAAAGGTTATCGGATTTTTCGGTTGTTTGAAATGAATTTACTTGTGTATCTGGAGATGGCGATGTTTGTTATACATAAGTTTCTCAAATTGTTGTACATCGCCGTACTGTTACAAAATCACTTGGTGTCATTTAGGTCGATACTATTATACTCAATTTTGATGGTTTTCCCTTGCTTGTAATCGAAACATTTATATATAAGGTGGCAAAGTCGATGTGTGGGAGGATTCATAATCAACTGATTAAAATAACAGCATTCCGTAACGAGTTTAAGACGCAGTTTAATAAATCGACAACATAAAATGAGAGATACGACGAATATCAAAAAAAAATGTGATATGGATTTCATTAGAATAAAATGATATTTCATTGTTCCGAAATCGACAAAGTTTATAAGATTCGATCATGTTATCAATATGATACCGCACGTTTCGTGACACGTTCTTGATAATGTTATCATTTTATTATTGAAGATATTTTGTTCATATAAAGATTAATTTACATAATATTACACTGAAATAAAATTCATGTGTTTCAATTTCTCTTTTCATTTCCCTTTCTATATAGTTAAATATCATCCCAAGTTCTGCCACGTTAAGGTTTATCTTTCGTTAGGTTTGTTAAGTCTAAATAAGTGAAGATAGTAATGTATCTTTGACAAATAAAATTCACAAAGAAAGAGTGTTGTTGGCCCTCTGTGACAAAAAACTAGCTGTCACTAGAATTTTGAATGCAGGAAGTTCTGTTGTCAGAACTCTTAAATTAAATAAGGCGAAAATAAGAAAAACTGGCCCCTAATCAGAAGCTGATTTACAATGCCTACATTATTATTAGTTTAAAAGCGCGCAGTTTATTATCTGTCATTTGGTTTTATTATTTTAGCACCATATCATATAAACGGAATTTTATTCACTAAAATGGGTCAATAACGCTGAAATTAATTTTGAGGCCAACTTCACATAGAGCGGAAATTAAGTCATCGATATTTTCTTGGCGGAGCGGGGTTACGTTTTATATAAGTAGCCATACACGGAGCACTAGTTATTGTACATATTAAAAGAGACGAAAATTCGATATTAAATAAAAACATTAACTCTATTATTTCATTAATAAGTTATTGATAGTTACTTAATCCGTGTAACATATAAACAAAGTATCGGGAAAATTACATCGTCAAAGTTGATAACTTTGCTTATGAAATAAAAACTACAAACTGTATAAGGGGCTAAATTCCACATCGAACAAAAAATCACCTAAAGATGAGAAATCTCGGCATAGTCGGTTTAAATACATAAAAAAAAATTAATTGAAAAGTTTTAATATGAATAATAAGGAATAGAAAGATTTTTACTTTGTAAAGAGTTAGCAGATTTATTTTCGACACATATAAAGAGAAAGTGGTTTAAAAACCCCTGTTTTTGCAGCAAGTGGACGACTGGTCAACAGAGCTAATGGAAGTGGAACACAGAGCAAAGGCCGCCGCGCGTGCGCTGCTGTTTGTGTTAGACAGCGAGACGCGAGCGGTCGCAGCCAGCGTTGAAGCGGCGCTATTGGCCGCTGAACCAAGAGACTTGCTACTAGTGTTGAAACCTTACTCCCGGCATCAAACTATTGGATCAGAGAAGATATCAGAACAGTTAGTATATAACACCAAAACATTTTTCCTTCTTCTGTCTGCATTATTTCAGAGTTAGTTTCTGAACAACTTTAGGGAATAAATATTAATATTTTTATTTAACCTTAAAATAAATACTGCTAAAATAAATTACATCTACAAAACTGAAAATATTCGTTAAATAATACTCGACTTACAATTGCTTAAAGTCATGTACTAGACAAAGAGACGATCAGAGAGACCACGTGTACAGGACAGGTATATTACAATTGTATAATCCAAATATCACAGGTATATTAACATAAACTTTGTTTTCTGTAATGTATTATAAATTTATTTTTTCATGCGTGGTGGTGTTATACTGCTCTTCTCCTGTTATTCTGTCACGTGGCCAACAGGGAAACGTATTATGTTGTAGATTGTTTTTTAACATTGACAATCAATTGAATTACTAAATTATGGAGGTTTATCATTGACATTACTTAATAAGGGAGATCATCACCACAATGACCTTATCGTTAGACAACTTTAAATAAGCTAGACATTTATATTAACGTGATAAATACTAAGTTACTTTACCTAAGATTGTATTTGAATACAACACAATTGTAGATATTAATTTAGTTATGATAAACCTAATTCTATATGAATATCGTCAAATTCGTATACATACATATTCAAGTATTTACCAATGACATTAATTGATGTCTTTATCTGTAAACATTTGACATAGATGGTAGGTAAATGATGTCATTATGCCTATAATGTTTTCTTGAAGTTTACATAAATGCCATTTGTAAATGTGCACATGCGTTCTTTAAAACAAATTTATCGATTTATTTTCGTGACATATGGTTAATCGGCTCCATTATGTGTGTAGTAGTGTTTAATATAAGCAGTTACGGTGATCGAACACAAAGATTGATGTTGCATGACCATTCGAGTGTTTGCCGAGGTGACATCATCCTTTGGAAGCGAAAATTGAATCATACGTTTTGACCGATACTGATAATTCGAGTTAGTACTTTAACTGACTTTTGGTCCAGGCCCTGTTTACATGATATAAATAGTTCCGAGGGTTTTATTACTAAAATATGACAAAAGTTAATCAATTTGTTATAATCTGCATTTGAATCATAATAAAATGGTGACGAAGAGTCACATTTTTGCCTTATTTTAATTCGTATCATAAAACATGCAAATTAAAATAAGTCAAAATTGTTTGGATGGAAGTTTATGAAGTGCCAGCTAACATGACTTTCCTAAAAGTCATTTTATTCCTTCTTATTGAATTAATGAAAGAGATGCGAATAACTCAAATATTTATTTAATCCGTGCACAACGGAATTGGGTCCATATTATTTAATATATATCTTAATTATTTTTATAATGACCCTTTTATAGAAAATTTATTTGAACACGATTTTAATTATAAATTACTACAACCTGTTAAGAACACGTTATGAATGTAATTAAAATACATACCTATTTTTTCGTGAATCAAAGTTAAGATATTGTTGTTTAATAGAAATGTACGCTTGCAGGGAATACGTAGAACTATCAAGAGCTAGAGCGACGTTACAAGAAGTGGTAGAGAGACGAGGTCTACCTGCCTTCACGGACATTCCCAATGCACTTCGTTGTGCGCGAATGGTGTTACGAGGCGCGCGTACGCATCCGCAACACCTGTTAGGTTACACGATACGAAGGCTGAAACGCGCGTACGACGCAGCGGGAGGCAGGAACGGCCAGTTGCCTCGTGCGAGAGCAGTGGATGCGCTCAAAGACGTCACCAAGTGCACGAAAGAAGTAGCTGACGGATGCCTGCCCTCAGCCGACCCTATAGATTTTGAAACTTTTTGCGCTGCAGTCGCCGGATTAGCAGCTAATCCTGGTAAGATCATTATATAATGACAGTTATCATGATATACACATTCGATAGCATTTTAGGAACTGCAAATTTATTCCTTATTTATTTAATATACATTTACACTACTCAGTTCATTCCAAATAAAAACATGTGTACGAAACAAAAATGTTCATAGCTCTGTAACGTTACGGTGTGAGGAGAGGGTGAAGCCATAAGGCACCCTATGAACTCGCTTTATATTTATTTGTTAATCGAAAAGTAAGTAAGGCACATTGTAATAAAATACAAAACAATATAAAAACTGAACACTGGATGGAAAATAAATATAAAAAGGCTTATAGATAACTTACAAAAGTTATTTTAAATAGAATCAATTCTGAACTTTATTTTATTATAAATAGTAATAACTTTATACGAAAGATACAATAGCTTCAAATAACTGGTAACAAGAGGAAAAGGGGAAAGGTCTCGTCGACGGCAAACAATGTAATGAATAATTTGAAAAACGAATTCGTAACAGTTAAAAATATGTCGAAATTTTGAATTTGAATGATTGATGGTTATTTCGGTTTTGAATTTAAATTTTGCCAGTATATATTTATAAAATAGGTGGAAGGAGTTGCTTTAACACAGTGTTATAGAACCATGTAATATAATAAAAAAACAAAAATAATACCATGCTCTAATACAATTATAATATTGGGTTTACTTAAACTAAGTATTTGATTTTTATATCTCAAGTATGATTGACGCAACTTGAAATTGTTAAGCAAGAAGTACATCTTCTTTTGTGACCTACATTATAAGGGTTTTGTAATCTTGAGTATATAATAGGCTATTGCAAAACTATGGAACAATAGTTTATTCACTGTGTGAATAAGCACATATAAAAAGTATGTTAATCATGCTATTCCTGATTACTCTGAACAGAATTATTAAATCAATAACAAGTATAGATTATTTAATTTACTTTGATTATAAGGTTAAATGTTAATGAATCAAACAAAACACAGTAAAATAAAGTCATAATTATTAAATACTTCCACATTAGATCATTGCATAGGCATATTCGTTTTCATTGGGGAATTAATGGTGGAGGGATTTAGGACATCTAGCATTACGCTACTGAATGTTGTTTTTAAACTGACAAGGATGGTCCTTCGAGCCATATAAATGGTGTTGGGTACGCCTTGAGGGTAAGGATGGTGTTTGTTGAAGGACGCGCGAGTCCTGCCGGATCAACTAGCGGAGGAGTTGCCGCCGCAGTACGCCGCGTGTTCCGCTCACTTCGGGACCGACTAGCTCACGCCTCCGGTGCGTCTGTGCACTGAACCATATATTCCATCCATCAAAATCATTCATTTTCAGCTTCCATCTCAATAAAGCCGCTTGCTACTTCGCGCTTAATTTTTGTTTGCTTCATAGCGACAAGATAGTGATCTAATCATTACAAAAAAAAACTCGTAAGCAGTCCAAATTCCTTATGTTTATAAAATAAACTTGCGTAGGTAGTAACGTGATAATTTCATGTTTTCTTCACTCTCCTACACAAATTATTCCTTTTTATAACGTTCGATAGATACTGTACCTACCGTATTTTTTCGATGCGTAACTTCATTTGTCATACATAACAAAATATAAACATCGGTATCTTATCATATTTACAATGAAACTACACTCTGATATTTTCCTTGAATGGTGTGTTCAGTGCGAGGGCTTCGTTGTGTTTATTTATTTTGCTGAAACAATCGTAAAAACGTCCTTGTTTTATACAGCTTGGTTAATTTGAATCATTGTTTTTTTATTTAACACTAAGATCGAGTCCATTTGTATGTGTCTATCTACTACACCGGCTTGGGTTCTGAATGTTTTTATTATCTTCTTTGTTAAAAAATATAACAATTAAAACAGAGTTTGAAATTAACAAATAGCTGCTTATATTTAAATAAATTACAAATGATACAATTGTTTAATCGTACAATTTGATATACAATTCTCGATCTTATTAATTAACAAGTAGCATCAAATTAAAATAAGACCTAAAGTTAATTAATAATCAATTGTGAAGAAACGATACTTCACAATTCATTACTTTAAGAAAAATGATATTAAATGATGTGGCATTTCTTAATAATTAATTATCGTACGAATTAAATTATACTTTATAATTTATAGGCATTTAAAAGCAATGGAATGTAAAGTCGAATAATTAAGGTAGCAATGCCATGACAACCCTATTGTCAATTAACCTAGTTTTGCTTTATTGTGGTATAAACTGTAGTATTTCTCTCCAGAGAGTCATGATCGCAGCGGTCCGGACTGCGAATCCGGTGCGGACGCGGGGGCGGGGCGCCATGTGTCCGAGCGAGTGCCGGACAGTGCGAGGGAGACAAACGGCTTGCACGTGTGCAACGCACGGCTCAAAGCGTACGGGAGGAAGCTGGGATTATTCATTCCTAAGGTAATTATGAACAACCTGACACGTAACTATATTAATGACGTAGGTAATATTTCACGTATTTGTAAAATTAATTTGACGAAAATAGCGATATTTATTTAGAACAGTGTAGATAAAATGTATGAACGTGGTTTAATATTTGATTATTTCAGTACTTATTTTATTGCTTCAGAAAGCTAACTATTTAAATAATGGCACACTTGTTAAACTTATATTCTAATAAATACTACTGTTAATGTTAGAACAAATCATATATTTATTGAATTCTCTCCATAAAAAAGCAAGCATGGAATCAAACCTATACAACCTCTGTTAACGTAATTTTATTATTTCTGTATTTATAGCATGGAAATGCAAATGGAACATACGCTATGCATAATGAAAGCGATAGATATAATACGAAAAGATATAGCGGAATAGTTACGAAAAAATTCTGAATGTTCTTAAAAACTTTTTAACGATAAATAATTTTAAGAAGCCTCAAAATATATGCTTTTATACGTGTTAAAAAAATTTCACGTTCTTTTCCATGTCGAGAGAAAGAGACGGACGTTCTGTCCTTCGATTTATATACACCGAATGTAATATAACGATTCAAATATGTATATGTTCATTGAATATTTATGAGAGTTTTGTGTTGTAAATTCCTTACCTGAAACATGTAGGTAGTTTTATTTATTCAAATGAATCGATTCCAAATATTTAATGGGTTTTTCAACAATAAAATAAATATATTAATTCTGAATCAAATCTTGTTATTTTAAGATTTTGCATTATAACGGAACTGTCGTGTAACGGAAATAATATTATCTAAATTTAAAATCATGTACCTATTTCATCGTTGCTAACTTTTGTGGCGAACTTTTTTTAGTTTGAGACTTACATTCATCTATTAAAGCTATTTACTATTTTACTTAACTTAATACATATAGTTTAGTAAGATTTAAAGCGTGAAGTGTTTAATTATTGTTGGAAAATTCTCAATGTAGTAATTACCTTTCGATCCGATATTTACGTGGACCTTGCGACGTCATGTAATTATAAATGACGCAATCTATCGAAGTATCGATCTCTATGGTATATTCCCATGCATACGTCGCGTCGAGTTAGTCACGGACGTTATAAAAGTCTTGTATGAATATTGTTTAGGCATATTTATTATAAAAAATAAATAAATGTAAAATGGATGTAACGTTTATCATGGTGTAGTACTTTCACAAATTAATTTAATAAGCTACTTTTAGCGTTGAATTGTACTTTAAAGTCAGAAGTGTATGAGTTGAAATAATTTTACAACTAGAACAAAGTATATATTTCTATTTAAAAACCGGTAATTTTGCGGTTAACTTAGCACCAAATTTCTTAATAAGGCGGGTTATGTTTCACTTACGCGGATAATCAGTCACTGATCTAACGTGGGTAGGTCACCTTATGCAGAAACGGAATAGGATTTATATTGCGTCATCATATGGCTCAAACTGCTTTTATATATGAAACCAAATCCGGCATGAATTGCTCGACTCATAAATTGCGACTCACTGGCCCATAGAACTACGCTCATATTTGGCCTTGATAATGATTTTTAAATTCGTCGTTTCTTACTAGTTCAATTTGAACGACACAGGGCCTCATTCCGATATATACACCTACATTTACACTCTATATGTAAATGAAGGTACAATTCATATTGTTCTTTCAGTATCAATGTAAAAAAGACAGGTGTTTTATAATTGGACATTGAAATATATTGATTAATAACCAGATTTGTTTATTTTAAATTGTTAATTTGGGGATAAAATGGCACGGTTTGTGGAGGTGGTTTCCCAATGTCACGCGGCGTCTTTGATAGGAATTATGAATGTACCAAATGGAGACTCATGTAACGAGACAATATTTGTATTGTAAGGAACATGCATTAAAAAATTTAAATACATTAAAAAAATAATGGAAACATTTTCTATTCTGGGAAAAGTATTTAAAATTTTGCAGTTTGTGTCTCATAGGTATTAATAATAATAGTCTTTCTTGTTACAGCATGGTGGAAATAGAACAGCATTAGATACGGAGAGTGGTGGGGCGACGGCTTCAGATAGCAGTGGTGACTCTGTGTTTACGCCAGGGACTGAGCGGAGATTAGAAAAATTACCTGCTATGCTCGGGGTGCCAATGCACGATGTGTACCTCAGTGGCGCTTTCCCTGTGATTATATTTTTTTTTCATAAATTTCTTCATAAAGATCCAGATAAAGTACAAAATTTATACCAGAGCTATCTGGTATAAATTTTGTACTTTAGTATGGCTGTGAAATAAAATGAAAAGCTTCACTGTACTTTGCCAAAATGATAACTGGATTATGTTTTTCGTATATTGCATACTTCAGCGATCCTACAAACATACGAAATAAGTATACAGAACCTGTCTAAAAAGTAATGAATCCTAGTATGTTTACTACGTATTTTATATGTAATTTTTCAGTCTTTTTTGTCTAAAGTATTTCATAGTGCACGCGTGTGTCGCGAGCCAGAATTTATCAAGAACGGTTCATAGTTAAACAATTCTTATTCTTACAGTTTTGTTATTCACCTCTTATATGATATTTAGTTTTGTCACAAAAAGACTTGAAACACAACTTTCAAAATACTTGTTTATCTACTCAAATTTAGTTCATCCATACATTATAATTATTTTGTTTTCGATTAGGTAGGTATTTTGATGCTCAAAATGACGAAATTAAGATTTTAAAAGCTGCTAATAAGTGTTGTTTAAAGTTTGATAGAGCTATAATTAAACAAATTAACGTCTATTAAATATTTGTTTTTATTGACAGTCCAATAGCACGCGGCCTGAAGAAATCCTAAGACGGGAAGGCTTCACATACGTGACACCGAGGCCTAACGACTACACTCGTATGTTTTCCGCGCCCGCGCGACGCTCTGCGCCTGCACACCCAGAGTCACCGAGACAGGACAAGAAACCTAGGCCTTCGCCACTTCAATCGCCTGCCGCAGACGTGCAACTTAGGGACAAGTCCGCAGCAGTCGATTCGGCGGAAAGATTGAGTGCCTCTGACTTCTACACCGTCAGTGAGGATTCCACACCGCAACCTTTCAAAGGTAAGTGTTTACACTTGTAATATAGAACATTTCATCATTAATAAAGATTTTTAGAAAAACATTATCTAGTGATTTGATGTACCGGGTTGCAGTAAATCGTCACACGTATTGTATTAAGTTTTGCATCTGATCTCAGGGTAATATTTTTATAGTCTACATATTGTTCTAAACATAGCTACGTACTGATATAGAAAAATACCAGCTAACTACCAATTACATTATTTAAACAAAAGAGATCAATTAGCGGATTACAGACACTTCCATTTAGTAAGTTATTTTTCTTCCCAGGAATGTATGATGAAGATCTTCTGCTCGGTTCTCGTACGCTCGTGTTCAGTATGAGCTCAGACGCGCCATGTTTTGCTGCTATGGTTCTCGCCGCGCACTATATGGGGCTGCGGCCTAACAATACTGTTCTCTTAGTGCAGAGTATGGACCCAAATAAAGCCCATAACGTAAGTATATAGAAAGGAGAAACAAATCAATATACATGAGATCAGATTTTCCCGCTCACTATGCTGAAAAAATCTGGACACAGGTTGGAGCGTAGTTTTTGTCCACTAAATCGGACCCTATACCTCATGGATAGTTAGAGTCCCTAATATTTATTTGCATGTGTCGGAAAGCTGACCGTCCTAGTATTATACGGCCTAATGGGCGAATTGAACTGCATGGGAAGCACGCATAATCAGACCTATTGTGACATGCAATACTACTACGGACCTACCTACTGTACTGTGGAGCATGTTTATTTTCATGATAATATCTATTAAAAAATATGTTAAAACTATACTGCTAAATTATAACTAAATAGTTTTAGATAAAAAAAATACCGTGCGTTTTTAGTTGGAAATTGTAATGTATCTATTCTTTTTAAACAACTTTGTACATAAAAAAAGTATGGAAAATATTACTTCTTTTAAATTTTTTCAATTTATCCTGATCACTGATCGTATTGCTTTCCTAAAAGTTCTTCCCACTAGGTCGAAAATGTCTAAGTGGCGGCATCTGTACTTTACATCAACTTCATTTATTTTACAAATTTTCTGTCTTTGTTACAGTATAGCGAAGTGGCAATCAAAGATTATAACCGCGGTCGTCACTACCTCGTCGATTTGGCTCGTCGTGCAGGTATCCCAGTATTCGACAACGTCGATTCAACCATGTCCTACGTGGTCAACAGACTGAGGACCCTATAGCACATCATTAGCTAGCTTGCATCTAGTGGTTTAAATCGCCTTATATTTCTAAATATATTTCTATATAGTACAGACAAAATACAAAAGTGTATCAGATTTATGTAAAACATTGTTTTTAAATTATGACTCTTGGTTTGGAAATGCGTTTTTATATCGGTCACTTCGGACAGTGAGGGAGTTCAGGTTAACATTAAATCAAATCACAGCTGAATCTCACCCGTCACCATTACGTTGTTCAATATTTTAGAAGCGACCCTTTTCACAAATGTATTAAAGACATCACAAAGCAAAAACGACTTTATTACGGCGATGTAAGAGTCTCATGCGTGTACTTATTTTTCAAGACGTTTAGTTTAGTACAAAACATTGTCTCTCTTTTATTCATCACTCTCTATTGTTAGTGTAACTTAATGTAGGCACTAAATTTTAATACAATTCAACTATGTGTTTGCGCGTGAATGTATGGTGTTGGAGGTGAATGTATGATGACGAGGAAATAACAAATCTCTGTGATGAATTTGTTTAGGAAATTTTAGTATTGTGAATTTTCAATGCATAGGTAATTAGCTAAGTAAGTTGTGGTGTGTAAAAATCCCATGAATTTAAAAATAGTGTCCGAATTGTGATTATTTTAATAAGAAATGTATTTTACAACACAACCGTCTGCTTCACTATGTAATAAGTTTTAATGTTCCCTTATATTTATTTACTGGAGTTCATGAGATTCTTGCACATCCATAGTATTGTAACACAGGCAAGTTCAAGTCAGATTCAAGAAATTTGATTCAAATGCTCAGAACGGGATTATGAGTAAATAAATATATATTATGTTTGGATAAGTAGCTTGTCCTTTTTGGCATTTGAATCAGATTCTTGGTTATGAATGACCCCGTGAATCTGTATGAATATTCATTAAACTAAAATTAAGTTCAGTGGTGGTATTTCAGCGCTATAATGTTTGGTGACCTGCTCCAGTGAATTCGTAGCGAATTTACAAGTGAGTTTGTAAATGGGCTTAGATAGTTGCACCAGTTGCTTTTTGGAAATTCTAAATTGTATACTAAGCTCTCTGTCATTTAAATCCATAGTTGCTGCAGTTCTTATCAAACTTAAAAAAAGCTCTGTAAAAAAACTCACGACAAATATTAATTTCAACAAAAGAGTTTACTAAAGAAATAACTGTTGGTTTATCCTAACTTGGATTGAAATAAAGAGAGAAGACTATTTTAGTTTAGTGATATACAATGCAGAATGGGAACCAATGATTTACTGACGATGATATTCGTACAAATGCTATAAATTTGGAGTAGTACAGTGGGTCTAGACGATTCTCTCAAATTAGATCTTAATCATAATGCGTGGCAGTCCTTGTATGTGTTTATTTCACACAGATAAAGGATAAAAGTACAAATGTATTGCTCATGTAGCAAATTTAAGGATTTGTCGTGTTATTTTATTGTTATGCAATTTCTAAACAATATAACATCGTATACTCATTTAATAGCTATATTAAATATTAAGATTTTTAAGAAATTTACCCTTTTATGCAAAATTATAAATTTTAATGCTTGCAAGTATAACGAAAATACTATCAGGCTAAAAAGCCTTGATACCATACCTAATTTAGGTATAGTGTAGTTAATATTAGATAATTTTAGTTTAAATAAATATTTGACCCACTGTCTCTAAAATTATTAAATTTTCATTTATTCAGCAAATATTATTTGCTAGTCACACTACATATTAACATTTCTAAATACTTTGTTATATGGTTTGATAGTACAAATATCTAATTTATAGTGAAATATTTCATGTGTATATCAATTATAATTTTATGCCATGTACGCTTATTTTAAACTAAAACATCACATATGTAAATATAGAAATTTGTAATTAATGTTGACTTTTATTTGAACCAAAGATTCTCTTACTGAAAGTAATAACAGTTTGTTTAATTATAGTATATTAAACATTCTGATGACAAACTTTTGTATATTCAAATACAACTACACAAATATTAACAAATACTGAATTGATATATATACACGCAAGGAATGAAAAATTCATGTTAAAATATAGTCATTTTTTGTTTGTCCTTTCTGTGTGTTTGTTCCTTGCTTATTTGCTGTTCCTTACTTCTTAAACCAATTAATTCTTTACTCCTCTCCTGAATTTGAATATTAATATGATTATGGCTATTAGATCCGGGTGCATGTCTTGATAGAGAACTGTTTAATTTCGCTATCTCCCTTTCTACTCTCTTTACATCTTCTGTTATTTTAAATTGTTCTATATTCAAGTCTTTGCTTGAAGATTGTTTTAAATCAACTGCTGGACCAGCTGCAGCTTCTTGGTCATCAGGATTATTTCCCAGTGTTCTGTTCAAGAAATTAAAAACATTTCTTCTTTCTCTCTCTTTCTCTCTTTCATACGCTCTTTTGTTTCTGTCTTCTTCTTTCTTTTGTAATCTTTTAAGTCTTTGTTCAACCTAAAAAAATAAAAGAATTATTATTGTAATCCTAAACTAAAAAAGTACTCTGTTTGAGCCAGTTTGGATAAAATTTGTCCAAAAGGTTTTATCTAAGGAGAAATAAAAAGTTCTCGAGGGACGTGATAACGAAATCGTCGCGGGTTGATCCGCAGCTAGCGAACTTATACTGGCAAATATTTATTAATACTTTCATATTTTATTAGTAAGTATACCTGAAAATAACAAATATTATCGCAATATTAAGTTTACAAATTAAGGTTACAATGATTTGTCAGATTCACTTGAATGTCATTTTGAAAACAGAAACAAGATAAAAAATTTCTTACTTTACAAGGATTATGAAGTAAAAGAAATTTACGCAGTAATATCGTTGGCTAAAATATTTTTATCACCTTCAAGGGATCCTGAGCAGCATTTTTTTCCGACATAGCCATGCACTGATCCAGACTCTTCCCAGCCGGTAAAACCCTCGCCTCAACCGGCTGCACGCGGCCGTCGCTTGAAGCGCCCAAACCAGTGCCCGGCACGTAGCCCATGGCGAGCATTAACTTGGAGCCGATTCCCTGAAATAATGTTATATTTAGAAAATAATTTGATAAATCACATCACTGACCAAAAATGTCTATTTTGTACTTATGTTGTTTATTGAATACATACTCACTCTTGTGTGTCGTTCCCACTCGCCCATAGCAGGTGCATTGTTCTGTAAGCTTTGTTCAATCAATAAGGCGCGATCTTCAGTTTCATTTGGACGTGCGCTTTTGCTTTCAGGATATTCAGTATCGCTAAGACTGTCGTCTGAATCGCTGGAGTCATCATATTCAGCTGTTAATTACATTTCAAATTTTGTAAATATCTCATAAATAGCAGTGAAAAAGATTGCAGATAGAGACTGATATAAATAAATTATTATTATTTTTAATTTATTTATTTTATATACATTGGTAATTATTAGTAAGCAAATTACCGATTCACAAATGAAGTAATATCAAAACTTCACAGAAATTACTATAGTATATAGTAATTCCACTTTGGCAAATTGCGAAATTCAACATTTAAAATACTGTTACAGTATTTTAAATAAAATAAATAAAAAATGTGTTTATTTCAGTAATCTGAAATACAAACATTGCTGGGATTTCACAACAAGTAATCAAAAGAGACATGTGTTGGTAATAGAAGCCCACTACTTCCCTTGTGGATAACAGAAAATTCTACAATGTCAAAGTCAAAAATAACTTTATTTAAATAGACTTATTTACTAAGCTCTTTTAAATCGTCACAACAGGGAATATGTATAAGAAAATAAATAAATATAATTATAAAGGCAATAGTCATAATTTTACTGGGTATCAACCGGGCATTTACTAATTGTCCCAGTTATAGTATTTAAATATGTACTAAATAAATTGTTAGTTTTAATTTTAAAATAATACTTATTTTAAAATTAAAAATAACACTAGTATGCATATTCCCAATCAACCCTACTACCGCTTCGACGAATTAGTAGCTGCAGAGAAGAAGCGGCGCAAGAAACTCTCAGCCTTTAGTATTTATAATGACATTTACAAATCAATTATGTCATTATGTATTAGTATTATAAACATATACATGTTTTGTTTTACAGTGCATTAAAAAATATATTTTTAAATATTGCAAAATATAATAAATAAGTGCAGGGAAGCAAATTATAGTGGCCACAAATTTTTATCTTTAAAATAATCTTCTACCTTGTAATACCCCTTTTTCATCAAACAACTTTTAATAGTGGACTTAAATTTATGCAGAGGCAATTCAATAAAACTTTGTGGTATCATATTGTACATTTTTATACCCATTTCTATAAAACAATTACCGGTCTTATGCAGTCTGTGGCTTGGAAAGGCCACAGACTGCATAAGATAAAAGAAAAGTATTACAATAGAAATTGAGTAATAAAATGACAAAAACTATAATAATAATTATATTATAGAAAAATATTTTAAATTATATTAAGTAATTTTACTTAATGCAAATCTACTTTTCCAGTTTGGCTATGAATTGGGTGCATAAAATGCATGGTCTCCTTTGGGTTTTTGGCTGTATGCTTTCCTCTAAAATTTTAGTGTCCACACAGCGCATTGAGTTCGAAACCCATATGTCGCCCGCGCCGCTCAGAGCAAACTAGCGGATCGTCAGCTGCTTACTGTCCAAATAGGGGCACAGCATAGGGCTGTAGAGACTGAGTTGATAACTTAATTCATATTATATGTTGCATCAAAATTTTACTACTCACTGTTCAAAGGGAAAATCTCTTCAAATAAAACAAATAATTCCTCAGAACCCGACTTTCTCTTTTCGCCAGATTTGACACCATGCTCTAACTTAGCCAAACATGATTTTTTGATTAAATCAACACTTTTTATGATAGCTCTGTGCCACAAGTGGTACTTTTCAGAGGACTTTTTAGTCAAACTTGTATCCTGAAAGAAAAAATAAATATTTCTACTGAGGATGCCTAATAATGGTGTCGATTGCATCATAACGAAACTCTCATAGATAATAAATTGACAGATGCTGTGCTATTATTTTTGGAAATGAAGCAACACTGTTCGACAGCTACATAAAATATTTTGTTAATCAATTGTATGGGTTATCAAATGATACCAGTTTTTTAATACAATGTAATTATTTTGAAATGGACTTGCATACCGAACATGGAACTGACTATAAAACAAAATTGTTCCTTGATAGTTTTTTTAATCTGTGGCAAAATTGTCATAATAATAAATTATAAAATAAAAAAATATAGGTACCTCACCCTCTGGAGGTTTTATTTTTAATAATATCCTGCTCCCAATTTTAATTGATTCAAAATTTGGTTCTATAGCATCTTTTAAATCTGATAATGGTGTGATGTTGCCATGTGAGTATCTGTAATAATAATTAAATAGTTAGTTAAACAACTATCTTTCCATTGATAAAACTTATTTGTTTTATAAAACTCACCTACATTTCTCATCCTCAAATCTACACTCTCCATTGAGATAAAATGGACATGGCAGCATTTCAGTATGGGTAGGATGAGTAAATAAAACTCGAACCTGTAACACAATGATCCAATTCTGTTGTGCATGGACTAAAATTAAATTTATGTCCAGAATTACTATTTCATTACAATCAGACCACAACATAAATCTGGCAGAATACTGTATATGTATACAAAAATCTCTGTGCATGTGCTCTGATGGTCAGTGCAAAACAATGGACTTCAAGTTTTTTGTGAACTGTTTTTAATTTGAAGCTATTTAAGAATAAAAAAAAAACACCATTTCTGTGCTATAATAACTCCAAATTTGTTGTACATGGACTAGATGAAATTAAAGTTATTCGCATCTCTTTCATTCCAATTCAATAAGAAGGGATAAGGGTGACTTTTAGGAAGGTAAAGTAAGTCAAAACTGTATTGTTTATACAGTTTTGAATTATTTTAATTGGCATGATTTAATACATACATACATAGATACACGTTAAAATAAGAAAAAAATGCTTAAGAGTCACCATTTTAGAAATATCACCAAAACAGCAACATATAAATCAGTTTTTTTTTGTTGTATTGGAGTGAAAGTAGTAATACCAAACTTAAATTCAATTAACTTCATGTACATCAGAATTGGAGCAAATAATGAGTTTTAATTATATTAGTTTACCTGTAGGTCTTTGAATTGGTCATCATCTTGATGGGGTACTACCTCACTCACCATTGCATTATGCAAGCTAGGCTGTCCTCCCCATTTATGTGTATGGTATACAGCACATTTCATACCAAGCAATGTGGCTAATTCATCCTGTTACACACAAACATTATAAAAAACCTGTATTAAATTCTGGTTTCATTAAAATAAAAACTTGAAGCAAACAAAATAATACGATATAAGATAAACATTTATTTTAATATACTTATATTTCTTTGTATTTTTGATATTTCCTTGACATAACTACCTCTTATTTTACTACTACACTACTACAAAATATCAAGCAGCACTGGTCCAATGCTGTTTCACACACACTTATAAAACAACAGTGTATGTCTATGCTATTGCTTGACAGATTAATTAAAATAATTTTAATTTAATAAATTTTTTTGGTTCATTCATTCGGAGTAGAATTTGTTTCAAAGGAAAAATCAGTTTTTTATTCTTCTTCTTTTTTAATGGTACCTCAATATCACTCTCTCCATTATCCTCATATTGGGCCACATCCTTTGAACATTCAGGTTGGTTTTCTTCATTTGTATCATATGCCCCACTCTTAGCCATCTCCTGCTATAAAATCCAAATAAAATTAAAGATATGAATTTAGTAACTGCTGCCCAGTATTCAGATTAAAAAGTAACAAACAGACACACCTGAAGATCGCACATGTGTGGACAATAACGTAATATGCATGGATGGTAGACAAAAATACATGTAGTGACCTAATTTATTAAAAAAGCACTTACCATAAATAAGGCATATTCATCATCCAATTCAACCTTTTCGTTGTTTTCTGATTCATTTTGGGGATGACTATTATTTGTCTCTTCCTTTTTAGATACTACCTCTAAGTTTTCCTGAGTAAGTTGTATGAGTTCTTGTAATTCAGATTGTAGTGCCACCAATGACTCTCGTTCACTTACTTCTTGTGTAGCTATTAAGGCTGCATTGACCATAGAAAGCTTAAAGAACCATAAAAAGGGTTGGTTATTTATTTTATGTTTAAATATAATTTGAAAGATTTAACGCAATAACTTCTTACTTATTTATCCGTAATATCAATCACTTACTTGGTCTTTATATTGTGAAATTGAAAGAGTAAGTTCTTCCATTGTTTTATTGCATTTAAATTGGGCATTATGTTGTTGTTGTTTAATACTATTAAAGGGAAGGCAAAGGGAACTAAGATTATACAGTCATATCGTATATAGTTATTTCATTATTTATAACTCCAGTATACAGGTGGTACATATGCCCCATGGAGTTTTTAGCGAATAATACACCACAATTTTGATTTTCAAGAACATTTTTGAAAATGGAATGCAATGTGCAAGCAATAACCATGAAATTATTCGAAAATGGAATGCTATGTTTATAATTTCGATTAAATGATAAGCAAATGAGTTTTTGGCGCCTAATTAACGCTGTATGATGTATTCAATATATTAAAAGATATATCGATCCTTTTTGGAACTAAACTACAACAACTTCATAACGAAACTGTCACTATAACATGAAATAAAAAATTCAGCACCCAACGGATTTGATGACATATGGGAGAAATTAAAAAGATATAAATTCCGGTTTCTATCAACATCGATACAATTAATATTTTTTATATCTATTGCATTAACATTACTTTTCACGAACCTCGTACTGTAACAGCATGCCGTATGCCTTTGCCAGTAAAAAAAAAATTAGTGTAATATTTGACACTGACATATATAGTCTGTGACTGTGTTTATATTTTGCTATTTTCTTGCTGGCAAATCCAATAATTGGACAAAATGATGAAATCTTTGTGATTTTTTAGCACATTTTGCCATTTACTTACTTATTAGTGCACTCATAATCTCTTATATAAAAACCATAGTATTTGAAGAACAAACAAGTGACATTAATATGCTTGAAACAGAAAACATAGATGACGACTACTTTACTCCAGCTTCAAGGTAGATCCATTTATTTATTTACGATAATAATATGCCATACTATAATCATCTTCAGATACTGCCTATTGTCTAAAATGATTTGTCTATTGTTGCTTATAGTTTTCCTATCACAATCCTGTGATTTATAGAAATTAAAATGCTTAATTATAAAATTACTTTCACATTTATAAAGGCTTTTGGTTGGCTATATTATGACCAATTTTACGTATGTATTCTTCTGTCTTCAATCCAGGAGGGATCACCAACCATAAGAATTAAAGGCAGACAGTATTTTATGCCAGTATTATTTCAAATTACCCAAAAACAATGCTTCTCATACACATAATCATTAAATTATATGTATATTATACACAGCACTAGGCACAGCTATTATTGAGATGTGTTGCATAATGTCTGTGCTGAAGCATATTTAGGGCCTCTCAAACTGCAGTTATGCTGTAAATTTCTAATGTATCTTCTCACTAAGGCATAAATAAGTATCTCGAACTATAGTAAGTATGGGCAATCAAAGTGATGAGCCAATGTTTATCATAATATTTTTTTTTTATTGCAGTACTTCTTTAGCAAATATATTTGGGAAACCTAGAAAAGATGTAACTGATAATGAGTCTCTAAGGTATACAGCACCAAAACCATCTCAATCACAAACTTCAAACTCCGAAGAACACAAAGCCACACAATGTATATTTGCCTGTGCTCTCTTAGGTTATGAATGGTGTGTATTTCTTACTTTAATGCAATCACAATTATGAAATTTGTTCAGTTTGTGTTTTGTAAACTTTCAAATGAATTTAATGTTATTTTTTATAGTTGTTAATATATGTTATATTTTTTCAGGACTAATGGGGCATATATCTCCAGAGGTAAAATAGGCTTTGCTTTATTAAAAATATTAAAAACTGGATTCCATAATATAATACTTTATGATTCTAACAAAGTAACATTATCAAACATGAAAATTACAACAAATTTTGAAGTTACAGTTAGAGAAAATGTTTATTTCTCATATCTTGACAATTATAATAAATATTGGTGTTTGTATGCATCTGAAGAAGAAATGAAGAAGATTATCAACTTGCTAAAAAGTTTTAATGCAGTGATTAAATGTTCATCTAATAATGACAAAGAACCACCAGAATTGACTAAACCAGAATCAACTAGTGCCATAAATGAAACTACAGAGAACTTTGGAAATGGAAGTGACACAGATTCTTCAGTAAACAGAAAAACTAAAATTTCAATATTAAGTAGAATGGCATGTATGGGTCAATCTGTTTTACCTCCTAGGACAATATCTGCTGAAAAATCAAGTGATTCTTCTGATACAAATGAAACAAGTGATTACAAATGTATCAGACCTAAGCCCGTTAAAGTTGTAGCAAAAAGAAGCCGTTGTGATAAAAGTGTTTCTGATAGCCAGAGTTTGGTTGAAGCACACAAAATTGTCATTAACAACTCTGAGTTTTCTTTGGATAATATGCCCTTATTTACATATGCAAATGGACAGATTGTGCCAGTTGCAAATTCTAACTTAGTATCAAGTTCAAGCTCAAGTAATGGAAATGATCTCAATATTTTTATTTCTGAACAACGAGTGAACAACAGTGAACAAAGAATAAATATAAATAGGATGTCTGACAAAATGGATGAGGTGTTAAGAAAAATATCTCACATAGAAAACAAAGACACTTTTAATGGTTCCAGTAGCTTCCAAATAGAAATAATGCAAAAATTACTAACAGAATATGAAAATAAAATAAAAGTTTATGAAGAGATAATAAATACCAAAAAATTAGATGAAAATAAACACGTGGCAAGAGTAATTTTTGAAGAGAAGCAGAATCAAACTGAGGAGAATGAAGCTGATAACTACTTGAAAGAGAAAATAAAACAACTAGAACAACTATGTCAAGATAAAGATGCTAAAATATCTAATATTAAAACTGAATTCAAAATTCTCAACAATAAATGTGAAGATGATATTATTAAAGAAAAAAAACACAGTAAACAATTATTAAATGAAATACAAAACTTAAACCAAACAATCAAAAAAAATAATGAAAAGCTAAATATCCTTAAGCAATGTGAAGACCTGCCTACCAAAACCGAAAATGATGATTTAGGGAATAAAATAAAGAATATAATGAATAACACTTTTCATGCTATATCAGCAGAGTTTGAAAATGACGATACTTACCGTGGGTCAACTGTAAAAAGCGTAATGGCAACTGTTATCAAGCGTGTTACCATAGAATCATTAAGCAATATTTAATTTATAGTATAAGTATTGTAATAAAATAATCATATTAAACACTTTACTTACTTCTTAATTTTTTTACTCATTAAAAAAATAAAGTTTACACGAATAGCAATTCTGAAAAACCAAATTAAATTATGAAGTGTTTATAAAATGAAACTATACTAAAAGTAAATCTCTCTCCCTCGCCACTAAACAATAATTCTCCTATACCATTCCTTCACAAAAAAATGTTATATTAGTAATAATAAATTGAATTTGTAACATCTGTCAATCTGATTTTTACGATACAATGCTCATCAACATTAATAATATTCCTCACACTCGCACCACAAATTAATCATAATTAAGAGCTTGACTTGAAAACGGAGAAATATATTTGATATGCACTAAAATTAACATACAAACATCCATGAGTCCTGAAATACTTATCATACAATCATTAATCTAGTTTCTTATTTCTAAACTTAAAAGGGTACAATGTCACTGAAATCGTTAAACATGGAATACATCTTTCACCGTTGATCATTAGCTTACAGGTGTCTGGCGCGAAATGGCGGGGTTGGTTGGGTGCTGTATATTTTATTTCGTATATAGTGTTGTAAAGTAGTTTTTGTAATGAAATTGATGTAATTTTATGCCAAAAAGGATAGTTATGTCGCGCAATATATGGAATACATCATTCAGCGTTAATTTAGGACTTACGTGAGATTTTTCAGTGTTGCATTTCCATTCATTCATTTGTAGGTTAAATTCATTTATTTAACAACATGTATGTTTTAATTCTCACTTACTTATCATTTCATCGTAATCATTATCATAACATACCATTTTCATCATATTCGCTTGCATTGTTTAAATTTTCAAATATTTTATCGTAAGTCATTAACAAAATGGCGGGACCTACCATTAATCGCCAAAATCTCGATGGGGCAAAGGGATAATTGCTCCTGTATCCTGGTTCCAGTTCCCAGATTCAGTTCCCTTTGCCTTTCCTTTAATAGTGATATATTTAAAAAAATAATTTAATTGTGACATTTTCAGTGTTTCATTTCCATTCAGTCATTTTAAGGGTCATTTATATAATATTGTATCATTTCATTATCATTGGCTTCTTTTTTTGTTGAATTCTCCCTTTTGCAGGGAAAGCAAAGGAAGCTGAAGCCCATACAGCCTTCTCCTTTGTAATATGTAGTTAATTCTTTGTTTATGGCTTCAAGAACCGGTGAATTTTTGAAAATAGTATGTTTTGTTACTAAAGTAACTGAAACCCATCCTAATGGCTGTCTAGACTGGTCTACGTACTAAATTAAATGCCTTTTAGTGCGCTCACAGCGCTGTGGCTGCTCATAAGCGTGATTCGGAATGTCCTCTAAGAAGTGTCACTGACAGACAGAACAGACGTAATTCTTTGAATTTCTATCTTTCATTATATCATAAAACAATTAAAATAAGTTAATCGTGTCCAATTTAATCTATCGGCCATTCCAAACGACTAAAGATATTTTCCTTGTGTTCATTAGTCTGTGATATAAAATAGTAGTAATTATTATAGCCTTGTGACCATGCCTGATATGTTCACGTGTATTACTTGCCAGGTAATATTCGAAACACCTGAACTGCAACGTGAGCATTACAAATTGGATTGGCACAGGTATAATTTGAAAAGAAAAGTGGCTAACATACCTCCTGTATCTTTGGAAGAGTTTGATAAAAGGGCTAAAGAGCATAAAGAGCAAGCTGAAAACGATAACCATGATGAATCAGAGTTCTGCAAATTTTGTTCAAAGCTCTATAATACTAAGAATTCATTCAACAATCACTTGAATAGTAAAAAACACAAGTTAGCACAATCACAATATCTTGAGCAGGAGCATAGTGGTCATTCAGATACAGATAGTTTTGTGAAAGTGGATGCGGGCCAGCCTTCAAACCTAGAAAGAGCTGAAACTGGAAAATTTGTTGTTGTTAATCCAAACGATTTGGAAGAAGAAGATATAGAAACTGATTCTGAGATAGAAGAGGTAAAGTTCAATTCATTTGAAATAACATCTATAATGTTTATAAATTGTGTTGCAATAATTTAAAAAGTCAGAAACAAATATATTACACAATCTGGCAAAAACTAACATTTACACATTATATTTAAATATATTACCTTCTTAATGATTACTTCTTCAAACTTTCAAACAAACAAATACATACACTTGCATAAAGTGTAAATTTTATATATTGTTTTTCTTATTGACTCAAATATTTGAGGAGGTGGCTTGGTCAGATTATTCTATGCTGCTGTAGCTATCTTTGCATATTAACTCTTCTGCCCTTCATTTCTATGCTCATTGATTATGCTTTTTATAATGTCAAATTTTCAGAAATTAAATTTGTGTAGGTTTAGTATCTTAGACAGTGTCTCTATAGAATAGTTGTTTATCTTTATTTCAGCTTGATGATGATGAATGGGAAGAATGCCGTATTAAAGGAAGTGATTCATTAATTAAGCCTAGAGACTGCTTGTTCTGCACCCACCACAGCAAGAATATGGTGAAGAATCTAAAACACATGTCCGAGGCACATTCATTTTTCATTCCAGATGTTGAATATTGTGTTGATGTAAAAGGATTATTCCTGTATCTTGGCGAAAAGGTAAATTGTTTTTTATTATTATAGAGTAGAGTATAGATTGACATAAAAATGAAGGTTATTGTGCTTTACCTAAGTTTACTAGTTAATTATAGATGGATAAAATTTATGTCTGGTTCTGAAAGCACCCTTTAAATCTAAATTTTATTTCAGTATGTCCTATTATCTAATTATGTATAGGAAAAGGACAGCAAAAATTTTATTTCTCATATCTTAATTGAGGACGTCATAGACAATTTCAGACCTTATGCATGATAGGTTTGTTTTCTAAACGAAACTCATTAATTTGGTGTAAATGCTTTCTTTCTTAATGTCAGCTGTCCTTTTTGCAATCATATTGAGAGAAAGAGATGCACGATCTTAATTTTAATTAGACTGACTATGAATACAACTTGGGCCACAATCTTCCTGTTGAAATCATCCTTTTGTGAACAATTTTTTTTAAAATTTAATCAACAATATTGAATATTTGTAGACATCTTAGTATTTATATGACTGTAACATGGCTATTGACTAGGTTTAGCTTGATAGGGATGTTTGAGCCAACACCTTGTATGTTAAAAAAATATGCTTAATTTCTACCCTGTTAAACTGTCTTACAGATTTCACAAGGCTACATGTGCCTGTGGTGCAATGACACAGGACGGACATTTTACTCCATGGAAGCAGCCAGAGCACACATGGTTGACAAAGGTCACTGCAAGATGCTGCATGAAGGACTGGCTCTTGCTGAATATGCAGAATATTATGACTATAGGTAAATTATTGTCAGATAAAAATATTTATTTAAGATTCTTTTAACTCTTATAATTCAACATTAATGTCTTATTATTTTTGTGATTTGTTATTGATTGCATTTCATTTTCATAATTGTTAAGCTTGGTATATTAATAGAATCAAAATAAAGAACAACTCAAGACTTGTAACTTGCCTCAAATTGGGCAGTGGTTATAAGTGCTCTGTGTGAGGTGATGAGTTATTTGAGCAAGGTGAAAAGCTGTGGGTGCTCTAGATTTTTATAGCCATGTATCTATGAATTTTATAGCCATGTATCTCTGGTGCACGTCTGGTTTGGTAAGGTACAGTTGCAATACAGATGCCGCCTTGTGTAAACATGGCAGGGTAAAAAAGTTTGGCCGTCATCACTACACATAAAGCAGTGTGATCTCACTCAACCATTACGCTAGCTTGCTTACCCATACCTACGCCTCAGTTTTGTTATCAATAATTATGCGCCTCGCTTTGTTTATTAATTTAGTTATTGTAGGAAAATGTTTGTAGATAACGTAACTAAAAATATCAAGATAACTAATATTTACAATAATTAAGTTCCTTTATATTATATAGCAGGTGGGAGAAAAAGTTTCTTTGCATTTTAAATGCGAATTCAAGACATTTTTTACAAAGTTAATTTACATTTAATTACAGTATACATGTGCCATTTTGTCTGTAGACTTCTGTAGAGATCTTATAGGTAGATACATGATCCCGTTGCTGTAGAAATTTTGGGACTTCTGTTCAAAAACATGCAACAAGTAGTTTTGGTAGTCCACTTTTGATGTTAACCTGACACTGCCCAAAGTATTCTAAAGACACCGAAAGATGGGGAAATCTGAAGGTGCAAAGTCACGGCTATATGGTGGATGTATTAACACCTCCCAGCCAAGCTTTCTTAATTTTTGCTGAGTGGCTAAAGATGTATGTCTTTCATCACAATAACGCCAGACGGCGTTATTGTGATGAAAGACATCCGATTCGTGTTTGCGACAGCAACCACTCAAAAGTTCTTTTTCCTTTATATAAATGTTGTGAAATTTATATTGGATCATTGAGCACCATATGGGGTTGATGCCACGCAAATATGGTCAAAAGTCCCAAAGGACCAAATTATGATTTGCTATGTAATATTTTTTTTAATTTAAATTTAAATAAATTTTTCTTAAGAAAGATTTAATATATTATAAATACTTACATAATATGTTATTATAAATATTTTTGAAGTCACCTGTCATTTAAAAAACAGTTTATTTTAACTAATATTTTGTATTACAGTACTTCTTACCCTGACCATAAAGAATCTGATGACAACATGGATGCGGATGAAGAAGTAGAAGGCCCAACAGCATTGGAAGGGGATGACTTCCAGTTAGTTCTACCATCAGGTGTTGTTGTTGGTCACCGATCACTCATGAAGTTAGTATTGAAAAACCTACTCTAATTTTTAATATATTTGGTTCAAGATACTATTTCAAACGAATGCTAGGAGAAACACTGAACTGTAACATGAAGTTGTTGATTAGAGTTAGTGTACTTTGCGTTTTGATTGGAATATTAATTTATTGCTGCTGAAAAGTTTTAGCAAATTTATGATATTTTATTGTCATTGGTTGTAATAATCTATCTACGGATGGTTGAATACTAAGTTGCATTAAATCTTAACATATTATACAAAACCTAAGTAACATCTTAAAGTCTACTACGAAGAAGTAACGTGAAATAACGTAACTCAACGTGCGTTATGCGTGAGTATAATTTACTATGTTCATATGATATGTTTTTAGAATATCGATGGTTTTATTACGCTTAAAGAGGTAGCATGCTGGGTATAAGAGTAGGTAACACCATAACAACGTAGAATAATTATTTCCGTTGCGCCTGAAATATATAGTATAGTGTCTCCACTTTTTTTTTGTTGAGTTCTCTTTATTTAAGGTAAGGCAAGGGGAACTTAACCCTATACAGTAACGTCTTATGTAGAGTTGACTGCTTTATGCACTCATCGGAGGATCACTACATCACAAATAGTGATATTTTGCTGAGATTTTCTGTAAGGCGGATTTGATCTCCCATTAAAGCCAAGCCAATTCAAGTAAAAAATACCACAGTCTCGCTAAATCATCCCTTATTTACTAAATCTAATCATAGCCACTTACTATAAAGTTAGCTATGGTTAGCCGCCGCCCTGTTGTATCATTTTTGGTATAGTTTACATTAATCCAGGTAAGCACCATCTGCTTACCTGGATTAATGTAAAAAAAATCCAAATTGTAAACTATACCTTGATTACTTGAATTGGCTTGGCTTTAATGGGAGATCAAATCCGCCTTACAGAAAATCTCAGCAAAATATCACTATTTGTGATGTAGTGATATTTTTTTTACATTAATCCAGGTAAGCAGATGGCCCATGATGGTAAGTGGCAAGCATAACCTACATGAAATAGAAATCACTTGATATTGCTAGTGCATTGATATTTTTGTAGCGAGAAAAAATGTCGCCAATGCTCTATAATTACATTGGCTATCTAGCCACACACTGAAACAGCGAACTGCTTCACGACCGTAATGGGAAAAACACTTAAGTTTCATTTACTTGTGTTTTTTTTTGTTTTCGTTATTCTGGTAAATTTTAAATATTTATTGAGTTATTTATTTCTTTCCCCAGATACTATAAACAGAGTTTGTCACACACAAGCCAGGCTATTGTGAAGAAATCTGACCGCAAGTTGCATAGGCTTCTAGGAGTGTATCGTGCATTAGGATGGGCGCCCAAAGAGCAGGCACTAGCAGCAAAGTAAGTAATGTACTCTACTAAATATACTCTAATAAATATATCCCGTATTACTTAACACCTTGGAATTTGCAGTGTAAGGTAAGTCAGTAATTACATAACTGAAAAGAGTTGCATCTAGCTTACTTCTAGATCATTTCTACGCGTTAGTTTTGTAAACCATTGTGTATATTTATATTGAGAATAAGGCAGTAAGCTATCCTAATAAATTAAAATAAAATTAATCTTTTAATGATTTTTCTCGCTATCATACCACTATAAGCAGCCCCGTTTACTGTTAATTATTATTACGTAATAGAGAAGATAAAGAAAACTGAAGAAGCTAGTGTAATTTATCTTAGGAGATATTGTTTAATAAGTTATAGAAGAATCCATAATTCTTATTCGATACTTAACTGGTTGCATACTAAGTAATCGTTTTATTCTATCATATTTTTCATCGGAACAGATACATACGTTTACAAAATTTTGAAAATTTCACAACTCAATCCCCCCGATCCTACGAATTGTTTATTGCTGTATTACAAACTTTACCATCGCCATTAAATAAAATGGCGACAAAAATCACCCATACCATAGAAAATAAAAGAGATAATTTTTTTTACAGGAAAGCCAGAGACATTCATTTTATGAAGCGGGTACAAGCCAAATGGCAGATGAAACTCTCAGTCAAAAGTAACAAATTCCAAACACATTTCAGACAGCAAGTAAATTTTTAGGCATTCTCATTCGATATGTGTGCTCTCGATAAAAGAATATAAATTAAAACAAACTGAGCAATTTGATCCGTAGACATTTTTGTGAACGCTTTTTGGTGTGTATGTAAGTGTGAAAGAAAAAGATTATACCAAGGGCTCCCAAAATTTTACCAGGACGTGTTTGGATATAATTTAGAATTGTATGGACGCTAGCAAGTCTAGTGTAACAGTTGCACGATCAAAGTCGTTACTACTTTTTAAACTTAAAACCAGTCAAACTGAAATTATTAAAGTTTGTCCTTGAAACTTTGAAGATCGAATTTTCACACTTGTCAAGTCTATTGTATAAATCACAAAAAGTACATTTTGGTAAAGTAAAGGAAAATAGTTGTATAACTATGATTATTGTTTTAATGGACTATTATTTATATTGATTATTTAAATTAAAGTTGGTTTCTGAAGAAATCTTTGTTTTGTAGCAGGTTTTATTATATCACATTGAGTTTTATTTTTGAAAATAATATTGAGGAAATTCTAATAGAATTTAAAATGCGTCTTATTCGATAAAGTACAATCACGGACGAAACGAAAATAAAGACATCTATCAATACATCGTATCTTTCATTTGGGACCCCTTATGGTGAAATTGCATGATATAAGTGAGGGTGATGGTGAGCCCACAAGGCCGCAATGACCCTTGTAATTAGGGGGCAGTTAAGGTGAAAAAAGGCTGATGTGTCATAAAAATGGAAAATCGCCATTTTCCATTTTGACGAATGAATTATAGATTTCATATATTTCACGGCTTGTTACAAATAATTTTGCGGTCCGCCTTTCACTGTTTATACCTTTTTATAATTCACAGATCAGTACTAATGTAAGTTTTAATCGAATTAAACCGATTCGATCGTGTTTGTCGCCAAGTAAAAAACAGCAGTGCCTCTGTATATATTATGAACGTAATATCTACTAAGAAATATATTTCATATTAGATTCATTGATTTCAAAACGGAACAAAAAAACAATTTTAACTACATCAATAGTAGTTTTAATCTTATAAATATATATATAAAAATATATATATAGATATATATCGAGAATAATGTCTCATGAATTTCATTTATCTTCAAATTTTTTAAAACTGATCCATTCACACCTATAGCAAAGACAGTTTTTAAATAAAGAAAAATTTCACTTCCTTACGATGAATGTATGCTAATACGTAAACGCAACGTTATTTGTCGTGTGTTGTGTTGTATATTGCAATTAAATATTCCTTCTCAATAAAATGTGGTAGGATATGTTAAAATAAAAAATAATAATTATATTAGCATTTTATTTCTTCACACTAGTGTTTTGCTTTTTCACTCGAACGTATTTGTTGTCGTGTTTGAACGTACGTCGAAAAAACGTAAGTTGGTACTTACTTATATACAAAACGAATAAGCTTTTTCACTTTAATTTTTTAGTACATAGATACCTACTCGTAGGTAGGTCTGATAAAATGAAGAACGCCATAAAGGATCCCTTGAATGTTTTATCTTTCACTCGTTATTCATCATACAAAAAAATAGTTTAGATATCATAGCTGCTCCTGGTCCTAAATGATGTCAACTAAAATCTATAGTTTAATTAAAAAACAACCAGTTTAATGTGGCCCCATAAGCAAAGATTTACTTTTATAATTTCATGATGTTGCTGCAAGGAAGCTTGTGAAAACTAAGTTGATATATAAAGGTAAGTATTAAAATGGTCTTGGATCGAAACGATGTAAAACCAAGTAAGTATTTACTACAATTCCAATCATAGCGATCCTTCAAATGACAAATATGGTCTATAGATTTTTATGATTAAAAACATGATAAAAACATAAAGCCAGACATAAAGTTCAAGATGGCGCGCGGCGTTACGCTTATTAACAAATTAATAAAGAACTGGGATCGATTTCAATAGAATGAGGTGCTTGTAGGTAGACTTTGTAATCGGAGAATTGGAATTTTTGATCTGACTTATTAAAAAAGCACCTAGACTTGAGTTTTCAAAATTGTATTTGTAGATGCCATCGAGAGAGCGCTTACCTAATGAACAATGTAGTTAAATCCTTATCTGATCTTATCTAGCTACCTAAATTATAGTATGAATGATTATAATTAATTAAGTGCTGTTTTAATAATGTAGATTTGTTTAATAAGAATTTCTTAAGATGCATACAGCTTGTGGTTTGACGATTGGCGCGTGTTGTAATCTCAATTCACGCTACGAAGGCGCGCTATGACCTTGTAGGTTGTAGCAGATGCTGAGTGGTTACCATTTGGTTGTAGACCTTAGTAATTAATTGTATAATACAACCTATACTTTATACGTAATCAATGTAAATTCAATTTATTTATATGTAAGTATGTACCTTAAACTATTGTTAAAGTTTCTTGTTATGGATGCACCTATTACTTTAGCTATTTAATATTTACAGTATATGATGACATAGTACAAAATTTTCATCTTCTCCTGACCTGCGTTAGACTGTACACTCAGAATTATTTAAATTGTTTGGTGTTAAGGTATAATTTAATAGTTACTTAATACTTAATTTCATTTAATTTGAGATACATAATAACACGAAAATGGGTATAATATAGACATTGGTCCCAATTCCATTGTACACTGACTAAATTAAATTTAAGTTATTCCAATTCCTAAGAAGGCATAGAATGACATTAAGGTTTGTCAAGTTAGTTGATACTTAGACGATCCATACACTTTTGACTTATTTTAATTGGATTGTTTTATGATGTGCATTAAAATAAGGCAAAAACACTTAAGTCGCCGTTTTAGAAACGTCAAATGACGTCACTAGGCATCTGTCTTTTTGGTTGTATTGTACTGAAAGAGTAGTACTGACCTTAAATTTAATTTACTTCATGCACTACGGAATCGGAGCCATTATTCTTATTATCTTGTTTGGGCTACTTTCTGTAAGTCACTATAAGATAGGATATTACAAGAATAATTAGGCTTAACTCTTAATAATATTTATTTTCAAAGATAATAGTTGTTTCAATGACTTCCCTGCTGCAGTTCTTTTGCTGGGCAGTCGTGGTCGTGATGTGTTTGTACTGGAAGATCCAATACTCCTCTAGGAGCAGTGCCTCTTCTTGAAAATCCTAAACCGGCCTTTAAAATACATAGACCGGCTTCAAGGGTCCGTTGTCGGTCGCTTTCGTTGCCTAGAGCTGGATTGATTTCCACCAAGTCAATGGCTCGCAGGCGCCCAGTGGAGTGCAGGACTTCCATTAAGCAGATACCTTCGCGAAGAGTTAAACCACCTCTGACTGTATCAAAAAAGCAATTTTCCCAATTGAGCATATTTATCATCATACGTATATACGATCCACTGATGGGCACAGGCTTTTCTATGTAGGAGAAGCACATGAGGAGTCCTTGGCCATAACACCACCACGCAGGTGCAATGTGGGTGAGTTAAAATCCGGGTTTGTTACGGCAACCACTCTCACCCGAGTGGTTGCCGTAACAACCCCGGATTTTAACGGGTAGTATCAACAGCTTAACGTGCCTTCCAAAGCGCGGAGGACCTCGCGATAACATATTTTAAATGCCCAATTTAGAGACCAACCATGGCAAAAGATTCTTTGTTTTTATAAATGAAACCAGAGTGTTCGAGTTATTATGCCACCAAGTACTTTAAAACACGATCGAGACGTTTCGTTTCGATTGAAACTTACAAAAGGGGTACTAAACCCGCATCATGTAAACAATAAAGTTCCATCCTGATTCCCTTCATATTTTGCATGGATGTGATCTACGTACCTAAACAACTTCGTAGATATAAATTATCCTGAAAAAATACATAGATATCTAAGGATAAATCAAAACAAAAAAAACCTTACCCGGCGTGCCTGTACTCGGTGCTTCCAGAGCATCCAGGGCATCAATATCAAAACTGACATGGATAGGTTTGTTCATGCATGGGTCCAGTAATTGGAGAATGTGGTTGATAGAATTCCTAATGCCGTGTCTGGAATAAAACATGATAGGTATGTAAAGTATCTATGTAGGTATCTTCTTCATTCGTAGTTCATATGTCATTAACAATGCTTTATTATGTAATAAAAAATGATAAGTTAATTAAATAAATTGCTTTCTTTTTGTTTGAACTTTGGAGTCAAAGCGTAGTTGTTGTATTCGTATGTGATAGGTATGGTGACTTGAAACTGAATACTAATAATTCGACGTCCATGCTTAAGAAAGGTTCGGGAAGTGCTTGCAGATTAGTTTTCTCGTAATTATTCGCCACTTTATTTAATGGATACCTTTCCTAATTGGACACTAAATGACGTATATGTATGTACCTATGTAAGAGTAACCGATTAAAAATCATAGTATTTTCATAAATTATATTTAAATAAAACTATAGATAAAACTATTTGTATTTATTACTTTTGTATTTAATAATTTATTAGTAATGTCTGTACTTTATAAGTAGGTAAAACGTGAATTTCTTGTGTTGTCGATTTTATTATAAAATTTTATAAAGTTACGAGTTTAGAAACATATTTTAGCCAATATCTCATCAGAAATTTGCTGTATCACAGAAAAAGAAAAAAAATATAATTTTTTATGTTTTTTATCAATACACGAAACAGGTGTGTTGGAAAAAAAAACTGTTAGAATTAAGCCACACCTTTTGTGATCTTGTTCTTGTTTAATTTCTTATGTGAATGTTTATATGTACACTATAAATGACTAAATAAATAAAGCACTTATGTAGCGTATAAAATAGTGTAATTAAATAACATTTTCCAACACTGTTCTGAAAGATTTATTAAAGGGCACTTCCCTTTCTATCTAGTAAGTTTAAGTTTTAGGTGAAATAGCTAATAATATTTATCTATTTATGTATCTTTGTTGGGAGAGTGCATTCTATCGATCATTATCTGCGTGTCAGTAGGCGCAGTTACGTACGTAACCTTATGTAAGCTTAAATGAAATTTGTGGCGATTGAATTTATGTAGCGGCTATTTGCGGAACTATATGAACTGTGTGACAAATACTTTTGGAATAGCGACATGACAATTTATTTTTATTTAATTTGTTTTCTAAAATTTTGCTAATTTTTTAAGGTCGTCCAAAATGTATACAAAAATATTCTATCGCAAAGTTGAACAAAATTACGTCGCACTTTAATATAACGAAACGTATAACGTAAACGAAACGTGTAACGGAAATAAAAATTCCGGTAAGATTAAGTTTCTGAGCTTAGCTGTGCAAACATCTAGATTTTATAGAATATTGACTTATTGACATAAAGTGAAATGCTTTGTGGCTCATCAATACAGAAGTTCAACGAATAATTGATTTAAAATGTGTCCGGCTGGAAACCTGTCCAATGTAAAGATAGCGTTACTTTATTTTTTTTTACAGAATAACTAACCTGTTACACGAAATTGTTCTGAACACGCAAAAAAACTATTGAAAGCTTGCTCAATCTAATAACAGTTTCCAACACTTTCTTTCTTTACTTGTTCTTGTTGGGAAAAAGGAAAGTGAAGCCGTCCTTGCTTTAATTGTTACATTGAATATTTTTATTTGAATCATCACCTTCAATTTTAATTTTATTTCAAATATAAGACTACCGTTAGAGAATCTCATAGTTGTCAATAAAGTTAATTTTGCAGGATTTCCATAATCTATCTACGGATAGTTTTTATTAATGAGGCATTAAATTTTGGCATAATGTATGTGAAATATAAACCTCACTTTTAGTAAGCCTACCACCCAGCCCGCCGGCAGAGAAATTATTTTCTGAAGTGAACTAATTTTCATTTATTATTTAGTTCTTCCACGTACCTATAATAAAGTAATAAATACGTTGAAAGCACTTCTGCGGGGCTACTTAATATTACAAAATTAAATAGGTAGATATCTAATTAAATTACGTGTAATAACACAGCTTCGACGGTAAAATTACGTTACGAGAATTCCTATGAATTCGGATTAACTGAAAGTACTGAGCCAAAATGAAGAAAATAATAACTTATCAAGAAAATTTAATTTAGTTACTTACTCGCAGATATCTTCCATAGCAAAGGTTGGTACTTTATATTTCTCTATAGCGAGCCTTTCGAATTGGTCCACAGATCGGAGACCCAAGTAGCCCAAGTTTTTTATTGAAAACCTGTTAAAAGAGCGACCATGTTAAATTTACGATGGTTTCGATATGGAGACAGACAAAATGTTAGGTAATTAGCAAAAGGCAGATCACCGAATAAGTTTAATGTAAAGGTCCATTTTTGGGGACGTTGAGTAACGCTAAATAGAGTAGGTAGGTAACATTTATTCTTATTGTATACAAATGAAGTGTGAGTTAGTGTAGTTTTTAATTCTAAGTTATCAAGTAACCTGAAGGTAAATGTTGATAATGCCGCAGATGAAATAAGCCCATAGGCCTGTGTATTTTTTAATCACAAAGGAATTATCTATCCTAGTTCCAACTGCTAACATACAACCATACTGTTAACATTAGCTGGCAAGGCGGATTTAGAAAAAACTTCAACCAAACCCAGCAGAAAATTTCTACAATAATAATCCTTAGCAAGCTTATCCAGATTTTTTTTAGTACCTTATTGATCTATTCTGTGGTCACAATCAATACTAGTCAAAAGTCTCAGTCACTGCTATGAGACAAATTAATTTATTTTTACGTTCATTTATATTATTTATCTTTTTACTAAATAAGACCAGTAGAAGAGAATCTTAAAAGTGTTCAGCTACTAAATACTACGAAGTTACCGAAAAGTAAAAAGCGGTAAAACAAAAAAAGTTATTTGTGATTTATGGCCGTTACAACAGAGCATTTGATCACGGGGCTATCATTCTGGTTAGCAATGATTATGCAAACTTACTTTGGTACCTGCCAATCCATCGTAGGAAGATAAGGCCAATAATCGGACAGCTCTTTGACCAGTAAAGCAACGGGCATGCCATGGACTGACCCCGATTCAGAAGTTTTATTGGTATTGATGTCTGCATGAGCGTCTACCCAAATGAGGATCATGTCCTCATTCACGTTGTAATGTCCGTCCACCGTGCCTAAAATGAAAAATATTCAAATGATTAAAGTTCAAACATTATGTACTAGCTTAGGTACCTAAGTACTTAAACTCGGGATCATGATGGTTAAAATACTGTTCGTTCATAGTGTTGTCGACATATGTATGTAATTTTTACAGGAATAATACCGCTTTTTCTATTTCATCGTTCTACCTGTTTTTATAGGGTTAATATTGTCAGTGCAATTACAGTACCAAGTAATTCTTTGATAGGACAAGACATTTTCTCTTTTTTGTGCAAAGTATCATCATTGGATAACCAACCTGTGACAACCCTGTGTTTATTGGCAAATATACTATAATACGACTTATATAACTTGAAACTTTAGAAGCTGTAAATGGGTGCTTTTATAGGCAATGAATAACTCTGATGTCAAAAGCTTATATATATTACATAATGTTATATCAAAGAAAAATTTTCTCTCGGTTCTTAAATAAATGCCAATGCAGATTCAAATTGAGCCAGGTCGGTCTCTTCGCAAACTTAAAGAAGTTTACCTGTATTGGTTTATAATCCAATTTTCTTATAATTTAACGTTCCATCCTTACCTACGCCAATTGAATGGTCGCCCCCTATTGTTACAGCGACACGTCCATCCTTCAGGACCTCAGAAACTTTTTCCGATACCTTCCTTGTGCAAGCTGACACTAGAGGCAAGTTCGCCATATTGTCTACTTTCACATTCTCGTCACATATTGTCTCTATGTCTCCATAGTCACAGATGTCTAGACCTTCTGCAATAATAAATTAAATACGAATGTAAGCTGCACTATTAAAGCAGACCTCGAGACACATCAGACTCCATTTCTGACCTCAAGGTAAGATATTAAATACCAAATACCTACTACATACATTCTATGTTGTTTGTTGCTTTGAAGGGTAGGTACCATAACTAGGCACCAGAAAAGATAAAATTATAAACCCATATGCCTCTACTGACTTTTAAATCTTAATATTTTGAGTTTTGTCAGTTCACTTGGATT